>JARGCV010000007.1:13782500-14392500 GCA_034064705.1 Bothrops alternatus | reverse complement strand
CCGAACTCCGTACGATGACGGAATTGCGTTCCTTCCGTCGAGAATTAAAAACATACTTATTCCGACAAGCCGGCCTGGGATGATAGCTCCAGCTCCAACAGTGGCCATAACTGTTTTTAGGGGATTGTGTTTTTAGTTGGGTTTTTAAATATTAGGCCAAATTGTTTAATTTATTTTTAATAATTTTAATTTTTGTGTGTTGTTGTTTTAATTGGGCTGTACACCGCCACGAGTCCTTCGGGAGGGGGGCGGTATAAAAATTGTAAATAATAATAATAAATAATAATAATAATAATGCAGAGGGGGTTAAAACATTTGGGTGGGGTGAGGAGAAAGGACTTGTCATTGGCAAGTCATACTACTACTACTACTACTACTACTACTAATAATAATAATAATAATAATAATAATAATAATATAAAGTTGGAAGGGACCTTGAAGGTCATCTAGTCCAACCCCCTGCTCAGGCAGGAAATCCTATACCATTTCAGACATATGGCTGTCCAGTCTCTTCTTAAAAACTTCCAGTGTTGGAGCATTCACCACTTCTGGAGGCAGATTGTTCCACTGGTTAATTGTTCTAACTGTCAGGAAGTTTCTCCTTAGTTCTAGGTTGCTTGTCTCCTTGATTAGTTTCCATCCATTGCTTCTTGTCCTGCCTTCAGGGGCCTTGGAAAATAGCTTGATTCCCTCTTCTTTGTGGCAGCCCCTGAGATATTGGAACACTGCTATCATGTCCCCCCTAGTCCTTCTCTTCATTTAACTAGACATAGCCAATTCCAGCAACTGTTCCTTATATGTTTTAGCCTCCAGACCCTAATCATCTTTGTTACTCTTCTCTGCACTCTTTCTAGATTACATTATTCTTTCCCTGCACATTAGAATAAACAGGTGTTCCCAACCTGGGCATCTGAGCTACATGAAAGAAAAAGTTCCACCCCCCCCCAAAAAAATCCAGTCATATAGCTCCCTTTTGGGAGGATAACCAAGTTGGTGAAGCCAGAGTAGGTACAATTGGGCTAGAATCAGTGTTTCTCAACCTTGACAATTTTACGGCAAGTGGACTTCAACTCCCAGAATTCCACAGCCAGCAATGCTGGCTGTGGAATTCTGGGAGTTGAAGTCCACATGCCGTAAAATTGTCAAGGTTGAGAAACACTGGGCTAGATAGATGAATAGACTGTATTTAAGGCAGCTTCCCCTGTTTTCTGGAGTTCCAACATCTAATAGCCCTCTATTCCTGAATACAAATGTTCCCCTCTGAATGGCATTAACAGAAAAGGTCAAGGAAGCCACATTTTAAAAAAATGCACACACACACACACACACACACACACACACACACATTCCTAGTGGCAAGAAATTTCGCATGTTTAGTCTCATGATCCTTTAAAAAAGAGAGAGAGAGGTGACACTGGATTATAGTATGCTTGAGGAAGCATCTGTGATTAATTGTTCAGATGCCGAAAGAGTTACCATATGACTATCTGCTAAGTGCCCTACATCAAACCCCATGGCTTATCTCTCTCTTTTGCTCTCTGATGCTGCCTGACTGTATCTGATGTATGACAGGAACAGGCCTCGAGACTGTTATTTTTAGAATTGTAGACTCCCATTGTACGGTGCTATCTAATGGGCCTCTGAAAGGAGGAGGTGAGTGTTAGGCAGGCAGAATAGCAAAGATTTGGTAATTAATTCTTAGATCACAAGCTGATTTGGTTGATAAATAAGCATTCTATCCACATATAAATAGAAACGTGCTGTCCTTCTCAGATTGTTGAGATAGGAATGAGAGTGATATTAAGCTAAACAAGGTGATGTAGAAAAAAGATTGTAACCCATGGTCAGGAATCAGGGTATACATATGGTCAGTGGTGGGATTCAAATATATGAACAACTGGTTATCTGTCTGGATGCCACTTCTGGATGCTGTTTCCGGAAGTCTGTTCTGGGCTGGGCAACAAAAAATAAGCTACCGGTTCTGCCAAACTGGTGCGAGCTGGCTGAATCCCACTACTGCATATGGTATGATAAAAATGTCACATGATGAAAAAAATTGAGCTTTGATTCCTCCAGTATGGCCACCATCTTGAGTTTTTTTAAAATCACTCCCTTTGGTCACCCCTAATAGCAACTAAGAAGATACAGTGTGCATGTGAGTGTTTGTGTGTGTTTGCACATATGCTCAAGTACACACATATGCATCTGAAACGGGTACGTATATAGTGTTTCTTCACCAACTTTCCACTTAAATACTCTGGGATTGATGGAAAGGAGAATATCTGTGTCATGATATATGGTGTTCTCAAATGTCTTGAGACTACCATATTCAGGATCTTCTACCAGCTTTATCGGTGAGATAGCTGAGATTTTTTGGGGGGGAACTGCAATCCCCATGAAAGACACTAGGTTATGGAAAGTTGATGAACTACCTGGACAGGAACCACTCTATTTTAAAAATCTAGTTTCCAAGAACTGTAGAAGGGTACAGGTGGAGCCAAAATCTTCCTCCCCTCCTTTTTTAACTTCTTTTTTCTGTTTCTGTTGCTTTTATTCAAAATTGGTACATTAAGCTTTTTTGGTGCATTGATTTTTCTTCTCATTTCTTATGCATTCAAATTCTGAGGGACTTTAGAGGCCGCCAAAAAAAAGGGGGCTAGGAAGCCATATGAAGCCAATCCAACAGAGATCATTTGCCCAAGACAGAGCTTGCATTTCATCTCACACGCAATGCTTTTCAGTCAAATTAATTCACATGTTCAGCAAAGAAATGTCAGTTGTTAAACTGAGAAAACAACTGAGGTACATAATTGTGTGAATTGGTCCTTGGATTTGCATGGCCATTGTTCAAGTTCTATGAAAATATAATTCTAAGAGGGGGAAAAAAATAACAAAAAACATTTGGCCAAGACATTCATGACATTGTTTGAAATGCAGTGATTTTAAGATTTTGTTTGGAACTGCAGTATTCAGAAGACCACAGGATGGTCTCATCCTAGCCTGAATCCCAATCCTGCTCCAGGCAAGGATAATGGTGATGGTTTCCTTTATCTCAGCTCTCAGTTCATAACTGTTCCTGAAAATGTTTTACTGTAGTTCACACACCCTGCTTACTTTTCCTTAATTTAGCCATGGGTATATTCCCAATTTTCTGGGAATGCATAATAAGAAGTAAAAGGGGACCACCTACTGTAGGCTGGGTTCACACAACATGTTAGGCTACAATCTGATCAGCTACTTTGTGGTTTTGACTGGTACTTGAACAGAGTCTGTGAATTATTTTATGTTTGTAACATGCCAGATCCCGTATGAACATTCTAAGTTTTTTTTAAAAAGAATATTGTTTATGCTAATGAAAGAATAACCATTGACAATATATGTACTGCATAAAGAGCATCCAGACAATGTACTTTGTAGAGAAATTTAGTTTTAATTTTGATATCCATATCTATACAAACAAAACACAATGTGGAAAGTATGCATTGTATTAGTAAATAAAAGCTTTGTGCTATAGAGGGGAAAGCCTTATTTTAGAAAGTAGGTACAACATTTAAAGTGATATGGGTAAGCATGTTTTTCACTCTTGGACATGTAATATATTCTCCAGCAGAAAGGAGAACAACGGGACAGAATTAAAGGGTGAAAAAAAAATCTCATAGCTTTATGTAACCTTATGCAAGGATTCTTGAGAGCAGGGTATTTATCATTTTAAAAAGTTACTCAAGCCCCAGCTGTGTAGTCTGCATTGGATGTTCTCCATGGAAATCAATTGGAAAAGAAACCTCAACAAAATTAAAGGGGAACTTGAACTGCCTTTGTCCACATGAGTGATGGGTGAGTGGTACATATTTAGGTAGTTCAAGTTAAGGAACTGGCAAAGTAGTTATTATGGGTTAAATTCTGTTAAATTCTTTTAAATGTGAAATGCAATGTATTTAAGCTAAGCAGCAACTCTTATTGAAACACTATAAAATCAGGTTTATAATGTTCAGATTTTAGCTGCTCTCAATGTTTGGCATGTGAAAGGGCCCTCGTTGACACTGAGAGGAAGGGATATGGCAACATTCTCCTCTCCTCTGCCTCCTTTCTGTATTTTATGTTTCCCGCCAGGAGTAATAATAATTTGGTCTGCAAATATGTATGGAGCATTTTGCCTTCCTATTGTCTCATGTTAACAGTTCACCCCCATGGACCTTCATAAATAATAATAACCATATTAGTACGTATGGTGTTTGCTTTGACTTCTAAACACTTTGCAAATATTCCCTGATTACTAGTTCTTTGCGTATCTTCAGTGAACCAAAACTCAGCTTTGCTACAGTATGATATGTGACATGAGCCATTCTCAGATTTCATTTTGGGTAGGGTAGACAAAAATAGGGGAAAAAAGACAAACAGAGGGACTTGAAGGGAAGGAGGGAGGGAGGGAGGGAGGGAGGAAGGAAGGAAGGAAGGAAGGACCTCACTGTCTTAGGCCTCTGAATGCAAATATTTAGGAGGTAGTATTCATTACTCAGCAGGAGAAACTGGGATGTGGGGTCCCCCGCCAGCAGACAACCATAGAAGCAACTAACTATTAGTAAGATAATAATTGCCTCAACTGATTGTTATCATAACATTGTAAACCTTAAGCTGCCATGTGTTCCAATTATAAGTCAGAAAGCAAATACCTTTTGGCAGTTGGAGTATTCAATCTCTACAGATACTTCTAATTGTTGGGTTTGTTCGTTCACTTTTTTCAGACATACCAATCCACTCTTATGGAGGGTTTTCTGTTGTGTCCTGAGCCTGCAAATTCAGGCTTGGGACATTGCATTAGTCCCAGGCAATCGCAAAAGATTCCCAGGACCAGACTGAGTGGTGCCGGCCTTGCGCACATGCGCAAGGCAGGAAAAGAGCACCTGTCTGCCGCCATTGGTCCGGGGATCCAGACATATAAAAGGAGGCTTGCATGCCTCTGCTCGTTGTTGGTGTTTTGGCTGAGAACAAATAAAGCAGTGTTTCTCAACCTTGACAATTTTAAGGCATGTGGACTTCAACTCCCAGAATTCCATAGCCAGCAACGCTGGCTGTGGAATTCTGGGAGTTGAAGTCCACATGTCTTAAAATTGTCAAGGTTGAGAAACACTGAAATAAAGACTGTTACTGAGTGAAACATGCATCTTCATCATTCGCCATTTTGGGAGGCAACGAAGGTGGAATCTCTTACAAGCTTTAAGAAGAAGCTGTAAGACTCACTAAGAAGTCCTCAACGAGGGAAGACGGTGTTAAAATCAGCGTCCAGCCTGCCAGTACAGCATTGCTGAAGGGTGAGTTCGACTGAAAGACCCCTTCCCAAAGAGAGTGAGTGGTGAAGTGTGCTTGAAGATGGCGAAGATCGGCCGCTTATCTGAACTCGACGTCTCCCACCCTGAGAAATGGGAATCATACGTTGTTAAGGTGCAGAATTATTTCAGGGTGAAAGCAGATCAGAGAGGATGGTCTGAAGGCTGCAACCCTGTTGTGTGTCTGCGGGCAGGAAGCTTTGGAGATTGCTGAAAATCTGGTGGCCCCCGCTGCTTTGGAATCAATCACATATGCTGATTTAAAGAAGTTCCTGAAAGAACATTTTCAACCTAAGGTATCCATCATTGCTTGGAGGTATGCATTTGATCAAAAGGACTAGAGGGCCGGTGAATCAGCCAAGGACTTTATTGCGGCTTTGCAGCGGGCAGCCAGACCGTGTGAGTTTAAAGACTTAGAAGAAAGGCTCCGTGATCATTTTGTGTGTGGACTAAGAAACAGAGACTTACAACAGAAGATCTTTGCTAAAGAAGATATTTCATTCCAAGATGCTCTGCGAGAGGTTACAGCAGAGGAAGCAGCAGGGGGGGCAGTTAAGAATATGAGGCCCCCCAGAAGCGGCCCTAAAATAGCCAAGGTCCACCAGGAAGCCGTGCAAGAAGAGACGGAGACAGATCCTGAAGATGAGGTGAACAAGCTTTACCAGGCAGATGGAAGAAGGAAGAAGGGTTGTCCAGAGAAGGTTCCAACAGCCCTTCAATGTTTCGGGTGCGGAGGACGACACAAATGAGGTGACTGCAGGTTTTGTTCTGCCATCTGCAGAGCATGCGGCAGGCAAGGCCACATAGCGTCCGTCTGTTTGGGTCATCAGAAGGTACAACCCCAAGAAGAATTGCACCTGAAAGGTACCAGAGTCCCCAGCCAAAATAGGGTGGGCTTCTGCGCATCATGCAGAAGTATTTTGAGGACAGGCACACATAAGCCTCTAAAGAAGAAACTGTCCCTTAATGTAAGGTTGCAAGGAGTTTCTTTATCCATGGAATTGGACACTGGGTCCGCTCTATCCATAATTTCCTTCAACACATTCAGGAAAATTTGCAGTAGCAGTGGCCTCCAAGTTAAGCTCAGGCCATCCAATGTCAGTCTTACAGACTTTCAGAATTCTAAGGTGTGTGTTAAGGGGGAGGCCACCCTTAGGGTACAATACAAGAATTTTGAAGGTCCCTTAGATGTGTTGGTTGTTGGGGGTGAACGTGCGAGTCTTATTGGACATGATTGGTTCGAAGCCCTGGGAATCCAAGTTACTGGCCTGCAACATTTGCAAACGTATAGCCTGGCAAAGGTCTGCAAGGAGTTTGCAGATGTGTTTAGTCTTGAGCTTGGGTCCTACAAGGAACCTCCAGTTTCTCTACGGCTAGATCCATAACACCCATTAGGGTTAAGGCTAGGAGGGTTCCATTTGCCCTCAAGAGTAAGCTTGATGCTGAACTGGACAAACTGCTCCAACAAGGCGTTTTAGAGCCTGTAGACTCTAGCTCGTGGGAAACCCCCATAGTAACACCTCTTAAGGCTAATGGGGACATACGTATATGTGCAGATTACAAATGCACACTAAACAAGGCTTTACAGCAGCATGCTTATCCAGTACCTGTAGTGAGCCACATTCTGGCTTCCCTCAAGGGGGGCTGAGTTTTTGCAAAGCTTGACCTGGCACAGGCATATCAACAGTTGCCTGTGGATGAGGCAGCTGCTGAAGCTCAAACCATTGTAACTCATAGAGGAGCTTTCAAGGTAAAGAGATTGCAATTTGGGGTGAACGTAGCCCCTGGCATATTTCAGAGTGTCATGGAGAATACACTTCGGGGTATTCCTGGGATATGTCCTTATTTTGATGATGTTCTCATTGCTGGAGAATCAAGTCAAAATTTGGCTGAGAGATTGAGGGCTGTCTTGCTTCGTTTTAGAAAAGCAGGCCTTAAATTAAAAAGAGATAAGTGTAAGATTGGAGTCAATTCTGCTGGTTTTTTGGGATTCAGGATAGATGCTCACCCTTCTGATGCTAAGCTTAAAGCTATCCAGCAGGCCCCTAGACCCAAGTCTAAGATGGAGCTGCAAGCCTTTTTGGGGCTATTGAATTTTTACCATGCATTTCTACCTCACAAAGCTGCAATAGCTGAACCTTTGCACAGACTTTTAGACAAACAGGCCTGTTGGCAGTGGGCTAAACCCCATGAGAAAAGTTTCAATGAAGTTAAAGCCTTACTTACTTCAAATGCAGTGTTAGCTCACTTCAATGAGCAACTACCTGTTTGCATTGCCTGTGATGCATCTCCGTATGGAATGGGAGTAGTACTTAGCCACCTGAAGGCTGATGGAACATAGGTTCCTATGGCTTATTATTCCAGGACACTGTCCTTTGCTGAGCGCAACTACACTCAAATTGACAGGGAAGCATTGGCTGTTGTAGCAGGCATTAAGAAGTTTCATGATTTCATTTATGGCCACCACTTCATGGTCTTCACTGACCATAAGCTCTTGTTAGTGTTGTTCACAACAACCAAACAAACTCCACATATCCTGTCTCCTCATATGCTGAGATGTTCCATTTTTTTTATCAGCATATAACTACACGCTAATCCATAAGCCTGGAAAGGAAATAGGTCATGCTGATGGCCTGAGTAGATTACCCCTGCCCAACCTGGAGCCTGATCCAGCCCCTGCTGTAAACATTCTGTCCATTCAAGAGCTGCCTGAGTCTCCTCTCGATGCTAGGGATGTGGCTGCTGAAACTGCCACAGATCACACACTTCCACGAGTGTTGTCATGGGTGTGGTCTGGGTGGCTGGATAGATGCCCAGATACTGAGTTCCAAAGTTTCTGGCACAAGAGACATGAGTTGTCCACGTTCAAGGGATGCCTGCTGTGGGGCAGTAGGGTAGTAATCCCTGAATCATTGAGGTCTAGGACCTTAACCTTTCTGCATGAGGGACACCCGGGCATAGTCAGGATGAAAGCGCTTGCACGCAGCCATTTGTGGTGGTCTGGCCTCGACAAAGCCATCAAGGCCCAGGCTCATGGGTGCCATGTGTGCCAACAGTCCAGGCCTGAGATGCCTCAGGCACCTGTTCATAGGTGGGAGGAAACTCAAACCCTGTGGTCTAAGGTACATATAGATTACGCTGGGTCCTTTAGGGGGCAATTCTTCCTGGTTGTTGTTGATAGCCACTCCAAGTGGCTAGAGATTGTTCCTGTTTCCTCCACTACTACCTCTAAGACTATTCAGGTGTTGAGAGGAATTTTTGCAGCTCATGGCCTTCCAGATGTCCTGGTTTCAGACAACGGTCCTCAATTTACCTCTACTGAGTTCCAGGTTTTTCTGCAGGCAAATCTGATCTGTCACGCGACTTTGGCTCCCTTCCACCCTTCCACCAACGGAATGGCAAAACGCATGGTGCGCACAACCAAGGAGGCCCTCAAAAGACTGACTTACAGTAACTGGCATCACAGGTTAGCAGACTTTCTTCTTGCACATCACACTACACCTTGCACTGCTACAGGGAAGAGCCCAGCTGAATTACGCTGGGGCCGCAGGCTTATAACTAAGTTAGACAGATTGCATCTGGACAGGTGGTGTCTCAGGTTCCACAACCCAGAGCACCGAGAAGGCTTCAAATGGGTGATCTGGTTTGGACTCAAAACTATGGGCCTGGTCATCTCTGGGTACCTGCTGAGGTATGCAAGGTCTCAGGATTTTTGTCGTATGAAGTGACCCTGGAGGACGGCCACGTTCTTCGGCGACACATAGATCAGCTGCGCACACGGAGGGACTTCCGCCTGTCCGCTCCTGGTTTTGTTCCGGGGGGGGGGAGGATGGTTATAACATGCATTCTGAGGATCAATTTCAGCAGTCATTACTGGCTGCTGAGGAGGCCAGAAGTTCCACATCCCAAGATTCCGCAAGTGCTCGGAACAGGAATTCAGGGGGCAAGGAGTTATCCCCAACACCTTCATTTATTCCAGCCAGGGAGTCACTCCGGGGGTATCCAAACTATTCACACACTGCAGACAGTACTCCAAACAGGGAGACTGACCGGGGGCATCCACATAACTCACCCCTCACAAGAGAACTGGCAACCCAGCAGGGTAACTGGCCTCATTCTGCAATTGCTCCCAGAAGGAAGTCATTAAACTCAAGGGCTAACCAAGGGGTAACTCCGGAGAGGGAAACCTCTGATATGGTGGGGGGTCCCTGGGATACTGGGATCCAGAAACTACCTCAGAATCCCCGTGTGATGGCCTTGGGAGTGAAGAGCGATATTCCCAAAACAGGTCCATTGTGGAGCTGGGGATTCCTACCACTCCAAAGAATGCTGGTCTGGTCTCAGAGGGTCCAGCCAGCCAGGAAAGGGGCTGGTCAACTGGTACGAGGGGCAACAGAGTCCGGGCTACCTGAGCCTGGTAGGCAAACAGGAAGGTCAGGCTGTAGCGCCTGGGTCACCTGGGGCAATAGGGCAGCCCCATTTTAGCTCACCCAGCTTGGTGAGCGAGCAAGGGGACCAAGCAAACTCTCCCGGTCCAAGGAGGTCAAAGAGGGTTAAATGCCCACCCAAATATCTTTCAGATTTTGTGAAGTTGTCAAGTACTAAGGGGAGTTACCCTACAGTCAAGTAGCTAACAATTTAATTTTGTTATATTATGATTTGTGCTAATGTTTACACCAGGGCAGGGTATTATAGCCTGAGTAAAGGCAGACAGGTATGCAGTCCATGCTGAGTGCAGGGACGTAGTACACTCCTTCCAAGGAATTGTAAGCCAGTATGGGTGTTCCACCTAGGGGGGAGGGGTGTTGTGTCCTGAGCCTGCAAAAGATGCCTGGGACCAGACTGAGTTGCGCTGGCCTTACGCGCATGCGCAAGGCAGGAAAAGAGCACCTGTCTGCCGCCGTTGGTCCAGGGATCCAGACATATAAAAGGAGGCTTGCATGCCTCTGCTCGTTGTTGGTGTTTTGGCTGAGAACAAATAAAGACTGTTACTGAGTGAAACATGCGTCTTCATCATTCGCCATTTTGGGAGGACTTAACATTTTCCATTTTTATTTACCCTTTACAACTCTTTGCTGTCCAACTCTTAGAAAATAGTACTTCAGGACAAGAAACAGTAGCCTCAGAGTAAGAGATTCCAGGATATTAACAACAGGCCAATATTTATGTCAACTTATATAAGAATGGTTTCACTGCACTGTTTGGCCACCATTTTGTATAGGCACTATGCCTTTGTCACTCAGGGTTTTGACCCCAGCTATTCCTATATTAGGCAGAAGTCTAAACACAATATTAAGATTCAGATGAACATTCTTTTGTTGATCTCATATCTCCATTTTGCCTTTTCACAGTTGAGGGAAGCATGATCTGCTAATGACAGCACTTTAGCCCTTCAATAAACATGAATGTTGTTTATTGTTACTGTAAAAAGGACATCAAGGAAGCCATCTATAAAATCAGAAGTAGTGCAGATAGATTATAGAAAAATGCATAATTCTTGGGGAGATTAACTGACTTCCAGATATCTTTGCATGAATCAAGATAAGAATACTGTATTATTCATTCATTCATTCACTCACTCATTCATTCATTCATATGAAGATCAAAGAAAAAGCCAGCTCTATATTTTTCATAGTGATTATGGGTCATTTTTAGGCAGTTATTTCCAAATCTCAGGATCTGTTATCTTTTCATGCACGATCATTTGGTATTCCCATTCTGGAAAGTATGAATGTGGATAGTTTTCCTAATTCAATCATTGCTGAAACAACTACAGAAAGTCAAGGGACACAAGCATCTTGTGGCTGCTGGATTTACCTTCCTTTCTGATATTCCTGATGCTTTGCATGAAAATACAGGTAATCCTCAACTTACAACAGTTCATTTAATGTCAAAGTTACAACGACACTGAAAAATGTGACTTATGACTGTTTTTTCATACTTATAACTTTTGCGGCATTCCCATAATCTTGTGATCAAAATTCAGTTGCTTGGCAACTGGTTCATACTTATGACTATTGCTGTGTCCCAGAGTCATGTGATCACCTTTTGCAAACTTCTGACAAGCAAAGTCAGTGGGGAAGCCAGATTCACTTAACAACCATGTGACTAACTTATCAACTGCAGTGATTCACTTAACAACTGTGGCAAGAAAGGTTGTAAAATGGGGCAAACTCACTTAACAACTGTCTCACTTAACAAGATACTTTGGGCCCAATTGTAGCTGTTAAGTCGACGATTACCTGTATTGTTCTGTAATATGTCAGCCTTATGCAAGGTAATTGTCTGAAGCAATGGTTTTTTATATTATAATGTAGTATTTGTCATATCTTTTTTTGGAATAAAATTAAGATGAAATTAGAAATGAAAATAACTTTAATTACGAATGGCATGATTCAGTCTGTTGTAAATCCCCTGGCATAATATTGTGCCATGAAAGTGCTATTTTCTGATAACTATTATTAAAATTAATCTGCTTCCAGTGCTAATGCTGCAGGCATATATTGTCTTGCAGATTCTCTTGGTGAGGTGCTGAAAGATGCTCTGGGCACATTGGGCCTCTGCCAGAAATGCCAGCAGACTAGCATACCGGTAGGAAGGTTTCCAAAAGTGGATGCTTTGTAGACACCCCCCCCCCGCACTTCAAATATATTTTTGTCATTCCCTTGCTTTGCTACACAGGGTCCCTGAGGGGTAAGAGCACCTTGTTCCCCTATTAAAGAAAGAAATGTAGAGGCTCTTCTTGCTGACCCAACTGGAGTAGATGCCTGATTGATGAATACCAAAGAACAAACCCTATCAATGCACATAACTAGTTAAGATCTTCCTTTTTTGCAAGGCGTTAGTTCATAAGCAGTATAGGTTGGTCCTAATGCAAAGTTTTTCTTTGCTTTACATTCCTGCCTTTACTATGTAACCTAAAATCTAAACTAAAAATATCTGCTCTCAGTCCCCAAACATAAGAACATAAGAACATAAGAAGAGCCATGCTGAATCAGGCCAAAGCCCATCGAGTCCAGCATTCTGTGTCACACAGTGGCCCACCAATTGTACATGGGGATCTTAAGCAGAAAGAGAAGGCAAAACCCTCCCTTTCCCTTGATCCCCAACAAATGGTACTCAAGGGAATCCTGCCTGCCTCAACCAACATAGAGGCGGCACATGGACATCCGTTTTAATAACGGAAAAGTTCCAATTGAAGATTCTGGTTCAGAAAATAAGTGGAACTGGAGCCAAATGCACTGCTCATGAGGCATGGTTCCAGAGGGACAGGTTGGTCATGAAAAAAAAAGAATGTCTCAGGAACCAGCTGCTTCTCCTAATATTATCAAAGTGGTAGAGCCAAAATCAGTGGAGAGTTGTGGTCCTGAAGGTAACCAGTGCCAAGCCACAAAGGACCTTATAGTTTAAGACAGCACTTTTAATTGTTGTTGGGGCCGATAGGAAACCATTGTAGGGTTCAACAATATTTATTCACCCATCCATCCATCAATCCATCCATCCATCCATTCATCCATCCATCCAATTTACAATAACCACCAATTTCACATTCATTACTCTTGCAATTAAAACATTAAAACTACCAAAAAAAAACCCTCTACCCCATACAGAATAATAACTATGATATGTGTTCATATATGACCATTAGATCCTATTATTAATATTACTGACTGGAGAATGCTGGGAGTTGAAGTCCAGACATCTTAAAAGTTGCCAAGTGTGAGAAATACTGGCTTAAAACATTATCTCACACGTAGTGGTGGTTTTGCAGCCCACAATTAAATTAGTGAGTCAAATGACATCATGGAGAATTGCCTTTCACTTCCTCTAGGAAACATCTAATGTTTGATGAGCCTTTATGTCATATTAGTATTCACCAACCCTCATGACATCTACCATTTCCTTCCCCACTAGCCAGGTAGAAGATAGAAGATAGAACATTAGGGCGGGAAGAGGTCTTCTAGTCCAACCTTCTGTTCTAGCAGTGAGACCCTATACCATTCCAGATAAATGGTGGTCCAATGTCTTCTTGGAAGCCTCCAGGGATGGAGCACCCACAACTTTCAGAAGCAAGTGATTCCATTGATTAATTGTTCTCACTGTCATGTAATCTCTCCCTACTTCTAAGTTGAATCTCTCTTTAATGATCTTCCACCCTTTCTTCCTGTTCTTTAGGTGCTTTGGATAACAGGTCAACCCCATCCCATCTGTGACAACCCTTCAAAGACTGCTATCATGTCATCCTATTCCTTCTCTTTGTTAGACTAGACCAGGGGTAGGCAATCTTGGCTCTTTTATGACTTGTGGGCTTCAACTCCCTATGCTGGCTCAGGAATTCTGGGAGTTGAAGTCCACGAGTCATAAAGGAGCCAAGGTTGCCTACCCCTGGACTAGACAAACCCAGTTCCTGCAATAGAGAAACTCATATTTTGCAACATTCAACATAGGAAAGTGTATTCTGGGGCTGCAGGACATAGTGGCTTGCTTTTTTTTTTTTTTTAGCTGATCTCTATCTCCAACTCTGTTTTTCTTGAACAACCAACTAGGTAAAGCTTTTGTACTGCCACATTTGGGATGGAGAGATTTGCAGAATATCAGCTGAATAGAACATGATTAGAACAGAATGTTATCATATTTCCTGCCATCTTGAGTCAATGTATTAATTTTTCCTTTAAAAGAATCCGACTTGTTCAAATACTTTATTACAATTAATGAAATTAATAAATCAACTTAACACCCATCTTTAAAGACAAATGGGATATCTGAAGAGTAGATTTCTTAGACATAATACTGTTCATAGAGTAGACCCTTTTTCAAGAGGCAACTGGACTTCCTTGTTTTTCTTTCAAGATGCTTCAGAGCTGAAGAAGCTTCTTGGATGAGAAGCGAAACCTCTTCAAAGAAAAACGAGAAAGTCCAGTTGCCTCTTGAAAAAACACCTTTGGGACAACCATGACCCAAATGACTGAGAATCTCCATAGACATTCATAGAGTAGACTTGCACTGAGAACTGACATTTTCTAACTGCAGTGATTGGAGACTGGAGAAACCCACCTTGCCTAATGAATTATTTCCCCAGAATACATTTTACATGCTCAGGCCTT
This sequence comes from Bothrops alternatus, assembly GCA_034064705.1. Lineage (NCBI taxonomy): Eukaryota > Metazoa > Chordata > Lepidosauria > Squamata > Viperidae > Bothrops > Bothrops alternatus. Next base: position 14,378,072 of record JARGCV010000007.1, on the reverse strand, counting down.
TTAGTATTAACTCTTTGATTTAATTTTTAAATTTGGAAATTATTTTTTGGGAAACAAACTGTGCCAAATACTGCTGATTTTTAATTGTTAAAGAAGTTGTTTATGCTTTCAAATATTTAAACAGTAAGCTGTTCCAAATATCTGAGGGCTGAAGGGTGGAAAAATAAAATAAAGTATAAATAAGTTAAATAAAATAGGGGTACATTCTGATTGATACAGTCCAATTCTCCTTCAATGCTTTCCAAATTTAATAGCTCAGAAATATTTACAGTATTCTTTCTTAAAGTTCTATAATAATAACATGTTTAATATACTTGTATTTTATGATGTAATAGCTGCAAGTCCAACATTCCCAATGTGCTATATCCTAGAAGTGCCTGCATCAGATGAACTAAGACAGCGATGGCAAACCTTTTAGATACCAAGTACCCCCAAACCGCCCTGCCTGCTCCGACTCTGCCCCCACCCCACCCACCTGCAGGGCCACCTACCGCCTCCACAGCCCGCAGATCGCCCAGGCAGCCCTGCAGCACCATGGTGGCCACGCCCTCCACCTGCGCCCCGCAGCATCATCTGTGCGTGACGGGGTGCGAGGGCAGAGTCTTATCCCTGCTGCCTGGCTACCATGTCCTTGGCTGCACTCCTCCAGGGGAGCTACTGGTGAGGAGGGGTCCATGGGGGGAGACGGAGCTGGGGTGATGGCATGCATGCCCACAGAGAGGGCTCTGTGTGCCACCTCTGGCACGCGTGCCATAGATTCACCACCACTGAACTATGACATGTTTTATTCTCTGTGGTTAAAATATCATGGTTCTCTAATTCTTGCCTATTTCACAGTCCCAAATAAATTTCAGCACAGGGAGCATATTAAAGGGCAGATTTACAGAGCATCCTGTAGAATTCATGATCAGGTATATTTAATTTTTTTTAATTTTAATTTATTATTAATTTTATATATGCCATTTATTCTGCAGTCATGCAATTCTGCGAGGCTAACAATCTGATAAAATAAGTGTACACAAAAGTCAAGATGGATCATTTTCCAGTCAGATATCTCATTTTTCTAAACTTCTGAAGAATGAAACTGAAATGTGCTCATTCTGGTGTATGTACACATGTGCTAAAGGCATTCCTTTAAGATATACCCAATATCTTTATTCTAGTACTAAGAGTAGAAAGCATTGTGATTGTTCAAGATATTGCAGAATTATAACTCCCAGCAATCCTAGTCAGCATGATCACTGTAAAACAGATGTTGGGAATGGAAAGTGTCAATCAGTAACATCTGGACAACTGTAGTTTCTCACTTTTGCAAGGGAAACAGTAATTTATCAGCTCCACCAACAAAAATAATTATGTTCTTTGCAAATAAAATGTATTAGACATGAAAACTTTCAGTCAGTTTCAAAGAATATTTGGACCAGTCACAGATTCACTAAAACTAGGGAGGCAGAGGAAGCGGTTAGGTCTTTGAGCAGAGTTGTCTTAATTCTACACCAGCGGTTCTCAACCTGTGGGTCGTGACCCCATTTGGGGTAGAACGACCGTTTCACGGGGGTCGCCAAACACAGCAGTCTGCCATTTTTCCCCCATTTTTCCCCCCATTTCCCCTCGGCCGTCACGCGCGCGCTGTGCATGCACGATTTGGGCCGTCGCGCCGCACATGCGTGATTCAGGCTGTCGCGCCGTGCATGCGTGGTTCGGGCCATCGCGCACGCGCCACACATGCACGGTTCGGGTCATCGCACGCACACCACGCATGCGCGGTGCAGGTCGGGGTCGTGCCGCACATGGGCGGCGCAGGTGGGGTCTCGGCCTGAAAAAGGTTGCGAACCGCTGTTCTACACAGTCCTAACCAAAAGACAGACTCTCAAAGAGTATTCTTACATCCTCAACTTATTACAGTCTTATTACAATTGATAAATATTCCAGTCCAGTTTTCCTAGTCTTTCTTCCTTGGCAGGTCCTGTATCTAATGTCTACAATGTGTTCACACATTCCCGAGAGCCCTGATCTAGCTCTAGCACGGAAGAAAAGAAGATTCAAAGATGATTTTTCTGACCGTTCAGACATTCATGGTACAGTTTGAAAGTCAGGACAGGAGACACCCATTGTTAAAGTAGCCAAATGGGTCTGTCTCCTTCTTTTGGCAGACTCACCATCTTTTTGTGCTATTGTTCTTAGTCTGAAAGCCTTGAGAATAGAAAGGTAATGAAGATATACTATAAAACAAAAGCTTTATTATTATACATTATTACTCATAGTTAGCAATGATCACTTTCCAAATGCAATAACATAAAGTTTATTAATTGTCTTGCAAAATCAGCACCATCCACAAAGTTGCCTGCCCTCTTCTTTCTCTCGATCTTTCATCAGATATTGGCTGGAAAATCAATGTGAAAAAGATATATTGGCAGGAAGAGTGAATATTAATAATCAAGCATTGGCAACCACTCAGAAAAACACTAATACCTAATTTCACAAGGAATGTGGATGTGAATGCTGCCAACAGAAAGGCAACAAAATGTTATTGTGGAAAAGCAGTTACTGTGTGGAGGGTTTCGTCTGGCCTACAAATTTCCTTGGGAATCTGATCCTAGATATATCAACCTGACCTGGTGTTCTGTGCCCTGCAAAAAAGCAATCTAAAGAGCCATTAAGGCTCCTGGAACAAACATCCACATTGCATAAAGGAAATATCCTCATGAAGAGGAACTGAACTCCCCAAGAAAATAGTCACAATGTGGGTGATTTTATGCTATATTCACACGTAGCCACACAGGGAGTGCCTCTATTTATTTACCACCACTGCAGAAACTGGTGTGAGAAACTGAATCTGTCGGCAGTTTGTGTTAAGCACTTTCCAAGCTCCAGCATCAGCTTTTGGGTCTGAGAAAGGCATGACCTATTCACTTTCTATGGGGGAGGGATAGAAATGGTTGCATCCACCTTAACCTGGGGAGTGGGGAGGTGTGTGGTTGCACCTATGTAGGTGCTGCTCGTGCCAGCTGGACTCTACTTAATAATCTCTTACACAAAGTTCTGGTATGTTGCTTTAGATATTTCTGGAAGATAGAAAGGGCTGGGATCAGAGGCAAAACCTGTTGATTTTCCCAGTGGTCAGCTTTTCCTTAGTCAAAACTCACAATCAGAAATTACTATGAGCAGCTGTGACAGGTGCTTTGTTTTTTTCCACTGAAGTAAAAGAAATGGAATTTCTTTTTAGTGCTGGAAACAATAAGGCTAACAATGTAGATTTCATAGGAAAGGGAAGGGGCAAATTACAGGTTATAGGCAAATACTTATAATAAATGCACATTACATAGAAATATGTGCAATAAAGCCCTAGTGCTTGTTGGTTTGTAATAAACAACAAGTTCAGAAACCAGTGACTTAGAGGGGAGGAAACTTAATTTTGTTTCTGCCAGCTGCTTTTTTGAACAAACCCCTCCCAACCCCCCCCCTTTTTTTTACTAATAAAGATTGAAATGGTATGAGGCAGGAATCCAGTAGAGAAACACAAGGTAGTGGTGCTGAGCCTCGAGCTGTAGTATGATATATATTCTAAGATATGGAAAAGATGGAAGAAGATCATGGTGGGGTGGCATCAGCTCACTCATTTCTCTTATTATCTCTTAACCTTCATGCTGTGTCAGCATTCACCATGTGCCTTCCGCTTGGTGGGATGGGGTTGCTGTGAAGAATTAACCTGAAGAGTCAGAAACAAATGAATCTCGGACTAGAGAATGCCATTATGTTAACACCGATCAAATGCTTTCAAGGGCATTAAATGAATGGCCAGGTAGGTGAATATGAAAATAGAAACCCATAGGATGGTGATAGTTGCTCCAGTAATATGACAGTAGTCATGCTCCAGTAAATGGTGAAAATGAAATAATCAAGGATAAGTCTAGGGAAAATTGTGCAGCTTTCTGAATGAATGCGATCCACGGAAAATTATTCCGTTAGGTGACATGAATGGATGGGCAGGAACAAGATGAGAGAGTACAATAAAAGTGATTGGCCCATTCAGAGATCCAAGAATGAATGAGATTGGGGACTGCTTAGGCAAAAGTCTGATTGTTTCAAAGATGTGGTTTAAGTGTAAGTCTATTCATATGTACACCTGGGAAGGGGATGAATATAAATCCAACAGCATGATTGATTTTATGGTTTATGATGAAAAACTGAGAAGATTGGGAAAGGATACAAGGGCGATAGAGGTTTTGAATATGGGACAGACTGTTATTTGAAAATGTGAAGAGCAGATCTGGAGAAAACATGGCCATGAAGAAAAATAGAAGTAAAACAACTGTAGGAAGGCAAAGTACATATCCTATATGAATAAAGTATTGGGGAAAAGATTAATTTCCCAATAGGATGAATGGAAAATTGATGTAAGAAAAGAGAGCATGGAGGCCATTTGAAACCGACTGAAAAAATGTTACACAGAAATGTGTACAATCCCACCAACAAGAAATATGAAAAAAGATTTTGGGTGGAATGTTAAAGAGATTATGGACACGGGGAAAATACAAATATTAAAATCATTTTTGCAAAAAATCATAGCAAGATAACATTTTTGTTAAATATGTACACAGAGTAAAAGATAATTGTAGATAGTGAAGTCAAGGGACGCAAGAAACAGTTAAGTTGAAAAGGGGCAGAGAAAATCCAGAGGGATTTTGATGCAAATAAAAACAGTATTTTGAAATAGGTGAAAAGCCTAAAGAAGGAGGTTCTAACAGAATGAATGGAATTAAGAATAATGTGGATGGAGTGGTTTGGGATGAAACTGAAATTAGAAAATGATGGAAAGAATATTTTAGAGTTATATCTAAGAGCAGAATGGAATGAATGCTATAAATGTTAGCTGACTGGGAAAGATTAAATGAATCTCTTGACTTTACAATTGGTGGGCATTACAGGTTCTTTTTTAAACCATGCCCAATTAGATGGACCCAGACAGACACAAAAGCACTGGACCTTAGACATGTGGTTTCTTTATATCTCCCTATAAGGTTTAGGGAGATGTTTTATTTTGTAAAAACAAACACATAAAGATGATGTGAGTGCTTCTTATACTCTCTTCCATTGCTATCTCTACACTATTAGTATGACAATTACTATTTCTAAGACAATCTACTATATTCTATACTATTGCTATACTATATTACTATTACCCATTATTCTATTACAGTTATCTACATATTACATTATATACTTTTAGTATGCATCGAGATTTCTTTCTTAAGCCTGTTCTGTCTTAATTCCCCTCTCTCTGAAATATCTTTTAATGCTAACAGCCAATATGTTGAGCTCTTGAACTTTTTTAATACTGCGGTTTATCTTGTTATCCTTCTTTTTCTCTCCTTTGGAAAATGCCTTCTTTTGTTTCGCTGCTGTACTCAGTTGGCTGGTGGGTACAGAGCTCCAAAAACACGGGTCTCCTACACCCGTGTGAAGCTTGTTGCTTAATTGGCAACTCTGCTGTGCTGACACTGGGGAAAAGGCTCAAAGGGCAGAGAAAGAAGGCAACGTAGCAATTTTGTTTAAGCAATGGGGATGCTAGGAAGCCCATTTGTGGCCTCTAGAGCAGGGGTGTCAAACTGCCGGCCCATAGACCAGATGCATCATGCCAAAATCGCGCCCACCCCATTGCCGGCAACGGAAAAAAAGTCATGATACATCGCGACATGTCACTTGGCATTGTGAGTTTGACACACCTGCTCTAGAGAATATATATTTGCTTGAAAGGCCCAGAGTTGAGATTCTATTCTTTGAATGGCTGAGACCATATGCTGCCATGTCTGGATTCCCTACCATGAGAGAAAGCCCAGCATAGTAATATATTTGCCTGTTTTAGCTTGATGTGCTGCTTCCTTTTCTCCTGCTATGAACTTCAGCAGTCCTGTTGTCTATTAGAAGAAGGATGTGCTAGCCCTTTGGAAGAGGCTGGGACTTGTGAAATATTAGTGATGTTATATGTAATTCCAGTTTGTGCCTCTTCTTCCTAGGTTACTTAGATTTTGGCAATTTGTTGTCATCCTCGAACGTTAACATCTCACTGGACCTAGTGAGATGACAATACATTCTTCCTTTTGAGTATAGCTACTAAGAGAAACCATTTGAAGAATCCTCTTGTTTTTCCTGAGATTACCAGACATGTCTGGGACATTTGGGCTATTAATCTTAGAAAAGGAGAAACATCTGCAGGATGGGAAAGGAATGAAATTCTATCAAATACCAAGTATATGCAGGAGATCATCTGGTCCATGCTGAAGATGGTTACGGCTTTAGGCATCTGATCTGAAGAACTGATCAAAGCAAGAAGGGAAGAATTTCTTCCATCTTTCCAGTCGGTCCATGGAAATTTTCTAGCATTGAATCAAAGCAGCAAGACTCCTAACTGTTGTGTGGAATGAATGTTGAAAGAAACTAAAATGGCTGGCTATAGAGTGGGCTTAGCCAACTCTATATAGAATATAGAAAAAAGTATATAGAATATAGAAATATCGTATATAGAAATGAGTGTTGTATATGTGAGGAGTTAATATACAAGTTGAATGCAGTGGAAATGGGATACTTAAGAACTATGTCTCATAAAACAAAACAGGATAGGATAGGATTCAAAATGAATTCACATTGCATGAAAATATAAACTGAATAATAAAATGAATGACAGATCTGAAAAACAAACCTATTGGCAACTTGGTCATATTAAGAAAATGCTGAGAGTATGAACTAGACTTCTTTTATCTCTTGCCTTTACATTCTTTTGCTTAGTATTTTATACTCCTATACTGTACTTTGCATAATGTTGCTTATCTGTGAAGAGATAGCTTTATGGGTATGCATGCATTCATATATTTCTAATCTGCACTCAGATCACTTCACACATTTACAACCTGAAAGACTGTGCTTTGCCCATTGCAAATGACAGGCTGGTGTCAGCATTTAATCTGCAGTCTCCATTTTGAGTTTGACTTCAACTACAGAATTCAGGGATGAAACTTCTGAACAAAGTCTGTGACTTTCTTGCTTCTTCTCCACACCCTGTGCTTTTTGTAAAAACTTGCCTAGAGAACTCAAAATCCTGCACACATTTTTGCCTAATAAGGGAATTGTCCTACCTTGGAGATAGAGATCATGTGGCATCCTGAAGATGCTATATTTATATTTTGCCATATACGTGCACTATAAAAATGATGTGGAACAGCAGTCTGGTACATTTGCCTGCCACAATTAGCTGCTTTGGTTGTGATGGATACATAATCTATGCCATTAATCCTGAGCACAAGAAGTCAGCCTTTTATGTAGATGAGACAGAATGCTCTGACAGGGAGACTTTTCCCAGGATACAAAAACTAGAATGGAGGAGGAACAAGAAACTTGATATAGTTAGAACCAATTCCAAGCCATCTATTTGTCTGCCAGCAGCCTCCATTGTCTTTTACAAGATTTATAAATGCATCGCTAGGCTCATTTAGGATACAGGCCTGAATCACAATCATGCCTAGAATATTATTGTAACAGGAATATCGACTGCAAGAGATGGAGATTTGTGGCAGAGCTACATATTACTGAACAAATACCGCAAACAGATGAATTTCCAACACTGATTAGTTTCAGCTCAACAAATAATAGTTCTGCTGCTCTGGGAACAAGGAGTCTGTGGCCTAGTCTTGCATATCATATTTTGACACAACATTTTACTTCTTTGATTTCTAATTTTCCAGCCGTATATCAATTTTGGAAGATTGCTGTGTTTTTGTTTTGTTTTGTTAAAAGTATAGTAGAATTAAGCAAACCATTCTCAACTGCAGACTGAATTGAAAGACTTTTAGATTTCTCAATTATGGACCTCAGTTATGGACCATGAAGTTCCATGAAGTGGAACTAAAACAACAGCAGTAATAAATATCCTTATGAAAAAGAGGTCAGGCCAGAGAAGGTGTGACAGCAGGAAACTTGCTTTACATTTCTCATGGGACCTAAAGAACAGAAGGACTGTGTATTTGATTGCCTAAGACAATCCCAAACCTGCCCATCAGCCAAAAAAATGAGACTCACCAATTGTTTTTCAAGTTAGAGCTATAGGGAAGGAAGCTCAGCCCAGCCAGAAGTCGTCTTCTCTCTATTTCTCCATCCATTTCCTGTCTTTCAGGTGTGAGTCTGAGGATGGAGCTTCACACTCTTTTTTCATTGATATGAATGCCTCCAAGGGGAAGCAGCTATTTGGAAAGCAGAGCAGTATATAATTATTGTTTTTAAATAGTGAAAAGGCTTTCTTTTTTCTCTATCTAAACATTGTACCTGGAGATGGGGGAAAAATCCTATAGATATGAGGTCATGACTACACCATGTCCAGTTTAGTATATGGTTGGAGTTGTTTGCCCATGCTACTTGCATGTTTGTTCTTTCATTTATATTAAAAACAGATAATCTGAAGATTGTCATATGTTTTATGCTGAAATTTCTTACTCCTTGGCATCTGACTGAGGATTATGGAATTTGAAGACAACCAAACTGGAATACCTGATATTTGGGGAGGCTAAAGAAATCTTCTTCTTCTTTGCCTTCTTTGCTCCTTCTCTCTCTCTTAGTGACTTCCAGACAATCAGCCTTCCCACCCCTAAAATTTTGCAATTCCAATTTAAAGCCCAGTCAATATTGCTCTAATGACAATCAAAATCTCTCCAAGTGCAAGGCAATGGAACCAGTCTATTTAGTCAACAGCATTGACCGCCCAATGGTAAATTATTGTTCTTGAAAGCCTCAATCCCTTCTTCTAGATTTGATATACTATATTGTGCAGTAGACTCTTGGATATGGCTCGGCTGGTGTAGATAGGATTATTGCAGACAAGACCAATTCTAATAAAATAATTCTTTATCATGCCTACTCTACTGCATGATAAAGAATCAACACCTCTATTAGTGCTCCAAGGTTTAAATTCCAGACTTTCCCCCCTTCCCCTTCTATTTTAATGGATACTTGGCTATTCAAGGTCACAAAAAAGAGTTAACTTTGTTGGACTAATGGTTCTTGCTAATCTGGGAACTGCTGGCCCCTGCTATGTCAGTTTCATTTTCCTTCAGACAGATGCTTCTGAGATCTAAATGCTGGCAATTGCTAATAGAGCAGGATGCAGTTAATGTCAAATTTGTCATAGACATAGTGGGAGAAAAGCACCAAGAAAGAAAAAGGAGTTTTATCTCACAATTGCACCTTGCATTTTCCAAATATTAAAACTTCAAGAGCTGAAAACCATTGTGGACAGTTTCTTTTTGGTACCCATTCAGTAATACTAGAAGATATTTCCCATTCCAGTTCTACTGAGCAAATTTTATCCTCATAGGTTCTCTTCTCTTCTGGTCTGCTAATAAATATAACTATGCTGGGAGCTAAATTTGCTGTTATTTCAAACATGGCTCTTTGGCCTGAGGTTTTGTTGTTGTTGATGATGAGTTTGAGTTCAGATATCAAAGTAAAGCCATAGTTTAGACATAGTTATTATTGGTTCTTCACCAGTCATATTAAGTCATAAATCATGGATAACTAATTAAAATGGCTGAGTTTATACAACATACAGTACTAAGCCTAAGCCAAACATTACATCGTATAACTCAGTGTAAAACGTGCTTTATTTTTATGATTACTTGACATAAAAGGACATACAGTGTGCTATAGCACAACACATATACCTTATTTAAGGGAACATTTCTTGTGTCAAAGATGTTGCTTATTTCATTTTAAACTTCAGTTTCAGAAAACAATGAAGTCTTGCGAAGGGCTACCAGGATGGTGAAAGGGTAGAAAACCAAGTTGTACAAGGAATGTTTAGAAGACCTGAATATATTTAGCTTGCAAATAAGAAAGTTCAAAGGAGATGTAACAGTTTTCTTCAATTATCTGGAGGGCAGTCACATTGTAGAGGGTTTGGACTAATTCTCATTTGCTCCAGAACTAATGGGATGAAACTTTAAGGATGTAGACACAGAAAACCAGGAAATGATGAGTTCTAGTCATGCCTAGGCATGAAAAACCAGCTGGGTGACTTTGGATCACTCTGTCTCTCTCAGCCAACCCACCTCACAGGGTTGTTGTGGGGAAAGCAGAAGGAGAGAGTATTAAGTATGTTCACTGCCTTGAGTTATTTATAAAAATAATAAAGATGGGAGGAATTTAGATAGGATAGATATAGATAGATAGATAGATAGATAGATAGATAGATAGATAGATAGATAGATAGATAGATAGATAGATAGATAGATAGATACATCAAACTATCAGTATTTCTTCATAGAGTGGTTTCTTCCCCTTCACTGAGTGTTTTCAAATAGAGGGTGGATAGTAATGTTTGGGGATGTAATAGTTTCCAGGGGGTAAATCTGATACTCTATTAGGTTACTTCCAATGCTATGATTCTATGATTAACTAGTCCAGTAGATAACTTGCTTTTTGTTCAACCTCAAACTGATGATCACTGCATAATTAAAAATCCAAGCAAATATTTAGAATTGGATCATCCTAATTCTGATGCATTAGAGCAAAGATGGGTAAATTTGCCTCAGTACATTTGGTATATTGCCAGAACACGTGCAAAAAATGTACAATAAGCAATCAAAGGATCTGATTGGAAATTGAGCCTAAAACCTGATTTTTCAAACAATAACTGAATTGGTTTGTGACTCATTACAAGCCTTTTTCAGTTTAGCAATTTAATTCAAATAGGGAAAAGAGAGTTTTGTGTGTGTGAGCTCAGCTGATATACTGCAAAACACAAAGTGCTAAGTGGCAATCTGCCCAATCTCCACCCCTCCCCAAATCCCTTAAAATATGTTGACTTAACCATCTTAGACAATGAGGCTTTACATCTAATTTGTTCAGTTCAGCTACCCAGGACCACTATTGTTAATAGGCAGCCAGATAGCAAAGGCTGATCCGGTATTTGTTCAGTAATAGTGAACAGTTTTAACCTGACAGGCACCATCCTAGTCATGACTCATTCGTTCTGAAAGAGGAACCTGTGCAGTTCCCTTAAAGCACTTTTGGAAAGAACATGCAGCCATTTTAAACATCCAGATGCCTTTTATGCACATAAAATGGGTAGTAACCAAGACATGAATAATTGTTACTAAATCTCATATGCTCATGGAACATTACAATTGGTAATGCCCACTGTATGGTCTAGTGGTTGAAGTGTTGGCCTAGGAATTGGGAGATTGTGAATTCTAATCTTTCCTTAGGCATGAAAAACCAACTGGGTGACCCTGGGCCAGTCACTCTCAGCCCAATGGGTTGTTGTTGTGGGGGAAACGGAAGAGGAAGGAGTATTAGGTATGTAAGTTACTTATCAACAAGACAAAATGAAATGAATAAATAATTATGCAAATGTGTTTCTTGTCATAGCTGTGACCTCCAAATCTAATGCTACATGTGCCAAGATTAGATAACACTCAAGGGTAGTGGTTGATTCCTTGAGGTTGGAAGTCAGGGAAGAGTAGAATTCGGGGTCATCAGCATGTGGAAGGGGTTTATCTCCAAAGCTGCAAATGAATTCCCCTTGCAGTAAATATTGAACAAACAACATAAAAGACAAAGAATCCAATGGATCATCAACAAACAATAATCGAAAAAAGAAGCAGACGGCGGGGGAAGAATCAGGAAAAGAGTACCCTGGATGGCAGAGGGACTGGTGAGTGTTACCCCACGCGCTGCGCCCCAGACCCACCAGAACGGGAGCCCCAGGGGTACTGAAGAGGGCAGAATTTACCAGGGAGGAAGGTGGGAGGAAGAGGAAGACTGGAATGCAACCTGGGACGCTGTAAAGGGAAGGAAGAAGGGCTCTGGAAACACAAGCTGGCAGAAGACAGCAGAAAGTGATCTGGGAAAGAAAGCAAAGAAAGAGGGGCAAGAAGGAGCCAGAAAAGAGCAAAGAGAAGAGACAGGCTGGCAGATGAGAGTGAGGAGGAAGCCAAGGCAAAGGCACTGAACAGGCTCCCTGATCACAGAACTGCCTGAATATAGGCTCTTAGCCCTGCACTGCCTGAACCCTGAGCCCCCCCCTGAAAGATTAGAATACTGGATCATCATCAGAACACAGTCCAGTGATTAGTTTGGTCTAATTTGAAAATCAAAGCAGTGCCAGGCCAACAGGAGGATAAGCTCAAGATGGCCTCCAAACAGACCAAACTGATACCCCAAAAGGTAACTGCATCCTCCCAGGCTCAGCTCTCTAATAAAGCAGGAGACACCCCACCTACCCTCCCACCCACCTCCATCCACCCACAGGACCACAGACCCACCCACAGACCCGGGACTGCCCATCAGCACACATGATGCAAGAGTTAAAAGGAATGATGGAGATACTGGGTGAGAGGATGGATAAAAAATTTGAAGAAGTGGGCATAAGGATGGAGAAAAGGTGCAAAGAGGCAGAACAGAGGATGGAGGAAAGGTACAAAGATATAAAACGGATGCTGGAAGACCAAGGCAGAGATTTAGAGAGAAAGTGGGAAGAACAACGTAGGGCAGCGACGGCTGACCTGGACCAAATTAAGGAAGCGATGCAGACACAAAACAAGAGAATGTGGGAAGAAATGGGGATAAATCTTAAGGAGATCAGAGAGAGTGTGGAAAAAAGGGTGGAAGGCGTGGAGAGACACATGGAGGAACAAACAACAGAGATGAAAAGTGTGGCTCAGGACCAATCCACCATGATGCAATACTGGCAAATGGCGTCTGCAATCAGATTTAGAGGTTTAAAAGAGACAACAAACGAAACCCCGAAAGACCTGCACAGAATCTTTGTAAAGGCTCTGGCAACATTCCTGGGAAGGGAAGTCAAGGATATTGTGTGGCAATTCGACAGAGTCCATAGAGTGAACTCATGGGCAGCAACAAACAAACACCTACCAAGAGACGTGGTCATCCACTTCGCGACGAAGAGGTTCCGGGACCTAATCTCCGTAACGTCCTACAACAAGACATTATACATAGAGGAACAGGAGGTGAAGGTACTGAAAGAGATCCCCCCGGCGATGCTACGAGACAGAAAGGACTACAAGCTCCTGGCCAACAAACTGAGATCACGCGCTCTGCAATATTGATGGGAAGCCCCAACGGGAATGTCACTTCTCTATAAAAGAAAAAGGTACCACCTGAACTCGATACAGAAAGCCAAAGAATTCCTTAAAAACGAACTGATATCGGAAATACCCCAATCCACAATGAGGGACAACGCGGACGGGTCACACGAAAGCGGAAGGGACATAGACCAATGAGCAAACTACTCAGAAGCACAGATCGATACAGGAGCAGGAGCAGGGATTGGACCATCTCGAGATACGACGGCGCAGAGAACAGAGGGCAACAAAAACAAGGAAACATGGCAGACTACAGTGACAAGGCAACTAAGATCCACTACCAAACGCACAGACCAGCAAGACAAGACCCCACAACTCAATATGAGCACCAATCCGGATATCATGGGAACGAGACCAAAGAAGAAAGCAGGAGAAAGGACGGAAGCGGTCTTGCAAGAGTATCCTGAAATCGACAATGGCAAGTAAATATTTGACCTGGAACGTTAACGGGTTGAACTCCCCGCAGAAAAGGAGGAAAATATTCCACTACCTGAATCAAAGTAAAAACGATATAATCTGCCTACAAGAAACACACATCAGAGCGGCGGACCAAAAATACTTAATCAACAACAAACTAGGCACACATTTTGTTGCGGCGGCACTAGGAAAAAAGAATGGGATTGTTATATATGTAAAGAAACACGTAATAGCTAAGCTAATAGAATCGGACTCCCAAGGTAGATACCTAGCAATTGAAATAACACAGCAAGACAAGAAGATCCTGGTGGTGGGCATATATGCACCAAATCAACAACAAGGAAAATTCTACAAACGGATACACAGGAAGTTAACGCAACTCAACTACAGATCAGGTATCATACTGGGAGACTGGAACGGTGTCATAGAGATCGCCCTGGATAAGAAAAGGATTGCACCTAAACCGCAAAAACACTCCAAGTTGCCCAAATCCTTCTTCGACATGAAGGAGGACCTTGAACTGACAGACGTATGGAGGGAAAGGCACGGCAAAGAGCAAGATTTCACATTTTTCTCAGATAGACATCAATCATTCTCCAGAATTGACTTTATATTAACATCTAGAGACTTGCTGATTAGCCTAAAAATGGTGAAAATCTTACCCAAAGTACTATCAGACCACAACCCGATAGTGATGGAACTAAGACAAGGTTGGAAACCGAGGAGATCCTGGAGAATTAATGAAAACCTGTTTAGACACGAAGAAAAGGTGGCTGAATGCAAAAGGGCGATGAAGGAATTCTTCAGTATAAATATGATAAATGAAACACCCATAGAAATGATTTGGGACGCCAGCAAGGCGTATATGCGCGGGATACTCATGGACATGAATAACAGGCACCGTCGTAAACAGGAACAAAAAAAGAAAGGAGCTAGAAGACGAGATAGGCAAGAAGGAGCAGCTATTAATAAAGAGACCGGAAGACAAAATCACCAAAGAAGGAATCAAGATTCTAAGAAAGCAATTTGACTTGTTGATGGCAGACCAAGTGGCAAGGAACATACAATACGCAAAACACAAGACATTCTGTAATGCCAACAAACCGGGTCGATGGCTGGCCTATACCATAAGGAAGAAACAGAAATCCCGCATAATTGAAAAGATAGAGTACAAAGGCAAGGAAGAATTCCAACAAGAAACCATCAAGAAAGCTTTTACCGAGTTCTATTCAAAGCTATACGCCGAGGAGAAGACACCAGTCAAGGAGATAGCCAAGTTTCTACAAAACGAAAAGTTACCGATCATCACCGAAGGACAAAGAAATGCCTTGAATGCTTTGATCACAAAGGAGGAAATACATTCGGCGATCAAACAACTGAAAAAAGGAAAATCGCCCGGGACGGATGGGATAACAGCTACTTACTACAAGCATCTCCAAGAGGAAATGTTAGAACCCCTCAGAAAGCTATTTGTCAACATACAAGAAGGGGGCCAAGTCCCGCCCTCCTGGAAAACAGCCTACATTTCTCTAATCCCCAAAGAGGGAAAAGATAATACACAACCTGCAAATTACAGACCCATCTCACTACTGAACATGGACTACAAAATTTTCACAAAAGTTTTGGCCACCAGACTAATGACTGTGCTACAAAAAATAATTCACCCAGATCAAACGGGATTTATACAAGGACGTCAGATGAAAACTAATGTGAGACAGCTGTTGAACATAATAGAGTACTTGGAAAGGCATAACCAGGTACCCGCCACTCTCATGTTTGTGGATGCAGAAAAAGCCTTCGACAGATTGAACTGGCCATTCCTGACAAACCTGGTCCGGGAGATGAAAATGGGAGAGCAGTTTCTCAACTCCATAGTGGCAATTTACCAGAAACAAACAGGCCAGATCATTGTGAATGGTGACCTAACAGACTCATTCAACATAGAAAGAGGCACAAGACAGGGCTGCCCACTGTCACCCCTGCTATTTGTTCTAACATTAGAGACTCTACTGAACAAGATCAGAGCAGCAGAAGACATAAAGGGCATACGGAGTAGACAACAAGACTACAGACTATGTGCCTTCGCAGATGACCTGCTGGTGACAGTGTCACAGCCAGTACAATCAGCAAAGAGACTGATGGAGATAATGAAAGACTATGGTAGGGTATCAGGCTTCAAAGTAAACATATCTAAGACGAAGATGTTAGTTAAAAATCTGGACAACAAAGCAAAACGGGACTTGGAAAGGATAACGGGCTGTGAAATAGTTAAAAAAGTTAAATACTTAGGAGTGGAGATAGAAGCAACGAATGCGAAATTATACAAAAATAACTACGAAGCGCTGTGGAACAAGATACAAACAGACCTGGACAGGTGGAAAACATTACAATTGTCCCTGCTGGGCAGGATAGAGGCTGTAAAAATGAACGTATTGCCAAGATTTCTATTTCTTTTCCAAATGCTACCCATACTCAAAAAGGAAGTGGAACTGGACGACTGGCAGAAGGGCATCAACAGATTTATCTGGGATGGCAAGAAACCGATTTTTAAATTAAAAATCATCCAGGACACAAGGAAGAGAGGGGGATTAAAAATGCCCAATCTAAAGCTATATTACTACGTCGCGGCGTTGGTGGCATTGAGTGACTGGATTAACATGACAAACAAACAAATACTGGATATTGAAGGGCATGATCTACTATTTGGATGGCACGCATACCTGGTGTATGAAAAAAAGGCTGATACGAACTTCAGGGAGAACCCTCTACGAACCCCGTCGTTGTGGGTCTGGATGAAATATAAGTACCTCCTACACGATAGGATCCCCATCTGGACGATACCTGGGCACGCAATAGGTGACATAAATACATCTCAGGGGCAGGAAGTGGTACCCTACAGTAAACTTGTATTGGAAGAAGAAAATGGGTTTTCATTAAAGTCACCAAATACGCTAGCAGAAGAAGGAGTAGGGGGTACCTGGCTATCATATTTGCAACTGCAGTCTAGGTGGCAAAAAGACACAAGAAAGGGCTTGTCCCTGACAGATGAGAACTTAATCGAACAAGTTAGAGAGCAGGGGATCATGCATATCAAACGAGTGTACAGTGTACTGATAGAAATTGACTCTGAAACGGTGCTAAACAAGATGTTCTATAGGTGGCATCTAGACCCGAAAAAACTATCATACATCTATCCAGACACCCAACCCAAATGCTGGAGGTGTGGTGATGGGGAGGCTACATATTTTCATGTATGGTGGACATGTAGAAAAATCAAAGCCTTCTGGAGGAAGATATGGTGGACACTCCAAACCATTTTCAAAAAGCGTATTGAATTTCTACCTCAGGTTTTTTTGTTAGGGATCATAAAAGATTGCACTATTACTGAGATGAATCTAATTCTGAATTTGGTCACAGCAGCTAGACTGCTGGTGGGACAATACTGGAAGAAGCCAGAAATACCACCTATGGAAGAATGGACTTTGAAAGTAA
The DNA here is from genome assembly GCA_034064705.1 of Bothrops alternatus. NCBI lineage: Eukaryota > Metazoa > Chordata > Lepidosauria > Squamata > Viperidae > Bothrops > Bothrops alternatus. The sequence continues at coordinate 14,361,012 of JARGCV010000007.1, read as the reverse complement.
TAAATTTGGCGGAAATGGCGAAAATATCGGCTTATTTGAAAGATCGCTCAGATGAACAATATTTGACAGACTGGAAACAGTGGATAGACTATATACAAGAGAAACACCAATCAAATAAAATGTATCTGGTGTATAGTTGAGGCTGGACGTGAGGAGTGAAGAATGTTTACCAAACCAGACGTTTACAAAGACTAACACCTAATGTATTTTATGTTCTATGATGATTGCTTCTTAATATGATCTTATGTTTAATGTTGATTACTTTAATATTGAAAAAGCGGATTGAATTTCTACCTCAGGTTATTGAATTTCTACCTCAGGATCTTTTGTTAGGGATCATAAAAGATTGCACTATTACTGAGATGAATCTAATTCTGAATTTGGTCACAGCAGCTAGACTGCTGGTGGGACAATACTGGAAGAAGCCAGAAATACCACCTATTAAAGTTTGGACTCTGAAAGTAATACATTTGGCAGAAATGGAGAAAAATTTTGGCATATTTGAAGGATCGCTCAAACGAACAGTATGTGATAGACTGGAAACAGTGGATAGACTATAGATAAGAGAAACACCAATCAAATAAAATGTAACAGGCGTATAGTTGAGGCTTGACGTGAGGAGTGAAGAATGTTTACCAAATCAGACGTTTACAAAGACTAATACTTAGTGCTGTATTTCAGGTTCTATAATGATGGCTTCTTAATATGATCTTATGTTTAATGTCGATTGTTTTAATAAAATTTAAAAAAAAATACTAAAGAAGGAACTTTTATTTTAGATATGGTCTCTCTGTATCTTTGCGGCAGTCTATAGCAACTTTATCAAACTTTCTTGCTGCCAGTCCAAAAAAAGAAAGAGATGATGCAGAAAAAAGGAAGAATGGATTTCATGTCATCCATAAGCATGCGTATAATTCAAAATAAAATAATTTCTATAATAGCAAAAAAAAAAAACAATAATCAAGGTGTCGAACAGCTGTCCCTCCGCACCATTTTTTGAACACATACTCACAGGAAGGATTGAAACTACTGTGAGCACTAAGTTCTAGCCCTGCCAGGTAATCCAGAAAGCTACCATGGCCCTTAGGATCAAAAGTTGCTGAGAAACCTGGAGAACTTCTCTGTCTAGTTTCTTGCATCAATTATCTAATGTATCAAAAATAAAATAAAATAGTATCCTATCCTGGATATAATCCCAAACCAGATTTCACTTTCTGAACCAGAATGCAATAGTTGAGACTGAGCTGCCATGAAAAAGATCTCCTGATCAAGAGCTTTTTCAGGAAAGGCTTTAAAATTACTTTCTTTAAACATTTAGTGACAGAACCCATGCTCAAGAAGGCAGATCAGCTCCAATCTGGCCAGTTTAATCAGCCAAGAAGAGCAAGGGCCAAACAAGCAAGTAGTGCCCTTCATCATTCCTCACATCCTTCCTATATCCTTGAGATATAGAAGCTAAAATGAATTCATATAGAACTGTAGAAAGTATGGAAAAGCATTGCTGTCATTAACACAATAGGTAGTCCTCAATTTACAACCATCATTTAGTGACTGTTCAAAGTTATAACAGCACTGAAAAAAGTAACTTATGACTGATCCTCACACTTGGCAACTATCGCAGCATCCTCATGGTTATGTGATTGAAATTCAGGCTCTTAGCAACCAGCATGAGGGTTGCAGCATCCCCGGGGTCATGTTATCACCATCTGCGACCTTCCCAGCCAGCTTCTGACAAGCAAAGTCAATGGGAGAAGCTGGATTCACTTTAAAAATGTGTGATTCGCTTATTAGCTGCAGCAATCCACTTAATAACTATGGCAAAAACATCATAAAGTCATGCATGACTCACTTAACAATTGCCTTACTTAGCAATGAAAATTCTGCTCCCAATTGTAGTCTTTATCTTTGTCCTTGTCACCAGGAATCCAGCTTCACTTGTTCCACATCCCAGGAAGTATCCAGTCTACCACGTTCTGGCATTAGTCAGACCTCACTTGGACTACTGTGCCCAATTGTCTGCATCTTGGTTAAGACAACAACAAGTAACTAGAACAAATGCAAAGAAGGAGGATAAAAATGACCAGGGAGTAGAAACCAGATCTTACAAGGGCACACTGAGGAAGCTATATACATATAGCTTTGAAAACAGATAGCTGGGGGAAGGTATGATAATATTTCAAAAATACTTCTAGAGGGTATCACACAGAAAATGATTAAGATCTCCTTTTCACCTGAGAGTGCAGAATATGGAGTAACAGACTTAAATTAGAAAATATAAATTTCTTTAAACTGTAGGAAAAATGATTAACAGTGAGAACAGATTGAAAGTGGAATCAATTATCAAACAAGGCCATCTATACCAGAGATGGAAGTGTCCAACCAGAAGTCCTCTGCCAGGGAAACTTAATTCTGGAATCCTGCACTGAGCTTAGGCTTGGATTCATTGGCGTCTTCACCTCTATGCATCTCCATGCCTTGAGTTGGGTGGTTGCTATATATATTTTGGATTTCTTTTTTTTTTATCCCAGTCCTCAAAGCGTGCAACATGCAACAAAATAAAACCAAACAACCCATAATAATAAATATCTAACTCAGACCAATACAAAAAGAAACAAATAACCACAGAAAGCAAAGATAAAACCCCTAATAATTGTGCTGGACAATTCTCATACAGCTCCAAGGTTTTGCAGGAACTATAATCTAAAACCTGGATTTGAAGGACAGCATGCTCATTTTTAAAAATAAAATGAATACTTGGATGGCACCAGATTGCCTCCTCTTGAGATTAAATGGACTCTTAGTCCGAACCAAAAGCTGCTTCTAATGTTCATATGGAAGCCATCAATTGCTTGCGATTCTCTGGCTTCCTCTCACTTGTGGCTTTATTATATGGGGTGGTGTTTAGTCTTCTCTAACAAGTCAAAGAAGATGGATCACTGGCTATTACTGTTGACAAAAACAGGGTGCTGGAAGGCTAGGCAGTCATTCTCCCAAGAGCTTCATGGTTTCTTTAGTATTACATAGCTTCACATCACTCTTTTTCTCTGCAGGGTTATTTATCCTCCATTACTGCCTCCATTCAATCCTGTGGATTGCAATGCTACTAATTTTCCCATAGCTCACCTCCTGCCATCATATTCTTGGTGAGGAATTTTTGTTAAAAATGGATGAATTAAGAGTGGTCAGGATCTGAGGAAGAAAAAGCAGGCATACTGCCCTAACTTATAAAAACATGTAGATGAATATATATCCCATTCAGCTGTATGATCCATTCTCAATTTAGGATGAGATTTTTTTGCTTGTCGTGAAATTTGGGTGTCATCATCACCGTTATTATTCCAATGAAAAATCAGTTGTTTTGGAAAGTAAAGCATTGGGTTATTTGCTTTCTCTCTCTCCTTTCCCTCTCTGAAATCAGCTGAAATCATGCTTATCTTGGACTGGGCTATTATTTGCAGAATATGGCTCCTCTAAATTTTAGGAATTATCTAGATTATGAGGCTCCTGCACATTAGGAAGAAAATGGTTTAGGTAGAACTTTGGGAAAATAGGACAGTTTCTGCTCTAACAAAATAGTTGCTATCTCTGCTTCTCCACCCTGCCAGTCTCGTCCTTTTTACAATTCTCAAAAGGTCTTTAAAATGCCATTAAGCAGCCTAGTTTTACTTGCACTGATTGCAAGAAAGCCATGATTGTGAACTTACAGCCTGTGCCTCAGCACACAGGTGTCACAAAGATTTAACTGTACAGCTGACAACGCCAACCGTCTTGGAAGAGGAGAGAGCGCAAGGTGAGGTTTTTCCATTTATTGCATCAGCTCATGTACTGAGGCATGAAATGTATTTATTCTGGAGCAATTGAAGAATGACAGTGGCAGTTCCATGCCTGGGAGCTTTGGAAACTTTGAAAAAGATGCTCCTTTAAGACCCTATGGGGTTGAACATACTTTATCCTTACTTAAACTTTGGTGAAGGCAACTAGCTTCCAAAACTGGGCTTTCTCGGGCAAGTTGCCTTGTGTCTACAAAGATCTATGCACACAATCTCAGGTAGAACAGATGGCTTGCATTGCCACCTTCAAGAAGTAAATACTGTTTGGATGCTCTCGTGGAAAACTGAGCCCCCTATACAAATAAGCAAAAGAAAGAGACAACTACAGTGTACCTTGGTACTCAACTGCTTTGAAACTCATTGAATTTGGTACACAATGCATTTTGACACAAAAATTTTGTCCCAGTACTCATTGTTCGTTTGGTACTCAATGCACAAGCTAGAACTTGTCGGTGTTGGCTGCCTTGTGATTCACTACGTTAATCCTTATAGGAAAAATTTATTTGGAACTCATCATTTTTGGTAACCATTACACCTCATGGAACCAATTAACAATGAATATAGAGGTACTAGTGTACTAACTTTATTTCACTTTCTGTTTTCTCCTTATGTTTGACAGGTTAAAAACTTTAAAAACTATGTTTCCCATCCATCCCCAACCTCCTCTGGAACAGTCTATCATAGGGGTGTCAAACTGCCGGCCTGCAGGCTGGGTGCTTCATGTGGAAGCTGCGCCCACCGGCAATGCAAAAAAACTTGTGATACGTTGCACATGTCACGTGATGTGGCGAGTTTGACACCCGTGGTCTATCACTTCCAGCACCTTCATCTTTTTCATCCTGATCAGAATCTCAGGAACCTGAGTTGTGCATGCATTTACATCCAAATGATTTATGTTTTGGGACAGCCACGCTGAAATCACATTATGCTTTCAGGTCAAAATTTGATGAGGAAGTCTCACTGGTGAGCTTTTATAGGAGTTACACCATTTCCCCAGGATGTAAGGTTTTCACCAGACATTATAATTATTTAATGTTGTTAAATCAGAAGGGTTAAATCAAAACTGAGCTTCCATGATAAAAGATAAAAGCTGTTCCGAAAGTTCATTCTCTGAAGATCTTTCTTTTCAGATTTGTAATTTGTACCCCATAACTAGGACCTTTTCCCTTGTGTCTACTTCAGTTCCCTGCGCTCTCAATTGTTTCACAAAAAGCTAAGTGTTTTATCTCCATCATTGATACTGCACCAACAGTATGAAAAATTAAGAACAGCACTGCTGTTTACAGTTTCTAAGACAAGGAATTGGAGATAACAGTCCTTATGGAAGTTCCCTGAGAAAAAACCTGCTTTGTCTTCATCTGTCCTGAATATTTGACTGAACTGTTTCCTACTGTATAAAATCCAAGAAAGATCTCTCTAAACAGCAGTAGATATAGTCTGTGCCCACTGAGTATTAAAATCAGGATCACCAGATTTAAAATACAAAGGCTGTGAAAAATATTTTATTTTTACAGCCAGTTATTCTGCTTTTTAAGTATGCATAGACAATGCTTGAGGAGGCAGCAGGTAAATCTCATAGTGCTAGCCTATCATAAAGGGCACAGAAAACCAGAGGAAACGAAGGGGAGACTTTCTGTCTCATCAACCCTTTGCAATGCTTCATTATTTTGTAGGCAGTCCCATTGACTGATTGATATTTCTATATTATCAACCCCTACCGGCTCCCTGTAGTTGGCAAAATATTATCCTTAAAATTAATAAAAACAATTAAAAAAATACTCACTATCCACCCATGCCCAGATTAAGCAATCATGTATTAGTTCATAAAACTTTATCAGTGAACTCTTGCTTTTCAGTTAAAAGCTCTGTGGAAAACTCTGACAGATCTTCTGAATGCCATCAGACAGAGAACAACTGAATCTCTAGTCAGAAACTATTCTACAACGATGGAACATAACCAGAAAAATCCTATTCTCTTGTCCCATTTCCCGATCCTATGTGGACTGGGTTGTCTCAACATCCCCAATCATGATAAACATACTAGATGGATCAGTTTTACTTGAAGGAGGTGATTTACTTGTTAAGTTAGTTCTGTTAAAGATAACTGTTAAAAAAGCTCTTTGGATTGTATTTGAAACCCATTTAATTTGAAACCCAGTGCAGCAGTGAGAGTAGTCCTTGTGGCCCCTACACCTCTGTTCCCCGAACTTCACTGGTTATCGGTCTGCTTCTGAGTGCAGTTCAAGATGTTGGTAATGACCTTTAAAGCCCTTAGATCCAGGTTACCTGATGAACTGCCTCATCCCTCTAGGACAGGGGTGTCAAACTGCCGGCCCATGGGCTGGACGCATCATCCAGAAGCTATGCCCACCCAATTGCCGGCAATGGCAAAACCGTTCTGATACGTTGCACGACGTCATGTGATGTTGCGAGTTTGACATGTCTGCTCTAGGACAAGCCTGTCCTACTACTTGTGTCAGCAGAGAAGGCCTATTTCACATCCCGTTGGTCAGAGAACTCCTCTTTGGAACATCTTACTCTTTAGGGTAAGATCAACTTCCACTCTCCTATCCTTCCACAAAACCGTGAAAACCTGGGTCTGCCAGTTGGCCTAGGGATCAAATTGAGAATTTCACACTGGAAGTGGCTGCTGGATTAATGGTCTATCCCCTTCTTTACTCTCCACTTGTCCATCTTTTGGTTATCATACTGATGTATTCTTTTTAAAATATATATATTTTATTGATTTTTTGCAATAACAATCTTTGATGCTTAGTAAACAGCATATTGTCTGGGTTCATATATTTGAAAAAACAATCAATAATAATTAATTTCTATAATTCCATGATCAATATATTAATTAATAGTATGATTCCTTGATCTTCCCTTCTTCCAATGATATTGTCCTTTGTCAACATTAGATAAATATAATAATATTTTTGATGCATACAAGGTTGGATATGAACATTTTTTGTGTTTGTACAGATAACAATGACATTCATATGTAACATCTTTTCTAATTAACTTATGTTTCAATTGTATTTGTAAAAGTCATCTTGTTAGGTCAGTATGTGTCCTGTTTTCAAAATTCTTATTTAAACTTAATTTCCCCTCAGTATTCAAACCATTCTCTCAGTCATAGTTTTCTCAAAATTGATTACCTAAATATCCAAACTTTTCATCTACATACACCATCCCAATATTTTCCTATTTCATATATTATAAAGATACTATACTACTTATATATCCTATATAACATCCACATATAACATCTTTTCTGAACGGCTTATATTTCAACTATATTTGTAAAAGCCATCTTATTAAGTCACTATATGTCCTGTTTTCAAAATTCTTATTTAAGCTTAATTTCCCTTTGGTATTCAAATCATTTTTCTCGGTCATAATTCTCTCAAAATTAATTACCTTTAAATGTCCAAACTTTCCATTCACATACATCATCCCAGTATTTTAACATTTCATATATTGTAAAAAATACTATACTACTTATATCTCTTATCCCTCTTACTATAGGGCCCCTTTATATCCAAAATTATCTATTCTTTTAACCATATACAAAGTTTAACCATGTAGTACTCCATCTGGTAAGTTGAATCAGATCTCTTAAGTCTAATTCTAGCCTTCTTCTTTTGCCAAATAGCTTTCCAAATTAGTATATTCCACTTGCCAGGAAGTCCCTGTATTTTTGTAAGTATTGTTGGGAGTAAGAAGGACAAATTGAATAGGATGTACATTTTTGTCTCCCAGACTCTGATGATTTTCCTGGCAGCTCTATAATCCATTTTGTTAAATCTATAATCCATTTTGTTAAATCTTCTTTCTTATCCTCGAATTTGTTTTGAAGTCCTGACAGTCTTTTCCATTTCCATTGCTCGTTGTGAGTTTTAATCCATTTAGGGTCCCCGGCAGGGAAAAATCAGCCATGGGGTGCAGAGCCCCGCAATCCTCAGCCATGTCTCTACAGGACGGAACTGGAAGTCCATACTGATCTATTCTTGTGTTCTTTTTCATTGTTTATTTTAATGTTCTGTTATTTTACTTCTGTTACACTCTTTTCATTTCTTCCTTTGTATTGTTGTAAGTTGCCTGGAGTAGCCCCACAGTGAGATAGGTGGAAAATAAATTTAACAAACAAACAAACAAATAAAATGTGGTTCCTGCATAACCAACAAAATATAATATTGATACCGGTAGCTCCCATACGCCAGCAAATAGGCAACCATATTCTGCACCAATTGCAGTTCCTGGGTAGACTTCAAAAGCATTCCATGTACAGCACAATGCCCTAGGCAATTCTAGAGATGATAAGGTCTGACCATATGCCAGGGAATCCCACTCCTGGAAGGACCACACTGGTAAATCAATCAAACTCAGCAAATCCCCACGTTCCAGGGGCCTATTAACCAATAGTTTTGAATCTGAAAGATCCTCAATGTGTCTGCTCTTATGGAGAGAGTCATAGGATTTACATGCACAAAGCCAGGAGGATACAGTGTTCATTTTACAATCTGATAAACTTGGGTAATTTTGACCCAAATCCAAAGCTGTTACTCTTTCTGTTACTTGCAATGCATTTTTTCCCAAGGGTAGTGGGATTCCACTTGCAATATTTTCGAGGATTTGGCTTCCTTGGATGGAGAGGCTGATGATGTTTTAGCAAAGTCTGAATCATTTTAAGATATACGAGTACAACACAGATGGAGATAAAAATTCTTAAACTAATAACTAGTCTTTTGTTTCTCTTTGAGAAAGTTTTGCATCTTATAAGCTCCGTATTTCTCTCTGCTGTCACCACTGCCTTTGTATAATTTAATTTGCAAAATGCTTTTGTTGGTTCCTCTCCCACATGGCTGGTCTAAGACATTTTTTCTCCCCACTATCACTTATTAAACAACGTAGACTTTATTTGCATCCTACAAGCATCTTTGCCAGCAAAAGTATACTAATTATTATCTATCTATGGCTTTTTCATTATATTCTGCTAGTGTGTGCCATAAAGAGCTTTAAAGATTAAAATCATCTCTTCGGACTGTACTTGGAAGCCTACTGGAAACCAAGGTAGCTCCTGCCAAACTGGTTTCCTGAAATGGTTCCACACTTTAGCTAATGGTCAAATTGACCGCACTGGAAACAACCCACTGGGAACAAGAAGCAAAATCTTTTCTGGATTTTGCTAGGTTTCCCCATTTGAAATATTCCCAAAGAATTGTTCTATTAAGGAATTATCAGACACTATCCACATTGTTTGCCTGACAAATAGATGGCCAGCATTTTTTTATCTGGCTCAGGATGCCAGTTTGTCTACTGCCAAGATTAAAACTTTGCCGGGGAACTGCACAGAAATATGCAGCCTCCATCAAAGAAATGGTGGCAATATATCACAGACATGGAGATTTCCACTCAAAGGAAGGCGAGTCATTTGAGAATTCCTCCTGAAACTCTCTAAGATATTCAGAAGAAGTAAAAAAAAAAGTTCAAAAAGACTCGCAAGGTTCACATATCCTTGAAAGTGGATAAATAATTTACATTTTCTTCATTATAGCCTCTGCTTAGCTGTGGAATTAAGAGACTGAAATGTAGCTTACAATAGGAAGCTGCTATTATTGGGGAGGTGGGCAGCATATAAATTTAATAAATAAATAGATAAACAAGGTGTGCAGTCTTGATATTATTTGTCCTTTCCAGAAGAGGACTTCAGCTCATCCATAACAGGGACAGTTTGAAATGTCTGCAACAAATTAATCAGAATCAGAGTCAGGGTTCCCCCCCTTTCTGTCACTCATATACACATTCCAGAACAACATTTCGCAACCTGATATATTCCACATATATAACCCACAACTTCACAAATTGCTGTCTAGGGACAGCAAAATGGAGAAAGCTACATCTTCTAGACAGCTAGCCCTGTGGACAAATAATTGCTGCCAGATTTGACTAAACGTGAGGCTTTGCTCATTTAAGACACTGTAGATGTACAGAGGTGGGAAACTATGGCCCCTTTACGACTTGTGGACTTCAACTCCCAGAATTCCTGAAACCAGCTGGCTCAATAATTCTGGGAGTTGAAGTTCACATGTCATAAAAGAGCCTTAGTTCCCCACCCCTGCAAAGGTACAACCTTAGAGAACCATTAACCGGTATATTCAGGAAAGAATGTAACTTATGACAAGACTATATGAATTGTAATAAACATACATAATGTGCTGTTTTACACACATCTCAAGGTATTTTTTTTTGTTGGCTCTGAGGGTGTTTGGCTACTCTTTACCCATTTTGTCAATCAGTAAGATATTTTGAGGTTAACAGTGACATGAACTTTGGCTGAAAGGTTTGGCCAAGGCTGATAACAGTATGTTGGTTTGGCTACAGACTGTGTAGTGCAAGTGCATGATGAAATGTCTATGAATACTTGCTGTGGCATCTTATTTATGTCAGTAGATGGCACTCTTTCTATGAAAACAATCTCCAGGAGTGCTTAACATCTCTCAGGCATCTTATTGTAGCAGATCTTCTACAGCCTTTTTCGCTCTGCATAATACTTTGAAGGAAACAAGATCTAGAGGAAGATAGAGACCCAAAAGGAAGGGAACTTTTTCTGAATGTACATAATAAAAGCTTTCAGTTAAGTTCGGTGTGGCTGGAGTGCCCTTTCTAGAGCTAGACCTCTAAAGGTGGATAGATCTTTTTTTTTTTTAAATTTTTCAAATATTTAATGAGTTCAATATTTTACATAAATTTTGGTAAGGTAGAATGGTGTGATCTGGTTTCATTTGCTACCCAGAATATGATGGGATATAACTGAAAGAACCCACAATTATTCAGAAAACATGGCTCAAAAAAAATAAAGTATAAGTGGTTTTGTTGGATTCTCATGACCCACATGATCACAGCTCCTGCGATTTCATCTTCATTTATCCAGATTTAGCATGAAATCCCTTCAAAGCAAGAAAAGCACAATACACTTAAAGCCAGGCCGCTGTTTCTTGCCTGAGATACCCCTGATATACTGTAGAGGATTATTGCAGTAATCTTGATGGTAATTTATTGATAACTTTGATCCATAGAAATGCAGACTTGAGAAATTGGAACTGCTCTGCAGCACAAGACTCTGCTCCAATTAAGTGGAGGAAGGATTCTCAAAGGAATTTGAGAATCTGAAGGCAGTAACTTAATGATTGAAGTGTACAGTTCAACTAGTCTTAGTGTCTAGATGCTTTTCTGTTCTTGGGTCAAATTATCTTCTTTATTGGCTGCCATCATCTGTCGGCGAGCTTTCATCCGTTTCACACGTTTCTTTTCCACTTGTCTCTTAGCAAGGAAGAAAAGGGCGAATGCAGAGGGAACACCAATGACCCAAGCAATAGCAACTGGATTTGGAGAGGTCTTGAACCTTCTTGAGGGCATATATTCTACATGTCTATGTGGTTGTTCATCAGGCTGTGCTTTCTTCTGCATGTCTTCCAAACACCTTGGACTACTGTGAAAAGATTGAGCATCCATTCGAAAAGGCACCATTATGCATGGCAGCTGTTTCAAACTGGCAGGAAGGAAGCCGAGCTTTCCAAGGCAAAGAGATGCCATCTTGACGTGAACTTCTCCCCCTACCACTTCTCCCCCTACCATCTTTTTCTTTATTAAACATTTTTTATTAATAGATATATATTTGTACATGTAAACCAGGAAAAGATTCAAGTTAACTGCTATTCAACTTAATACAATCGATTTAAATTTGTAAACGTTCTTCACTCCGTATGTCAAGATTTAACTATAAGCCAGATACATTTTCTTTGATTGGTGTTTCTCTTGTATGTAGTCTATCCAGTGTTTCCAGTCCAACATATATTGTTCATTTGAACGATCCTTCAAATATGCCGATATTTTAGCCATTTCTGCCAAGTTTATGACTTTCAAAGTCCATTCTTCAATAGATGGTATTTCTGGCTTCTTCCAGTATTGTCCCACCATCAGTCTCGCTGCTGTGATCAAGTTCAAAATTAAGTTCGTCTCTGTGATGGTTAAAGGTGGATAGATCTTGATGGCAGATGGATGCAATTCTCATTTCTCGCGTGCCTCTGAAAAGGACATGCTATCTCTTCTGGCATCGTGTTTCAGGAATTCATTGACAAAATATTTGGGAGTTGTATTGGCTTGCCAAGGGCATAATTAGTGGAGGAAAACCAGTGTCCGCTTAACAGTTTCAGTGATCTCTGATATAAGCAAAGCCACTTCCAATTCCTGAAGAAGTAAATGCTTTTTTTTTCCCCAAACCATTTTTACTGGTTTTCATTATTTAATTGTAAAACAGGGAATTATCTGAAACATAGATTCATACCTACGTGCTTAAATCCATTAATCTGAAACTGTCTTTATAAGAACATTGTATAGGTAAAGCTGGGAAAGCTTTAACCCTGCAGCTGTTGTTGGAGTAATAAACCTTGTTAGTCCATCCTGGCTGTGGATGGAATATCAGGAAGATCATAAGTATCTTCATTGGCTTATTGTATATTTGTTCATGTACTTACTATATTAAATATTAATTCATATCCGGGAAAGGGGATTTGGATCAATTGATTTTCCCACTAGCCTTGCCTTTTTCCTCACCTTTTCATCTTCTAAGTGCAGCTTTTGAAACTTCACACAAAAATGAACTCAGCTTTTGTCCAGAAAAAGTAGCCTACCTGTACTAAAACAAACCCAAACCTCTGAAGTTAGAGGAAGCCTAGCAAGAGGTTTCCTGTAATAATTGCACTATATTTTAATAGATTGTGTCAAGAAGGCACACAGCTTATTGGTTGGAGTGCATACTTTATCTGTAAATTGTCTCAAATTCAATCCCTGGCATCTTCAATTAAAAATCAATTATATATCAATTGAGGATGGTAATTGAAATTTCCCTAAGGTTCTGAAGAGTCAACAGCAGCTAGAATAGGCAAAGCTGAACATTTGGATCATGCCTTAAATCCCCAAGGGTTTCATGTTAATGTATTGTGTGAACCTACCCAGGGTTTCTAAACCATGGCTTATAGCACAGTACTGTGTGTAAACCTGGCAGTGTGTTATTCGGCTAATACATTTAATTATGAACTCTAATACTGAAAGTAGATTAACAGCTATAACATTTCTCTTAAAAAGCCACTGGTTTCTAAGTACAGAGTAGCAAAAAAATCATAGCTACATGTGCAAATGATCTTAATTTTTCTGATTTTCAAACCTGCAAATAAGCAGTGTGTCCTCATTTAAACTGTGAAAGTCTTTTTTCACAGAAATAAATCTAAGTGCATAGTTTTTGCAAGCTGGAACCCAGAAGCCTGTTTCCCTGTTTGGGATTTATTAGAGTCAATCGAGAAAAAGAAAGAAGCTCCAAAGATCACTGCAATGTTGCTTCTCAGTGGTAAGTATATGTAGCTGAAACCAAAATGCATTTTTAATGATGCAGCAGGCTGAGCTGAGTTTCTTTAACTAAGACTACTCAATGAATTCAGGCTCTGCAAACTGTCTAGTGTGCCACAAATATATTATTTACAGCAGCTTCTTCTTTACTCTGTTAATTTTAAATAGGCTCCACACTATGAGCTAAAAAATGAAGAAAAGTTGTGTCCACCCTTAAGGCAGATGTGAATATCCCTGTGTGTGCAACTTGGGTGTGCTTTCCTAGGACAGGAAGGGAAATCAGCCTGCACATGGAATATTCTCCAGTACCAGAATGGTTTGCAAAGTGATCTTGCAGATTGAAACGGGATCGGACAGATGGCAAAGGGACTTGGGTCAGCAACGGCAGAAGAAACCTTGATGGAAAACCTATGTTGATAGTCATGCAAATGTGATACAACCAAGGACAGATCTGTTTGAGGAGTAGAAGTGTCGGGCCATCTGTACTTTATACAGCATTTATCATTTGTTCTTGCTCTATTAAATCAATGGGTTGCAATAGAACCAGGTTCTACCGTGTTTCCCCGAAAGGAAGAAGTGTCTTACTTTCTTTTTATCCCCAAAAGCCCCACTATGTCTTACTTTCGGGGTACGGCTTATATTGATTGGAAAACAATTGTCAGTTTTATTTTAAGTATATTAAGTATTTTAAGTATTTAAGTATTTTAAGTATTTAAGTATTTTAAGCAGGAGGCGGAAGTGGGCAGGAGTAATATGTCTTACTTTCGGGGTACGGCTTATATTAGCCGACCCCCTGAAAACCCCGATACGTCTTACAATCGGGGATGTCTTACTATCGGGGAAACACGGTAGCTATGACGGACTCAGTTTTAAAACTGGCTAGGTGATTCAAGATATGCTACTATTTCTATTCTAATGGAAGATGTTGGAACTGCTGTGAAGCTGAACAGCTGCCCTCTCTAGACTCTGAAGGTTTCAATGTAAGTAACCATGTTTTGCAGTGAATGGTGGAGTTTAACTGACCTTTTGATCCTATCTGGCTCTGTATTTCTGAAAGGCCTTTTGCAGACGGCAGGAGCCTTTGGAGGGAAAGTCAGAAAGAACAAAAGAATGAGCCATTTTTAAACACCTCGCCTTTGCTAACTGAAGTCATAACAGGTATTTTGGGCATAGCTTTATGTTTCCCTCTGGGCATCCAATAACAATAGGAGGAAGATTATTCCAGCTGTGAAAACCTCAGAGAGCAAAGAATTACAGTTGACCGTGCTCCAGTCTTGCAGCTAGAATCCAAAAAGGGAGACTTTGTGGTGGTAGGTTCCTCTGCTTAGAAAGACAGAGATCTTCAATCACCAGGTGGACAAACCAATACAAGTAATGTAAGTAATAATAAGAGAACCAGTTAGGCTTAGTAGTTAAGGCACAGGCTAAAAAGCAAGAGACACTGAGTTCAGGTACTGCCTTAGTAATGAAAGCCAGCTGGGTGATTTTGGGCCAGTTCCCTCTCTCAGTCCAACCCACCTCACAGGGTTGTTGTTGAGGGGAAACAGGAGGAAAAAGGTGTGTTTCATATGTTCATCACCTTGAGTTATTTATAAAAAAAATAATAAAAGCAGTAAATAAATAAATAAATAAATAAATATCTCTGAAGGGCAGGGGTGTCAAACTCACAATGTCACGTGATGTGTCGCGACGTATTGCAACTTTTTTTCCATTGCTGGCAATGGGGTGGGTGCAGTTTCGGCATGATACATCCAACCCGTGGGCCGGCAGTTTGACACCCCCTGCTGAAGGGTATCAAATTAGGGAATATGAAATATTCAAATAAAATATTACTACAACTATAAGGGAGGGTCTTTGCTAAAAAGATATGTGTTCCTCTACTCACCATCCCAACTTTTACCATTTTCTGTGCATCAAAGGAAAAGTTTCTGAAAGGTAACACTTGCTAGATTTGTTTGGCTGTCCTGCTTGGGTGACACCCTAATTGTGCAGGTTTCCATACTATCTAGAGAGCCCCCAAATGTTGAGAAGGTTCCCTGCTTCAGATTATGGTTTGTTTTTGTTTTTAAATCAAAACAAAATACAAGTCATTTTTTAAAAAGCTGTACAGTGTAGTGCACAAATGATCCTGCAGCGGCGGGCTAGGAGCACAGGTGCTGAACAGTCAGGGCCTTAGAGACAATAGTAGATGAAAATGACAATGCTAATCTAACTAGCCTTTGCCAATGCCTGGGAGGTACAGTGATGTCAAGTTGATAACCTGGAAAATAGACTTAGATTAAGAAATATCAATATAATCATCCCTGCCTGACCTAAGCAGGGTGCCTAGTTGAAATGGACAGGATGTTCTTCAGAGAATTGACAGGTTCACATGGGTTGCTAAGTGGTCCATTTTATATCAGTCATAAGTGTTAGATAGATTAAATCACACAGACAGAATTGTCTCTTAAATAATACTAGAGCGATGAGAAGAGAATCACCTTTAACACTTTTTTGTTTCCTTTGATGCTTCATTATTTGTTTAACAATGTTGTACAGCAAATAATGACTGAAACAGCTAGACATGGAAATAGAGACCAGTAGATACATTTTATCTCTAATCACATGATCTAAAAGTAATGTTTTGACTGTGATTGAGAAGAAAGTTCAAATACTACTCATTTATGTCATCCTTCATTTGTATCCTTAAGAGGAGTGTGAGAGAGATGTGAAAACTTTAACTTTTTCTTCCACAGGAGAAGAAAATATTTGGCACATATTGTTCTGAATATTGGGTGATAGTCCTGGGAATTTTTTGCTTCATTCAGTTTTATTTGCTAAGACTTCCAGAAACACAAGTTCATATCTAAGTATTTTATATCATTCTATGAACTGCAAATGCTGTAATATTCACACTTTGCAACTGAACAGAACAATTGTGGCAGGAGGACTGACTGTATCTTATCTCCACTTTCTCTGCCCACCCTGACAAGAATTTTTTTTTATTAGTTTGTTTATCTTTTTTTCCAAGGGGATAGGCAGGGAGGCAGAGCAGTGGTGCGATCATCCTGAGAGATTAAACAGCCATTTACCACACAATTCCTGTCCTCTTGTGTTTCTTTGCCATGATGTGCTTACTTTCTGCTTGTAGCACACACTCTGTTGCATTCAGGGAGACAGAACATGTGCAGATGTGCTAAAAACTCATCTCTCATTTATATAATATATACACACACACACACATACACATACACATACACACACACACACACACACACATATACAGTAATTTATTTTTCTTCCATCCTGGAATTCAACACAAATTGAAATCATTCCAAGTGTTCAGGCCTATAGATTCTCACAGAAAGATGACACTATGCCTTGAGATGTAGTTCCTATTTTTCTCCTTTAATCTATCCAGTGTTGTATTGAACCATTAGCAAAGTCATCATTGAATCAGTTTACTTCCTGAAAATGCAGTGCTTGGAATAGCTTATATCAGCAGCATTGCAGCCAACAGAAATGTTACTAAATTATGTAACTCCCATAAGATTCGAATTGTTCCCAATTTCTACCAATAATACAGTTTACTCCCCACTTTGAATGTTTTCATATAATTCTCTGATAACATCAAACTGTCCTGACAGATTCACGTATGCTAATATTCAAGCAACTTACCCTAGCAAAATGGGAAAGAAGCAGTTTTATAAAGCACAGGAGTATCATGGCAGCAACATGGACAGTAGAGGCTTAAGAATGATTTATTTGTCTTATATTAAGCTTTAGGAAGCTCTTACTAGCAGCTGTTTCTGATCTCCATTCTACTGCAGCAATATTTGGGCTTTTTAAGAAAGTAAATATCTTCTATTCCTTTTCCAATTTATATATGTAGGAAGTGGCTTCTCTGAAATCCATCTCTTTGAATAAAGAAACAGGATTGGGGTGACAAAGTGAATGCATCTATTTTTCATGAAGGCCCCAGGATGTAGAAGATCAGTATGTTTCCTCCTAATTAAATTTGCTGTCAAAGCTAAAATAAGTCACAGGTTCGAGCCATGTTAATATATTTAATCCTTTCTCCTCCAGCTCTATTGTCCCTGAGACTTCGCACCCAGAAGTCATATGGCTCTGTCAGAATGAAGATTTATTTACAAAAATAATTAGTGCGCAAGACATACAGTATACATACCAGATACATTTGGTAATTCTTGTTTCGGTTTCTGACCCATTTAGTTTTGTCTGTTCCTTTATTCTCAGCAGGGAAACGAAACGGATATTGTGTATTGCTAAAAAGAAGGGTGAGATGCTAATATTATAGTTTGAAAGTATCAGGCGGGAATATATAACACAAAATCAGGTTTTATTTTAAAAGAACATTTCTGATCTTCTTCACCCAGGGGGAAATTTAAAGTTACTTGATATAATACACATACAAAAAAAGAAACAATTCCCCCCCCCAAGATATATTCATAGCTTTTTGGTTTGCATATCTTGCTGGTATTAGCAATGTTTCTTTTTTCTTTTTAAATTCTACTGGAACTTGCATTCTTTGGACTCCATGGAAAATAAGACAGTCCTATCCTCCCTGATAAAAAGCTATTTTATCTTTAAGTGTGTCTCAGATTAAAGCACCAAATACTCTACACAATCTTAAATACCAATAATGTTTAAAAAAAACTTGCTTTGAGGGAACGAAATCTATTCATCTAATTATGTGCAAAAACCTTGTGTCAGTAATCAGTCAGTGGAAATCCAGAAGCTTTTTCCTGACCCACTGTGTTCTCTTGAACTCTTCTCCCTTCCTTCAGTATGAAATGCACATTCTTGAACAATCCTCTTGTTTTATGAACCAGCATGAGGAAAACACAAAACTCTCCTGATGTAATTAACAATATCGCAGACTGCCCACTAAGGGCTCTAATAGAAAATTCCACATTTCAAGGAACATAAGCACAGCAGGCGAAAAGAAGAAGCCATTCCATCAGCCCTGAGCTGTTGAAAATGAAAGGGCAGCTTGTAGTACAGAGTGCAAAGCTCTGGAACTGTGTGACAAGATTCCTTGCACATCCAAAATGCCAGAATGTACAAGAAAAAAGAAGCAGCTGACAGTGGGATTAATGGGAGGAAGAAAAAAGGCTCATCAGGATGCTGATGCCGAATAAATGAAATTAGAAGCACCGACACTAAAGGCAGCCTGGATATGCTCTACTTGACCTAGAAATGCTTCTTCCTTGTTCTAGATATCTGTAATGTTGATAAAACCCTCTAAAGAGAATCAAGGAATTCGCTCTTTGGGTGCACACATTGTGCATGCCTCCCATAACATGATTTATTGAATAACTACAAGTTTCTGTGTTCACACAGCAGACTAAGCCACACACACAAATTGATTTATGAAGAATGACTGTGCAAAATATGCAAAGTCTAAACCAAGCAAACTACACAAGAGTTCACCCCAATAATTTGAAGCCAGTCTCTAATTCCATTGATGAATGGGAAGAATTTATCCTGGTACTGAAAACTGATACTAGACATAAGCACAGATAATCTTGTGTGTCTGGGCAGTACATTTTGCCTAGCATTTGTAAATGTGATTCCCCCCAGGAAAATGGGCCTTTTTGTTGTGGATCTTAATTTCACCCCATGCTGCCAGAGTTCTAGAGAAGAATGTGATCACAGTTGTCAGGAATGACTGCTGAGATCTTGAGGAAATAGTGTATTAGGAAACTTTCATATACTTTCACAGTTCACAATAGCAATGCAGCAGCCTTCTGCTGTACCAATTATCCTCCAGATAGCAATAGCACTTTGTCCTGTATCTAGTTATTTCTCCAATATTTCCTTTATAATCTTCCCCAAGAAGAAGTTGAAGATAGGACAGTAGTTAGCAATAGCACTTAGACTTATATACTGCTTTACAGCCCTCTCTAAGCAGTTTAGAGAGTCAGCATATTGCCCCCAACAATCTGGCTCCTCATTTTACTGGTCTCGGAAGGATGGAAGGCTGTGTCAATCTTAAGCCGGTCAGAATCGAACTCTTGGCAATGAGCAGAGTTAGCCTGCAATACTGTATTCTAACCACTGTGCCAACACCAGATATTCCTAATCAGACTGCTGGGAATTGTAATACCTGGTGGGAAAGACTGTGTTATAGCTTCTGAAGATCCAGGTTCAATCACTAGTAATGCCAATTAAAAGTCTTATTTATGTACATGTAGTTCTTGACTTACAACAGTTGATTTAGTGACCATTCAAAGTTATAACGGCACTGAAAAAAGTAACTTTTGACCGTTTTTCACACTTATGACCATTGCAGCATCCCCATGGTCATGTCATCAAAATTCAAATGCTTGATTCATATTTATGACAGTTACAGTATCCCAGGGTCATGTGATCATCTTTTGTGACTTTCTGACAAGCAAAGTCAACGGGGAAGCCAGATTCACTTAACAACCCTGTAACTTACTTAACAACTGCAGTGATTCACTTAACAATTGTGGCAAGAAAGGTTGTAAAACAAGGCAAAATTAACTTAACAACTGTCTTATTTACCATCAGAAATTTTGGGCTCAATTGAGGTCATAAGTTGAGGACTACCTTTATTTCTACCTTATCAAAGATAAGATTTCCCAAGGAAAAAAAAACAGGAACAAATTTACCCTGATGTATAAGGATATTCTTTTTTCCCCCCAGTCTATCTGTAACTGCGTTACCATCTCGCTGGAAAAAAATCATAATCATTTAGACCGGAATGGTGGAAGAGGAGGAAAAAAAAAGAATTAGGTCAGAAGGATACAGTTATCTGTATCTTTTTTTTTTTTTTTGCTTGCTTTCAATAAAAGCTGCTCGACATAAGTGACTTGGCTTGGCTCTTGCCTGTTTCTTTGTGTCAAAAATTGTGCAATATTAGATTCTGGATAAATTGGAGGTTATTGAGATCCTGGACACAGGTCTATACAAGTACAAAAAAATCTGCCACTGTGGGGAAAAAATCCAAATCATTATCTCTTTCTTCTAATACACGTGTGCACGGGATGGATCGGCTGGCAGCAAATTCAGACAATAAAAATGGTGGCATATAAGTGGATACAATAGAAAATGTCATTCTTATGGAATATGATGACTTCTGCCAAAATTCTTTTTGTAAAAAGGAAAGTGGGTAAAATTGTTGTATTAGCGGCCAAAACACAAGACAACCTCCAAGATCAAATGCAGTATACTTCTGAGTATGAGTTCCTAGAAACAACTGGCCATGATGTTCGTGTTACACTGGTGAATTTTTCAAAGGCATCTAACTGACCAACCTATTGGTGGAAACCTAATGCTAGATAGATCCCGGCTTTACCTATGACAGAAGTTCTTATGTTCACATTTTAAAATATCACACTGTAAGTGCTCCCTATGAAGACTCTGCATATGTCCTCATTGTTTTTATCATCTGATAGTTTCAAAGCAAATATTGTGCCTCAGATATCATCAAATGAAATAGTATCCTGGTTCACAATGGAGAACAAGTTAGCAAAGAAATGCATAATGAAGCTAGTAACTGCACAAATGTGATTACTGAAACAGCAGTGGTTTTAGTTTAAAGGGCCATTCTGCACATTGATTAGGGCAGTATTCCACCCAATGTGTTTCTTCTCCTCAATCAACCCATTTGAGGCTCATGCATTTGTGCTTGTGCATTTGGGTGAGTGTGTGCGTGTGTTTGTGTGAGTTTCAAGTTAATCTAGTAGGAGCAAAACTGACTTGAGTGACATTGAAAAAAATAAGGAGAATCGGACCTATTTAGCCTTGAACAGAGATGCTCAGAAATCCCAAGGTTGTAAAATAGGAAAAGGTTTTAGGGAGAAGGCAATGGGAAGATACTTTACACCATTGCCAAGAAAACAGCACAGCATCTACAGCCATCAGGAATTGCTAGGAGATTTTATCTAGCAGAACCAGGTGCAAGATTATTGGGATGAAAATGTCAATCTGAATGGGCTGACCTCCCTTAATTCAAAATCTGAGAATGTTTTCTTGTGCCAGCTTTTACCAATAGAGAGGGAGTTACTACACTGGATAATAGATTGAGGAGATACAGCTGCCTATTTTTGTTGTGCCTGCATTGTCACATTTCAGCTATCTCTAATAAAAGTGTAGGGAAAATATTATGTCCTCTCCTTTGAGAACATGCTATATTCTTGGCGATTCTCTTGTTGTATTGATTTTTGTTGTCTTGGTTTTTTTTTTAAAAAAGAATGTCTTTATATTTTATTTTTGAAAGTTTATTTGGGAGAAATTCCAGCAAACTCTCAAGGCAAAAATTTCATTTTCCTGAAATGCTGCTGCCTTTAGGGTTGATTCCCACGAATTGTGGGAACACGTCTTGGGTTTTTTGTTTTGTTTTTGTTTTAACCAGAATATGCTTCTCTGACTTCAGTTAACTAAAGACTAGAGGCTGCTGGAAAGAAAAATCTTTTGTTCTAAGGAAGAATATTCCTGAAGGAAAACTGCAGTAGATACTCCTAAGTAAAAGGCAAATAAAAATCAAGATTTTTTTTTTAAAACTCCTAATATTGTGGAAGAGAAGGAAATTGTGAAAGGAAATATTGAACCTGCTGAGCTTTCTGAAAGCATCTGCAAAAATTAAAGCCATGGAGGGCTTAGTGATGGAACAGGCCCCCAAGGCCTCTCCGACCCACTAAGACACCTCAAGCTTCCCTCTCCCTTCCTGCCATACCAGACTCACCTTGAAAAGATCTGTCTCCTCTCTGCCACAGTTCCTGCTGCCACATGGATCTGAGGCTGAGGGATGCTTCCGCGTGCCTCTGGAGACCAGATTGGGGCATTAGAGGCCTTTTCCAGGCCTCTGCTGCCTGGATCTGAGGCCAGGGGATCCTTCCACAGCCCTCCGGCAGCCCAATCCAGGCACCGAGGGCCTTTTCCAGGTCGCTGTTGCCTGGATCTGAGGCCGGGGGATGCTTCCGCATGCTTGAGGCTGGATTAGGGCATTTGAGGCCTTCTCCAGGCCACTGCCGCCCAGAAAAGAGTTAGCAGAGGGCTGCAGAAGCATCCCCTGGCCTCAGATCCGGGCAGCAGTGGCCTGGAAACAGCCTCTGGCAACTGGATCAGGCCATTGTAGGGCAGTAGCATCCCCCGGCCCCAGATCTGGGTGGCAAAGGCCTGGAAAAGGCTGACATTCCAATCCAGCACATGGAAGCATCTCCTAGCTTCGGTTCCATTCTCTGTTGCAGAGAACAGAAGCCTAAAGTACCGTGAGATCACACAAGATCACATGAGATCTTGCGTTACTTTAGGCCTCCATTCTCTGCAAAGGCACCAAAGGATTGGAGCAGCCAAAAAAGTGAAGGATCTTGATCTTTGCAGGGTGAATATGGAGGCCTCGTACCTAGGGAGAGCGGGAGGTGGGTGGGGAGGGAGAGAATAACCAGGGTGAATGTTGCAGAGCTTTACGAGTGAACGACTGCCATGGTTCTGCAATATTTGTAATTTCGGGATTTGCTTGTAAGCACTAGGGGGTGCTTATCACGTTAACTTCGAATGAGCGTTAAATGATAGCTCATAACTCGGGGATTACCTGTACAGTAGTATTCAGCCAGTAGATGGCAGTGTTTACAAGTTTGGCTCTAGGGCAGGGATGTCAAACTGCTGGCCTGCGAGCCGCGCCCACCCCATTGCCGGCAATGGCAAAACCATCCCGATACATTGTGTGATGTCACGTGACGTCACGAGTTTGGCATGTCTGCTCTAGGGTATATACCCTATGTTCTTTTGTTCTAAGTAAAGTTTCCTGTTACAGTTAAACAGTTAAGCAGTAAAGCACACGGTGACTGTACTGATCTGTGGTGCTATACGTAAACAGAATTTCTAACAGGTTATGAGCCCAGAGACTGCATCCAAGTGTGCAGAGAATGTATTTCTCACACAAAATGGGAAAATAAAATTGGGAGACTTTGGATCTGCAGTTCTTCTTAAAATCCCATGGTATATGCTTGTTGATTTGTAGGAACCTCTTATTATGTGCCTCCAGAAATTTGGGAGAATATGCCATACAGCAATAAAAGTGATATTTGGCCTCTGGGATGTGTTTTATAAGAGCTGTCCACCTTAAACATCTATTTCAGGCTAAGAGTTGGAAATATCTTGCACTTAAGACATGTAAAGGATACTATAATCCACTTTCATCGCACATTATGAACATTACAGTTTGATAAAGCAGATGTTCAAGGTTCAATCCCAAGTACCATCTATCAACTATTAGTACAATTCTTGCAAGAAAGTGCCTGGCAAAATGTATTGGACAATCTTCATTACCAGAAGATGGTACATATATAGGAATCAAGAACAGTTGTTCAGAAACAGAAGCCATCTCTAAGAGCTTCAATGAAATGGAACTGAAGAAAACAAGTATGGATCAAAAAGAACTTCATAGACAAAAGTGGGGGGAAAGGAAGATCCAGTAGAGTGATCAAAATTTTAGAAAATGCACCTTTTTTTTAGAAAAAATATAGAAATGAATACTTGATTGCAAAGAAAATGTATTAATGGATATTCCTATGAGAAGGATTGACTCTGCATTTTTCTCTGTCTATGACTGTACATGATAGTGATCTGGGCAGTGGCAACAGGGAGGTAATACGAGGATGTGGAGGAACAATTGCCCACCATCTTTCTTTAGCCAGAGTTTCAAACAAAACATTCTTTACAATACTGCTTACAAAAGCGTAAGCGGTTCCTGCTGACACTTAAAAGGGGAAGGGGAGAAAATAGCAAAAATGCATTTCAATGAACCTTGATGCTCTTAAGTTAATTTAGTTGCAGCCAAAATGAAGGCACAAGGGTGGGAGACTTTTTTTTTAAAGTATTCGTACCAGGCAGTGCCACAAAAAGCTGTCTAGAAT
The DNA here is from genome assembly GCA_034064705.1 of Bothrops alternatus. Lineage (NCBI taxonomy): Eukaryota > Metazoa > Chordata > Lepidosauria > Squamata > Viperidae > Bothrops > Bothrops alternatus. The sequence goes on along the minus strand of JARGCV010000007.1, from coordinate 14,336,888 downwards.
AAAAATAAAAGTACCGTAATACTGAGAAAATAAAACTGCTTTATCCAGAAAGGGACCTGAACCTTTAGCAGAGGGGTTCACTGTATCCCAACAGATTCCTTGGCATACAGTAGCTCTCCAATAATTTGAATCCAGTGCAGACCACCCTGTATCATAAAGCATGGTCAATCCTTTAGTTGTTTGAATTCTTCCAAACAATTTCATTATATGTATGTGTGTGTGTGTGTGTGTGTGTGTGTGTGTGTGTATTGTTGTATCTGGCCCTTCTCAGCTTAGTAAACTCCACAGGAATATTTCTTTAAGAGTTTTATTTAACACAGTTCAAGAGATTCACTTCAAAGCAAGATGCTGGCAGTTCGTTTGCGGAGGGAACGGCCGAGTCTGACTTATTTACATTCAGCTTAAACATGCTCTCCCCCCTTCCAATAACTCACTCTTTATCTCTCAGGTTGTCCAAGACCTCATAAATCTTCCGTAGATTCCAAAAACACCAGAAGACTGAGTTCAAACTAACTCCTCGAGGTATCAGGCTACTACTTGATATTAACGTTGCTCGTGACAAAGAATTAGTCCCTCCTTCACCTTCTAATATAGTTTTCGATACGTCACTTCCCCCATGGCTTCCTTTTTCCACGTAACTGAAACCTCCGCCTATCAAACATTCAGAATCTCGGATCAAGCCATATATTTTCCTGTTCCAAGTCTGACTCCCCGCTTTGAGATTCTGACCCAGACTGCATGCAAATCTCTTCATTGTCTGTCTCGGCTGCCGGGAGGGGAAAACACCCAGAGGGGCCTGGCTGCTCCTCCTCATCCTCTGACATTTCCCAAGCTGGTCTAGAGACACCCACAACACTATCCCCCCCCGCAGGCCCCGTCCCTTGGGTCCGGCACAGGGGATGTGGTTTGTAGGGAAACGCAGCATGAAAATCCCAAATTAACCCAGGAGCCTCAATAGCATGAGCATCTACCCAACAGCAAGCGTCTGGCCCACCCCCGGTCCAATCAACCAAATATTGGAAGCGGTCGTTGAGCCATCGGGAATCTCAGATGCCGGACACCTCCAACCGGGAAACAGGAACTTGAGCACGGCGAGCTGTCGGGCCCGGATCAGGAGGTCGAAGCGGAGAATCAGGGTAGACAGGAACAAGCAAGGAGCGATGAAACACGGGATGTACACGAAGAGACCTAGGCAAAGTCAAATGATAGGTCACCGGATTGATGACCGTCTCCACAGGAAAAGGACCCAGGAAACGTTGGTCAAGCTTGCGGTGAATTCTCCCTGGAAACAAGTACTTGGTGGAGAGCCAAACCCGATCTCCAACAGCTAACGGCGGCGTGTCGCGACGAGAGCGGTCTGCAACCCTCTTGTAGTCTTCCTTGGCCTTAGTCAAGTGTTGCTTAACCATCTCGTGGACTGACTGGAGCTCGGATAAATAGTCCTCTGCAACTGGAACTGGAGAATCAAGGAGCGTGAGCGGGAAAAATCTGGGATGATAGCCGTAGTTGGCAAAAAACGGAGTGGTCTGAGTGGAAGTGTGCTGAGAGTTGTTGAAAGCGAATTCGGCCACGGAGAGGTATTTGGACCAATCGTTCTGTTGGTCGTTGATGAAACAACGCAAATACTGCTCCAGGATGCCAATCACTTTCTCTGTACCCTCATCAGTCTCTGGGTGATGCGTGGAGGCTAGATTAACTTGGACTTGAAGCGCAGACATGAGTTCTCTCCAGAACTCCGAGGTGAACTGGGTTCCTCGGTTGGACACTATTTTGTCAGGCAAACTGTGTAGCCGGAAGATATGTTGAATGAACAGCTGAGCAGTGACCTTGGCTGTCGGTATTCTTCGGCAAGGAATGAAATGTGCCATCTTGGTCAGCATGTTCACCACTACAAAGACAACGGTGTAGCCGGCAGAAACAGGTAGACAAGTCAAGAAGTCCATGGAAATAGCCCCCCAGGGTCTCTCCGGCGTGGGCAACGGCTGTAACAATCCCGGAGGGGCTCCTGTGGCATGTTTTGCCTGACGGCACCGTACACAGGAATTCACATAAGAATAAACATCATGGCGAAGTCTGGGCCACCAAAAAGTCCGAGACACTAAGTGGAGAGTCTTAAAGAGACCAAAATGACCTGCCACAGGGTTATCATGGCATTGAGTCAGAATGAGACCACGGAGTGGGCCTGCTGGAACATATAACAGGTTGCGGAAGCGTAATAGACCCTCGGACAAGGTCCAAGGTGAGTCGGGACCCACCTCTTGCTTCCTCTGTGCCACAAATTCATCTAGTTGTTGCGCTTCCCGAATCTGTCGTCGTAGATCTACCGGATCGTGCACGGCTGCGATCGATTCGACAGGCAGAATGGTTTGAAGCGGCAAGGGGTCCTTGATCTGTAGATACTCAGGTTTACGGGACAAGGCATCTGCTCTTTTGTTGTACCCTTTCGGAATGTAGGTGACTTTGAAGTTGAATCGAGCGAAGAACAAAGACCAACGGATCTGACGTTGATTCAATTTCCTGGCAGATTGCAGAAATTCCAAGTTTTTATGGTCAGTCTGAACTTCAACTTGGTAGCGGGCTCCTTCCAGGTGGTGTCTCCAGGTCTCAAAAGCAGTCTTGATGGCCAATAGCTCCTTCTCCCAAATGGTATAATGGCGTTCGGAGGGACTCAGTTTCCTGGAGTAATAAGCACACGGGAACAGGGGGCCGCCATCTTGGCGTGTTTGAAGAAGCACGGCCCCTACAGCAACATCTGAGGCGTCGGCCTCCACTACAAAGGGACGACAAGGATCTGGATACTTGAGAATGGGTTCCTGAACAAAAGCCTTTTTGAGGGTCTGAAACGCCTGTTGCTCGGCATTGCCCCACTGGAACTTAATGCCTTTCTGTAACAGTCGAGTAAGGGGCGCAGTCAAGGCAGAAAACCTCGGAATGAATATCCGGTAATAGTTCGCAAATCCCAAAAGTCTTTGGACATCTTTTGCTTTACATGGTGGTTGCCAGGTTTGCAAGGCCTCAACCTTGCCAGGATCCATGGCGATGCCTTGTGGAGAAATCACATGTCCCAGAAACTCAATGGTGGTTTGATAGAATTGACATTTCTCTAACTTGGCGTAAAGGTGATGCTCTCTCAAGCGTTGCAGAACTTGCCGGAGATGCTGGAGATGAGTTGCTCGTGACGGGGAGTAGATCAGGATGTCATCGAGGTAAACCACCACGAATTGATCTAATAAATCCCGGAAGATGTCATTCATGAAATGTTGAAAGACGGCCGGAGCATTGGTGAGTCCAAAGGGCATGACTGTATACTCAAAATGACCATACCTGGTCCCAAACGCGGTCTTCCACTCGTCCCCCTCTCGGATGCGAACCAGGTTGTAAGCACCCCGTAGATCTATCTTGGTGAAGATGGCCGCTGATCGGAGACGGTCCATGAGATCAGGAATCAAAGGCAGAGGGTACTGGTTGCGCACCGTGATGGCATTGAGCTTGCGATAGTCACAGCATAGGCGTAAATCTCCGGTTTTCTTCTTCACGAATAACACAGGAGCTGACAGAGGCGAGGAAGATGGACGAATGAAACCCCTGGCCAAGTTTTTGTCCACAAAGTCTTTTAATGCGGCCAACTCGGGTTCTGACATGGAGTAAAGGCATCCCCTTGGAAGTTTGGCATTTGGCAGCAAATCAATGGCACAGTCATATGGTCTATGCGGAGGCAATTGGTCTGCCTCTTTCTCACTGAATATATCTGCAAAGTCCGCTAGGTCGGCCGGCAAGGTGATGTCAGGGTGGGATGGTAGCTGGGCTGCGCAAAATTGGCGTACGTGGTCTACGCATTGCAAACTGGGAAATGAAACAAAGTTCTGGGACCACACCACACAAGGATCATGGGTTCTCAACCAGGCTAGGCCGAGAACTAAGGGGAAATGAAGTCCCTTGGTAACATATAATTGGATGGCTTCTTCATGTTGTCCTATGACCAGGCGTATGGGCTGGGTCATGAACTTGATCGGTCCAGACAACAACTCACGACCATCGATTGTCTCAACCAACATAGGCGGCTTAACGGAGCACAAAGGTATGGCATGCTGACGAGCGAAAGCTTCATCCATGAAATTAGTGGTGGCTCCAGAATCCAACAAGGCGTGTGCCGGAGTGCCCTGGGCATGGTTTCCCAGAAGTATATTGGTTGCTAGGATCAAATGTCTCGGAGGACCGGGGTCTTCATCTGCGGAACTGGAACTGGGTTTGGCGCCTGCCCGACCCAATGTTTCCATTAGGCCGGGCTCTGGCCATTTCCCGGCAAGGTGGCTTGAAACTGCTGAGTGGGAGGCCGAGCTGGAACAGGAGTAGGACCTGCCGTACCACATCGTTTCTGGGGGCAGGCCATGACGAAGTGACCCATCTCTCCACAGTACAGGCACAATCCCTCAGCTCTCCGTCTTGCCTTCTCAGCCTCGGTCAAGCGAGATCTGGCTGCACCAAGATCCATGGGCTCATCTCTGGCCATGGGTACAGGACGCCTCTCAGTGTAAGCCGGCAGTGGTTGGAAAATACGTCTGGGTGCCGGGATGGGTGGAGTGATAGGTAGGGTCTGGAATCCTCTGCGTGGTGCAGGAACTGGCTTGGCACTTCCGGTGACTGGAACCATCTGTTTGACCAGGCGGGCATCCGTGGCTTGCGTTTGCACCTCAATAGCCAAACAATGTTGATATAAGGCATCCAGGGTCGCGGGCATTACAGTATGTCTAAATTCATTCAAGATCTGGGAAGACAGGCCATCTTGTAAGATTTCCATGAGAGCCTCTTCATTCCAATTAATTTCTTGAGCTAGGCGGCGAAAATCTGATATATAGTCCGCTACGCAGCGCGATCCTTGACGTAGCTCTCGTATCCGCCTGGTGGCATTTTGTCTACGAAGGGGGTCAGCAAATTCTCTTTCCATCAGTTGGCAGAATCCTGCATAATTGCGCAGGACAGGATCTTGTCTGTCTATCAGAGGAGATGACCAATCAGCAGCTGGACCAGAGAGCAAACTTAAAATAAAAGCCACTTTAGTCTCATCAAGCTGGAAATCTGCTGGAGTTGAAGCAATGAATGTTCTGCATTGGTTTAAAAAAGCTGGAAATTTTCTACGCTCTCCAGTAAACTTATCAGGCAATGCTAAATAACACCTGCTTCTTCTGGGAGGGGGGGCTGGAGCTGGGGCTACTGCAGCTTGCTGAATCTGCTGCTGCAAATTGCCAATTTGTAGCTGGAGACCTTGAACTAGTTGATACAGAGCAGGATTATCAGCTAGAAGCTGCTCCATGACGTCACTGGACTTGCGCAGTACTGAAAGCTCGGACTATGGTTTTGTTTTTTGTTTCTTTTGGTCACGAGCAATCTGTTGTATCTGGCCCTTCTCAGCTTAGTAAACTCCACAGGAATATTTCTTTAAGAGTTTTATTTAACACAGTTCAAGAGATTCACTTCAAAGCAAGATGCTGGCAGTTCGTTTGCGGAACGGCCGAGTCTGACTTATTTACATTCAGCTTAAACATGCTCTCCCCCCTTCCAATAACTCACTCTTTATCTCTCAGGTTGTCCAAGACCTCATAAATCTTCCGTAGATTCCAAAAACACCAGAAGACTGAGTTCAAACTAACTCCTCGAGGTATCAGGCTACTACTTGATATTAACGTTGCTCGTGACAAAGAATTAGTCCCTCCTTCACCTTCTAATATAGTTTTCGATACGTCACTTCCCCCATGGCTTCCTTTTTCCACGTAACTGAAACCTCCGCCTATCAAACCTTCGGAATCTCGGATCAAGCCATATATTTTCCTGTTCCAAGTCTGACTCCCCGCTTTGAGATTCTGACCCAGACTGCATGCAAATCTCCTCATTGTCTGTCTCGGCTGCCGGGAGGGGATAACACCCAGAGGGGCCTGGCTGCTCCTCCTCATCCTCTGACATTTCCCAAGCTGGTCTAGAGACACCCACAACATATATATATATATATATATATATATATATATATATATATATATATATATATATATATATATATATATATATATATATATATATACATACACACACACACACACACACACACACACACACACACACACACACACACACACACACACACACACACACACACACACACACACACACACACACACACATATACATATATGTTTTCTGAGGTTTTTCCGGGTGTTTGTATGTAGGTCTTTGCTTATTCGGGTTTTCTCCCACGTAAAATTGGAAGAGTCTTGGCGACATTTCGACGAAGTCCCATTCGTCATCTTCAGGCTGGTGTTTTCGGCTTCGTGCTCCTAGAAGCATGAAGCCGAAAACACCAGCCTGAAGATGACGAATGGGACTTCCTAGAAACGTCGCCAAGACACTTCTAATTTTACGCGGGAGAAAACCCAAATAAACAAAGACCTACATACAAACACCCGGAAAAACCTCAGAAAACATATATGTATATATGTGTGTGTGTGTGTGTGTATGTATATATATATATATATGTAGGTCTTTGGTTATTATTATATATATAATAATAATAATAATAATAATAATAATAATAATAATAATAATAATAATAATAAAGTTGGAAGGGACCTTGAAGGTCATCTAGTCCAACCCCCTGCTCAGGCAGGAAACCCTATACCATTTCAGACAAATTCAGTCTATTCTTTAAAACTTCCAGTGTTGGAGCATTCACCACTTCTGCACTAAATTTTTTTGGATTGCTAACAAAGAGTCAAAGGGGGACTGGGATAGCTATTTCAGCTAATTAGCTCTCATCAGCCAGCCATACCCTTCTGAGATTCGAACCTGGGCTGCTTACACTTTAGGCAGTGTGTTAACCCCTAGGCCACAGGCTCTTTCTCACTTTGTCAGCTGTATCAGGGAGGGAAGAGACAGGGGAGGAGATACGTCTTGAGTGTTTTTTGATGCACCCTGTTGGCCCAAATATGGGAGGAAGAAATCTTTTGCCTGTATTCTTTGTTAGCAATCCGAAAAACAATTTAGTGCACAAATGATGTGGCAGTAGCGACTGCTGCCTGTGGATAGCCCTAGATCGGGATGATACAGGCAAAAAATTTCTTCCTCCCATATTTGGGCCGACAGGGTGCATCAAAAAACACTCAAGACAAAATTTATTTAAAACAAATAAATACCAATTTTTGATCTTTTTGTGATAACTTTATTAGAGTTTCAGACAAAGAGAATCAAAACTAACAAACAAATATTTAGACTAAAATAAATAAACAAGGGATAAAGCCAAAAATCCAAAGGAAAAAGGAAAAAAGAAGCAGCTTCTGATTTTCTTTTACAGCAGCTACAAATATAAAGCAAACACTTGCTCTACAGCAGGGGGGTTCCCATCTAGGGGTGCTTGGGGGTGCGAGACAATATTCCAGGGGGTGCGAAAACTCGAGTTTTCAAAATTATAGTGCATATGCATAATTTGTTGTTGTTATTTTGAACTTTTGTAAGGGGTGCAAGAATATATCAGAAGCGTTCTAGGGGTACGGGATATAGAAAAGGTTGGGAGCCGCTGCTCAACAGTTAGAACACAACTTTCACTTCCACTTTTTTTGACTATTGTTTCTAGTCATCAAAACCACATGTCATAAATTCATTATTTTGTTTCACACAAAAAATGCAAAGGGGTTTTCCCAACAAGCATTAAAACTAAGTTAATGTCTTATCTCTAATTAAAGCTGTCAATTTAACCATCTCAACAAGTTCTTTCATCTTTACCTCCATTCCTCCATTGTGGGTAGTATCAGGTCTTTTCACTGTTCATCTTATGTTTCAAATTTCAGCAAAAGTTTATATATTTTATCATTAAAAAGTTCATCATTAATACAGAATTCTGTTTCAAACCGAGTCTTACAATCTTTAAAGCTAAACATTTTTTATTGACTTTCAATCTTTCTAGTAATTGTACATAGAAAATCATTGACAAGACTATTGTTTAATGACAAATTTTCACTTGATTTCCTTTTACATTATCTTTGAGAAAATTCTAGTAAGTTGACCATTTATGTTTAGTTATCATTTCTCTTCTATAATACATTTTTGTCCTAAGAGCCACAAAGATATTTTTGAACATAACCTAGGTTTAAATCTATTTCATATTCTCAATATGGCACATCTAAAAGATGGTTTTTACAATCTGCATTGACATTTGTTTTATTGTACCATAAATAACCATTTAACTTAAATTTCAGATCATGTCCTTTCAACTCCAATAATCTTCTATTTCTTAGCATCGTTCATTATGAAGCTTGATTTTTGAATGATCAGAAAAGAGACTCTGCTGAACGGAGATATGGAGAATGGCAGCTGCTTTTACCTAACACAGAACTTGGGTTTCAACACATAAATAGATTAGCAAAAGCACCCTCCCGCTCCTAATATTCCAGCCAGAAGCAAACAGGAATGGATATTGCCTTCATTTGGGGCTTTCTTTTATGCCAGCTGTCTTGGGTATATAGAAGAGCTGGACCGTAACTGATTATATTGATCTGAGATGCCTCAAATCAATGAAAAAAGAATGAAAATGAATGAAACGGGATCGAAGAATCTCGCCTCAGCTTGAAAACTGGTAAATGGGTAGATTTTAAAGAAGCATAATGGAATACATTTAGAATCCATATGGGCCTTCTGTCAAAAGCCATTATTGCAATTCAAGGTATAGTTAGGTACAGAAATTTTCCCATAGTATGCAAGATTCTAAAACCTGGAGGAACTTTAATAGAATAGAGTCTTTGGGTTCTCTAGTTGCTGATACTGCTATGCAAAGGAAAAGAAAATTCAAATCTGCAAAGTAAGATTACGTTGGAAACGTAAAATGTAAGAAGCATGACTGTAGGAAAGCTCTTCACAGTGAAAGATGAAATGAATCAACTTCCTGATGACATCTTAGGCATCAGTGAATTAGGCATCTTAGGCATCAGATGAACTGGGATCAGACACTTCAGTCAGAATATCACACTGTTTACTACTCAGAACACGTAAAACAAGGAAGGAATGGCATTGCTTTCATAGTCAGGAAGGTTATAACAAAGACAATGCACAATGCAGTCAGTGACCGAGTAACATCAATTAGACTTTGTGGGCAACCCTTTAATCTGAAAGTTGTCCAAGTTCACACTCCAATCACTGATGCAGCAAAAAAAAAAAAAAAGGAGGCTAACAAGTTTTATAGTGAAGCTCAATCTGGCATCAACAAACATGCAAGCAAAATATGTTGCTTATGTTTGGAGAGTGGAATGCTCTAAGTCAGAAACATTAAGGAGAAAAATTTAGTTGGGCTGTATGGGATAGGAAATAGAAATGAAGCAACAGAATGATTTATTATTATCTACCAACCCAATGATTTTGTTGTTGCTAACGATCTTAACAACATCTCTAAACATGGACATCACCAGCTGGAATACATAGAAATCAAATTGATATATTATTTTCAAGGAAAACATCAGGAATCACTTTGAAGTCCTGAACCTCATTGACAGGAACCAGAGGAGCTGTAGAATGAATAAAAGACGTTGTTAATGATTAATGTGAAAATAGTCCACTGAAGAACAAGTATCAGAAGAATATTAAAACCACACTCATATTCTTCTAATCCAGTCTCCCTGGGTATGTACATACAGATTGCATTATGCTGAGGTTTCTGATAGCTGAAAATGCAAATGGTCTGGAACTTTTTGTAATGAATGTCTGGGAGCATAGTGAGAAAAATATGTGATTAAGGTTAAATACAAAGAATGCCAAACTAATGACAACAGATACAGAAAGCAGCCTTAGAACTGCCAATAAAGATATTGAAGTGGTAGAAAGCTTGCGCCTTTCAGGACCAACTGTCAATAGTAAAGGGACCAGCAATCAAGAAGTATTCTGAAGAACATAGCATCTGATAGAGTAGAAATGAAGCAATTATAGAAAATATTCAGAGATCAGGATGTGTCTACACCTACAGACATCAGACTCACACAGACAAGATTTTCCCTGGGAATTCTATGGAAACAAAAGTTGAACTCTGAAGAAACAGGATAGAAACAGCATTGACGCTCTTCAATATTAGTGTTGGGAAAGACTCCTAAGAATCCCATCAATGGGCAAGAAAACAAACAAATTAATTCTAAAACAAATCCAAAATTCTCTCCTGCTCAAATTAACCCTCAATGGCACCACATCCATTGGAGAGAAGTAAGAAGCGGGGTACCACAAGGTTCCATCTTAGGCCCATTACTCTTCAATATCTTCATAAATGACTTAAATGAGGGAATTCAAGGGGAACTCATAAAATTTGCAGATGATACCAAACTGGCAGGAGTAGTCAACACCCCAGAAGACAAACTCAGGATTCAAAAATATCTTGACAAACTTGAATAATGGGCCCTATCCAACAAAATGAGCTTCAACGTGGAGAAAAGCAAAAATTTACATTTAGGCAGGAAAAATCAAAGGTACAATACAGACTGGGTGAGACCTGGCTCAAAAACAGTAACTATGAGAGGGACCTAGGAATCCTAGTGGACAATTACTTGACTATGAGCCAGCAGTGTGCAGCAGCAACCAAAAAAGCTAATACAATCCTGGGTTGTATAAACAAAGGCTTAGAATCAACATCATGCAAAGTATTAGTACCTCTTTATAAAACCCTAGTGAGACCACACCTGGAATATTGCAGCCAATTTTGGTCACCATATCACAAAAAAGAGTTTGGAAAAAATTCAGAGAAGAGCAGCTAAGATGATCAAAGGCCTGGAGGCTAAAATATATGAAGAACGGCTGAGGGACTTGGGTTTGGCTAGTCTAAAGAAAAGAAGAAATAGGGGAGACATAATAGCAGTGATTCCAGTATCTGAGGGGCTGCCACAAGGAAGAGGGGGTCACGTTGTTCACCAAAGTACCAGAGGAAGGACGAGAAACAATGGTTGGAAACTGATCAAAAAGAGAAGCAACCTGGAATTAAGAAAGAACTTCCTGACAGTGAGGACAATTAATCAGTGGAACAGCTTGCCTCCAGAAATAGTGGGCACTCCATCACTGGAGATTTTTAAGAAGAGACTAGACAGTCATTTGTCTGAGACAATATAGGTTCTCCTACTTGAGCAGGGGGCTGGACTAGAAGACCTCCAAGGTCCCTTCCAGCTCTATTCTATTCTATTCTATTCTATTCTATTCTATTCTATTCTATTTTGGACACATTATGTTATTTGGATACATTATGTTGTTATAACTTATAATAGCTTATTATTATAACTTCTTATAATTTATTATAGCTAGCTTTCTCAATAAGTTATAATATTGGTGAAGGAGGAAGGAAGGCAGGCAGGAAAGATTCTGACCTTCCAACAAGATAGATAGACTTATAGTGGTAATGCATGCACTATTGGAAGACCTGAAGGGTAGGGCTGGGAATTGGAAAAGTCTATGTATGTGGTTGATATGAAATGACATCAATCTGATGGCACACAATCAACCAATCAATCAATTAATCATTCAATCAAATCATCCTTGAACACAGCACGTTTTCTGGGCTGCCAAAAAGTTATAATCTAGAAAAGAGGTCCCCAACCTTTTGGGCACCAGGGACCGGTTACCTGGAGATGTTTTTCATGGACTGGAGGATGCGTGGTTTTGTGTGCTGCCTGCATCCCGCTGATGGGGCTTTGCTTGTTTGTGAGGACCGGTTGCTGGCATGCCATGGACCGGTACGGTCCACGGACCAGAGGTTGGGGAGCCCTGATCTAGAAGACATCAGATTGTGGGATATTAGCCCACAAATTATGAAGTTATAAAGGTGCTAAAGATCTTATCTTCAGAAAGAATACAAAGAATGTATTTATTTATTTATTTATTTATTTATTTATTTATGGGGGAAATGTCCACAAAAATAAGGGACCAAAGTGTTTGGAGACCTATGCAAAATAGTATCTTTTATTGGCATGCACAACCACAGTGCTGCCTGGAGCCCATGATAAAAGAGCAGAGAAAAATCACAAAATCCACCAGATTACAGGGTCTAGGACTCCAGGCCCTCTGGAAAAGATACAAAGGAGTTGGAAATTACAGTATAACATGACCTTTATTACTGACAAGAAGGATCTGATAACAACATGGGGTGACTTACTATATGCTGATCTGGTGCTTTGCATTCTGGCTCTTCCAAACACACTTCCTTTCTATTGATATTGGCACCTTCTGACAAAAACAATGCCCTTTATTGCACCTATAAACTGACTGTCTTCCTCGTCACAGAAAAAAGCAACCTGGTATTCGTTATCTGACTCTTTCTGTTCCAGGATCATTAAGCGGTTTCAGTTTGCCTTTTTACATTTTTTTTAACAAAGTACCACAGCATCCATACATATTTATCAAATTATTTAACAAAAATAAAGTGACAATAAATATAAAATAAATACAAAATATAAAAATAAAGACTTGAGATGGTATCATGTCACAATCGTAATTGCGAAATGAAAATACAACTTTATTTAGGGACCTGGGATAGGTTGCTATGAACTATTTGTGCGCATAAATTATGTGAAAACTCACCCTGCTTTTTTTGCTGTTGGAATAGAGCTATAGTTTCCCTCTTCTTACTGTTTAAGGAACAAGCTGGATAGTCTCCCAATCATTAAAGATCTTAAGAGAAGTATACGATGTGATATTTATTTATTTATTTGTTTGTTTGGATTTATATGCCGCTCCTCTCCGAAGACTCGGAGCGGCTCACAACATATACATAAAACAACGTCAATCTAAATCCAAACAACAAAAAATTAAAAATAACACCCCACATATATTCAACAATCACACCACAATCCACAATAGCTCAGCAGGTAGCACTACATGGCTGACCTTGTCTGGAGCTGGTTTGCTTTTGGATTTATGTAGGCTGTACAGTAGATTGCAAAATTTAAAAGAGAAATCAGAAGGCATCTCTGTTGTTGTCAAGAAAATGACATGGGAGTGTCCAAGGAATTACTTGCGATCATCTCAAAGGAAAGTACAGTTTAAGGGAAGAGGTATGGGTGGGAGGCACACACCTTTTATTTTGGGCAAGTGAATAGAGTAAGAGCTCATCCATTGCTAAGGTTCTCATATCTTGAGTGTTCAGCTTAATTCTTAAGCAGTCCTTATGGAAGGCAAGTTGTATCTGGGATGGAAAAGTGTCTTGAGGGTAACAAGAATTTCCCACACATTCAACCTGAAAGGAATTTCCTAGTACGCATATTTGCTGATCTTTAGTGGTTGGTTGCCTCGGTTTCTAATCCTCTCTTGAATGTACTTTCTGAAAACAAATAATTCCTTGACCAGGCGTGGCAGAAGGGAGGATCTGAAGCTAGAACATATCTGGAATTCCCAGACAGGTTTTAAGTTTGGTCACCGAAAGACATGAACATGTGTTCATGTGACACTCTAGATGAGGGGACTAAGAAAGATGCAACATTTACATATTAAGTTGAATATTCATATAGAATATGACTGCCCTATATTTTTCCAGAATTCCTTTTTCCCTTCACAGGCAATAATATTTTAATAGCATAACAAAGTTTATTTTGGACAAAGAAAGTATCTTTAAATAGGTGCCACATTCAGTGCCTGCTGGAGATTTGGACGGGGATTTTGTCAATGCTCCTCTTCCTCCTTGCAACTGGGGAGAGGATGCTGTTCCTTTGTACTCTTTTCACAGTCTGCAGGCTTAGAAAAATGAGATGATGAAGGAGTAGTAGGTCCAGGAGCTTCAGGAAAATGATAAACAGGACCTTATAGGAATGTAAACTCTAGTACTGAAGTAACAAGTTTAAGGAATCCCGCTAAAAATTAATTTGTCCTTGTGCATTTCTCCCCCAAAGCCACAGATCACTCAGGAACCACACTTATTCTGTTTTCATGCTGCATGGCAACTAAATGCATTTTTTTTGTTCATTCCAAAGTAAATTGTTTGATGCAGTTTTTTATCTAGCAAAATCGCATAATGATATCCTGGTTACCAAATAAGCCATGGATACTACTTCTGGAGCTCAAGTTTGAAGTTATTTATTTATTCAACTTTTTTTTTTTTAAATATTTTTTATTGACTTTTTTTCCCCAATTTTAACAGAAAAGAAAGCTAATCATATCAAATCTTAATATACAAATAAACAATCAACAACAAAACATAAATACAATTTCCAATACTTCTGATAATAATAACTCAACTAAAAATAAGCATCTCAAACAATTTACCATCATTCTTCCCCCTTCTTATCAGCTCACACTTAGCTCATCCTTCAATCCACCAAAGGCCACCCAAACAACCCATTAGTAACAATAATTAATTATTCTTCCACCAACCCTAATTACAGCTAAAAAAAACATCATACCTAAAATTATACGGCTTCCCAGAATGATTACAGGGTATAACAAAAGAAAGCCCCACTACATCAAACAAAATTATTATATGAACTTAACAAGAATTTTAAACTATATACTATCTCTTACTCAAAACACACAAAAAAAACACGAAAAAAAAGGGAAAAAAACAAAAAAAAAAACAAGAAAAAAAACCCATCTTATTAAAATTAAACAAATAATATTAACCATAACAATATAAATAAATCCCTCGATTCAAAATAATAATAATAATATTAATAATAATAATTATATTCTTATAATCACTCAGGAACCACACTTATTCTGTTTTCATGCTGCATGGCAACTAAATGCATTTTTTTTGTTCATTCCAAAGTAAATTGTTTGATGCAGTTTTTTATCTAGCAAAATCGCATAATGATATCCTGGTTACCAAATAAGCCATGGATACTACTTCTGGAGCTCAAGTTTGAAGTTATTTATTTATTCAACTTGATGCCATCCAATCCCACATACCTATGGGCAGATCATAATACATTAACATCATATAACAGAGGTAACAAAGAAAAGGAGAGCAAAATGGTGGACCCAGTGAGCCCCAAATGAGCTCACCAATGACTAACTTAACAAAGGGGGAATTATCAACCTTAGTCCAGGGCCAGGGAGAACAGGTTTTTATGGCTTTTCAGAATGCCAACAGAATGGGAGTCAGTGGGAATCTCAGTCCAGAGGACAATGGGCTATGGTGGAGAAGGCATGTTTCTTGGGTTCTGCTTGGAGGCATAGTTCAGTGAAAGAAATCTAGAGCAGACCAATCCTGTCAGTAGGAATTGGCTGGGCAAACACCAGAGGGGACAGGTGTTCCCTCAAATAATGTGTCTCTAGGCAACGTAGGACTTTACAGGTCATGACCATTACCTTGAATCTATAGATACAACATTTCAGACAAGCCCCTCCCAAGTTCACATGAAGATAAAAGTGGGGGAGGGGGGAAGCACATTTAGACTTTCAAGAATCTGCTACTATAGCTGCCGCAATAAAAATAAGTCATGATGTAGAGGGCGCTGGTTTCTTAGTCTTCTCTACCTTGTCTTGGTGGGTTGTCAGAATTGCACATGGAAGAAAACAGGCAAGTATATATGCATGTATACTGGGATTACTTGGATCTGTCAGTGCTGTACATCACAAAGATCGGTATACACAGTGCTTTTTTTGTAAAAAAAAAAAAGGTGTGGGAACTCACACATGTCATACAACCCGCCTTGCCTACCCTACTCTGTTCTGGGCCTATGACAAAAAAAGCCCTGGGTATGCAATTATTTCAATAAGATCTTGAAGAATTGGATCCATTATTTCAATAGCACTGAATTCCTTTTAAAAGATTGGGTTGCTACCTAGTACCCAACCTTCCTCCTTTATCATCTGAACTTTGGACTGGCAACAGCATTACAAAATCTTTAGCTTCTTTGTGAAGATAGTTTGCAGCTTAACCTCTCTCTAGAAGCAGGACGACAAGCAGAACCTACATAATTGCCCATCTCCTTGCCTTCCTGTGGATTCCTCTGCACCATTACTTATCTCCTTTCCCTTTCCAATTGCTGCCATGTAGCTGTCCATCCTTTTCACTTCTGCCACTGGTTCCATCTCACCTTGCTACTCTTCCATTGAAGCTTCCTATTGTCTGATCTACAGTAAAGTGAACCATCAACCAATATACGAAGTGGTGAGGTTCTTACATCATCCTAACCCAGTGCTGGCGAACCTATGGCATGTGTGCCAGAGACGGCACTCGGAGCCCTCTCTGTGGGCACACATTTATTTATTTATTTAAACTTATATGCCGCCCTTCTCCTAGGACCCAGGGCGGCTTACAATACAGGCCATTGCCCCAGCCTCGCCTCCCCCCATGGCCCCCTCACTAGCAGTCCCCCTGGAGGAGAGTCGCCCCCGAGAGTGGCCCACACAGAGCAGGACATGGCAGCCAGGCAGGGTAGACAAGACTCTGCCCTCACGCCCCATTGTTCACAGTTGATGCTGCGGGGCGCGTGCAGAGGGTGTGGCCATGGCACTGCTGGGCTGCCTGGGCAATCTGCAGTGGGCCCTGGAGGCAGTGAGTGGTCCTACGGGCAGGTGGGGTGGGGGCGGGGGCAGGGTAGGAGGTGAAGCAGGGGCGGGGCCAGTTTTTGGGCACCTGTCTCTAAAAGGTTCGCCATCACTGTCCTAAACCCATGGCTTGCTTAATAAAGTTTTATTAAATAAGCCATCATCCACTTACCGGTAGTTCACAGATCATGCTAAGCCAGCGGTTCTCAACCTTTTTCAGGCTGCGACCCCGACCTGCACCGCGCATGCGCGGCGTGACGACCTGCACCGCGCATGTGCGGCATGACGGCCCGCATCGCGCATGCGCAGCGTAATGGCCCACATCGTGCATGCACAGCATGACGGCCCGCATTGCGCATGCGTGGTGCAATGGCCTGCATTGCGCATGCGTGGCGCGATGGCCCGCATCACGCATGCACGGCGCGACGGCCCGCATCACACATGTGCGGCGCAGTGCGACGGCCCGTATTGCGCATGTGCAGTGCTGCCCCCTGCGCTGGCCGAGGGGAAAAGGGGAAAAAAAGGCGGACTGCGTTGTTTGGCGACCCCCGTGAAATGGTTGTTCGACCCCAAATGGGGTCGCGACCCACAGGTTGAGAACCGCTGTGCTAAGCGATAAACTATGGTTTATCAACCATAATGACTGGTTAACCCACTATGTCAAATATAAAGGAATCGCACTATGGATTAATACAGCATGTGATCTTAGCTGCTGCACTGCTCCATTGCTTTTGATTTACTGAAACTCTTTTGCTCTGAACCAAGTATCATTTGCCGAGTTCTAAGGTCACTGAATTCAGTTTACTTATCCAGACTGCCTGTTAACGCTCGGCAAGTGTCCAGGGATGCCACCCTAGGTCACCAACTCACATCCCATTAAAGCATTGTATCAGTTTGTTTGCCTTGTCTCTTTGCCTGAAACTATTTTCTCTCTTCTGAAATGCTACAATGGCCGCAAGGCAATATTTGTATGTTGAAAAACTGCAATTCTAGACGTGCATATATTGGGAAGGAAAATGATGGAGAGCATGTAACTAAAGGGTATTCTGCAAAGCTTGGCTTTACAGTATATCACAATAAGTCTGATTAACAAACTGTCCTATTTGGTTTGTCCACTTTTGCTAAGTGGTCTGGTGAATCAGGGCTTAATTCACCCCACTTTCCAACAGCCCCTTTGTAAGTCTCATGACCAGGATGGGGCTCTGGCTTTCAGGTCTTTACCAATGTAACTTTGCTTTCCTTCATCATTGTGCATATAGATATTTGAAATAAGAAATTGATTAGAACAATTGCCCAGGCTTTGTAAAGGCTTTGGACTGCTGTTAACATTCCTCCCCGACTCACATTGGCATCACCAAAGCTTGCAGGGCATCACATAGCTACAAAATAGCCTTTCTGTATTCTTACTAGAAAATGTGTGCTGCAAGCGATGGCTGGGATACAGCTACAATGAAATAAATCATCCTGCTTGTATTCTCCTACACCTTGTCTAATTCTACCTTCCCTGCCTTCCACGGAGGATATCGTTGCAGATCTCTATCACATTTTAACTGGTTTCCAGAGTCCAAATGCCTGCATGTATAAAACTGCTCGAGAAACAATGAGCTTTATGAGAATTGTGGTGTCTTTTGTCTGAGAAGGTTTAAACACACCCATCACTTCATCTTCCCTACATTTACTCCCTTTGCCTGGCCCTCAACCTTCTACCAGCTTTGCATGCAAGGCACACACAAACACACAGCACACTCACTACATTATTGTTATTGATTGCTTGTAGTGGTGGTGAGGTGAGAGGGGAAGGCCATGCCCAGCGTGGGAAGCACTTGTTAAATTATGCCAACAAGACAGTCTAGTGACCAGAGAATGAGGCCAAGGTGTCTCTTTCTCTTTAACAGATCCTGAAAATTTGATTTATAAAGGGTGGGAAAGGAATTGTGAAAATCTTTCTCTTCCTTCTCCGTTATACTTTAAGAGCTTTCTCTTTCTCAGGAACTCCCCCAAGAGACCAAACCAGAAGCCTCTTTCGACATGAATACCTGACAAGTTTTTAATGTGAAAAGTATTCACTAAATTTAGCCTTTGGAAATGAAACGGGAGGGGGAGAAAAGAAAAATAATGAGTGATGGAAAGGTAACCTAATGCTGTCTATTTTTTTTTTTGTTGGAATTGGTTCATTTGTTCTTTTCTCCTCTGTCTTAAAAAGCTTTTAAGGGTAGGCGCCGTAATCTATACACAAATAAGCAATGCGCCCAAAGACAGAGCAAGAAAAAAGAGGCACACACACACACACACTCACCTGGAAAGAGGGCAGGTTCAATCAGGTCTCTTCAGTGCTGCTACAATCAGGCAGGTATTAAATTCTGCCTCTTCAGGCCGATACACAAAAGGGGAGGGGAGAGGATCAGGGCTTCCATTTAGGAGGGCTATATTTGCTGAATTGATGGGAATTTGGCCTGCTTTCTAAACAGCGCCAGGTTTCCTTGCAAGCTTTAACAGATCTCTCAGCTTTTTGAGCAGCTGCTTTCTGTGTGTGTGTGTGTGCACGGGCATACACACACACACACACACACGTGTACACACGGGCACATCTGGAGGTTGAATCATAATTTCACTTTTTAAATCTATGAATCTAATGGGATAGAGGTGTTACTTAAGGTTTCTGTAAGAGAAAAAAATCAGTGATGGCACAGGAGCAGTTACTTTTCTCTCTCGTATTTCACAGTCAAAAAGCAAAAAGTGTGTGTGCATCCCCATATATTCCTGCAATTGTTGCTAGAACTATAACTGCAATCTCTTCTGGTAAAATCTAACATACTGGTGAAATATATTTTCTATTGTGGTTTGGGGGTGAGCTGGGGCTGCAAATGCTTGTCCTTTGGGCTCCTTATGTTAAAGTGTATCAGTAAATTGAACATAACCATTTTCTCCTTCAAAGGAATGATCTTTACCCATTTAACAGTTAACCCAATGAATGCGATGGGGTTTACTTCACTGATACGTACAGGACTGAATTCCTGAGTTGTTTAATCTGGTTCTGTTGATCGCAGCTGCAACTCAGACACCTTTAGAAATGTTTGTTATCTTGATAGACAGGTATAAGGCGGAAGGTGAAAGAGAGATAAATAGTTTTAGCTATAGTTCTATACTTGAAGGTGGTTTAGAATTAAAGTCATTCAGTCCTTCATATTTCCAGCAGAACCTTGTTAGCCTGCAAACCTGGATGGCAACTACCGTACTATCTGGTCTTGACACTAAGTAGTCCAGGGATCTAACTAGGTGTACAAACAATAGTACCATTATAAAACATTGTAAGCAAGGAGATTTTGACATGCACGACTCTAATCTATATGATCACTGCATTACTAATATGACAGTGATCACCAAAACAGCAAGTAAAAAAAAAATGAGCCTGGCCTGCAATTCCTATTGCTCCCTGCTAGTATTATCTTTGGTTGATACTGGTGTTCACACTAGGAGAATAACTTCTGAAATAGAATCGGAGAACTCCTGAGAAATGCATGTTTGACCTGTTGGATAACAGGAAGGGTAACCTCCCCTGGGCCCCAAAACACTCCTGAACTAAGAGTTAAAAACTGGGGATATTTCCTAAAATTAATGACTATGCATTTATTTGATTGTTGAGCTAATGAAAAACCAGCTTTTGCTGTTCTTGGTGATTCTTCTGGTTTGCTTCCCTTGAATGCATAATTTGCTTTTCTTTTTAGCCTGGTCTATCTGTGCTCCTCCTTTGCTATTTTACAATCACATTTGCAGCAGGAATGGTTAGTATAACCCAGAGCTATAGATTTCATAATATCTTTAATTAATCTGGTGTATGGATGGAGAAAAGAAAGCATTTCCCAAGTTCTCATGGCAAAATGGGCCAACATAGGGTGTGCTGTTAGCAATTTGGTCCTCAATCAACCAACCAACCAATCAAGGGAAATATCAGAACTGATCCTGAAGCCCCTTGCATACATTTTTAAAAAGCTGCCAACTATTTTCCTAGATTCTTATAATACATCAAGAGCAGCAACATCCTGTCCTGCAACCAGGACATTGCTCAGTTATATTGTTGCAAATTATTTTGTTGCAATCCCATATTTATTCAGAAATCCTATAGCATTCAACCAAGCTTTCTTTGTGTTTGGGCTCATATTAAGCCATAGATTGATTCATTATGTGCTATCAGGTTGGGCTTGACTCTTAGTGACCAAATAGATAAGATTCTCTCCAGGAATAGCTTGCTTACCCAGTGGCTACTGAATAAACCATATGCTCATTATGGCTTAGGACAGTGGTTCTCAACCTTTTTAATGCTGCGACCCCCAACCGGTCGTAAGTCAAGGACTACCCAACCGGTCATAAGTTGAGGACTACCCAACCGGTCGTAAGTCGAGGACTACACAACTGGTCGTAAGTCGAGGACTACACAACTGGTCATAAGCCGAGGACTACCCAACCAGTCGTAAGTCGAGGGCTATTTCCCTGCCCGGGAGCGCCGCGCATGTGTGATGCCACCCCCTGCGCTGGCCGAGGCATAGCTGGCAAGGGGCAGCGACGGCGCAGGGCGACCACCAGCTGGGCCACCAGCTGGCCCAGCCCAAGGGAGGTAAGGCACCCTATTCAAGAGAGTCTATTCTATTGGCTTTCAAAAGCCAATAGAATAAGAGGGAGTAGCACAGCTAAGGAAAAGGGGAAAAATGGCGGACTGCGTTGTTTGGCGACTCCTGTGAAATGGTCGTTCGACCCCAAATGGGGTCGTGACCCACAGGTTGAGAACCACTGGCTTAGGATATTAGCATATTATGTCAGCTCAACTGTTGTGGTGTGGTTTGAAGCTTTAAATAACACTGATTTTAGTGGTTGTTAGGGGCCAATGTGCTCTCGGCATCCATAGGATAAAAGCTGTTTGAGAGGTGATTATGATTGGAAGAGGAGCCAACAAATGAAGATTAAAGCTTTCCCCACTCCAGCCCCTCCATTCCTTCACTGCTACCGTATTTCCCCACTCCAAACTCCTTGCTTTTTTTCTTTTTGAAGTGACAGAACCCTATTGCATGCAATTGCACGGACATGCAATAAATTACCTTTGACATTCTTAACTTTTTCTTGAGTATTTATTTTACTCTTGGAAAAGAGCTTGTGTTGCCACAACAGTATTCTAAAAGCCTTTGCTGCTGCTGATTATATGGGATTCCTCCTCCCATCCTTCCAAGAAATGATCAACCTTATAATGTCAGAGTGCAGACTAATAAACAGAGATAGAGACAAATTAATTTCCCTCAGCAGAGGAAATAGAACTATGAAGGCCCAGAGGAAAAGGCCAATCCAAGAATGACTGCCCACCAATAGGAACACCCTTTCTGAACTGATAAGAAGAGGGAAATAAAGAGGAGGGAGGGGAAAGAACAGAGAAGATAAAAGTGGCCAGCACGGAATGCACTTTTAAAGGAGAAATAATAAAGTGAAATTGGTAATCAATCTTTTTTATGGCATTTATGATTTTCTACTTACAATGTTATCTCCTTGTTAAGTGACCATAGTGCTGCTGAAACATTGTGAATGGATTGCTCTGAAACATAAAAGTTCCACATCCATTGGCCAAATAGACAAGAGCGAGCAGCTGAAAGCCATGTAGTTTTCCCCTTCTCCTTATGCCCAGTATAGAAACAGTCGGATTGAGGGTATAAAATGGCAGCTGCTCAAGCTGACAGTGCAAACTTTGGCTGGATCTGTTGAGACAGAGTTTACCACTCAACACCTTTGTGCAAATTTGGAAAGAGCTCTAGAACATGTTTGTAACTTAGCTTCCATTTCACACTCACACCTACATTTTTAAAAAGAAAAAAAAAATCCAAGAAGCTCAAGATGTTAGGTTCAGAAACAGATATCCGAGGGACACCATGGTTAAATGGAGATTTGAAGCCAACATCTCTGACCTCAGTCTGCTATTCTTATGGAGGCGAAATGGGTTTAATCAGGCTGGATATTGGACTTTGTGAAGGCAACTGGTGATCTTGAAGATAAGTAGTATTCTAGAATCATAAAATCTGCATAGAAAGCTATTACAATAGAGAATGTGAACACACGCAGAAAGGCTAATCATCTCAGAGACACAGTTAAGAACCAAAGTATCAGATATGACTCTAACTGCCACAAGGAGAGCAAAAACAAAACAGTGAAAACTCAGATGAAAATAATAGATAATGGAGATGACAGCACAAGTAAGAACCAGCATTTCGGTTTAGATGGACAGGCATTTATTACAGCAACATGGTTAGTTAATATTATCTCCATACCATGGAGGGCATTGGCTGCTTGTGTACTGCAGAGCAACTGGAGTAGATCTTTCCTAAAAGCTTGGCCCAGATGACTGGCAATTATGGAACAATAGCTGTGGCCACCCCCTTCATCCCCCCCAATAATACCCATCTAATTGGGGCAAACTCTGGAACAAATCTGCTGTATGAACGGATGATTCATACTTGACTGATTTTCAATGAAGAAGCTGGAATGAAACGTGATAAGGTTTTTTTTGGCATTGTATCAAGTGGAGAGTTAAACAACCTGATAACTCATCATCTAATATCATTTGGGTGACTCTCAGGTACAGTAAGTTCCCAACATCCATTAGACATTTTATGAAATCATAGCTGTTGAATATCAATTCTTGGAAGGAATCTTTCCCTCTGAACTGTGGAGGGGGTGGGGATATAAATTTAGAATGCTTTTGAGATAGTAGGTAGATTTCTTTGTCGTTTTTAGAATATTAAAATTCAGGGAGTGGTGGTATAAGAAGAGAAATGGGGCAATCAAGATAAACCTTCTGTAGTTTAACCTGCATGTATTATTTGCCAGAAACAGCATCTCTAAAGTAAGAGACCTTTTCCTCTGTTCCAATTCAGACAGATCAGTTCAGCTTGGCCACATAGTCTTTACAAGCAGCCCACTGGCATGTGGAAAAGAAACTTGGAGGTTCAGCCCAGAAGGAGATGGCTTCTGAAGTTTACCATTTACTGTGTACAGTAATCCAGAGGCAGAATACAATGTTCACTGCTTTCCATATTTCTAAGTGAATATATATTTTAGGTTCCTGACCATCACAATGCATGAATACCTGGCCAAACTGGTCTTTTTTTTTTTTTTTACATATGATAGGTTAACTACCATAATTCACATCAACTAAAGAATCTGTCCAGCATATCTAGAAGGCACCAGGTTGGAAAATGTGGACATTTTCATAAATATAATTTTTGCTGCATATATGTTGTGTTACTTAGGACAGCATTACACCCTGATATAACACTAGTTGCTGTCACGCTAGTTTGGAGGCTTTTTTTCTGAGTGTGTGCTGTCCTAAATTGTACATACATGTATAAAGTGCAATACAATACTTATCTTTAACATATTTTATGAGTTTGGTGCCAGTGAAAAGCTTCCGACTCCTACCTGTTGTTGGTGCTGTAAGCTTGTATAGAAAGAGATTATTCTGTATTGATGGAAAATATGAGCATTGAAAAAACATTTGCATTTTTGATATACCAGAACTTGCAAGATTAATTGTTTCTCTTTGACCCTTGCTCTTTTATGTCCTGGTTCTAAAGAGAAGAAAATCCCATTTCAACAGAATTTGCTTCCAAGGAAACGTGCTTTGGATCTCAGCCTAGTTTGGCTTTGTAAAAATCAATGGGGATGGCTTAATGATTTATTGGGGGGAGGGGGAAGGGGAAGGGGAGAAGCCCCAGGTGTACCATATTAATATGATCTTATGTTTGATGTTGATTGTTTCAATAAAAGAATTTTTACCCCCCCCCCCAAAAGAAAAAAGAATGGCTGCTGGGGGGTGGGTGGCTGGAATGTAGGTTTCCCTGCCTTATGTTGGAGGGACTTGATACAAGGGTCGCACCCATCAAGAAAGTTTAAGGTTTGTTTTTTAACAAAATCAACTGCTCTGCAACATAATTGCTCTGCAAAATGAAACCAACTACAATTCTGTGCACACAGAATAATTGCCATTGGACATAATATAATTTGCTTCTTAGTAAACATGCACAGAATTATCCTGTATGCTATGATAACTAATTGCTGCTTTTAACAGATTGTTTTCTTGGCCTGTTTTTCATTTGATTTATATGGATTCCGGATTTTATTTCTGTTTTTATTATATGCCACACTGAGAGCTATTAGATACCAGTCCACTAATAAATCTTGGAAATAAATAAATAAAATTAAATACATGTAATTCCTGCTCTAAGCATCTTTTCAAGGGAATACATCACTCTGAGCATCTTATTAACGAGGAATAAAACACAGAAAAGAGCCATTTTTAAAATCAGTTCCGTATTGAGCGAAAAAGCTTTCGCATTCAGTTCTAAGCTTTATGCCGCACTTGTTTAAAAACAACAACGACAAGAACAACAATTGCAATCGCCTTTTCTTTGGTTGCTTTCTGACCAGCCTTACCTAAAAGTTCTACGCATAAATTCTAATGGGATTTACCGACATGGGATCCTGGCTCGCCTCCTTTTTAAAGTGGGGGCGTAGTCCCACTTCTTCTTACTAAGGAGCGAACTGGAAAGTCCTAAACGCGACCTGCGCTTGTTCGGAATTCTCCACCTTTCCCCCCCCTCCCTCCCTCCCTCCCTCGCCCGTCCGTCGCTTCTCCGGTTCTTCTTTTACCTAGGCGAGCATTACCGCTTTAAGGGAATAGGGTGGTGGTGTTGCCCTTTTAAGAAGGCGCCAGCCTCTTGTGGCATCTGGGCCTCCCTTCTCCTGTTCTTCATTCTCTTCTCTCCTCCTCTCGTGCGCGGATACGCACAGATCTGGACGCCCTCTAGAGGCGAAAGCGAGAAGAACCGAGTAGCAGCAGCCCTTTGAATGTGTGTCTCAGTCTGTCTCCCCGGGAAGTCAGAGCGAGGCTGGAGTTCCATTGGAACCCCGCGCTGCATTCCATTCCACACCGTTCCCTTCATGCTGGGCAGCGGCGGCGCCAGCGGCGGCGGCGGCACGGCCAAGGCTCCGAGCCCCGAGTGGCAGCGGGGGGCTGCTTGGCGTGGAATGCAATGATGGCTGGCTCGTTCGAACCAAGCGCCGATGCAAACTGTAAGTCACACCGCCGAACTTTCCTCTTTTGCTCTTCCGAGGATCCGGTGTTGTTTTTTGTTTTAAAAAATATTTGTAAGGGTGATTGTATGCGTGCGTACAATTTTGTGTAGGGGGGGGAAAGGGAAGGTGATTGCAAAAGGACGGGGGGGGGAAGCGCATCGCAGTGTGTGTCCCCAGCTTGGCTCCTTAATACCGTAGTTGCGCCTCGGACAAGGGGCGACTCCTTTAGCCCCGGCTACGGGTGAGAGAGGGAGGCACGCGTAGCCCGGGGATCGCGAGGCTTTCTTCGCTCGGGGGAAGCCGGGAGAGCTCTGCAGCCCCAGCACGCGGCGAGACCGCTTCCGTGGTTTTATTTATTTATTTATTTATTTATGGCTCGCCGGCGGGAGCCAAGCGGGAGTTTGCTAGATTCTTTGGCTGGGTGGGATCGTTGCCGCTACGCTGCTGTTATTTGGGGTGTGTGTTTGTGATGTGTGTGTGTGTGCGTGTGTGTGCTGGGGAAGATCGTAAATTAGGGAGAGCGCGCGACACACACACACACACACACACACACACACACACACAGCGGCGTGGAATGGGATGGGTGGCGGGAGAGAAGGGGCGGTTTTGCCTGATTGAAAAGGATTCGCGAGGGGAAATGGGCTCCGGGAGAAAACTGGCTCAATCTTTTTTGCCTGAAAAACGTGGCAGGCAGGCAGGCAGACAGGCAGGCTGGCTGGGTGCGGGAAGAGTTGACAATGAGACGTGTGGAGCCTTTGCAATTAAAAAGTGCCCAAAGAGGAAACCGGCAGCCTTTGGAATGGACAAAAAAGGGCGTGTGTAGCATATAGTAGTTCGCGGCGGCGAGAGGGGAGGACGCGAAATGGAAAAACCTGGAATGGAACCGCGTGGAGTTGTCACAGCTAAGCGCGGCGCGGAGGGAGAGCAGCGCAGTCGTTGCGGGGATAGAGAAGATTCGCTGCTTCTTAAAGAGCTGCAAACGCCGTAGCGTTGGTCTGCCGTGGGTCGCTCGGGCTGAATGCGTGTTGGTTAGGCGAGAACTCCTCCCTGGTAAGCCGAGCCTCGGAAGAGAGGAAAGGTAGGCAGGAGCTCGCCGAAGGTGTGTGTGTGTGTGTGTATGGGGGGGGGAACTGCAGCAGAGCCTGAGCTAGGACAAGAGGTAGCGAGGTGCGTGCGTGGCTGTGGGGATGCAGCGTGGCACTCCGGTTGCCCCCACCGTTCGCCCTTTTCTGCATTTGCCGTGCGCTTGTAAATTATTTTTGGGGGATCGCTGCGCCTGCCTGCGGCTTGCTCGGCTGTGAAAGTTGTGGGGCGGATGGGGTGGGGGGGGGTGAAAGGGAAAGGAGGAGGTTCTGCAAGCCGGATGGCGCCCTGCTCTTAAGCCGGAGGCTTTTAAAGAGGGAAGCTGGCTTTGGGAAGACGCGGTCTTCGTAGACTGACCAGAGCGAGCCGAGGGGGCGGGGGGGGTGAGGTCTGGAGTCGCTTCGCAATGCGAAAGTGACTCAACTCCCCCGGTCGCCCGTTCTCGTCGGCAGAAAGGATCCGCCGAAGATTGTCGTGTCATTTCCACCAGCGATGTCCGTCTCGGAGAGGTGAAAAGTTTAGCTACCGAGATTTTCTCCGGGTGGGGGGGGGGGAGGGGGAAGAAAAGGAGGCGATGCAGGCAAAGACACCCGGCGACAAATCGTGCAGATCGAAGGCATCCCGAGACACCAGCGCCCGCAATTCACTGCAATCTTGAAGACCTCCGTTTGCCCATTTCTCCCCCTTCTCCCCCCCTCCACCGCTTCCAATTTGGGGCCAGTTCTCCATTTCTTGGCTCCAGCTTGCCTCGCCCGTCCCTAGTTCACCCCTTTAGGTCCCTGGAGTTTAGGCACTTCATGGGGGGGGGAGAGCACGGAAAGCCCTGGATGACCCCTCTCCTTACTGGAAGCCCCCCTCTTTCCCTCCCTCTTCCCCTCTGAAGTTGGAAATCGGGGCGTCCCGATGTGGGACGTATGAAGGATGTCCCACTTACTGTTCTCCCCGCGGGGAAACTTCCCCCATTATCCTCCGGGAGGAAGCTGCTTTTAGCTTTCTGCTGGTCAGCTTCCTTAACAACCGGCAGGAGCCATACTCTCCAGCCAACAGCAGCCTGGTGGCCTTCGCTGTGCCTTCCTTGGCAACTGGGTGGGGGCTGCGTTGGTGGTTACTGCACCAAGGAGTTTGCTGAGGTCCTCCCCTTTAGCTGAGGTCTGGTCCCGGTTAGTTAGATACACAAACGTACACACACATCATGCACAGATTTGTGCCACAAGAATGGAGCAGGCTTCTGGAGCCTTTGCATAATGCCTGGAAAATACACACCTATAGACACAGCACCATCTAAGAGGTTGCCCATTCATGAGTTCTTGCTGATTATGGTGTGGTTGATGTGCTGCCTGCCACCCCAAAGTGAGCCTTCTTGCACAGATGAGAAATTTGAGAAATTCAAGCTCTATTCAGTGAATGAGTGCAACTGTGTGTGTAGGCGTGTAGGTGTTATTCATAATGCATATGTATAAGCCTTCACAATAAACAAGATTGTAACTACCCTGAACCTCTATGGGAAGGCAGAGCTGTATCCAAAGAGCATTTGCTTTTTTTAAAAAAAGCCCATTAATATCCTGTGTAGTAAAATTAGCACTTGCTTGCATTTTTTTAAAGACTAGCTTTCCTAGGGTCATTGATTGTGTCTCTGGGGGATGACGTGTGCATGAAAGTGCGTGTGAATCTAGCATCCGTGTTTATGGCAAACGTGAGTCTCTAGCTAGCACATTTGGGGAGGTTTTGAATATTCAGATGTAAGCTGAATCCAAGTAATGAAGATTTTTTGAAAAATCCTGCCTCCTCCAATGCTTGTATACACTAGTTATCCCCTTTTATCCACTTAATGTTTTGATAATCTTGGCAGTGTGTTTATAAATATTGATTTAGCCTGTAGTTTTGTGCATACATTCTTGAGAATCAGTCCCATTGGACTCAGAGCTTGTTTTAGAGGAGACATGTTTGGGACTGGACTTGGATGCCTGTACTCACCACTGGCTCTGACAGTAGCAATTTAAGATAGGATTAAAACAGAATTTACATGTGATTAGTAGCAGGAGAGAATAAATCTAATTAAGAATAAGGGAGCAGTGCAAAACTGAATTTCTTTTCCTCTTGTGCCTGCAGTTTGCAGGGTAGCATCATCATTGTTAAAAAAACAAACCCTTTTAGGGATGCTTGGGGAAGAAAAGTTTAGATTTAAGAAGCACTTTTCCTTCCAGTTGAGATGAAATGGGTAAGATTTTTTTAGGAAACATTTGATTATTGCCTCTTTAGTAGAATAGAAATTATGCTTCTGGATTTACAAAAGAAGGGGAGAGGGAGAAAGAAGAGTACGGGATGAGCAAAAGCTATTGATTGCCCTAAAGAATATTTGTTCGAAAATACCTATCTCTCCCTATAATGTCTGATTGCTTCCTGAACCATCTCAAGGTCTTTTGTATGTAGTCAGAGGGAAAAAACGAATGACTCAGTATCTCTTTTTTGAGATACTGGTGACCAAAGTGTAAAGTGAGGAAGTTAAAAAAAAAAAGAATAGCAGACCAAATAAACCAAAAAAAATCAACCCACTTGCATGCTGTGGCAGAGATAATTAAAGTAGGCTATAAAGAAAAGAGGCATTTATTTTACTTAAATTTTTGGGTTCAGACTTTGTTTGCATAGTTCAGCTTGCTTTATATTAGTAAATTACAGTGCTAGCAGCGCTGAGACAATGTCAGGTCTGTGTGGGTGGGAAAGAAGTTTGGATCCAAAATATGTGATCGCATAACAGAGACATTGGGAGGAATGCTAGATTGGCAATTCATTGCCTCCCATTCTGGATCTTTGTTTTGGTTTTCTTGATGCCATTCTTTAAGTTATCTATTTAGGAAAATAGAGGTGTGCTGTGTGTGTGATAGATTTCATAAAATAATAGCCCTTCTCTTTCACAGTTGGATTTCTGGATATTTTATGTGTGGTGTGGTAGTAAGGATTTTAGGGATGCTAGACAAAATATAAATTTTACTCTCTTCCATGCTCCAGTGGATTCTTATTTCTTCTTTGTTTGTATACTTCGTATGCACAGTTATCTTCAGTGTTTGGTATCTTAATTTGAGGGGTTCTGAATGTTCCATTAAAATGGTAATTGCAGGATTTCCAGTTATTTAGAGTAAGAGATATATATATAGCTATTATTTAGGCCATATTTATGCCATAATTTTAATTTTTGATATTTCCAAGGAATACTAATATTTGGAAGGACATTTGCCTAAGATATTGGGAGCCATTGTTAGTCAACTAGCAGCCTTTCACAATCTGTGCCATAGATATTTTTTTGTAGCTTGTTTGTTGCGGTGAACTGAATTCTTATGGTGCGTAAGCCATGGTGAATGGTTGGGCATGTTATGTGAACCTAGACAGTTCTAGTTTATTTAATAGAATATAGTTAAACAAACTATAGCTAGATATAGTTAATGAAGCAGATCAGTATAAAGCAAATTTGTGTTTGGAAAACTGAAGTTTTCCCCTAATTGATACACAAGTTTCATTGATTTTATTTTCTTGAAAAGACGTATAGTATACAATTGTTATCTTGCCAATTAGAGTGCTTAATTTTTTCTTATATCTCAGGTTTTGAAATATTCCCGAAAGCTTTGCTATTAAATCACGATGTATTACCATTCAGGTACTTGAGGGTTACCAATCACAATGTGAATACCTTGCCCAGTTATCAGCAAACAGGTCTAGATTCTTGCCATTGCTATAAATGTTTGACTGTAAATCTGTATGTATGTCCATGAAGAGGAAAATACCAATATATATGTGCATTTTGCCAGAGTGGAGATATATGTTAATTCAGTGTTGACCTGTTTAATTTTTGGTGTTCTTTGAGTTTGCTCCTCTTCTGTTCATTCTTCGATAGGAGGCAAGATAACATCATCTGATGATGTTATCTTGCCCATTGTTTCTGAACCATGACAACTTTTAAGATGTGTGAACTTCTACTTCCCGAATTCCCCACCCAGCATGCTGACCCAGCCTGATAATAGAATGTCAGGAAGAGAAGCAAACTCAGAGAACATCAAGAAGCCAACATAGGCACTTTTTTTTTCTACCTGTGTGCTTTAAGTGTGCAACTGTTTCCAGACTTTTGGTCTGGATGTTTACCCTGTTTTCTTTTGTTTCTTTTTTAAAGCATACTTATTCTGAATTGTTGCTACCTTTGTAACATGACTATGTTGCCCTTGAATGAACAAGGGCATAAGGTTTCTTGGTGCTTTAAGATGGATTGGCGCAATTCATAGCCAAACAAACCATCAGATGCCGGTTACAGAGGACCAAGAAATGGGACTTTAATTTTCTGCCATTTTTCCATAGATCTTAATAGTTTGGCTTATGTCTGCTGAAAATTTGCCTGCTCTTGGAATAGCCTTAAGTAAAGCAAAGTAAAGGTGGGCAATGCTCTGATGTGAGCCATGCTCTAAAATCTTTTTTGTAGTGACACTTTTGCTGGTCCTAAAAGGCAGAGAGGCCTGGTGGTTTTGTCTTCTCCACCTGTGCCGTTTATTTCACAGGAAAAAAGTCCGAATGTATTTCTGCAGCTGGAAAATCAAACCTTGCTTTTAAAATCAGGGCTCCGGTTTTTGTCTCATTAAAAGCAGAAATGGAATTGGGTTGAAGAGAAGCAGAGGATGGGGAGGAAAAACAAAAACCTCTGAAGGAAAATCAAGGAATGCAACTAAGGACTTAGTTTGGTTGCTGCCTAGTGGCTAACCAGGCAGAAAGGGCATAAAGGCTATCCTGTCAGGTATTCCTTTCTTCACTTCCAACAATCAGTTCTTCTCGTTCAAACAGAAAATTTAGAGCAAGAAAGAAAATGGGCAGCAGAAATCTTACGAGAACTGAGGAAACGGAAGTTTCAAATTAAAGATGAATGTTGGTATCGCTTTATGTTTTTTACTGCTAGTCAGGCCCAGGTTTTGATTTCTGTCTGAATGGAAGCTTTTCACTTGAGGAAACCCACAGTTTTCTGAATTGTTTAGGCTCCCTGGAGTCTGGGTGAGTCCTCTTGCACAACATAGTTATGGGTGTCACATCCAGCTCATAGTTATGGATGTCACATCCAGCTCAATTTATTTTGAACGACATCACTATCCTTAACAGTCTCCTTTGTAGTAAAACACTGTGCCCACAGTGGTCCAGCGTCATTAATTACTTGGTGAAATGCTGATACCAACCTGGCAGCTGTGAAGTTTAATTGCCCCAAAGTATATATACAGTTATCCTTGCAGCACATCTGAAAGAGTAACATAAGGTTGCTTTATATCTCTTTAAAATTGTAAAGCAAAGCATAACACTGTATCTTGCTTGATTGTCTAGGCCAGGCATGTCAAACTGCCGGCCCACGGGCCGGATGCATCATACTAAGACTGCGCCTACCCTATTGCCGGCAATGGGGAAAAAGTCCCGATACGTCACGCAATGTCACGTGATATCACAAGTTTGACATGACTGGTCTAGGGCCATGTAAAACATGCACAGGGCAGGAACACAGATTTTCTTACACTTCTGTGTTTTGGAGCACACTGACATTTCCTTCAAGGGAACCAAGTCGGCCCTGGTGCTGGACCCAGGGATGAGCACTTTGCAGCTAGTACCGGTAGTACATGGTGGCAAGTTATTGGTGGAGTGAACTTTGTGCCTATGGCACTGTTCCTGGGCATTCCCTAAAGCCAAGTGACTGATCTGGTAAACAATAGTGAGATGGGTCTATAGTTTTCTGGTTGAGCGTTGTCTCTTCCCTCTTTAGGGATTAGAGAGATGTAGGCTGTTTTCCATGACGGTGGAACCTGACCACCCTCTTGTATGTTGACAAATAGTTCTCTAAGGGGTTCTACCATCTCCTCTTGAAGATACTTGTAATAGGTCGCCGTTAACCCATCAGTCCCGGGGGATTTTCCCATTTTCAATTGTTTAATCACTGAAATTATTTCTTCTGGTGTGATCAATGCATTCAGTCTATCTCTTTGTTCATCGGTAATTATCAATAACTTTTCATTTTGCAGAAACTTTTCTATCTCATTATCTTGTGTCTTCTCTTCAGCGTATAACTTGGAGTAAAACTGGCAACAGGTAAGCATTGTTTACCAGATCAGTAGAATTTTACTGATCTGGTAAACAATGCTCACGTGTTGCCAGTTTGGAATGAGAATGCAGTGGCCAGTTTGAACAGTGCATGTAATGAAAAAGGCACTATTAATTAAATATTCTGGCCAGCCCTAGAAGGAAAATTTCAGTGTAATTCTATATGTTATCCTGGTAGTAAAGGATGAATGAAGAGATTTGGCTGGGTTAGCACAAGAGATCAGGAGAAAGCAAAAGTGGATCAAGGTGTGCCCAATTCTCAGGCCATCCAGTTTCATATTTGACTTCAGTTGAACTGCTTTTCTTTCCGGCAAAATAATCGATGGGAGTTTTTCCTTCCCTGTTTAGAAGTTTGCCACTGAACGTAGCCATCTTGTTTCTGGGACTCTGGGAGTCACCAAAAGAGAACTGTGCTGCCCAGATGAACGAACAGTGTACAGAGTATGAAATATACCTCTCAGTTATATGTACATGAACACTTAAAATGGTTATTCTCACATCCTGTTTGCTGTAGGAAAACAATGCCCTCTTCGTCAGTATGGCTGCTCCTTTAAATGGGGAACTGTTTGAAGATAATGAAACTAGGAAGTCTGGTTCCTTCAACATATTTTTGTCCTCCGGTCCCATTTCCTTTCCTGGCCTATTGATTCTGTTGACTGGCCATATTGTGATGATAATCCAAAGAATTTTGGACGTTGTTAATAAACCCAAATATACAAAGGTCTTCATTTACTCCAATTGGTGACATAGTATTGGTGCTGGAAATACATGGAATTAGTTTTGCTGATTTTATTTACGGTACTTATTTTTATGCAGTCTATTTTTTTTTATAAATAAGTGAAGGTGGCAAGCATACCTAATACGCCTTCCTCCTGTTTTTTTTTTTTTCCACAACAACAATCCTGTTGAGATTAGTTGGGCTGAGAGTGTGTGACTGGCCTAAAATCACCCAGCTGGCTTTCATGCCCAAACTGGGACTACATTCACAGTCTCCTGGTTTTTAGCCTGATGCCTTAACTCTTAGACCAAACTGCCTCTGATTTAATTGATTCTGTTGTGATAGTGAAATGAATTGGAGCCCTGGCGGTGTAGTGGTTAGAAGGCTGACTCTGCCCAGGAATTTGATCCTCACCGGCTCAAGGTTAACTCAGCCTTCCATCTTTCCAAGGTCGGTAAAATGAGGACCCAGATTGTTGGGGGCAATATGCTGACATTTGTAAACCACTCAGAGAGCGCTGTAAAGGACTATGGAGCGATATATAAGTTGAAGTGCTATTGCTATGTATTTTTTGTATAAACTCTGTATTCTGTTTGTCACCATGAAGGCATATTCTCCTTGTATTGGGATTCCATTCAGGTTTTTTAACATGGCATGTTCAATATATGAGCATACTGGAGAAGACTTCAGCAAATTTGTGAGGCATTCTGTTGATTACTTGGTATTGAGTACACCAGATAGCAAATACCAGAATAAAGTCATGGAATGACAATGAAGTAGTATATGTAATCTAGGTTGCAACTCAGTTTCCATGATTAAGTATGGATTTGGATCTTAGTGTCTCCACAATCTTAGTTGCTAACCCGTGCTGCCTCCAGGAGTTTGTCTTCCTTTCTAGCTTTGCAGGGTATACCTTGAATGAATGGAATGCAGTTACGTATTTCATTGCCACTGTTTAGCTTGTCTAAAAAGAAAGGTAATAGGTTACTAAACTGAATTAAGTGACCTTTCATATAAATCTAGGAGCCGACAATGGTTGTTGTCAATTGTGTTAATGGGTGTGGGAAAGATATCGAAGAGGCTATTTATTTTAGAGTAATGTCTTTCTGGACAGTATTTTTTTCCCTCTGGCCTGTCTCTGACACCCAAGGCCACCCCTCTGGTGGTATTTTTTGCAGCTTGTAAAATAATAACAGGCTGCCGTGTGTGCAGACATACACAACTTATTAGGCTATTGGTTGTTGAGTAGTTTGAACAAGACCTTTTGGGGATTGGACACTGAAGTGGCAAATGCTGTAAAAGGAAGGCCATTTAGAAAATCAAGTCCATCTCAAGCATGTATAAATCCATTTTTTTGACAATTTTAAGGCATGTGGACTTCAACTCCCAGAATTCCACAGCCAGCAATGCTGGCAGTGGAATTCTGGGAGTTGAAGTCCACATGCCTTAAAATTGTCAAGGTTGAGAAACACTGCACTAAGAGGAGTCAGGCCAGTTTCACTCTATGAAGAGCAGCTGCTCAACATTTTTAGGACCAGCCAATCAGAGGAACAGCAGCTAAAAGAACTGAAGCCTGTGACTTTACATTGTTGTGAACAGAGAATAAAATAGTAAAACTAACTGTAACAATTATGGCAAAAGATAGCAAAGATAGTACCAATAGTGATAGGCACCTTGGGTGCAATCCCAAAATATCTGGAGCACCACCTGAATACCATCGACAATGACAAAAATCACCACCAGTCAATTGCAAAAGCCAGCTTTACTTGGAATAGCTTGCTTACCTGTGTCAATATCTTTAACACTATCAAACAACATCTGCCTATCCCGAGTCTTTTGGAAGGATTTGATAGGTGGATAAAAGTGCCAAATCCAGTCTAAACAGTGGGCTGAATGTGCGAAGAACCATAATATACCTATCAGTTATATTGTGCCAGTTTTACTTTTGGAGATATTTCTGTTCTAGGCTGACCCTGGCTGAGGTTTCCTTTATGTTGTCTACTATTCCCATACCCTTCAAAGTGTAGGCAATTAATTGTCTTCTAGATATTACAGAAAATTTAGCCAAATGTAACAAGTACCTTGTACATTTAATGTTTTGTTCCCCAATTAGCAGCTTCAGAAACAAGAACTCCTGTCCAGCTTCCTCTTTGTTCCTGTCCAAGAAAATACTTCCATTCCCTTCTCATTGCAAAAAAATAGCTACACTTTAGAGGTTAAACCTCAGTCCAAATTAAAAGGAAAGGGTTTGATGTTTCTCCAGTACTGGAGATGGATAATCCACCAATGGGTTTAGACTGTGTTCCTGCCCAATCAGATCAAGTCAGCCAAAGTTGCCACTCCCATCCTGGACCATAGAGATCCCATTCTTGACTTGATCTCGCCCAGGACAGTCGTGGAAGTTTGGCTCTTAGGCAGGTACAGTCTCTATTGGTGGATTTTCCATTTCCAAATTGCTGAACAGTGCTGTATTCAGCACAGAATTTGGCCTTCTAGTAGTAATTGTTCCTCCTTTTCCCATTCAAAAACATCCTGCTTTCCTCTTGATTCCTAATTCAGGGGTTTTTTTTAAAAAAAAACTGGGTCTTTTATAAGGAAGGGGCTTCTTCCTTAACCCCCCTCCCCCCTTTCCCCCCCCCCCCCAGCCTTAGCTTGCTGGATTCAGCTGGTGGACTAACGGCCGTTAGTCCCCAGCTGACATTAATTTGGCTTTTTTCCTACCGGAGCTTGGGGCTGCAGCTCCGGTGGCTTAATACCAGCGCCGGCGGAGGAGGCTGGTAGCGACGGACCCAGGATCCCCCTCAGAAATCCTTAAGTCTCTGATTTCTTGGAGCTGCGGCTGCAGCTCTGGTGCCTAATTCCACTGGTGCCTAATTTTGCCGGTCTTCTCCCTTTCCCTTCAGCTGTTGGGGCCTTACTATCAGGCTTTCACGGGGCATTAGGAGGCTGCCGGAGGCGCATGTGCGCCTAGAAAAACCCAGTACCGATCAGCTGTTAGGCGGTGGATCGGAGGGGCAGAGGGCTCCATTTTTGCTTTAAATTGCAAGCTTCCAGGCGCGGACCTTCTCCTTGGACAAGGGGTCGCTCATTCTGCGCTGGCATTTGCCTAAGAAGCCTCCCGGACCGTGGCAGGTCTAGCCCCCCCCGTGGACTCCATTTTGGGCTGCGTGGTCTCCATCCTTACCGGCTCATTCCAATTCCTCAAAGGGAATACCAGAGGAAGGGGCTCCTTCCTCCTCTTTACTGACTACCCTTCTCTGTTAAGAAAAAGGGACGTGCGTTGGGGGTGATCTGAGACAGGCGATCCGGGGATAAAAAATTCAAGATCCCATCGGCGTCAGGAGGCCGCCATTGTTGGGGATGGCCCCCTTTTGGGAGCTAAACAGGTCCATTTTACCTTGAGGCCTAATATCTCAAGGGGCAACGGAGCCTCCAAGCTCTTATGACTTGGTTGTGACCAGGTCATAGGTGTAGTCCGTTACTATTATTATTATTATTATTATTATTATTAATAGTAATAATATTATCATCATCATTATTATCATTATTATCATTATTATTATTATTATACACATTATTGGTTGGTCCCTTTATGGTTTGGTGTCTCTTGGCCTCACCGTGCTCATATCTGGCATAACCCAGCGTGATTCTGGGCCTACTAAATTGTCAACAACTGTATCTGGATTCCAGGCGTTCCCTACCGTGTGCCTGTTCTTATCCACACAACAGCCTATCTGGATTCCAGGCGTCCCCTATAGTGCACCTGTTCTTATCCACAACAGCTCTAGCCGGATTCCAGATGCCCCCTGTCGTGTGTCCTTATCCGCGCATAGCTATAGCTGGATTCCAGACATCCCCTGTCGTGCATCTGTTCTTACCCATGCAACAACTTATCTGGATTCCAGGCATCCCCTATAGTGCGCCTGTCCTTATCCAGTGTATACTACTCTCTGGATACCAGGGGTCCCCCATCGTACTCCTGTGTTATCAGAGAAAGGAGGATTCTATGCCTTCTGCAAAGGATGCTTTGCCATCTTCATCAGCTCCTAGGCATCCTCAATCCTCTAGTCAGGAGGTTGCTGGCACGATTGCAGCCAAAACCAAGTCCAGACCTACCACCAAGACCTCCAAGAGAGCTGAAAAGCAGGCCAGCTGGAGACACCAAGCCTAGAAAAGGAATTTTCAAAGGCACAGAAAAGAGCCAGGTTGGAGTCCCCCCATGCCGAAGGGTCAACCTTTGACTTACCCCTGGGGCCCTCCAACTCCCCCCTGGGTATATAGTCGACAGGGGAACCCTTACCTTCCCCTGCACTGTGTGGGATGGGCGGAGCTCTCCCCATTTCCCAACCCGCTGTCCCACAGGCTCAAAACAGGACACCCGAGGCTACCTTCACACCTACTGCGTCTGGGCTTCGGCCGAGTGAGCCAGCCCCCTTTCTCACGGAGGACCGTTTGGCCTTGCTGATTGCTCAAGTGGTAGATCGCGCATTTGAGGCAAGAGCTCAAGCCCCTAGGCCAGCGTCTGTCACTCACGCACCTATTCATCATCCGGTTTCTGAAACCTACTACGCTCCTCCTTCCCCATCCGGATCCACCTGCTCGGAGAACTCATCCCTTCATGAACTTGACATTGAACAGAGGATTCTGATGTCTGAGGAGCCTCTCTCTGAAGCTCCTTCCTTTAGGGGCCTCTTCAACCCTTCTTTGTTCCCTTGCTCAGCAAGGTCACATCCACAGCCTATCTCGGGCCCGATCCTTCCTCAGCAACAACCACCGTTCCCCCTGAATCGGAGGTGGACCCAAACTTCACTGAACCGGTGGCAGCTCAACACCGCATTCCTTGCCCGCCCATGTTTCTAAACGCGGTATGAAAGTAGTAGACATCCCTTCCCCTCCCAGGTAATACCGACAAAAAACTATACAACGTGGCTAAGGATTTGGAGGAGGCCTTGGAGGTACCCACAGTGGATGAGCCCTTAGGGTCCCTAGTATCACCCACTGTCATTCCCGGCGACGTTTCTGAGGCTCTCAAGGCTGAGGACCGTAAATGCGAACTCGCCTACCGCAGGACGCATCAAGCGGCTGCATGGGCTATTAGAGCGGCCACCTCCGCATCTTTCTTTAACAGATCGGCCCTCTGCTGGCTAAGGCAGCTCCAGGCCCGTATCCCAGCGGAGGATATCCGCACCCACCAGGACCTTAGCAAGATGATGGCAGCCACCGAGTATGTGTCAAATGCCACTCTCCAGGCCGCCAGATTTTCCTCCAGGGCTATGGCATCCAGCATCACTGGTCACTGGATGCTCTGGTTGAAGCACTGACATGCCAACGCCAAGTCTAAGTGGCGTCTATCAGCGGCATCTTATCAGGGAGGCAAGCTGTTTGGGGACGCTTTGAATCCCTATCTCACCGAGAATAAGGACAAACGCAAGGTCCTTAATCATCTCCTTAAGAGATCGGACAAACGGTCCAATTTTTACCCATGAAGAAAGTCTTTTAGGGCAGGGACTAGGTACAACTACACTCAACCCATCCGTCCCTTCCCGGCCAGGCAGGACAGACAGGATAGGCAGTCGGACAGACAGACGACCAGACCTAGACAGCAATCTCAGGGCAAGCGGCCCTTTTGCGGGAATGGCCGACCATTCTGCTGCTCCAGGTGACTCTCCAGTGGTTCCTCCCATAGGGGGCAGACTATCTCTCTTTGCCCACCAATGGGAGGCCACCACCACAGACACGTGGGTACTAAACACCGTACATCATGGTCTGTCCCTAGAGTTCATCTCCTATCCCCTAAATCGATTTCTCTCCTGCCCCTACCCACGGAATCGAACAAAGAAAAGACTAATGAACGAAACCATTC
Organism: Bothrops alternatus; assembly: GCA_034064705.1. Taxonomy (NCBI): domain Eukaryota; kingdom Metazoa; phylum Chordata; class Lepidosauria; order Squamata; family Viperidae; genus Bothrops; species Bothrops alternatus. Next base: position 14,297,523 of record JARGCV010000007.1, on the reverse strand, counting down.
AGCATCTGCTAAACATACAGGCCATAGAACTGGTGCCAGCGGACCAGAAAGGTTAGGGGTTTTATTCCATCCTCTTTGTCATCCCCAAGACGTCAGGGGGATGGAGAGCCATTTTAGATCTCAAGGGCTTGCATACCGCAAATTCAAGATGCAAACGCTCCGCTGCATCTTGGGAAGTGTAAGGAAAGGGGACTTCCTGACGTCTATCGACCTCATGGAAGCGTACCTCTATATCCCCATCTCTCTTGCCCACTGCTGGTTTCTAAGGTTCGCACACAAGGGGCGCCACTTTCAATACAGGGCACTCCCATTTGGCCTATCATTGGCTCCCAGGGTATTTACCAAGATCCTGGCAGTTCTAGCAGCTCACCTAAGGATGGTACCAGTCAGAGTCCAGTGCTACCTGGAGGACATATTAATCCAGTCATCGTCCACCCAGTCTGCTCTGGCGGACCTGAAACTGGTGGTGAAGCTGCTCCAGGATCACGGGTTCTTGGTAAACTTCCCCAAGAGCCATATGGTTCCCACAACAAGGCTGTTACATCTAGGGGCCATCATAGATATGGTGGAGTGCTGGATCTACTTATCACAGGAACGCCGGGACAGCATAAGGGAGTTAGGCCTCCAATTTCGCAAGAGTCGAACTGTAACGTTGGCCAGTCTTTCCCAGTTGTTAGGAAAAACGATGTCGGCCATAGCGATTGTCCCCTGGTCCAGGCTCCACTCCAGGGAACTTCAGTGGTTCCTGCTCCCCTTCCAGAGACAGAACCTCAGCGTCTCCCAGCAAAGGGTGAGACTCCCACTACAAGTATCACGCTCTCTCACATGGTGGCTCTCGCCCGCCATGCTCAAGGGATCCTCCTTCAAGGAGCCAGATCAGCTCGTACTAACGACCGACACCAGCCTGTTTGGCTGGGGAGCGCACCTTCACTCACAGTGGGCACAGGGCCGTTGGTCTCACTCAGACCTTCGGCACAACATCAATTGGCTGGAGCTCCGGGCCATACATCTGGCCCTTCGCCACTTTCAGTTTGATGACGAGGCGTCACGTATTGGTCCTCACAGACAACGTAGCTGCCAAGGCTCATATAAACTGGCAAGGGGGCTCCAGATCTCGGACCTTATTGACCGAAGCTCTTCTACTGTGCTCCTGGGCAGAATCCAATCTGGCCTCCATCAAGGCCGATCACATTTCAGGGGAGGCAAACACTCAGGCCGACCTCCTGAGCAGGGCAATGATAGATCACTCGGAATGGCGACTCCACCCAAGGATTTTCAGAGAAATCTGTCACTGATTCGGCTTGCCGTTGCTGGACCTCTTTGCGTCCTCGATCAACGCACAGCTACCTCGATTCTTTTCCCAGTTCCCATCTCCAGGGGTGGAATGAACAGATGCTCTTCGGAGCCCATGGCCAGAGGGCTTGCTTTATGCCTTCCCTCCTCTCCCTCTCCTCCCGACGGTCATCCACAAGCTTCTTCGGGAGCGGGCGGAGAGCCTCCTAGTGGCTCTGTACTGGTCACGGAGACCTTGGTTCGCCGATCTGGTGAGTCTCTTCCTCGCGGATCCATGGAGGATTCCCCCAGACTGGGTTTCGCTCAGCCAGGGGACCATTTTCCATCCGGACCCCCAATGGCTCCAGTTAGCCATCTGGCACTTGAGCGCTCAATCTTGTCACGGGAGCTTTGCTCTCCAGGGGTCATTACGGTAATCCAGGCTTCCCGTCGCCCTTCTACAAACCGCATTTACGAGGCCACGTGGAAGAACTTTTTCTCATGGTGCTCGGTTCAACACTCGTCACTCTCAGACCTTACGGTTCCCCATATTCTGGACTATCTGTTAGAGGGCTTGAAGAGGGGCTTGGCCCCAAACACATTGCGCAGACAGATCACTGTGCTTTCCACAGTACTCACCTGTGACTCAGTGGCTTCCTTGGGACATCATCCCCTACTTCGCTCATTCCTCAAAGGGGCTGCTAACACCAGTCCTCCTGTAGTGCACAGGTACCTTTCTTGGGAGCTTCCACGTGTTCTTCGGGCCCTGACCAAGTCGCCCTTTGAGCCTGTAAAAACGTGCGACGTGCGCTATCTCTTCCACAAGGTGGCATTCTTGGTGGCGATAACGTCAGCGCGACGCATTTCCAAATTGGCTGCGCTTTCTACATGGGATGACCTGTGAATCTTCCACCAGGATCGAGTGGTTCTCCGCCTCACTCCTACCTTTCTTCCAAAGGTCAACTCTCTTTTCCACAGGGCCCAGGAAATCGTGCTCCTGGATTTCTGTCCTAACCCATCGCATGATCGGGAACGGCAATGGCATCTATTGGACATCCGCAGGGCGCTCCGGTACTATATCTCACGGACAGCGGCATTCCGTAACTCAGAGGCCCTCTTTGTCTCCTTCTGCCCTTCCTCCAGGGGTCAGAAGGTCTCCTCCATGATTGGCAAGTGGATTAGGGCGTGTATTGCAGGGGCATATCAAGATGCTTCATTGCCAGTTCCACAACAGATTATGGCCCACTCTACTCAGAGTGCCGCTACTTCCGCGGCCTGGGCCACTCAGGCATCCATTGAAGACGTCTGCACGGCGGCCACATGGTCTTCACCATCTCCTTTTATACGGCACTATAAAATTGATAGATTTGCCTTGGCGGAGGCCTCCTTTGGTAGGAGGGTTCTCCAACAGGTCGTACCTCAAAGTGCCACGCCGGACCGGCCTGTCCCCTCCCTCAGGGACAGTAGGCTTTCGTATGTCCCATTGGTGGATTATCCATCTCCAGTGCTGGAGAAGGGGCGTTGTCTTACCTGAACGCCTTTTCTCAGCACGGAGAAGGATAATCCACTCCCGCCCTCGCAGGTTACTTAGGCCTAGGGCTAGATTGATGAGCCAACACGTCTTGTGGTCAGTCAGTGGCTATGCTCGCATCAAGAACGGGATGTCTATGGTCCAGGATGGGCATGGCAACTTTGGCTGACTTGATCTGATTGGTCAGGAACACAGTCTAAACCCATTTGTGGATTATCCATCTCCGTGCTGAGAAAAGGCGTTCAGGTAAGACAACGCCCCTTCTCCCTATGCACTTTTTCATGAATGAAGCTTAGCAAACTCAGAATATTATATAATTAAAACTCTGTAAGGTCACGTTCATAGCTTGGAATGTTTTACAGCTGCAAAACTATATAGCTATCCATATATTAACTGAATTATGATCCTAGAATCTCTCTTCATTGAGAACCAGTATGGTATTTAAAATCTTGGAAAAAACCTAATTCAGATCCATCCTCATTCACCCTCTTTCTCTTTCAGACCTTACCTCAAAAATAAGGAGAAAATGAAAGGAGATCCTCATGTAAGCAAGCTGCCCTGAGCTTTTTGGAGAAATGAGAATATCCATTGCGTAAATAACTTGACCATGCTGGGTGGGAACAGCTGAGAGCTGCAGTTACCAACAGCTGCATGGCCACTAGTTCACCACTGGTACTTTACAAATTTGTTTTTCAGAAGCTTTGTGAAAGCAGCACTAAATGGAATGGAAAGGCAGAGAAGTTGGCTGCCATAGTTTATTGTTGCAGAACAGACAATTGCCATTCGTAATGCCCACTCTGGAGCCATGGTTGGATTGAGGTGATAATGTTCTGTGGGCAATCTGGAGTGACTTACATTGTTGTCATGGATAATGATGTCCTTACTGCTTTCTGTACCATTGCAGACCCAGTAGGCATTCAGGAATCTCAATGGTTCTTCCTAGTCACCTGAGTGACTGCCGCTCTCCTTGCATTAATAGACCAGATGTGGCTGGAAAGTAAAGGTCCTTGACACCAAAAGTTCAGTATTAGATTTCTTGACTGCTGAGTTGTCTGCTGCTGAACTGTTGGTCCAAAGACTGCAAAACTATCACCTTCCAAAGATAGCACACCTCACCCTGTGTCCTTATCCTCTTCTACATTCAGAACATTTGTGTCCTGCACTTACCTTTTTTTCTTCTCAGGCCATCTACAGGAGAGTAGACTATGCACATTTTTCTTGGACATTAATGAACTTATATATAGTTGAGTTTGCTTCTGAATAAATGTACACTGGGTTCCTGCCATAAATTCCCTATTATGAATTTATGACCTCACAGTTTCCTCACCCTTTGCTTCTGTATTCACAACTTTTGTGCTCTGCATGTTTTATGATCTCAGGCCATCTGCAATGGAGTAGATACAGGTAGTCCTTGACTTACAACCATTCATTTAATGACCAAAAATTGGGGGAAAATGCTTATACTGGTCTTTGCACGTCATTAGTTCAACCACAATGCATTTATGACAGTTGCAGTGTCCTGTATGTGTGTGGGGGTTCATATGATTGCCCTTTGCAACCTTCCCAGCCAGCTTCTGACAAGCAAAGTCAATGGGGGAAACCAAACAACAGCACGGTTCAATAAACAACTGCAATGATTCAGTTAATACTGGGGCAAAAAAAGGTTTTAAAATTGGGAATGACTCACTTAACAACCATGGAAATTTTGGTCCCAACTGTGGTGGTAAGTCAAGGACTGTCTGTATTCACCCTTTTTTTTTTCTGACCTGTTTGCTTGAGAAGTTGAAAGGATGAGCAGAAGGGAGATTTATAGCAGATATCCAAGTTGGATATTTTCTGTTCTATCTTGGTAATTAATCTGCTCAAACTTCACTAAGACAGCACCCTACAAATAGTATGGAGTACATTTTTCTTTATCCCTAGCTAACTCATTGAGGCTGGTTGAGGGGTGATACAATCCCATATACCTGGGTGACACTAGGTGAGGAAAGTCTGCATCTTCTCCCCATCTCTTCCAGTGACGATGAAACAGAACCGGAGTCCTTCTCCATGGCCCTGGGCTTAAACAAGGAATTGGTGAACAGTGTGCTGTGAAGAGCAGCAGGACCCACAAATTCTAGGCCTGGTCATCTTCTTGTCCCTCAAGAAAATATTTTAAAAGAGTCTAAAATTAAAGAAGATACTTTAAAAGGTTTTAAATGAAGCAGAAAATGGTGCTGCAGAGCCAATGCCAGCAGCCTGCTCCTGTCTTGTCTTCTTCTGGAGGAAATCCCTGGTGGACTTTTCGGCCCCAAATTGCCCTTTTCTCCAGCATGGTGGATGTAGAATCCACTGATTGGGTTATTTCAGCCTTCCTGCTCAGAGAGACTAAGTCAGAGCTTTAGTCACGCCTCCCTTTGGGTGTGTCTTCCCAGTTTTGACTTAGTCTTAGGCTCAGCAGGATTGCAGAAATTGACTCCAGATAGGTTTTTTTGTTTTTCTATATTTCAATTGGAATTTTTTTTCTCCAAGTGACTTTAAATTTTTTTCCAAATTAACTTAATTGTTTTGGCTGGACTATTGAGGACTCTGTCCCTCATTGAGGTCAGAGCCTTTCAGCTCTTGCAGGGCCCATTCTCCCCTCGCACGGCCTGTTCGGCCCAATTGATTTCAGGCTCCCTGGGGAGGTGTTTTTTCCGACCTTTCCTCGCCCGGTTCGGATCGCGGGACCGCGATCGCGGTGTTCTCCCGCTATTTTTCTACCGGTTAGCTGCCAGCTGCTCCATTACTCTCCTCGGGCCTCTGATCGACTTCAGAACTTCGATAGCAGCTCTCTTGTCGACACGCAAGTTCTCCGGGTTTAGGGGGGGAGGAAAGTTGTTCCTGGGCCCTGAACTTCTTCCCCAACCATTCAATTCTCCGGTTGGAGTCCTGGTTAACGGTTCGGGGAAGCGCAGCCACCATTTTGACCGCATGGTCTCCTGGTGGGCGCTATTTTGAAAGGCTCACTGGCGGTGGCCATTTTGTAGCCATATTCAGTTGTGGCCTTCTAGGCCAGAATTCTTATTTGCTTACCGCCTTGGCCTCTGGAGACAGGTCCGTGCTGGGGAAGTTGGTTTCTTCAATTTAACAGACTGCTGCGAGGCCAGTGGGCGTGTTCCATTCCATGGCCTCTTAGACTGTTAAGTCCGGCTAGGCTGGGTTTTCATGTGGTTGCCAGACTTGTGGTGACAGGTCCGTGCACTGAAGTTATTGTGGTTTTCCCTGTTTCATTGTTCTCATTAAGGTTTAAAAATAAATAAATAAATAAATAAATAAAAATATATAAAATAAAATAATAGTAGATAAGTACAAGGGCCCCTTATTACTCGCAGGCCTAAGGTCCTGTGATTGGAGCGAAGAGTTTTTCTGACCGCCTGTTACTGTTAGCAGTGGCCTTTAGCCACCAGGCCTATTCGGACATGCTTACCAACCTGTCCGACTGTCCTGTTCTTGCCATTTGTAGTTCAGTGTGAGGAACGGGTGCGTTCCATCTCTGACTACTGATCTGCGTCCTTGGTTCCCATCTTTCGCTAGATATCCTACTGCAGGCCCTATCTAGTTGCAATGGCAGACAGTTCCTCGCCGCTGGCATCACAAGTCTCTGGTGCACCCCCTGCGCAGTCAAAGCGCAGATCTACAGAATTGGAAGCAGGGGGGAAGAAAAAAGCCAAAACTAAACATCTGACTACCAAAGAGACTTCTAAGTCAGCTGAGCGAGAGGACTCGAGGAGGCACCAGGCACTGGAGAGGGAATTCTCCAAGGCACAGCGGCTCCTATCCAGCGGGGCCAAACTGGTTCCCCCCGCCCCACTGGATACGGCTACCTCAGAGCTGACCTTGGCGCCTGTGCAAGAAGCCACCTGGATCAGTTCTCCTCTGGGGGCAACCGAACAGGCAGGTCCCTCTCACTCCTCTCCCCCGTTACAACAGGGTCCACAAGTGGTCCATGCTCCAACGGTGGTTGGGGCTGTCCCTAGGGACCAAGGAGATATGTGGTCTCAAAGCCAATTCCAGGCATTCATGCACCACGCCTTTATTCAATTTATGGCCTCCTCAAGGAGTCCGCAGGTTCCCTCTCAAACTCCGCCACCCCCTGCAAGTCCTTCTTCTCTGCAGGGATGTACCACGGCACCAGGTTCAGATATCTCTGAAACTTCCTCTCAGGTAGGAGAAGGGGAGTCCGTGGATTTGGCCATAGCTGACACTCCCATGTCAGAAGATGAGGAGGCGGCGCCCGATCAGGTTTCTGCCTCATGTCTCTTTGACCCATCCGTCTTTAAATCCCTTCTGTTGAAGGCCTGTGCTACCACTAATCTGACCTCAGTTCAGGAGGAAAAGCCTTCTACCTCAGCAGATCAGGAGTCCAACCCTTTATTTGCAGTAAAGGTCGTGGACCATAAGCAAATTCCTTGCCCCTTCTTGTTCCGGGATGCGGTTGAGGCCCAGTGGTCATCCCTGGCCACTACCCCCAAGGAGAGCAGTATGGAGAAGAAGCTGTACAACGTCTCTCCATCATTTGCCTCCATGTTAGATGTCCCCACAGTTGATCCCCCACTAATTTCGTTATTTTCCAATTCCGCCGTCTCAGGTCACATGGCAGAGGTTATGAAAGCGGAGGACAAGAAGTTTGAGTTCGCCTTTAGAAGAGCTCACCAGGCTTCAGGACTGGCCATAAAGGCCGTGACTTCAGCTTCTTTCTTTGCCAGATACGGATTCTTTGCCAGAGCGGCCATCATGTGGCTCCGTGATCTTCAAACCTTGGTTCCCCCTGATCAGGTCAGAGTGCACCAGACACTTGTCAAGCTGGTGGCGGCCTCACAATATATGGCGGATGCCTCTCTCCACTCAGCTAAGTGCTTGGCCCGGTCCATCGGTGCCACAGTGGCCTCTCGCAGGCTACTATGGTTAAAACAGTGGAGAACGGATTTAAAGGCCAAATGGCGTCTCTCCACGTCCAAGTACGCCAGTAAGGATCTGTTTGGCCCTATCCTTGACCCACACTTGGTCGAGGGTAAGGACAAGTGCAAGGTCATGGTGCACCCCTCCAAGAGATCTGACAGGCGGCCACAGCAGGACTCCCGCAGACAGTCCTTCTGTCCGTCGGGCTCTTGGGAGTGGCGACAGCCCTTTTGAGCAGGGCAGTCCTGGGATTGGCCCAGAGGTTCGCGCTCCTTCCCCCAGAGGCAGGATCGTCAACAGGACTGCCTGAACATCGGAGCCAGGGGTATGTCTCAGGCCAAACATCCCTTCAGAGGTTCCACGGGTCGTCCCTATAGACGCTCCAAGTGACGCCATTGCGGATTTTCCGATAGAGGGCGCCTGGGACGGTTTTACCAGGTCTGGGAGCAGATCACCACTGACTCCTGGGTCAGGGACACCGTCAGACGTGGCCTGGCACTTGAGTTTTATGCACTCCCTCACAATCGCTTCCTACAGTGCCCAGTATCACGGAATCCCTCGAAAGCATGTCTCATATCCACCGCCATCAAGCATCTCCTAGACATCAGAGCCATAGAGTCAGTACCAAAGGGTCAAGTTGGAACAGGTTTTTACTCCATCCTGTTCGTGGTCCCCAAGGCATCAGGAGGATGGAGGGTGATACTGGACTTAAAGGGTCTGAACCGATTCTTAGTATACAGACAGTTCAAGATGCAGACCCTAAAGTCAATACTGGCCAGTATCAGGAAGGGAGATTTTCTCTTCCATAGATCTCACCGAGGCTTACCTCCACATCCCAATCTCCCAGGAGCACTGCAGGTTCCTGCGATTCTGTTATGCACACCGGCATTATCAATACCGGGCCCTCCTGTTGGGCCTGTCTTCGGCCCCAAGGGTCTTCACGAAGGTCTTGGCGGTATTGGCAGCCCACCTTCAGATGATACCAGTGCACGTACAGTGCTACCTGGACGACATCCTCGTACAGTCCAGGTCCCTTCAGTCAGCAAGATCAGATCTGTTGACCACCATTCAGATTCTTCAGGATCACGGCTTTTCAGTGAATTTCAGGAAAAGCCACACCTCCCCCACAAAACGTCTACTCCATCTAGGGGCCCTGATAGACTCCGAACTTTGCAGGGTCTATCTATCCCAGGAGCGACAGTTGAGCATCTGGAAATTAGTATCCCAGATTCGGGGTGCGAGGAATGTTCCTCTGGTACAGTTGTCCCAGCTCCTGGGAAAGATGGTATCTTGCATGGGCATAGTTCCGTGGGCGAGACTACACTCGAGGAGCCTCCAGTGGTTCCTCCTCCCCTTTCAGAAGCAGAACCTCAGCGCCTCGTCCAAAAAGGTCCAGGTGCCGTTCCACATCCTCTTATCCCTCCAGTGGTGGTCTTCCGCAGCCATGTCCAAGAGGACCATATTCAAGGAGCTCCTCAGGCTCGTCCTGACCACAGATGCCAGTCTGTTCGGTTGGGGGGCTCACCTCCAGACCCATTTGGCCCAGGGGCGATGGTCCAGGGTGGACCTCAAGCAAAACATAAATTGGGTGGAACTCAGGGTGATTCATCTGGCCCTCCGCCATTTCTCCTCCCTAGTGTCAGGCAAACATGTCCTAGTCCTGACAGACAACGTGGCGGCCAAGGCTCACCTCAACAAGCAGGGGGGGAACACATTCCTGGCCTCTTCTCCAGGAGGCCATGGAACTAGGTTTGTGGGCAGAGGCACACCTGGGCTCAATCAGGGCGGAATACATTTCGGGGAAGGCAAACCGACAGGCAGACTCCTGAGCAGGGCAACTGTGGACCACTCAGAATGGCATCTGGACATGAGGCTGTTCGATTTGATAGCGAGCAGGTTTGGCAGGCCATGCCGGGATCTCTTTGCCTCCCCATCCAATGCTCAACTCCCCAGATTCTTCACCAGGTTCCCAACGAGGGGGGCCGAGGGGATGGACGCCCTTCGGTGCAGGTGGCCTGAGGGTCTGCTATACGCTTTCCCTCCCCTCCCGCCGATACAAGCCACCATTTGCAGGCTGATACTGGAGCGAGCGGAAGTAATATTGGTTGCTCCATATTGGCCTCGACGCCCATGGTTTGCAGACCTAGTGGATCTGTCCCTGTCCCCGCCATGGAGGTTCCCCCCGGACCAAGTGGCTCTCAATCGGGGAGCTCCTCCATCCGGACCCTCAGTGGCTCCAGTTAGCTGCCTGGCACTTGAGCGGGAGAGTCTAGCTAGGCAAACTTATTCCTCGGGGGTGATCTCTATGATCCATGCCTCTAGACAAATCGGATTTACGACGCCACTTGGAAAAATTTCTGCCAGTGGTACAATTCACGTAAACTGGACCCTCTTTCAGTTACTGTCCCTAACATTTTAGATTATCTGCTGGATGGCATTTCTAAGGGCTTGTCCACTAACACCATCCGCAGGCAGGTGGCGGCCTTGTCTAAGGTCCTCACCTGCGATACTCTGGGTCCACTTTCTCACCACCCAGCGATTTCCGCTTTCCTTAAAGGGGCGGCCAATTCCGGTCCTCCCACAGTGCATAGATACCCATCTTGGGACTTACCTACTGTGTTGCAGGCCTTGACCACGGCTCCTTTCGAGCCTCTCCAATCTTGCTCTCTGCCTTTTCTCTCCTTGAAGGTGGCCTTTTTGGTTGCTATAATTTCGGCCAGAAGGATTTCGGAGTTGGCCGCCCTCTCAGTCAGGGAAGATCTCTGTATCTTCCATCAGGACAGAGTGGTCCTTAGATTAGACCCCTCCTTTATCCCCAAAGTGAACACCGATTTTCATAGATCATTGGATCTTGTTTTACCAAGTTTCTGTCCAAGTCCTTCTCACAGGCTAGAACGCCAGTGGCACAAGCTGGATGTGCGCAGGGCTCTGCGCATCTACATGAAGCGTACTGGGTCCTTTCGCAAGTCGGAGGCCTTGTTTGTCTCCTTTCAACCATCTGTCATGGGCAGGAAGGTGTCCTCTTCCACCATTGGCAGGTGGATTAGGGCTTGTATTGCTAGGGCTTATGCCTCCCAGTCGCTTCCGGTCCCAGCTCGTATCATGGCTCACTCCACGCACAGTGCAGCAACCTCTGCGGCCTGGTCTACCCAGGCCTCTGTAGAGGAGATTTGCAGGGCGGCATCTTGGTCATCCCCGTCTTCATTATACAATATAAGATTGACCGGTTTGCTGCGGCGGACGCCGCATTTGGCAGACGGGTTCTTCAACAGATCGTTTCCTCTAGGGAGACACCAGCCTAGACATTCCCCCCCGAAGAGACATGGGGGGCTTTGGTATGTCCCAATCAGTAGATTCTACATCCACCATGCTGGAGAAGGGGCGTTGTCTTACCTGAACATTTTTCTCAGCATGGTGGTATAGAATCCACACCCTCCCTTGGACAGGTGTCTAGGCTTGTGTATTGTCATTTTTTTGTATTTTTGGAGTCATTGCGTCAGAGCTTGTCTGGATCCTTCGCCTCGTCAAAACTGGGAAGACACACCCAAAGGGAGGTGTGACTAAAGCTCTGACTTAGTCTCTCTGAGCAGGAAGGCTGAAATAACCCAATCAGTGGATTCTACACCACCATGCTGAGAAAAGGCGTTCAGGTAAGACAACGCCCCTTCTATCCCGTACACATCCAGTGAGCTGGCCAAGTTAGCAGTGAGGCCGAGAAAAAGCCATGACCCAATTGGGGCACACAGACTGCACTTTGCTACCCACCAAAGCTTGGGAACTTTTAATCTGGCCAGTGACCTTTCCAAAGCTTGGGAACGGGCCAGTGGCTGTTCTTTCTTTTTTGTTCACGTTTATTTTCCTGACTCCTTGATGCCAATGTTGGGGTTATTGATGCCCGAATAACTGCACGTTGCAATTGCAAAAGCTCTAATTTTCTTTTATAGTAGAAAGGAGAGCAGATAAATGAGGAGCCTTTTGTCTACTTATTATAACAATCCTCCTGGCTTATTCTCCTTTTTTTGTCGTCCCTTTTTTAATTTTTTTTTATAGACAGCATCCCCAGCAGGTTTTGCACTATTATCATTATTTTTCAGGAATTCTTGGTCAGAAAAATCGACTGTCTCTATTCTTTTGACTGCCTACTGCCTACCATTTTAATGCCCAAAGTGCAGTGGTGACGATTGCATTAAAATGTATATAATTATACCATGAGGGGGAAAAAAAAGCCTTGTTAATTGCATGGGTGTTTTCAAGTGATAAGTATTTGAGTGATTCATGTATTCTTCAGAGTTAGCTAAAGCAGTGCTGCTGTAAAGGTGGAAGAGATGTTTTCATATCATTCGGAGACTTTGAACAAAACATAGAATTTGAGATGGCTTTTGTAACTATTAGGCTCACTGTGCCTTAAGGAGCTCTTGGGAAATTGATCCCACAAGAGGTTGAACATTCAAGTGACAAAGCACATCTGTACTCAAGAAGGAGCCATTGCATTTTCCAATTCAGTTCTGTGTGTATTTATTCAGAGGAAGTTTATTGTCAGGGAATAGTGCACAAGATTGCGACTTGAGTTGATTAAATCTGTTGCTATTAAAACGTATAATGCAAAAATGTTACGGATTTATAATACAAAGAGAAAGAGACAGAGATAGCTTCCTCTAAAACTCCTTCCAGTGATAACAGTACATTTTTCATTTCTTTACATTTCGCTCCCTATTATATTTTCATTTCTAGAAGTAAAAGACACAGATACAAGATTTCTCCTTTCACTAAGATCCTCAAAGCACTGCTGGAAGCTCTTTAGTGATGTTGCCTCTGTAAAATTACAAAACTGGAATTGTTGACATATTTTTTTAAGCAAAAAGCCAAAGATCAACCTTTTTGTAAGACCAATCAAACTGAAGGTCTGTGGAGATTCTCAGTCGTCTCTTCTGGGCTGAGACCAAAAAGAAACTGGGGCATGGTCTGGCGAAGCAGGGGCAGGGCAACTTTGATTCTTTGGTCTATTGGGCTAGAGGACTTCTAATACCCATGCGTGGATTCTACATTCCTTCCATGCTGGAGAAACGAAACGTCTTCAAGGAAAAATAAAGTCCATTTGCCTTTTGAATAAGCACCATTGGGACAATCAAATTAAAGGGGAGAAAAGAGTTGGTGAAACCGTTTCTCAAGCCTACTATAGTCCTTCCCTCAGTAGCCTGAACAGATAGGGTAAACAATTCCTATTCTTCTATATTTTCTCCATTTTTTTTTGATATTTGCAACTTTTCTGGAACCATGTGAATATTCAAGAATATTTGACTCAGATTTTTGGGAGAACTAACGAAAGTGGTTCTTGTTGTCACTTCTGGAAAAATTGTGGCAAGTCTTCAAATGTCCTATAGTTTATTAGCAAAAGGGCGGAGTATTCAGATCTGACTCAGGAAAGGGATTTTGACTTGGTGTGAGCACACTTGTTTTACCAGCTGGCAGTTCCTTAAAAGAAATTTACAACTCCGTATAGAAATAGAGTTCAGGAGGTGTTAAAAAGTTGGTAACAGGTTGTTTGACATGTGGTTGCACTGTTGCTGCCTCCTTAATGCTTGCTTAACTCAAGACGTATTTTCTGAGCCTGTGCATTTACTGTGCAAGCTCTGGAAAAGATGGCAAAGTAAGTGTACCCATACTAGATCCAGAGCACGTTTGCCTCTTCAGACCCAAACATTCTTTGCTTCTATGTTTAATCAATAGTTACACCCAAGCACACAAAACACTCAAAACACATTACAACAGGCTCTGGAGCATCTCCCTTTCATTGTCTTGGCTTGCCTGTTGGTTTAGAAACCTAATTGCTTATTACCTCAAGTCATTCCAACCTAAGCATCTAAGCCGTATATAAGTTAGGTTATATTTCTGAACTGGCAGTCTTAACACTCTGATGAAAAGCAGGCAAGCATATTGCCGAATAGTCAGGAAAGAATTTAACGTCATTGTGGGACTCTACCTTATCCCCGTTTCCAGATTTCCATCCATGCCTGCTTCTGGTCAAATGATAAGAGTTCTGCCATTTTTCTGTGAAGCAGATTTGAAGTATTTCCTGTGAGCTCCCTTCAGAGAACAGGACAACCATTTCCTCACTTGGTCTTTCATGAAAAAGAAGCAGATGGGAAGAAAACACCTGACATTTCCTTGAAAGGGGTAGGACCATTGCACAGTGAGAACAGTCTCTCTAGAAAGTGAAGGGTAACAGTGATGTGCACATATTAAAGGAGTTTAGGTTAAGTTGCAGGAAAATGTACTTAGCTGGGAAAAAGAACTGAGGGTTGCATCATTTAATTGATGGAATTATTTTTCATAAATTGTATTGATGGTAGTTTGAGATGCCAATTACAGAGGATTAGATAAATCAATAGAGGACAATTCTCTTTCCGACCTACTAGTCAAGATGGCTGTAGATTACTTCCACAATCAGGTTGATTACTAATTGAGTAGGAGAGCAATGGAAGAAGGGGGTGGTATTGCTGCTTGTGAGCTTGTGAGACATCTGGAGAGTTGCTGTTGTAAACCGGGTGTTCTTCTCCTACAGGCAATGGTTGGGTGTGCCCATCACTGACTAATGCTTTTCTTAGCCAGGATCTTTTGAATAAATCACAATTAGCTGGGCTCATACCCAACTCCCTAGGCCAAAACTAACTAAGTTGTTATGCATAAAATGTGTGAACCAGTCCCTTTTAAATGTGAATGGAGTGTGAACTGACAATTGCATACGAATATATGCCTCCTTTTTCTGCCTTTTCAGGCATTTTTGTATCACACTGAATTTCATGACATCTTATGAGTTGGTTTTGGGTGGAAGCATATAGGTGGCCCTTTTTCCTTGGCATTCCCGTGGAAGTCATAATGCAGGGACTTTGTAGTGGGATCCCTGGCACTTTTATGGGTAGGTTATTATTAAATTCTCCTGACCTATACTTGCCTGGATTTTTTTTTTTAAAGCCTATTGCAAAACAGTCTTTTTCTTTCTTTGTTTTGTTGCTTTTGGAAATTTTTTAGGCATTTCTTTTTCTTATTTTTCCTCCACCCTTCTTTTCTGTGGTTCAGGGAGACTCCACAAGCTCTTCAGTTATCTCATTGCTTCCAGCTTTCCCAGGCTTGCTCTTGCTCAGGCAATTAGAAACTGTTGGTAAATTGCATATTGGAGCTTTGAAGTGAAGTGAATCTATGCTTTTGCTTCTGCCTTCACTGCAGGCAGAAGCATTTTATGCTCTGGCAAAACCAAAGCATGGCTTTATGCCAAGATGGAACTGAGTATCTGTGCAAGAAGTGCTAAGAAGAGAAGCCAAGCAAAACCATAAGACTTTTATAAGGCCCAGGTAACAACTGAGGAGAGGAAACTTCTCTAAAACTGAATCATCGTTATTGAAAATATCGGTGAAGTCAACCATATCGTTTCACATAGAAATTGTTTGAAAATATTTCACTAACCTGGACTTAAATCCCGATCGTTCCTGCCTGCAATATTGGCAAAACTGTTATGTGAGCCAAATTCTTTTGAGAAGACCTCAGTTTTGGGAATGCTGCTCTGAGAACCACATGTCATGGTGAGATTGTACAACTCATGGGCTTCTTTACATACCTCAAGTTCTGCCTATTCCATAGGAGAGCAGGTAGATGACAGGAAGCTTAACTTCCCACACACATTTGTACTTTGCTTGAAATCATAAACTCTCCAGTTTGCAAAATGTGGCTGGGTAAGCTAGTTGCAAGACTTGGAAACTGGTAGACATGTTCTGTTTTAAGGTCCAAAATGGTTCGTGACATGGAGAACAGTAGATTAACTTGCTTTTTTATTTATCCAGTTTCCACAATTATTTTTGTAAGCATATTAAATGCCAAGCAGCAGTCGGTAATATGTTGTGTTTACAATGTTTGTCTGAAAGGAGAATGACCCTAAATTTAAAAATATTGCAAGAAGAGAAAAAAAATGTAAACAAAAGTTCTGTGCAATATCTACCTTCTGCTGTATTTTGTGCACGTATGCATACATGTATATTTATATCAACTAACAGAAGCCATATTCCCCCCCAAAAAAGGAGAAGGAAAGAGAAAAGGTTGAGGGGAAATTGAAAGGTGATGAGGCTAAGGAAAAAGAGGTATTTGGAAAGGGAAGGAAAGAACAGAAGTCCTTCTTGACTTCAGGGTTTACCGTCACCAGCCCAATCTTTAAAGATACCAAGTCTTTGCAGCAGTGTTGTTGGCAGTCATTTGTTCCTTCTGTCCATTTCTTTTTTACAATCTCTGTTTGAAATCTTTCCAACACTCCAATTCCCAGATAATCATTTGTGAACCTTCCTGTCTGTGACTGGTATTCATTTGTGAAAACTTTACATTGATTAAAAAACCCATACATAATGTAAAAATTAAAAGATGGACCCAAGCAAGATCTTATCTGGTTCCTTGTCCTTGACAATTATGTAAACCAAAGGGCTAGTTAGCTGTGAAAATGAGATTCCCATAAGACAGCAGGCTGGAGATGGAAGAATTATTAGTCAGTCATTGTATTGTATTTTCATGTTTCTCCATCCTACATTGGTGAGATAGTGAAACATGTTGGGACAGAAGTGGGTGATTCGTGCCACATCAGCTGTTCCTATGATACCCTCCCAACATTCTTCCCTGGTGGCCATTCTGCAGCTTTGGGGAACTAAGGCTTGGCAGCATCTGGAGGATCACACCCAGTAGATGTTGCTAAACTTTGGGTAGAACATGTAGAGTGAACATACATTTTTGAGCTACATGACATTGCTCTGCAAGTTCTTGGGTTTTTGAAGCCAACATGATGTTATGGTTAGAATAATTGAGACTGGAAGAACAAAATTCTGATCTTCACTCTGAATCTCAGTAGTTGACTCTACTATTAGAACTATCTAGTATTTCTTAGCATTTAGCTTACACCAAAGGACAGTTTAGGAAAAAAATATGGGATGGGAGAATCTTATTGCCCTTCTTGCAGAAAAGCCAGGATATGATTTTGATAAAATACATCAGCTGTAAGCTAATGAGTCTTTATTTAGCTTGATTCCTAATATAATAATTAAAGGCTGCATCTCTCAGAAACTTTGGCATGCTGAGATCTTAAGCACAGTTAATTGGAAGCAAACTTTTTTTGGCTTCAAGTTAATGTGTAATGTAAATATGTATTTTAAATTGTGGTGTTATAAAAGCTGGATTGTATAAACTATACTGCAGCTGTTTCTGTGCAGATTTATTTTTTAATTCCATGTGCACGGCAGGTTCAGGACTACCGCTGATATTCTGAAGCAACGCATATGGTGTCTACCCTTTCCAGGCCAAAGCTGCCAGTGAAAATAGAACTATTCATGCAAAGAGCTCAGACACACACAAGTGTGCCACTGGGAAATAAACCCCTCTAGGAAGACTTGTAGACTGCAGAATGCTGCTCTTTGCCTGTGGGGAGAACTGGCTGAGCTACAGCAGATCTTCCTCTCAGATATTATGTCTGTCAGATTTGAGCCTGGTCATCTTCTACAAAGGAGACTTAGATAACAGATTAATACATAATGGTTTGGAAAGAAATGATAGCAGTCTATTTTCTCTATACTGTACTGTAGTATTCTTTTTTACTTGGGAATTGTCTGTTGTTATATACTATTTATGTTTTGTGTTTTTGTGCATTTGTGTTTTGGTTTTCTTCTAGGATGGAAATCAAATCCCAGCAGAATTTTAGTGGGCTTTAAGCTGTCTGTGGAAAATAGAGGCTTAAAGGGTAATTCACCAATTTTACAAACAAGCAGTAAATTAAGATGGTATTACAGTAACAGGAGCACAAAAGGCATATTTGCCATCAAGTGCCTTTTAAATTTGCTCATGGCCTATTCTAAATTTTTATTTCCTTTTTTTAAAAAGAAAATATTGGGCTATAGCAATATTGGGCTATAGACACAGTTACACCACCGATAGATTTTTCTGAGTGAGACATTTTTGCCTGCCCTAACATTTATTGATGTAACATGGCTCATTTTATTATTTAGGTCAATCTGATCATTGCTAAATGAGTTGTAATATTTTTGGAATGTTTTATATGAATTATATTCCACTGATGGAATCTGTGATTAAAATAAACTTGTAATCAGTTGAGAACAAAAGTAATAGTTTCCATCAGTGAAATAAAGGTCTGAAATAGTACAGGACTGAATGGATAATTCAGCACCAAGAGAGGTAGTCTTAACATTGTAAAGATTGAGTTTTCCTCCATCTTTCCAGTGCTGTTTGTATGGAAAGCATAGCTCAGAGTATGTCCATGTCACAATTAGTTTAAACTCGTGGCCTTTCCACATTTGGGAGGCCCTTTAGATTGTTTTTCTTGCCCAAGTTATTCGCAATTGTATTACTGCAATACATTCTGTGTGGGGTTGCCTTTGAAGAGCATCTGGAAGCTGCAGCTGGGTTTTCCACATGAAATGGTGAGGAGAGTGATCGATGCTCCTCGTTATGCCCGTTATGCTACTGCATTAATTGCATTGAATTTAAATTCCTGGAACAATTCAAGAGGCATCATTTGAATCAGGTTGTTTCTGCCTGTCTGGTACCCTTAAGCAGAGTGGGTGTGCTTCAAACCCCTCCATTAATATTATCAACTGTGTGACCAAGTGTACCTTCTCTGATATGGCTTCTGCCTTCTGACACCTCTCCCAGAGATAACTAGGGTTCCTAGTCTCCAAGCATTCCAGAAAGCCCCAAAGACCTGGGTCTGTCCCCAGGCCTGGAGTTCAGGTGTTTGTGGAGCACGTCAGCGTTCCTCTGGATGTTGTTTATGTGGTTTTGTCTGGGCAGTCATGTCTATTTAAATTATGTGTTCTTTTAAATATTGTAAGCCACCCAAAATCTTTTTGAAGTTTATGTGGCCTCAAAATCCATTAAATTAACCAAGCTAAATTAAATTAAATTATTATACAAATTCCACAAACGCTCACATTATATCTTTTAGAATAGTGCTTCACACCCTCCCATAGCAACACTTATAGGGAAATGGTTGTTCTGGGTGTACCCATGATAGTTATTTTTTCCCTTTTTCTTTTTGCATGATTCTATTCTTTATTTATTTATTTAAATTTATATAGCTACTTGCCTCACATATATGATTCGGTGTGGCTTATAAACAAATATATCTAATTTTCTCTCTATGACAGCCTATATACCTTGATCTAGCATGCTGTTGGGGAAAAAAAAACATTCAGGTCTAGTTTGCTTTCTAGAGTCTACAATTCTATTTTATCCTTAAAGAGTTTCATGCATCAATAGGCAAGTATAGAATATATTTTTATATGAAAACAAAACAAAGCAATCATTTCAACAAAGCCATCTCTGCTAGATCCACCTACCTACCCATAGCTGCTGTTTTCTATGATGTGAATGTGTTGTGTATAAGTAATTCAAGTACCCATAATTCTTGACATGATTGCTTCACTGTCAGCATTGTATCCTGATGGTAATAATGTGATTTGCATACATATGGGTGCATTGAAGATCCCGGCATTCCCTGAAAAGTCAATGATTTGAGTGCCAATGATTTTGGAATAACCTTTCTTTAGAAATCGTGGAATGATTGGTTTCTTTTTTAACTTAAGGGTTTTTATATTTATGTATTTTATTGTAATTTCTATCATGTTGTGAGCCGCCCTGAGTTCTCCGGAATAGGGCAGCATAGAAATTAATTAAATAATAATAATAATAATAATAATAATAATAATAATAATAATAATAATAATAATAATAATAATAATAATAATAATAATATCTTCATATGCATGAAGTATGGAACTATGTAATCCTGTTTCTGTTTTATAAAGTGGAGGCACCATCCTTTATGTCTTCTTTTTTTTAAGCATTACCAGTGATAGCAGCTCTTGCTGGCTATTGCTTTGCTTTCTAGCACTCCGTTCCTCCTTCCCATTTTCTTGTTATAGTTTACAGGAACTGAAAATGACAGTAAGATGGCCATGGCTACTGACTGGAGTATGATTTGTGTCACAAGGTGCAGAGTCCTATTGAGAAAGGATGGGTAGGAGGGAGGTGGAGAAATGATAGGTCTGCTCTAGTCTGGAGGCGGCTAGAGGTTACATCAGCCCCAAAGGTCAGGGATGAAGCTTCTTACAAAAGAACTAGGAGAGCTGGTAAATTTGGGAAGCAAACATGCGGTACACCCTTCTGCTTTGAGTGCCAAAAAGTTTATTTTTGCACACCAGCTGCCATTTTTTTCATTTGCCATCTTCCCATGGGGCATTCACGCAAGCTGCCTCTCTAGATTGGCTCTGTGTGTATCTGTAGATTTAGCATGTCTTGGCAAGTATGCCTCTTGTCTCCTGAGAAGAGTCACCTATGACTTACCTAAGCAGTAAGAATCATAATGATCCTTTGCATTCTGTAGACAATCAGCATTGCCAGCCGAGTGAAAACTTACCTGAGTGATTTGTTGTGTGTTACACTTCTGCTAAGGCAAAAGGAGCATATTGCATGAAGACAAATCTTGCAGCCCAGGACACTGAGATGAGTTCTGAAATTAAGTTTAAAATGGATACTGAGCAAAGGTCTTGAAGTTACAACAAAATGATGATTCTGAAGCCGACCCATGGCAGATGTTTCTGCATGAATTCTTCAGTGTTGAATTCTTTCTTTCTCCAGCATGTGGATTTCGAATCCACTGGATGGGTTCGTTTCAGTCCTCCTGCCCATGTGACTAGGACCTAAATTCTTAGCTCCGCCTCTGACCAGGCTTCTTGTCCTCCGACCGGACTTCCTGTCTCCCAGTTTTTTCCTAGTCTTCAGCCCGAGAACATCTCTTAGAGTAGGCTCCGAGAGTAAGGTTTCTTTAGTTGAAGCAGTTAGGATTTTAGTTAGATTATTTTTTCCGTTGACTTGAGTACTGGTAGTTACTCATCACAGTGGAGGATTCAGCAGCAAGCGGGCCTAAAGGGCCCCGGGGTCTCGGGACCACGCCAAGGGAGCCGGAGGGGGTAACGGCCCTCAGCTCCAGGCCGCAGACGGGAATCCTCCCAAGATCAAATCCTCCCCCCGAAGGCATTCCACTGCCTAGCGTCGTCGTCGGAAGCAACCGGGACACCGATTACAGCGCAGAGAAGAGCTCCATCGACGGACAAAGCTCCTAAGCGCAAGTGGGGTCTCGGAGGGGGGAGGAAGGCGCCGTTCAGCCGCAAGGCCGACACTCGGCGCGGGCCCCATTACAGCCGCATAGGGAGGCGGGCCGGGGTCGTCGGAGGCCATTAGGGACCGCGTGCAAGGAGGACGGGCGCCATCTTGGCTGGCCGGCCTCGGAGTTTGGCGCGGGGGCCATTTTGAAAAGGGGGCGGTCCCAGCACAGGTAGCAGAGACCGCCATCTCCCGGCAGGCCCTATTCTCCGGGCAGAGCCGGAGCGCCGTTCTAGCGTGGTTGGGGATCGGACAGTGCGATTAATCGCAGAAAACGGAGGCCTGTGGAGCGGCTCCTCGCTGTGGCAGGCAACCACGACCCCTAACCACCACAACGCCTGCGGCAGTCAGGCCGAGAGGGGGAGCCACAACCAAACAGGAACCTAAGGTCGAGTTTGGGTAACGGAGTGTGATTATTGGGAGACTAAACCCAGGGGGATACTCAATCAGCCTTGCAGACGATCCTAAGCGATAAGTCTGCCTGCCTGTCACTGCCAGCGTATCAGTGCAGAACGGGGCCTAGCCCCACCTGCCTGGGAATTGAGCCCTTCTTCCCCCATTTGTCTCGGAGACCTCGTTGGGATCCCAGACGAACGATGGCAGACAGCGCGTCGCTTCAGGTGTACCAAGGCTGAAGCCCTCCCCCTCCCTCTCCAAAACGCAAAGCCATGGATTTGGAACTGGGGGGGGGGGGCAAGAAGAAGGCAAAAACAAAACACCTAAATAAAGAGCTGTCGAAGGCAGCCGAGCGACAGGCCTTAAGGAGGCACCAGGTGCTAGAGAGAGAGTGTGCCAAGGCCCAGAGACTTCAGTCCAGGGGGACTGAACAGGCTGATTTCCCCCAATCCACTCCTTCCACTCCAGAGCATGCCGAGCCCGCAATCACGCAGGCGGAAGCAGAACTGGAAGCCACAGGCCTACCTGAAGGGTGGCCTGAACAATTGCAGACATATATGCAAAAAGCATTCGATAATTTTATGACTTCCAAGCTTTCTTCATTCCCTCAGGAACCCATCAAGCAGCCAGCGCCCCCGCTTCGCAGGGGGCACGCATCCACCCAAGCTTCCAAAGAATCCGAGTCCTCTTCACAGATTGCAGAGGAGGAGCCGGAGGACTGGGAAACATCGGGATGCCAGCTGTCAGAAGATGAGGATGAGACACCGGAACAGGCCTCAACCTCAGGACTGTTCGATCCGGCTCAGTTCCGTTCACTCATGCTCAAAACCTGTACCACCCTTAGCCTGTCAGCAAGGCCTAAGGAGACAAAATCCGCCTCCCCCAAGGAGGAGGAAGGTAACGTTCACCCGGTGTTACATCCACCTGCACCGGAGGAGATAAAGGTACCATGCCCGTTAGTGTTCCGCACCACGCTGGAATCACAATGGGCCTCATTGGCAACCACGCCGTCTCCAAGCAGTACAGATAAAAAGATATTGAATGTATGCAATGTCTTGGCTTCCCTCATAGAGGTACCAACCGTAGATGAACCACTAATCTCTCTCTTTGCCTCATCCGCCATTCCAGGAGACATGGCGGAATCCATGAAGGCCGAGGACAAGAAATTCGAGTTCGCGCTCCGCAGGACGCACCACTCCTCAGCCTGGGCGATCAGATCCGTGGTCTCAGCCTCCCTGGTGGCCAGGGCGTCAATCTTGTGGCTTCAGGATCTACAGGCAAGTGTACCACCAGATCAGGTACGTGCACAGCAAACGTTAAACAAACTGTTGATGGCGGCAGAGTACATGGCAGACACCACCTTGTCTGCCTCCAAATATTCATCCAGGGCCATAGGGTCAACAATAGCCCCCAGAAGGCTTCTCTGGCTCAAAACATGGAAGACGGATCTTAAGTCCAAATGGCGACTGGCCACTGCCAAATACTCAGGACCCAAGCTGTTTGGTCCCATCCTGGACCCGTACGTAATAGAGGACAAAAATAAGAGAAAGGTACTCGCTCACCCTTCCAAGGGAACAGATAAGCGGGCCCAGGAGTTCCGCAGGCAGGGGCTCCACCAGAGCGGGTCCGGAGAATGGAGACAGCCCTTTCGCGGGGGGCAGTCCTGGGATTGGCCCAGAAATCAGCGCGCATTCCCTTCAGGTCAGGAGTGCTTCCAGGACCGCCCGGCCACAGGTAGGGGCCAGTTCCCAAAACGTAACGCCAGAGGAGGGGCGGGACGACCTTACAGGCGCTCCAAGTGACGCCTGGGACAGCCCCATAGGGGGTCGCCTGGCGCTGTTCAGCCAAGTGTGGCAAAACACCACAACAGATGCCTGGGTAAGGGACACGGTAACTCATGGCCTAGCCTTAGAGTTTTACGCCCCCCCCGAGTCAATTCATAAGGTGCCCGGAGTCGCGAAACCCCTCAAAAGCGAAACTACTAAGACTGGCCATAGAACACCTGATAGAAATAAGAGCCATAGAACCGGTCCCGTCAGGACAGGAAAGACAAGGGTTCTACTCCATCCTGTTCGTTGTACCCAAGACATCGGGGGGATGGAGAGCAATCCTAGATCTCAAGAGGCTAAATCACTACGTGATATACAAAAAGTTCAAAATGTAATCCCTCAAATCTATCCTGGCCAGCATCCGAAGAGGGGATCAGTTGTCATCCATAGACCTCACAGAGGCATACCTACACATACCAATAAGGCAGGAACATCGACGCCTCCTAAGGTTCTGTCACAAAAACAGACACTATCAATACAGGGCTCTACCATTCGGCCTGTCATCGGCACCCAGGGTGTTCACAAAGGTGCTGGCCGTGTTGGCAGCGCACCTGTGCATGCTACCGGTGCACGTCCTCTGTTACCTAGACGACATCCTGATCCTGTCAAGTTCACAACAAGCGGCTCACACAGACCTGTGGGTCACGCTAAGCACACTACAGGAACATGGCTTCTCCGTAAATTACAAAAAGAGCCATCTCTCACCATCAACTCGCCTACTACACTTAGGGGCGGTCATAGATTCGGAAGCAGGATTAGTACACCTTTCACAAGAAAGGCGGGACAGCGTACGAAAGCTCGCGCGCCTCGTCCAGGGGAAGGGCTCAGCCACCATAGTACAACTGTCCCAACTCCTGGGGAAAATGATCTCATGCCTGGGCATCGTCCCATGGGCCAGACTCCATTCCAGAAGGCTCCAATGGTTCCTTCTCCCCTACCAAAGACAAAACCAGGGCGCATCCCTCCGAAAGGTCAGACTCCCTCCCCAGGTCCTGTCATCCCTCCGATGGTGGACTTCTACCGCCACGGCCAGGGGAACACTGTTCAGGGAACCAGACAGACTAACGGTGACAACCGACACCAGCCAGTTCGGCTGGGGAGCTCACTTCCAGGATCAGATAGTGCAGGGCAGATGGGCACCCCAGGACCTGGTCCACAGCATCAACTGGCTCGAACTAAGAGCGATCCACTTAGCTCTCCGACAATTCTCCCCCAGCCTGACGGGAAGACACATGCTAGTCCTAACGGACAACGTGACAGCCAAAGCACACGTAAACAAGCAGGGGGGAACGAGATCAGCGGTTCTCATGCAGGAAGCCCGAGAGCTGGGGCTTTGGGCAGAGTCGCACCTAGGGTCAATAAAGGCAGAACACATATCAGGGGAGGCAAACAGCCAGGCGGATTCGCTAAGCAGAGTCACGGTGAATCACGCAGAGTGGAGACTGGACCCGGCCCTGTTCTAGGCAATCTCGAACAGGTTCGGTCGTGCACTAGTGGATCTCTTCGCTTCCCCCAAGAACAAGCAGCTCCCCCGCTTCATATCCAGGTTCCCGGCCTGGGGGGCGGAGGGGACGGACGCCCTCAGGTGCAGGTGGCCTCGGGGGCTGATGTACGCATTTCCACCCCCTCCGTTAATACAGGCGACCATCCGCAAGGTCATCCTGGAAAGAGCGGAGGTGATCTTGATTGCCCCACATTGGCCATGACGGCCATGGTTTTCAGACCTCGTAGACCTTTCAATCTCGCCAGTCTGGATAATACCTCCACATCAGGTGTCGCTCAGTCAGGGGAACCTACAACATCCAGACCCACAGTGGCTACAACTAGCCGCTTGGCACTTGAAAGGGAGGGACTAGCCAGACAGTCCTTTTCGAAGGACGCCATAGCGATCATCCAGGCCGCCCGTCGCCCTTCCACTAACAGAGTGTATGAGGCTACGTGGAGGAGCTTTGTCGGCTGGTGCGGCAAGCAAGGGTTAGACCCCTTGGCTGTGACCATTCCTAACGTCATAGATTACCTCGTAGAAGGCTTTAAGAAGGGCCTGGCTCTCAATACCATTCGCAGGCAGGTGGCAGCCCTACAAACGGTGCTCTCCTGCGACAACAGGGAGTCACTATCGCAGCATCCGGCAGTAAAGGCCTTCATGAAGGGGGCAGCCACAGTACGACCTCCGGTGATACATCGTTATCCGTCTTGGGATCTTCCCAAGGTGCTCCAGGCATTAACATCCCCTCCGCTCGAGCCCCTGAGGCTCTGCTCACTCTGGCATCTGACATGGAAGGTAGCCTTCCTTGTGGCCATCACATCGGCTAGGCGGATCTCGGAGTTAGCGGCTCTCTCGGTTCGAGCGGACCTGATGATCTTTTCAGAGGACACAGTCACGTTATGCCTAGACCCTTCCTTCGTGCCGAAGGTTAATTCCTGGTTTCACAGAGCTCAGGAAATAGCATTACCAAGCTTCTGTCCGAATCCCTCAAATCCCCTGGAATGGCGATGGCACACTCTGGATGTGCGCAGGGCCTTACTTCTTTACACCAAAAGGACTTCTGTTTTCCGGAAATCGGAAACGCTATTTGTATCATTCCAACCAGCAACCATGGGTCACAGGGTTTCCTCATCGACCATTGGCAGGTGGATCAGGGCATGCATAGCAGAGGCTTATGGGGCACAGTCACTACAGGTTCCGACAGGAATAACGGCGCACTCCACCAGGAGTGCGGCTACCTCAGCGGCCTGGTTCACGCAGGCACCAGTGGAGGAGATTTGTAGGGCGGCGACATGGGCGTCTCCGTCATCCTTTGTAAAAAACTACAGGATAGACCGCTTCGCGGCGGCAGAGGCCTCCTTCGGTAGGCGAGCGCTGCAGCAGGTCATTTCCCCAAGTGAGATTCCAGCCTAGACTCCCACCTGTAAGGACATGGGAGAGCTTTGGTATGTCCCATCCAGTGGATTTGAAATCCACATGCTGGAGAAAGGGCGTTGCCTTACCTGAACGCCTCTTCTCAGCATGGGGATGAAGAATCCACACCCTCCTCTAACAGTCTAGGCAGATGTTGATTTACAGGATCATGAGCAGGAGCCACGAGGACCAAACTACATTGAAAGAGCTTCGCCCGAGGAAAAAACTGGGAGACAGGAAGTCCGGTCGGAGGACAGGAAGCCCGGTCAGAGGCGGAGCTAAGAGTTTAGGTCCTAGTCACATGGGCAGGAGGACTGAAACGAACCCATCCAGTGGATTCTTCATCCCCATGCTGAGAAGAGGCGTTCAGGTAAGGCAACACCCTTTTTCCTTTCTCTCTCCTTCTTACCTTCCTGGGCCAATAAAAATGTCAACTTCCTATGATATCAAGCTTTCTCCAGCATGGAAGAATGGAGAATCCACTAATGGGTTAAACAAGTCCTCTAGCCCAATTAGACCAAATCAGTCAAGTTGCCACGCCCGTGCTGGACTAGATCACGCCCCAGTTTTGATTTGGTCTTCACCCAGGACGGACGTGGAAACTCCCAGAGCAAAATTTCCAGGAGGACAGGTTGTATTTTTCTGCCTTTTCACCTTAGTGGATTCTTCATTCACTTGCCATCTGGTCAGCGCTGGGATCAGCGCTGTCCCAGTTCAGCAAGAGCTTCCCAGGGAGTTAGTTCTGCTTAGACAGTTTTACCCCTGCATTGATCAGCTGCTCGTCATGATCGCCGCTCGGAGCGCAGTGCGATGACGGGGGGGGGGGTTTCTCTGATCCCTGCTGCCTAAGTTAAATTCTCCGTTCGTTCCTTTCGTGCTTGCCCGACAGGAGGCTATCTCCTCGTGATCTCTCAGATCTCGCCTCAGACCGCCTATGTGGACTGCCGTGGCCGCCATTTTGGACCGCCACATGGCCGGCGACTGCCTTACTTTCGTTATCTCTACCTTTCAAAAATTAATTTCTCTCCTGTCTATTTTTGGTTTCTAATGCGATTTCATCATGGGCTACATTGTGGGAGTGTGTAATTAGTTGTTTTTCAGCCCCTATATTGTGATTTAGCCGCGGAGGCAAGCCTTCACAAAATGTGTTTTTAGCGGGAATGAACAGCTCGGCTGAACCTTACCGTTGCTCTTGCCAAACAGTTGTAGGATCCATTACCACTAATACTATTACACCCTGCAATTCAAAATAACCCGCAAGTAAACAAACACTGCTTACCTCTCCCAGCTTCTAAACTGCCTTCTTCATCTGTTCAGCTGGGCCCAATTGGATTATTCCATCATAGCCTGTTTATCGCCATCTGCATCTAGTGGACTGGCAATTTCCGTCCTAGCCACCACTAAATGAGGCACAAAAGATCCCATCACTAAATAAAAAAATAAAATAAAAAAAGAGAGAAGAGAGCCCTTTTAGTGATGCGCAACATCCATTGCGAAGTGTGACTCCATACTTAACAGTGGGCCGGACTTCACAGATCCTCGTGTAGGCCAATACCACCCCGGTGGGCCATAGCCATATCTCTTGCAGACCATGATGGTTTCAGTGATCTGCTGGAAAACTCCTGATTATTATGGCGGACAACACCGTTCCACAGGCTTCCACCTCCAGTGGAAATAAGAACCACAAGTCATCCAACCAGACAGTAGCTGCAAAAATCAAGGCCAAAACCAAAAGAACCTCTAAGGCAGCCGAAAAACAAGCTGGCCTCAGACATGGGGTGTTAGAAAGACAATTTTCCAAAGCCCAAAAGCTAGTGGCGGAGATGTGGCTCCCTCCCCTCCCTCTTACATCGACAACGGGAGGCCCCCGCTCCTCATCCCTCGTGCAAGCATGGTCTTCAGAATGGGATATTGATCAGGGTCTCTCGCTGGGGTTCAGTCAGGATCATCTTTCCCTGTTCGAGGAGGATCTAAGAGCGTGGGAACAAGATCTGGTATCAGAGGCCGCGATCATCCCACACACAGTGGCGTGTGGAACCTCAGATAGTTTCTCCCTTGCGGGTCCATCTCATGTTCCATCGGCTTCATTTACTCCTAAGGCGGCGGGCCTCCGCCCCATGGAACAACTCCAGGCCATGATTTCCCAGGCAGTAGCACAAGCTATGGCATCTTCAGCACATGCTCAATCGTCTCCTGGGCCACCAAACCCCTTGCGATCTGTGGGGACTTCATGATCCAGGGATTATCAATCCCTGGATCTGGCCTCGCCCCCACATTCATGTGGGAGTGAGGTGTCAGAATATTTGGAGCACGACCTCGAGGAGGGTCAGTGGTCGGAGGATGAGGAACCCATCATGGAGGATTCCCCCTTGGTAGGCTTGTTCAACCCTACGTTCTTTTCCTCTCTCCTACACAAGGCCTACGCCACCGGAAAGATTGACCCAGTGAAAACCCCAGTGTCCGATCAGGTGCCTGGTCAGGGTACCAGACCGCTGTTTTTGGAACCAATAGTAAAACACCAGCAGATTCCTTGCCCTCCCATGTTTCTGAAGTCTGTACAGGATCAATGGGGATCCCCCGGCACCTTTTCCACACTGGGGGGGATAGACCCTAAACTCATAGATACGGTTTCAACCCTGAATGAAGCGCTGGAGGTTCTGGGTGTGGACAAGTCCCTAACTCCCTTATTTTCAGATTCCAAGATTCCAGGGGACATGTTGGAGGCATTGAAGGCCAAGGACAAAAAATCTGAGGTTTCTTTCTGTAGGACACACCAGGCTTCGGTGTGGGGGATAAGAGCTTCCAAATTGAACTCATTCTTCGCCAGGATCTCTTTGATCTAGCTATGTGAACTCCTGACCAGAATCTCCCCAGAGGAGGTAAGGGTTTATCAGGACGTGACCAAGTTGTGGGCGGCCTTGGAATATAGGGCAGATGTATCTCGTCAAGTGGCCAGATTCTCGGCTCATGCCATAGCATCCAACGTTGCCGCACATAGGTTATTTTGGCTTAGGAACTGGCGTGCCAATGCCAAACACAAATGGCAGGTAGCCGCTGCCCCGTATCAGAGTGGTTGCCTTTTCGGGGAGGTCCTCACCCCTTGGTGGAAAACAGGGAAAAGTAGAGGGTACTCTACCATCTTTCCAGGTCCAGACAACAGGTTCAGAACAAGCGGCCCTTTCGAGGTAGAGGAGGTCGTCCCTTCATAGATCAAAGTGACTCGGGGTGGACTCCTCCCATAGGCGGCAGACTGACTTATTACATACGCCAATGGGAAGGCATGGACGCTTGGGTGCTCAGCACCATCAGGGACAGCCTGTCCCTGGAATTCATGACAAATCCCCCTCAATGTTACATTAACTGCCCCTTGTCACAGAATCCCATAAAGAAGGGTCTCATGCGGGAAGCCATTCAACATCTAATAAGCATAGAGGCCATAGAGCAGGTACCAACTAGGACAGGGATTCTATTCCATACTCTTCGTAGTACTGAAGTCCTTGGGGATGGAGGATGATACTTGACCTCAAGGGTCTAAATTCACACCTATCGTATCGCAAGTTCAAAATGCAGACACTCCAGTCCATCTTGGCCAGCGTTCGACAGGGAGACTTCCTGTCATCAATAGACCTTACAGAAGCATACCTCCACATCCCCATCCATCCGGATCACAGGCGATTCCTCAGGTTCAGGTACTCCAGCCATCACTACCAGTACAAGGCTCTACTGTTCGGCCTCTCATCGGCCCCCAGGGTCTTTACCAAGGTTCTGGTGGTACTTGCCAAACATCTCAGGTTGGTACCGATTTGCGTTCAATGTTACTTGGACGACATCCCAATTCAGTCGTCGTCCACACCGAACGCTTTGACGAACCTGGCATTAATGATTGAGATGCTTCAAAATCACAGCTTTTTAATCAACTTTCAGAAGAGCCACTTGATCCTTTCCAACCGCCTTTTACACCTAGGCGCAATAATAGACACACAACTTTGTGCCAGGAGCATCAGGCCATGTAGAGGTTCGGTCAACCGAATGTCGACCTATTCTGGCACATACTCTGGTTCTCAAGGTCCACAAAGAGCAACGGGTGACCCTAGCCTTGCTTTCCCAACTATTGGGAAAACTGATTTCCTGCATTGCCATAGTACCTTTGGCCAGGCTTCACACAAGACAGCTCCAGTGGTTCTTACTCCCCTACCAAAGACGGGGCATAAGTTCTTTCCTCCTGAGGGTACGAGTTCCATCACAGACACTCAGATCCCTGCTCTGGTGGATCTCCCTGGTGCTATCCAAGGGATCCCTCTTTAGAGAGCCCGTTTGTGTGACCCTGACCACATATGCCAGTCTATTCGGCTTGGGGGTGTGCACCTCCACCTTCAGTTTATCCAGGGCTGGTGGTCTCAGCGGGACCTCAAACAAAGCATCAACTGGCTGGAACTCGGCCATACATCTGGCCCTTCGCCACTTCCACAGCATAATTGCAGGGCGCCATGTGTTGGTCCTGATGGACAATGTGGTGGCAAAAGCCCACCTGAACCAGCAGGGCAGCACTCAATCTTGGTCATTGATGTCCGAGGTCCGGTTACTGAGTTCATGGGCGGAGCGGAATCTCCTCTCCCTGAAGGTGGAACTCATTTCAGGGGAGGCAAATCGGCAGACGAATTATCTGAGCCGCTCTACAGTAGACCATTCAGAATGGTGCCTGCATCCACGTCTGTTCAAGGAGATCATGTAGAGGTTCGGTCAACCGAATGTCGACCTATTCGCCTCTCCAGCGAACGCTCAGCTCCCACATTTCTTCTCCCGCTTCCCCTCTCAGGTCTTCACCTATGCCAATTCTGCGCCATTGTCTCAGCACCTGAGGGTGCGATCCTTTATCAAAGGGGTCACCAACAGTAAGCCTCCTGTGGCCCATTGATACCCCACTTGGGAGTTATCATGGGTACTACAGACAATTACCGGGTCCCCTTTTGAACCCATCAGGACTTGCAACTTATGATATTTGTCCCTGAAGCTGACTTCTTAGTAGCGGTTACATCAGCTAGACCAGCGGTTCTCAACCTTTGGGTTGCGACCCTTTTGGGGGGTTGAACGACACTTTCACAGGGGTTGCCTGATGGTCTTAGGAACCGAGACACCGCTGTCTCTGTTGCAGCCTCACTCTCTTTCATCTTCTTTTCCTTCCCACCTCCCCGCGAGCTTGCAATACCCCTCAGGGCCTCACGTTGCCTCCCGGAGGACTTAGCTGTTCGGCGGCCAGAAGTTGGAGCTGCTCAGCTGTTGGTCAGGACACCCACGGAGGCAACACCCATGCTGCAAGGTAGAACAGCGCCAGCCGCTGGTCTCCTTTGCCATCCCGCACGTTGTCCTCGACCCCTCCCCTGCCGTTCAAGTCGAGTCCACGGCGGCTTGACAGCGAGTGAGGGAGGGAAGGAGGAAGGGACTCCTCCTCCTCTCCTAAGATTCAAAGCATGATCAGCTTCCTGAGGGTGCCACAATCCCAATTCATGTGTTTCTGCTGTACCTCCTCGGCACTCCCAGAAACGGGGTAGGCGGAAGAAAGCTTGGCTAGGCTAAGCTGCGAGCTCAGATTGCAGGCAGGTCAGGGAAGGGGGTGAAGAAGAGGAAGGGGATTGGGAGAGAGGAAACACCAAGCTTGTACTTGCCTTTCCCAAGGACCAATATGTATCTTGGTGCTTATTTCCTAACGCCTTCCCCCCATGTTTTCTGCTCCACCCCAAATTCGCCTCCCTTCCACTCTCCTTACACAGCCATCTATGGTCTTAATACAGCCCTCAGTTTGTCTCCCTTTCAACAGCCTGTAAAATTCTTCATTTAGGCAGGCTTCCAGAGTTCGGCTGGCAGGATGCAGGTAACCCCTCCACCCTGTCCTGCTGCCTCCCATAGCACCATGCCTCTCCTCGTCCCGCACCTCCGTGCCTCAAGCCTCCATGGCAAAGGACCACTGTTGTGGTCCCCAATGGCTACTGACTCACTCCCTGCCGCCGGCAACCATGCAAGCCCTGGCAACGGCTCCAGTCTAAAAAGCAGGTGGCTGGGAGGCTGCCGCGGCACCGACCTCCTTCGCCCATCAGCTGGCTACTTCTGGACCTGCGCCCGTCAGCTGGAACGTCAGGCAACGCTTTGGCCGGTGCGGAGGGCAAAGGGGAGGCCGCCGCACCGCTGAACTCCTGCGCCTGTCAGCTGGCAAACCTCCAAATTTGCGCTTGTCAGCTGGGAGGTCTGGCGATGGAGATGGCTGGTATGGAGGGCGATGGGGAGGCGGCAGCTCGGCGGGCGGAGTCCTTGCCACCTGCAAATGTTGGGCCCACCCGCCCCATCTGTAAAAGAAAAAGTCTTCCGCCCAAGCATAACTTTAAGGATCTTTGGGAGGGAGAGAGAAATAGAGAGAGGGAGAGAAAGAGGGAAAGATAAATAGAGAGAGGGAGAGAAAGAGGAGAGGGAGAAAGAGGGAAACAGAAAGGGAGACAGGGAGAGAGAAAAAGAAAGGGAGACAGGGAGAGAAAGAGAGAAAGAGACAGAGGGAGAAAGAAAGGGAGAAGGAAAGAGAGGGAGAGAGAGAAAGAAAGAGGGAGAGAGATTAAATAACAACTTGGTTGTTCAGTGAATCTGGTTTCCCCACTAACTTTGCCTGTCACAAGGTTGCAAAAGGTGATCACATGACCGTGGAATAATTTTATGGTTGGGGGTCACCACAACATGAGGAACTGTATTAAAGGGTCACGGCATTAGGAAGGTTGAGAACCACTGGGCTAGATGCATTTCGGAATTAGCAGCTCTTTCCATGAGGGAAGGCCTATGCATTTTTCACTGGGACAGAGTGGTCCTACAGTTGGACCCCTCATTCATCCAGAAGGTCAACACCATATTTCACAGGGCACAAGAGATCGTGCTACTGGACTTTTGTCCCTAACCCGTCACATGACTTGGAACGGCAGTGGCATTCTCTGGACGTCCGCAGGGCGCTGCGCTATTACATTAAGCGGGTGGCTGCCTTTCGCAGATCAGAGGCACTTTTTGTCTCTTTCCACCCAGCTTCTAGGGGTCAGAAGGTTTCTTCTTCTATCATTGCCAGGTGGATTAAGGCCTGTATTGCGGAAGCGTACCAGGTGCGCTCGTTGCCAGTTCCAAGTCATCTGACAGCACGTTCCACATGCAGTGCTTCTACATTGGCTGTTTGGCATACGCAGGCATCTATTTGCCCTCTTGATGATGGGAATATTTCTGAATAGCTCTCCCTTTTCTCTCATGTATGGACAGCATTGCCAATCTTATTGGCAGCCATTGTCATAAGAAGGCTCAAGGTGTCTTAATCTTGGAATGATGTCACTAGGAAACCCTTTTATTCTTTTAATTTTTATTTTATCTATTTTGTTTTTCCTTCTTTTATTTCTTACATGTGTAAATTTTAATTGAAAGTCCTATATGGTGGTTTTATGGCTCTTCTTGTAGTTGAGGCTTTTTGTGTTTTGGTTTGATGTTGTAGCTACTTTGCTGATCAGTGATTGCAAGCAAGCAATCAAGCATATAAATAAATGTAGCTTTACTATGGAAAAATGCAGAGGAAAGATTCATACAAAAATGTTAGGAAAAATATACATGAATATTCATATGATTTTTGCATTAATTTTAGCAGAGTGAGTTAGTATGGCCAGCAGTCCTTGCAAATTACACATGGCAAAATGGGGATTTTGATGAAAAAAAGAATAAAAAATCTTTTATGCTGACATTGCATAGTGCTCACTTGTTTCAAAAATTGCCTCCCGTTGCCTCAAAATGAAATTGCAGCAAGAAAAACATAAACTTTTTGGGGGGGGGAGGGAGGACTTCTCACATTGGTTCAAGGAGGGGTGGGGCTGAGCCTACCATTTAGATAAGATTTGTTGTTATAGAAATGGCTAGTTTATATTATTCTGCAAAAATAAAAAGTTGAGGTTTGATGTTATCTTATTCTACTGCACCAAAGGGATTTAGAAGTCAATGCCTTTTCTTTCTTTTTCCCTTCTTTTTTACACTTTTCCCTTCCCTTTTCCATCTCCTATTTTTCCCTATTATTTGCTTTTGTGTTTTTCTATTTTATATTATAAACTAATAAAAAAAATAAAAAAGAGAATGGGGGCTGAGGAGACCAGATGACCAGGGACTACGTGCCTAATTAATAAAATAAATAAATAATTAAATAATTAAAAACAAAAACGCTCAAGGATTTCTTTTGTGATACAGCTTTTTATTAGCCATCTTCTTTCTGGTAAAAGTGCCTTTACATATTAAACTTTTTTTTATCTACAACAAATGGGATTAAGGGCAATCTATAGTTCAGTTCACAGTCTAGGACTGAGGGAAACTTAATAATTCAAGTCCTAACCAAGGACCTTCCAGTTTTCAGCCATTTTTTTTTCTGTTTTCTGGTGCTTCCAAAGTCTTAATTTGGTCTGCCAAACTCAAATGTAGATTTGTCAGTGATTTAAGCCAGAATTCACAGAGTTCATCTGATCCAGCAGCTCTCCAGTTTTTCACTTCCTCCAATTTCCTTCATACTGTTTCCTCAGTTATCCGACTGTCTTCCATATGGAGTACTTTCACTGAATTTTCAACTTGCTTGATCCATGTTGCATTTCTATTGTGACTGTTCTTGTTTTCCCACAAACTTTTCCAAAAAAATTAAGGTCTCTTTCTCAGGCTTTTCATTACTTATAGTTGGTCCTTTCCCTTTTTCAAAGGTTTTCCAGAATTGATGTTGATTTCCTCTAAAGTGCAAATGTTGCTGGAATTGAATTATTTAGTTGTTATATTGCTTGATCTTCTCTGCAATAGTCATGACTCTTTGTTTCAATTGCTCTACAGCCTTTGGAGTTCCCTTACTCTCCAGGCTGTATTTCTCATATAGGCTAGTTTTTATTTTCTTATTTTTCAAGGTCATCTGCTTTAAATTCTTTAAATTGTTCAAATTGGTGTGAATTTATCCTCAATTCCATTGAGGTTTTTCTTTCTTGGTAACTTAATTCCTTTGTATTTTAAGCCCCCAATCTTTAGTGGTTACCGGTATATAGGTTGTGGTATGCATCAGCTGATTCATTTGAGCCAATGGTTCAGTTGGAATAATGTTAACTTCATTAATATTCTAATGTTTTAGCCAAAGTTTTCTTATTGATTTGTTTCAATTTTGGCAAACCTATTCTTCCAGCTACTTTTATTTATCCTTGATGTTCCCATCTAGTTCTTGATTAACCAATAGTGCTTGCAGTTCTTTA
Source organism: Bothrops alternatus (assembly GCA_034064705.1). Classification (NCBI taxonomy): domain Eukaryota; kingdom Metazoa; phylum Chordata; class Lepidosauria; order Squamata; family Viperidae; genus Bothrops; species Bothrops alternatus. The sequence continues at coordinate 14,262,204 of JARGCV010000007.1, read as the reverse complement.
GAGTTTCTTTCCCTTCCCTTCTCCTCCTCCTCCTTAACATCAGTGACCTCTTCACTTTCTGTTGTGTGTTGCTCACTTCACAAATTGGTATTTATATTGGTAGTTCGGAGTAAACCTGAATTTTTAGTTGTTTATTTTTCAGTTGCTTCTAAATCAGCATTGGTAAATAAGTTGTGTTTTAAAATGACATGCCTTTGGTCTCTGCTCATTAATCTCTCTGGATATCTTCCTTTTTCAAAGCTGGAATATGTTTCAATGATTCTGAAACTGTAATAATAAAACTAACTTGTATTCACCATTCATAACTTGTATTCACCAGTTCTTTAGCTGCTGTTGGCATTCTCATTAAGTTTTTCCAAGAACCTAGGATGTCCATCTGCACAGTATGTGTGTGAATCCAAGTAGTGTGGCCTTTTGCAATTGACAATTTTGTCAGTGTAGAGGCTTTCTAAGTACCATCCAAGAGGGCCTGGTTTCATGTACTGCCTGCATCCCGCAGATGGGGCTTTGCTTGTTTGCGTGGACCGGTTTCTGGCATGCTGTGGCCCGGTACCAGTCCATGGACCAGCAGTTGGGAACCCCTGCTTTAACTGGTGTTGGCCTTCATAAGTATCCAGTTTTTCCTAAGAACTTAAGGTTGTTGTAACTTATTGGCACAGTATATGTGCGAAAATAGTGGGAAAGTTAGGGAGGGAATATAATAATTTTTACAGATACACTAATGAATCATTTTGACAATGTCAAAAGGCTGTTTATAGTCCATTTGTGCAATCTTGTTGGAGGAGCTGATTACATGATTTACTGTTTCCTCTGCCTCTTTCTATAATTTGTACTTTGAATCATTGACGATTTTCAATTTTGGCTTTGATTGCATTAATTTGAATAGCTTGCACTTGAGCAGCCAAAATCAAGCCTCCACTTTCTTTTTTAATGTTCTAGTTGTACGTCATTGCTAGGTTTTATCCACTTTATCTACTTTCCCCTCTACCTTTAGTAAAAATTGATCACATAATGCTTTTATTTGCCAGCATTCTGTTCTATTTATATTTTGTTTCCTACACATTAAGTTCCAATTTTTAACTTGCATCACTGTTTGTTCTTGGGTGTCTTTTATGTAATCAGCCAATACAAGCTTTTCTTTTTCAAAAGTTTGTTTGACCTGAACTAGATCTCTGCCTCCATTTCTCTGATGTAGTTATAGTCTATCAATTTCAATACAAGGATGTAATGTATAGTGAATAGTCATTATCTTTGTTGTTTTTTACTCCAAACTGTCCAGTTCAGGTTGAGTGCAGTTAATAACTCCAGTAGAGCAGGGGTCCCCAGCCACCGGTCCATGGACCAGTACCAGGCTGGCGTACCAGCAACCGGTCCGCACAAAAAAGTAAAGCCCCATCCACAGGATGCAGGCAGAACCTAAAACCACACACCCTCCGGTCCATGGAAAAACCTCTCTCCACGGAACCGGTCCCTGGTGCGCAAAAGGTGGGGGATTTCTGCAGTAGAGTATTGTATCACAGGTATGGCCTAGATATTGATGGTATGTCCTCTGTGCAATTTCATCTAATAATTTTGTTTTGTTAGCACTTTTCTAACTCTTTGGATTTATTCTTTACTAATCACATTTCTAACTTGTCTGTGCTTAATGTTAACCAGCTATAAAATGTCCAGATTTTACTTGTAGGCTTCATCCTGCTAGCTCCTGATGGTTTGGCTATTCAGCATTTCAGTCCCATTAGTGTCGTGATTTTAACCTTTAACCACATTTCTCTAGGCCAAATTTCATTGCTATATTTGTGCTAGAAATTCTTACAGTGTTCGTCAATGACTGGATATTGATTTCTGATTTTCTACAAAGCTTCTAATCATTTATGTAAAGCAGATGTGAGATTTTATTATCATCTTTTTTGTTATTTGATAGCCAAGAATTGTTTTCTTCAAAGTCACTGAAAGTAGGGTTATGCCAATGACAAAAAGGGTGATAATGAGTTACCTTGGAAGATGCGTCTCCTAATGTTGACAAGCCCATGTTTTTCATTTTCAACCACAATTCTGTGTTCCACTGTTTCATTATTTTTTTCTGTATTCTAAAAATTTTACTGACACCAATTTTTTTCCAGACATTTGATGATCCAACATTTTTTATAATTAATCCAGATAATATGTAAATTGGTTTTTCAGCTTTTGCAATTCTCCAGAATCATTTTATTATCTACTGGGAGGATGTTATTTTCTTCTAAATGATCTTGGATGTTATCCGTGATTATGTCTGTGAATAATGTCAACATGGTAAGCAAACATGTCATTGACCTATAATTTCTTGATGTTGTCCCTTTCACTATATATTTTTTTGAATCAGATACATTTTGCCAGTTATGAACTAGTCTCTGATGTTTCCTTTATGTAATGCTTCATTAAGCTCTTTAGCTATAATCGGATGTAAACTAGTCAGATATTTGAGCCAAAAGCCATGCAGTTGATCATTTCCAGGAGACATCCAGTTTTTAAACCTTTTCACTTACTTTTTTTAAAAAAATACTATTTCTGCTATTATTAAGTCTCCCATCTTCAAATTCTTTTATCCATTGAGCATTTTTATTGTAGTATTGTAGTATTTTTGAGTTTTCTATAGATCTTTCTGAAACTGAATTGTTTTCTCTTTGTTCAGTTTTTCCATTTTCAGAATTTCTATTGCTGTTTATACTTTGGTAGAATCACCTCTGGTCTGATTAAAATAGCTGATTTTGCTTAAATTGGATGATTCATGCCTCATAGCATTCAATTTTCCCAGCTAGTAACGTTACCTGTTGCTTTATGATTTCCAAAGCTGCTTCAATTTTTCGGTTGCTAAGCCAATATTTTTTTATTAGGCTTCTCCAGATCTGTACATTCTTCAATTTTTGTCTTTCATGTTTTTTTAAATTACTTGCATCTCATCTCATTTCCTTTATCTTGGCCTCCAGTGTGATCTTCTACTTTGGGATTGAATATGACTTTACTTTTGGTTTTCTAATTTTAATACCCTGCTTCTTTTGTACCACTGCTGTATCGTAGGCAAGCTGATTGGTCTGTTTTTAGATAATATTTTAATCCTTGTAATCACCTTATTCATATCTTTCATTATAATTGCCAGGACTTTTTTGGGTATTTTTCAGTACCGTCAATTTTGTTTCTCTACTGGTAATTCTAATTATTCTGTAATCTTCTCTTTTAATCTTGTTGTGGGGTAAATTCATAGGTTGTTTCCATACTGGCCTGCACTGGTTGTATTATTATTTATTCTAAGTTATCATTTGTGTAGTTTATATCAGCTGCTTCCTTTATATATCCAGTACTTATTATCTTGAGTTTATTCATTTTCAGAAGTTTTTTTTTTACTTTTTTCCAATTCTACCTCTCCAAATATTTTATTTCTGGTAATGAATTTCCTTTGATCTGCTAATCATTGTTCAGTGATATTTGAGTCTGGATAAATTATTTTCAGTGTTCAAACATTCACTTTAAGTACCCCAGCTTTGTTGTTTCTGATTTAAAATAGCAGACCATAATGGTACGATTTTCAAACACAGTATACTTTTGTCTGGTTTTGAGGTAATTGTTCTTCCAGTAGTCCTTAAGATGGTTTTATGACAGAATGCGGAAGAGTTTATCATGGTTGACTTCTGGTTTGAGAAGCTAACAGAATTAAATTTGGCCAATACTTAAATCAGAGACTTTCAAGATAAACCAGGAATGAGTGTTTAAAAAAGGAAGGAAGGAAGGAAGGAAGGAAGGAAGGAAGGAAGGAAGGAAGGAAGGAAGGAAGGAAGGAAGGAAGGAAGGAAGGAAGAAAGAGGCAATGGTACCAGTTCTTTTTACTATTCAACATGAATATGTCCATAAAGTCACCAAAAGTTGACCAGAACTCCTTTATTTTAAGGACACCTGCTTCTCAGAGCTTCATAGAAAAAAATTGAATGTAATTATCAGGATGTGCAAGTGCATCAGGTTCAGATGCTTTGTAATATCCAAGGTTTGTTAAAGCAACTGCATCTTCCCTGGGATAGGGCAGTTGCAGCACAACCCCAGAAAAAGACATAGTTACTGGCAGATGTCATACTACTTACTTTAACGCACCTTTTCTCCTTCAGTCGAAAGTACTGCATATGTTTAACAAATATAATCAATGATAATATATTTAGTGCATTGCATTAAGGAAAAATGAACTTTTTAATGCAAATTCTCTCCTATAGGATATCTTAGATCAGTGGTTCTCAACCTTTCTCAGGTTGAGACCCCACTTGCCCCGCCCAAGCGCGCCGCGACCCCGACCCGGACGCGCACCAAAAAAAAAGGCGGCCCGCGGTGTCCGGCGACCCCCACGAAATGGTCGTGCGACCCCAAATGTTGAGAACCGCTGTCTTAGATCGTCATTTTCTGCACCTTTACTTTCCTCCCTCTAGTTTCTGTATCTGTCTGTCTGTCTGTCTGTCTGTCTGTCTGAGACTTACAGATATTTTGAGGATTAGAAGCCAGAAGCATATATCATTTTAGACATAAAGGTGTTTGTAATATTTTGACTTACTAAAGTAACGCTTTGGAAAAGTGCACTTTTTGCTAATCAACAAATTTGAGTGAGCCTTAAACATTTTGTATTGATACGGCAGCATTAACTTCTGGTCTGTATCCACATTTATCTGGTGCAGCGGTTCTCAACCTATGGGTCGCGACCCCATTTGGGGTCGAACGACCGTTTCGTGGGGGTCGCCGGACACCGCGGTCCGCCATTTTGTGTTTTTTTGGGGTTTTTTGGTTTTTTTGTCGCGTGCGTGCCGCGCATACACGGTTTGGGCCATCGCGCGCGCACCGCGCATGCGCTGTTCAGGGCATCGCGTGCGTGCCACGCATTTGCGGTTCGGGCCATCGCGGTCCACCATTTTGTTTTTGGGTTTTTTTGTCGCATGCGCGTTGCACATGCACGGATAGGGCCATCGCGCGTGTGCCGCGCATGCACGGATCCGCCCGTCGTGGTCCGCCATTTTGTTTTTGGGTTTATTTTTTTTGTCGCGTGTGCGCCACACATGTGCGGATCGGGCCAACGCGCATGCGCGGATTGGCATGCGAGCACGCACTCACCGGGGTCGCACCGCACATGGGCGGGGAAGTGGGGTCTCAACCTGAAAAAGGTTGAGAACCACTGATCTGGTGTTTGACAGCAGTGTCTTTTTGTTATGTTATTCCACTTAATCAGTTTCTTTGTTGCTGTAGGGTTGTTTAGTAAGAGAGCACATGCTATGGGGCATAGGCAGATCTTGGCCAATTTTAGAAATCCACTGCAGGTGGATCATTTGAGACCTTTGGCAAGAATCAGATGGCCCTACAGGGGGGGCTGGATGGTGTCACAGGTTGCCCAGAATCCTGGGCAGCAGAGGTCAAATGTCCAGTCTGGCCCTTGAGCACCTGCGGCACCAAGCCCAGCCCCACTTCCCCAAGGGGGCATCCAGCTGCACTTACCCCTCAAGGCTGCTTTTGCTGTGCTTGCTCTCCTTAGCCAGGTTGCTCATAATGGGTATGAGGGCAAAGTCAGAGGGAGGCCCATTTCCTCTCCATGGGAGGAGACCCGTCTTTGTATCCAAAGCTTCCTTAGCAATAGGATGGGAGACCCCAGGATAGGCCAGGAGGAGGGGGCGAGGAGATGGTGAAAGGACAGCAGGGCAGGACTAAGGCAGGACTTCCCTCAGACCCTCCCTCTCCTTCTTTCTTTCCTTTCTTCCTTCCTAAGTACAGAGTGGTGGGAAAATATTTATTTATTTATTTGTTTATTTATTTATTTATTCGACTTGTATGCCGCTCCTCTCCGGAGACTCGGAGCGGCTTACAACATATACAAAACATCAAAGAATCTAAGTCCAATCAAAATGTTAAAAATAGACACCCAACACACGTACAACTTTCAAACAACAACCCACAATCATCCCCAGGCCTGCCGGGGATTTGAGAAGAGGGAGGAGAAAAACAGGGAAGAAACGCAGTTGGGGAGGTGTCACCCTTCATGAGGAATGAAGAAATGCACCATTGGCTGGGAGTGGCCAGCACATGGCCCTCACCTGGCTTGGTGGGCTCTGGGAGAGGGGATGCCATGAGAGTCAACATTACCTGCACAATGCCGCCCAGCCCCCAGCCTGCCCGGCTTCGGCACGCAGCGAGGTGCTCTCCTCACAGCTCCAAGAGGTTGAGCCAGGCGTTGTGAATCTGAAAAGAAGCATGATGCCACCCAGCCTCTACCCTGCCCGGTCTCAGCAGGCAGCAGGGCCCTCTCACAACGCCAAGAGACTGAGCCGGGTGGCGCAAATCTGAAAACAAGCACGATGATGCCCAACCCCCAGCCTGCCAGGTCTCAGCAGGCAGTGGGGCACTTTCATCATAGTGCCGAGAGGTTGAGCTAGGAGGTGCGAATCTCCATGGCCTCCATGGCAACCATGGACCTGACACAAGTAATCGAGGGCCCAAGTAATCGAGGGCCCAACCCACGAGGGGGGGGACACACACCTGACCTGGTTTTCCTCTCGGAACAGTTGAGGTATGATCTGAAGCTAAGGGGCTTAGAAGTGTTGCCTATGTCATGGACAGATCATTTTCTGCTGCGGCTTGAGTTTACGACACCAATCCTCTCTCGCAGGCAGCCGGAACCGATTAAATGGTTCCGTCCCAGACGCCTGATGGACCCTATCGGCTTTCAAAGGGCGCTTGGGGAATTGCCGGATTCGCTCGTACACAGTTCGGCAGAGTCCCTAGTGACGGCCTGGAATATGGCCTCTACGGGGGCTCTAGACTGGATTGCGCCATTGCGACCTCTCTGTGGTAGCAGACCCAGGAGATCTCCTTGGTTTATCGAGGAACTCAGGGGGATGAAGCACCAGAAGAGACGTTTAGAGAAGCAATGGAGGGAAAGCAGATCCGAATCTGATAGCACCAAATTGAGAGCTTATATTAAGACCTATTTGGAAGCGATCACTACGGCAAGATCTCAGTATCTTTCCGCATTGATCGTGTCTGCAGAATCTCGTCTGGCTGCCCTGTTTAAGGTGACTCGCTCTCTCCTTGATACAGGGAAGAGGGAGGAACCTTTGCAGGGCAATGCTGAAGAATTTAACATCTTTTTCGCAGACAAGGTCGCTCAGATCCGGGCTGACTTGGACTCCAATTGGAATGCAGTGTCGGCTGACAATGAATCAATCGAGATGACAGAGGCCCGTCTTAGTCCTGTTGAATGGGATGAATTTGACCTGGTAACTCCTGATGATGTGGACAAGGCCATTGGAGCTGTGAGTTCTGCCACCTGTTTATTGGACCCGTGCCCCTCCTGGCTGATTTCGGCTAGCAGGGAGGTGACACGGAGCTGGGTCCAGGCTGTTGCTAATGCTTCATTGAGGGAGGGGTCCTTTCCGGCTCCCTTAAAGGAGGCACTTGTGCGCCCCCTCCTCAAGAAGCCTTCCCTGGACCCGGCAGTCTTAAATAATTATTGTCCAGTCTCCAATCTTCCCTTTTTAGGGAAGGTTGTTGAGAAGGCACTCCAACTCCAACAGTCCTTGAATGAAGCTGATTATCTGGGCCCTCAGCAGTCTGGGTTCAGGTCCAGTTACAGCACGGAAACTGCTTTGGTCGCGCTAACAGATGATCTCTGGCGGGCCTGGGATAGAGGTTATTCCACTATCCTGGTGCTTCTTGACCTCTCAGTGGCATTCGATACCATCGACCATGGTATCCTTCTGCGCCGGTTGGAGGGGCTTGGAGTGCGGGGCACCGTTTTACGGTGGTTCACCTCCTACCTCTCTGGCTGGTTGCAGTTGGTGTTCGCAGGAGGTCAGAGGTTGGCTCCAAGGCCTCTTCCATGTGGAGTCCCTCAGGGGTCTGTTCTCTCACTTCTGCTTTTTAACATCTACATGAAGCCGTTGGGTGAGATAATCCGTCGACACGGGGTGAGTTATCATCAATATGCTGATGATACTCAGCTTTATATCTCTACCCCATGTCATTACAGCGAAGCAGTGGAAGTGATGAACCGGTGCCTGGAGGCTGTTGAGGTCTGGATGGGTGCCAACAGGCTCAGACTCAATCCTGACAAGACGGAGTGGCTATGGGCTCTGCCTCCCAAGGACAATTCCAACTGTCCGTCCATTACCCTGGGGGGAGAAGTTTTGTCCCCCTCGGAGAGGGTTTGCAACTTGGGTGTCCTCCTCAATCCACAGCTAAGTCTAGAACATCATTTTTCGGCTGTGGCGAGGGGGGCATTCGCCCAGGTTCGCCTGGTGCGCCAGTTGCGGCCCTATTTGGACCGGGAGTCACTCCTCACAGTCACCCATGCCCTTGTCACCTCAAGATTCGACTACTGTAATGCTCTCTACATGGGGCAACCTTTGAAGAATGTCCGGAGACTGCAAGTAGTCCAGAATGCAGCTGCGCAAGCTGTCTTGGGTCTCCCAAGACATGCTCATATCACTCCAGCTCTCCGTGAGCTGCACTGGCTACCAATTGATCTCCGAATACAATTCAAAGTGTTGGTTATGACCTATAAAGCCTTTTATGGCAATGGACCAGGATACTTGCGGGACAGTCTTCTGCCTCATGAATCCCAGCGACCGGTTAGGGCACATAGGGTTAGCCTCCTACGAGTCCCATCTGTTAAGCTATGTCATCTGCCAGGGCCTAGGGCAAGGGCCTTCTCCGTTGCTGCCCCAGCCCTCTGGAACCAACTTCCCACAGAGGTTCGTACTGGTTCCTCCCTCCTAGCCTTCTGGAAATTGTTGAAGACGCATTTATGCCGACAGGCTTGGGGCGTATGAACTGCACTCTGCCCCTGGGCCTTTGACTGTGATTGTATGCTGTATGAATGTAACAAATTTATCTAGTTTTTATACAGCATTGTAATTAGTAATTTTAATTGACTCTATGTTTATGTTTTTACTTGTATTGTTATTGTAAGCTGCCCTGGGTCCTAGGAGAAGGGCGGCATATAAGTTTAAATAAATAAATAAATAAATAAATAAATAAATAAATAAATAAATAAATAAATCTCGCCAGGTTTGCACCTTGGTCCCTGCTGAAACTGGGCAGGCTGAGGGCTAGGCAGCATTGCACTTCTCATCACATTCGCGCCACCCATCTCAGCTCTTGGCGCTGTGAGGAGAGCGCCCTGCTGCCTGCTGAAAACCCTGGAGCCCATCAAGCTGGATATGTGAAGTAGATGAGGGCCATTTGCTGGCCACTTCCAAGCGATGGTGCATTTCTTCATTCCTCACAAAGGATGACACCTTCCCAGCATGCACCCAGGGGTCGGGGCTGACGCGGCAGGGGCTGGTTCCTCACTGTTTCCAGACAGTCTTGTGGAGCTAAGACTGAATATGTTTCAGCATAGATGGCCACCACAAAATTGTGCATTGGCTCCCAGCTGGCCAGGGCCAAGGCAGCGGGGGCCATTCCCTCACTGTTTCCAGGATGGCTTCGTGGGCCACATTAAACCACTTCATGGACCACATCCAGCCCCCGGACTGGTGTTTGACATGTCTGATCAAAGCCTTGTGGGGAAATCTGCAGATTTCGGGTTGGCACTGATTTACTCAAGTCAGAAAGCATAAGTGAATCAATACTAAAACTGAATCCTGAGACAGAGCCTTGGTATTTTTGGCTATTCGCAACTTTGAGAATTAGGTAGGTCTCTCACTCTGTGTGGGTTATATTCTGCCAGTAGGAGCAGGTGCAAAACTGTACTTTACTCCGGGATTAATGTGTGTCATATGAGACTCAAGAGGTATTAGTGGTCTGGCGTGCACAGTGTTTGATCTACTGATTGGGACCCTTCTGGCATAGGACAGCTTGGCCACCGCAGCCCCTGCTTTGGTAACCTCCTTTTGGATTCCAGCTATACGTGTGGGATGTGGGTCTGTCTCAGCAAAACATGCAACTATTCTAGGAGAAGGCTCTTTTTGTTGTGGCACTCCAGGTTTGGAATGCCCACTCCCTGGAACCAGGCTGGCACCACATTATTATAGCCCTCAGCAAAGACCTGACTTTATGGCTCCCTTTTAACACTTAGCAACCACAGCCTGACCATGGCTTTTGTTCCTCAAGAGCCCTTCTTTCAGGATTACTTGATTATTATTGTGTGTTCTAAAGCAAACATTATACACAATTGAATTATTTTAATTATTTTTTTAATTCTGATTTTTAAAAATTGTAATTTGTGATGGGATAGGCAGTGAAGTGGCTATAAAGCTGTGAAAGAAACAAGTATGTTTGTTCGGTGTGTGTGTGTGTGTGTGTGAGAGAGAGAGAGAGTGAGTGAGTGAGAGAGAGAGAAAGAGAGAGAGAGAGAGAGAGAGAGAGAGAGAGAGAGAGAGAGAGAGAGAGAGAGAGAGAGAGAGAGAGAGAGAGAGATTGCACAGACCCAGGAGATGCAGTTTCATTTGTAAGATTTTTTTTGTATCTTCCAACCTATGATGGGATCAGCTTCCCATCTCATGACTTGTGTTCCTTCTTTCGAGCAATGAAAGGGCCTTTTTTGAGTTCTCAGTTTAGCCCTCATTCTGTCAGTCCTTTCCTAGCTCCGAGCTTTGGGAAATCTATACGAAAGACCTCATGAATGGGAAGTGAATACATGGAAAGATTTCTTTCTGCCCATCACAGTAGTGGCGAACCTATGGCATGGGTGCCAGAGGTGGCACTCGGAGCCCTCTCTGTGGGCACACGTGCCGTTGCCCCAGCCTCACCTCCCCCCGCAACCCCCTCCTCTCCAGCAGCCCCCTGAAGGAGAGTCACCCCTGAGTGTGGCCCACGCGGAGCAGCGCAGCCAAGGACATGGCAGCCAGGCAGCATAGACAAGACTCTGCCCTCACACCCCATTGTGCACAGTTGATGCTGCAGGGCGCGGGCAGAGGGCGTGACCGCCATAGCACTGCTGGGCTGCCTGGGCGTTCTGCGGTGGGCCCTGGAGGCGGTGAGTGGCCTGCGGGCAGGTGGGGTGGGGGATGGGGGGCAGGGCAGAGGCGGAGCAGGGGCGGAGCAGGGGCGGAGCCAGTTTTTGGGCACTCAGTCTCTAAAAGGTTCGCCATCACTGGCCTATCACATTAGAGAACCAAAGGGTGAGTTTCTGTGGGACACCTAGCAGGCTACGGAATGTGTAAGGAAAAAGGTTTCAGCTCCAAATGAAATGGCTAGGAAGCTCCTTGATTTAAAAGAGATGCTGCCTTTAATACAGGGGTCTTCAAACTTGGCCCTTTTATGACTTGTGGACTTCAACTCCCAGAATTCCTCAGCCAGGCATGCTGGCTGATGAATTCTGGGAGCTGAAGTCCGCAAGTCATAAAAGGGCCAAGTTTGAAGACTCCTGCTTTAATACAAACCTTGGTTGTGTTCTCTGACTTGGCTTCTTAAGAAACCTCTTGTATCTTCCTTACCTTTGAAAATGGAAACGGGTTTACAATAGGGATATTTGGAAGAGGTTACTTTTTTTAAAGAAAAGTCTATTGTTCTCCAGCACTTGGAGATGGAGAATCCACCAATGGGTTGAGACTGTACTCCTGCCCAATCAGATCAAGTCAGCCAAAGCTGCCACGCCCGTCCTGGACCATAGAGATCCCAGTTTTTGACTTGATCTTGCCCAGGACGGACATGCAGTGTGGCTCCTAGACAGGTACAGTCTCCATTGGTGGATTCTTTTTCCCCAGACTGTATAGAGTAGGGGTTAGCAAAATCCTAGTAGCTAAATTCCCATTCCCTTAAAAAAAAAAAAAGATTGAAACTTGGTTCCCAGCTAAGAGAGTCTCTTAGCTGGGGGAAGCTATCCAACCAGCTTCCTTGCAAGGAAGGGGCTCCTTCCTTCCATCCCCCCCCCCCGTTCATTACCTTGGCTCCCCGGACTGATTGGGACTAATGGCTGTTAGTCCAGCCAGCTGAGGAGAGGATCGGACAAATGGCTGTCCAGTCTCTTCTTAAAAACCTCAGTGTTGGAGCATTCACCGCTTCTGGAGGCAGGTTGTTCCACTGGTTAATTGTTCTAACTGGACAACCATTTGTCTGAAATGGTAGAGGCTTCCTGCCTGAGCAGGGGGTTGGATAGATGACCTCCAAGGTCCCTTCCAACTATTACTATTATGTTTTTTTTAAGATGATGTAAATCTGGTTTTGTAGGTAGTTTTTAGTTTTCTTTGTTATGCTCCCAAGCATCATATACATAGTGTTTTAACTTAGCACTACCCAGGAGCACCAAAGGTATACAGAGTTTCTGGGCTATCAACAAGCTTTCTTTGTAGGATAGAGTGGTTTAGATTATTTGATTGAACCATTGGTGACAGATAGCTTTATACTACATTTTCATGAACAACTCAATTTAACGTTTCTATCTGTCAGTTGCACTCACAGTATTTTTCAGAGCAGAAGTAAGATTATCATTGTTGTACACATTGGCAGGTTTAATACTCTGGGCTAAGTCATAATATGGTTTGCTTGATTTCAGCTTAATGCATTATTTGAAGCAGGTCTTGTTGGAAGGCTTCCAGTGCTGCCAGTCAAAAACAGTACTCAGTTATTGCATATTTTTTTGCTATAGGTTTTATCCAAAGTGAAAAATGATGAAAGATGGGAGGGATATATATATAGTAGTAAAATGTCATGGGATGATATTTTGTCATTGGATCTTTTGTAGCTTTTGTGAGATGGTTTAAGAATAGCCTTGTCTGGAAGTACAGTGTTTTAAAAACTAAGTGGAACCGCTTTAGAGTTGGCTGAGATGCACTTGGAATGTATAAAGTATTGGAAAAGATAGATACTGCCTAGGCTTATTGCCATTATTTTACTGTGATTTTTGTGAGACTCTTGCCTTATCTTGATCTTGCATCTTAAAGACCTTGAAATGAGTTGTTTTTCAAACACTCAACCTCCTGGAAAGAGCTGCCTTCAGCTTTTGCCTTTTGAGATTCTGAAGTGATGCACACAATAGAGTTGTTGCAAAGTTTCTTGTGGTAAACATTAATAAACACTTTGAATCACTGGGTAGAAAGTGCCACCAGTTAATTCTCATTTGTGGAAACCCACAAATGGAACTGCATTTATACTCAAAATTCATCCCTTGCTGCATTTATATCTCCCATTCCTCCTGCTGGCTTTTTAATGTTACTGTACTCTCCATGTCCCTCATGCAAGGACCATCTTGACTAAAGATATATTAATAGCAATAACAGCGACAATAATAATGCTGTGACTGTTAATTAAGCTGTACAGCACCCTTGCGGATGAGTTGCTGTTGATACTTTCATTTAGAACAAATGAATCACAACACAGGATCAGGATGTTTTCTGAGCATCTTTCTCAGTCTAAACATAATATTCACATGCAGTTTTAGTTTGTCTTCATAGTCAGAGGTTTGATTTTTCTTGTATTGCTAAAATGGGAGGAAAGGAGGAAGTAAGCAGTTAAAATTTCTGAACTGCTGCTTCAATAATTGATAGATATTCAACTGGGAAAGGGGTGGGAAAGGTTTCTATATTTAATAGAACAAATATCACAATATATTTACATTTCAGAGAAAGTCTTTAAATGAAGATGTGTTGCTCTAAATCATGTCTCATTCTTTTTACTTGACTTTGCTATCCGAAAGAGTTAACAAAGCAACCTCTTCAAATCAATACATATCAGAAACTAGCAATTCTCCAGCATGATGCCTGTAGAATCCACCTGTGGCCGGTGGGTAATTATAGCCTTCCTGCTCAGATAGACTAAGTCAGAACTTTAGCCACGCCTCCTTCAGGGAGTGTCCTCCAGTTTTGACTTAGTCTACAGCTCAGCAACACGCATGTTTTGTGGCTCCTTAGCTAGATTAGGCCTAGTCAGCTTAATTGTTTTTTATTGCTCTAATTTCTAAAAATTTCTATTAGCAATCCAAATTTAATTAGATACTCTAAATTTGTTGTCTACTAATTGGACTTCAAAAGAGATTTGGCTGCCTTTTTGGTATTAGGCCTTAAGAGCCTGAGAGGCTCTGTCTGCAAGATTGCTTGGGGAACATTTCCCCTTGCTTTCTCCCAGCCGCTCGATCGGTGATTGGCGAATCGGCTCCCTTTCAACGAGCCTTATTTGGAGAGGTTTCCTCCCTCGCTGCGGCGGACGAAACAGGCGGATCCGGATAGCAGTGGAGCTGCTCCACGAAATCGCAAGTGCCTTCGGAGTGGGGGGAGCGGTCCTGGTTGCCCTACAGGGGGTTTGAGGACTCAGGCATCTAATTTCCCCACTTGTTTCGCCTGATTGCAGGCATCAGAGGCTTTGGTTGCCATTGACCGTGCGTGTTGGTTGCGACACCCACCATGAAGATGAGGCACGACCACGAACGCGAAGCCAAACAGCTATGCAGCTCACCATCTCTAATCCCCCTGTAACTCAGACTAACTTGAGCACAACAAAACCCCCACCCAAACAGAACACTTCCCCAGCCAATCAGAGCACAGCCAACCCCCCATCCAATCAGAGCACATATATGAACTTTAGGTGGTGTACCTTCTCCTTTTGGCTGTTGATTGAGCATAAGGGCAATTCATACCACCTGTTGCTATTTAGTTGTGGCCTTTAGTCACTTGGCCTTGCAGACAGTTCTAGGAACTTGTCTGGCTGTACCTGCCATCGCATTAGTCCAGAGCGAGGGTTGGTTTCCCATCTCTGGCGGTCAGATCTGCGTCCTTGGGTTTCCCGCCACCGTCTGGGTATCCTTTGCTGGATTATCCAGATAGCATGGCAGACAGTTCCTCGCCCCAGGCATTCCAAAGCTCAGGCACCCCCCCATATTAATAAAGCGCAGATCTGTTGATTTGGATGCGGGGGGGGGCAAGAAGCAAGGTAAAACTAAGCACCTGTCTACAAGGGAGCCATCGAAGGCAGCCGAGCGAGAGGACACGAGGAGACACCAGGCGCTGGAGAAGGAGTTCTCCAAGGCCCAAAGGCTCAGATCCAATGGGGCTGAAGTAGTTTCCCCCGCTCCACTGGGCACTCCTATTCCCTTTGAGCCGCAATTTGAATCTGGGCAGGATGCCCCTAGGGCATGGTCTCCCCGGGGGGGAAACTGAGCAGGTTGGTACCCCTCGCTCAACATCATCCTCATCTGTGCAACAGGGTTCTGCAGCCACACTTGCTGAGGCAGGGGGCAGTTCCAGGGATCAGTATAGTCAGTGGTCACAACAATTCCACTCCTCTATGCAACAGGCATTTGACCAATTTATGTCTTCCTCTAGGGGTTAACCTCCCTCTCAACCCCCCTTGCCTCCTCCTCCTGCGCACCCTCCCCAAGCGGAACGGGCCACAACCCAGGGCTCTGGCGTTTCAGAGGCCTCTTCGCAGTTAGGAGAGGAGGGGTCTGTGGACCTAGAGATGACTGACATTCCACTGTCGGAGGATGAGGAGGCAGTACCGGAATAGGCATCCACCTCAGGGTTATTTGACCCCTCCCTATTTTGTTCTCTCCTCAAGGCCTGTGCCACGGTCAACCTTTCCTCGGCAAAGGAGGATAAACCTGCCACTTCTGATGATGATGATGAATCCAATTCCCTCTTCGCTGTACAGGTGGCAGAGGACAAACAGATTCCTTGCCCAAAGGTTTTTTGTTCCACAGTGCAGAAACAGTGGGCATCCTTAGCAACTGTTCCCTCCCCTAACAATACGGAGAAAAAACTGTTCAATGTTTCCTCCTCCTTTGCGTCGCTCTTGGACGTACCCTCGGTGGATGCCCCCTTAATCTCTCTTTTTTCCACTTCTGCCATTCCAGGGGATATGGCTGAGGCCTTGAAGGTGGAGGATAAAAAATTTGAATTTTCCCTTCGTTGAGCACACCAATCCTCAGCATGGTCCATTAAAGCCGCCACTTTGGTTTCCTTCTTCGCAAGGGCCTCTATCATGTGGCTCCGGGAACTCTAGTCACTTGTTCTGCCCGAGCAGGTACGCACACACCAAACACTGACCAAATTACTGGCTGCAGCAGAGTACATGGCGTACTCTTCTCTCTATGCCACTAGGTACTCAGTCAGATCTATAGCGGTGACTGTGACCTCGCGCAGGCTTCTCTGGCTAAAACAGTGGCAGACAGACTTAAAGTCCAAATGGTGTCTGTCCACCTCCAAGTACACATGTTCCCACTTATTCGGCCCTATCCTCGAACCACACATCGAGGGGAAGGATAAATCCAAAATTCTGGCGCACTCATCCAAGAAATCAGACAGGTGTCCCCAACAGGAGTTCCATAGACAGGGCTTCCACCCGAGCGGCTCCTGGGAATGGAGACAGCCCTTTCGCGGCGGGCAGTCCTGGGATTGGTCCAGAGGCTCGCAATCCTTCCCCCCCAGGCAGGATCGCCAACAGGACCGCCCAAACACAGTCAAGGGCCAATTCCAATCTAAATGACCCTTTAGGGGTGCGGGAGGGCGTCTTTAAAGATGATCAAAGTGACTCCAGGGACAACGTTCCCATTGGAGGCCACTTGGCAAGGTTCAGCGACATTTGGGAAATAACAACCACCGACTCTTGGGTCAGAGACACCATAAGAAACGGTCTAGCCCTAGAGTTTTACTCTCCCCCTCCAAGTCGCTTCATAAAGTGCCCCATTTCACGAAACCCATCCAAAGCAAGACTGGTAGAATTAGCCATAGATCATCTAGTAGAAATCAAGGCAATAGAACCGGTACCACAGGAACAGAGAAAACAGGGGTTTTACTCCATCCTGTTTGTGGTTCCCAAGTCCTCGGGAGGATCGAGAGCTATTCTCGACCTAAAAAGTCTAAATCACTTTGTAATTTACAAAAGGTTCAAAATGCAGTCCCTCAAATCCATATTGGCCAACATCAGAAAAGGGGACTTCCTCTCGTCCATCGACCTAACAGAGGCATACCTACATATTCCAATTCTCCCGGAACATCGAAAATTCCTCCGCTTCTGTTACGCGCACCGGCATTATCAATACAGGGCCCTTCCATTCGGTCTATCCTCGGCGCCTCGAGTATTCACAAAGGTCCTTGCCGTCTTGGCGGCCTACCTTCGCACGTTGCTGGTGCGCGTACAGTGTTATCTGGATGACATATTGGTCCAGTTCAGCTCCCTCCAGTTGGCCCAGGCAGACCTACAGGTCACGCTACACACCCTTCAGGTTCACGGATTCTCAGTGAACTACAAAAAGAGTCACACCGCTCCCACAAAACAACTGCTTCATCTAGGAGCGATCATAGATTCCGACCTCTTTCCCAGGAGCGTCGGGTCAGCATCCGACAGCTCGTACACGCAATTTGGAGAGAGAGATCGGTTCCACTCGTACAACTGTCCCAACTTCTAGGGAAGATGGTTTCATGCATGGGGATCATTCCGTGGGCCAGACTCCACTCCAGGAACCTCCAATGGTTCCTCCTTCCGTTCCAAAAAAAAGAACTTCAGTTCGTCCACCAGAAGAGTCAGGGTTCCTCATCACACCCTCCTATCTCTCCTGTGGTGGGCCTCGTCAGCTGTGTCCAAAGGGACACTTTTCAGAGAGCCCCCCAGAATCACAATAACTACGGATGCCAGCCTATTCGGTTGGGGGCCCACCTTCAGACCCATCTTGCCCAGGGGAGGTGGTCAAGACAGGATTTAACACACAACATAAATTGGCTCGAGCTCAGAGCTTGCCCAGGGGAGGTGGTCAAGACAGGATTTAACACACAACATAAATTGGCTCGAGCTCAGAGCCATACATTTAGCTCTTCGTCACTTCTCCTCTCTCCTCGCGGGTCATCATGTCCTGGTGCTAACGGACAATGCGGCCAAGGCCCACGTAAATAAGCAGGGAGGGACCAGATCGGGGGCACTCATGCAGGAGGCCCAGGATCTGGGCCTGTGGGCGGAGTCAGTCCTAGGTTCCATCAAAGCAGAACACATCTCGGGAAGCAAATCGTCAAGCGGACTCCCTCAGCTCCCTCCCACGATAGATCATTCAGAGTGGAGGCTGGATCCGGCTCTATTCGAAGAGATTTTGGACAGGTTCGGCCATCCTCACCTGGATCTCTTCGCGTCTCCTGCGAACGCCCAACTTCCCCGGTTCTTTTCCAGGTTCCCTACAAGGGGAGCGGAGGGAACGGACGCTCTACGGTGCAAGTGGCCGAAAGGACTACTTTATGCCTTCCCTCTCCTCCCGTTGCTGCAGGTGACGATCCGCAAATTGTTACTGGAAGGGGCGGAGATAATATTAATTGCTCCGCATTGGCCACAGTGTCCGTGGTTTGCAGACCTTGTAGACCTATCGCTCTCGCCAGCGTGGAAGATTCCCCTGGACCGAGTGTCTCTCAGCCAAGGGAACCTTCAACATCCGGACCCTCAGTGGCTCCAACTAGCCGCATGGCACTTGAGCAGGAGGGTCTAATCAGATAATCCTATTCGGCGAGGGTGATCTTGATAATACAGGCTTCGAGACGTCCTTTGACTAACAGAATATACAATGCCACGTGGAGGAACTTCTCCACTTGGTGCAGCAGACACAACCTGACACCTCTCTCTGTTACTATTCCCAACATCTTGGAGTACCTCTTGGAGGGCATAAATAAGGGACTGGCGCTCAACACCATCCGCAGACAGGTGGCGGTCCTTTCCTGTGATAACCTTACCCCCTTATCACAACACCCGGCCGTAAGTGCCTTTTTGAAGGGGGCGGTTACCGTTAGGCCACCTGTAGTTCATCGTTTTCCGTCCTGGGACCTGTCCAAGGTCCTACAGGCATTGACTTCGCCACCATTCGAGCCCCTTGGTTCTTATTCGCTTCGCTACCTTTCCTTGAAGGTGGCCTTTCTGGTGGCTATCACTTCTGCTGGGAGAATTTCAGAGTTAGCTGCTCTCTCAGTTCGCAGAGACTTGTGTACCTTTTCCGAAGATAAGGTCATCTTACGTTTGGACCCTTCCTTTGTTCCAAAGGTTAACACTTGGTTTCATAGATCGCAGGACCTAGTCCTTCCCAACTTTTGTCCGCGCCCTTCCCATCGTCTGGAGAGACGATGGCATACATTAGACGTACGCAGAGCCCTGCTCCATTATGTCAAGAGGATTTTGGCCTTCCGTAAATTGGAGGTGTTATTCGTTTCCTTTCAGCTATCGTCCATCGGTCAGAAGGTTTCTTCTTCGACTATTGGCAGGTGGATCAGGGCCTGTATTGCCAGAGCTTATGTCTCATTGTCACTCCCAATTCCCTCAAACATTACGGCGCACTCCACCCGGAGTGCCGCCACCTCCGCAGCCTGGCTCACTCAGGCCTCTGTGGAGGAGATTTGTAGGGCAGCAACCTGGTCTTCCCCTTCTTCCTTTGTCAAACATTATAAGATTGACAGATTTGCCACAGCAGATGCCTCGTTTGGCAGAAGAGTGCTGCAGCAGGTCGTTTCTTCTCGGGAGACACTGGCCTAGACTCCCAGCCATAGGGACATGTAGGGCTTTTGGTATGTCCCACCGGTGGATTCTACAGGCATCATGCTGGAGAAGGGGCGTTGTCTTACCTGAATGCCTTTTCTCAGCATGATGATGTAGAATCCACACCCTCCTCTAGCAGTCTAGGCAGGTGTCTTTGTTTTTTCCTCTGGAGCCATTGCATCAGACTTTATCATGGATGCTTCGCCTCGTCAAAACTGGAGGACACTCCCTGAAGGAGGCGTGGCTAAAGTTCTGACTTAGTCTATCTGAGCAGGAAGGCTATAATTACCCACCGGCCACCAGTGGATTCTACATCATCATGCTGAGAAAAGGCGTTCTGGTAAGACAACGCCCCATTTCAAGGTGGCTATGGATTTCGTACCATAAATGTTGAATCTGGGCCAAATCAAGAACTATTGGCATCTTACAAGATTTAAATCAGCTTCTAACTTGAATTTTCATTCTGTTTCTGATTTGAAACCTTCAGTGATGTCTCTCCCCAGAAAGAAAGTTTTGAGAAGTGTATCTGACACCTCTCTGTACCTGATATGACTCCATTTGTAGAGAGACTTTCATTTCTTTTATGATAGAAATTGATACACATTGGCTATAAGGTACAGTGCCCTCCTCCAATGCTTTCTTTTCTTGGCTTTCAAACCTGGTGTCTGATGAATGTTTCTAAGAAAATCTGAAGCTTGCAAATAGTGTAAACCTTTGGAGGGTGTTATAAAGACATTGTCACTGTGGAATTTTGAGATGTTGTTCCTCACAGCCAGTATTATTGCTTAAATACAGCTTAGTATGGATGTAGTTCTCAGAAGGGAAAGGAGGAGAAATTTAAGGAGGGGAAGGGAGGAGATGCAAGCCCCAAGAGTTGGAAGCAAGGGAGGAGGAGCATGAGGGTCACTCTAGATAACTTAAGTATGGTCAAGAGATTTGAAAACATTACCTAGGCACCAAACTATTTAGCTCTGTTTGAAGAGTTACAGGCATCTTGTAGTAGTATTGTGGGGTCTCTATTGATTCCCAAAGAGGAAACAGAAGAGCAAGATTTGCAGGTAGCTTTTTTTTTTTTGCTACCTTTATTAGGAAAAGACCGGCATGAAGGCATTAGGGAGGTAAGTCCCAGTGATTTTTTGGGTTTTAAAATAATACTCCTTGAATGTTTGTGGGGCTTCTGGCAGTCACACAGCTGTCTTAGCCAATGGAGTTCACAGAACAGCTGACCCAAGTTTGAAAGAAGCTTCTCTCGGCAATTTTTTCTAAAGGTGGAGCGAGCTCCTAGCAGAGTTCCTTCCCAGCCTGGGTGAAAGGAAGATATATTGGTTCTGCAAGCCATGTGGCCAGATTGCCATCAGATTGTCCCATTTTTTTATTGCACATGTCTTATGATTTTTGTCAGACAAGTAAGTGCAGGCGCTCACCCACGCTTCCTTCCATCTGGGTTTCAGTCTTCTTTGATATCAACTTTCTTTTTAAGTTCTCTTCCTCTCCTTCTCAAGGAGCTGCTGCTGCTGCATCCCATTGTGGTATTGCTGTCTGAGTCAGACTGACTCCTTCTCTCTCCCCCCTCCCCCCTCCTCTCCGCTTTCCTCTTAGGAAGTTTGGCACTGTTTACTTTTTTTACCCTGCTAGAAGAATGGAATGTATTTGTTAGGCCTCTTTGCTTTGCTCTCTGAATTGCCATGCTGCATCTGAATGCTTTGGGCAAAGTTTATTTATTTATTTTGTCCCTTTTAAGAATATATAATGCAGTCTATTGCAGACCTGGGCTCAGCTCCAAGGCGTCTGCCTTGAGGGTTTGTAAAGCACTGTAACCACGGTGGCCATGTTTGTGGAGGAGAACTGACTTCCTGTCAGCAAGCACAGATGCCTGGCTGGTATGGGGGAATGGGGCTTTTAGACAAAAGGGTGTAGTAAATCCAGGGGTGCAACTTCTGAAAGTGATGTTACCTAGTAAATGGTGCCAGGCTTGATTTATGACACTAAGACAGAAACATGCTGTTTTTCTTTTTAAATGCCACCTTATACACACAGGATAGTGACCTATATGCAGTGTGGAACATGTAAGGACTGTGGCTTTTGGTTTATGTTCCAATCTGATTTTTATGATCAGATGATTTTGAAGCTAAATAAATTTGGACCTGGTATGGAAGACCACTGAGGTCAAAGATGGGGAAAATAATTTTTTTCACCCAAATATGTTCAGAAGTTATTCTTAGTTATTTATTCTGCTATCTTCTTTACTGGAAGAATAGTTAAAGAATTAATATTACCAATGTCATCACCTTCCCCTAATCCTTCCATAAGAATAATTTTAAAGATTTTTTTTATCTCATCTTGATTTTTTTTATAAATAACTCAAGGTGGTGAACTTATCCAATACTCTTTCCTCCTCCTTTCCCCCCCACAACAACCCTGCAAGGTGAGTTGGGCTAAGAGAGAGTAATTGGTCCAAAGTCACCCAACTGGCCCTTCATGCCTAAAACAGGACTAGACCTCAGTGTTTCCTGGTTTCTAGCATGGTGCCTTAACCATTAGACCAAGATGGTGTACAATGTGACATTTCTTGATTTCTAATTAGCTGTTGTATTCTCTACTTTATAATCTCCAATCAAAAACCCAATCAATTGGGTCTGTGTCCATTTTGAGTGCATTTGGTTTAATATGTGAGATGGATGGTGTGCTGTTTTGGGTTTCAAATTGGCCTTGTGGGGAAAACAAGCTATGAAAGGATGTCTCTTAGAACATTGTTGATATTTTATGAACTGGAAAAATTGGGTTGATTACACTCTGATACAACCCATTCCAATCTTTCTATCTGTTCACAGCTTGTGTCATCACTTAATTCATTCCAGGTCTGAGTTGCTCCAATTCATTCTCCAGCATTGAAGAATGGAGAACCCACGAATGGATTAAATGAGTCCTCTAGCCCAATTAGACCAAATCAGTCAAGTTGCCATGCCCTGCTGGACTAAGTCATGCTCCAATTTTGATTTGGTCTCAGCCCAGTCGGATGTGGCTCCCAGAACAAAATTTAGGAGGACAGGTTATACCCTTTTTACCCTTTATTCATGGATTCTTCCTTCTATTGTTGCCATCTGGTCAGCGCTGGGATCAGTGCTGTCCCAGTTTGGTAGAAAATCCCCTCAGATTTACTCCATCTGCTTCGGCAGCCTCCCAGCATTTGCCCAGCTGATCGTCATGATCGCTGCTTTGAGCGTGGCGCGATGATCGGCTTCCTTTTCTTCTCCCAGTTCTCAGCTTAGTTCCTCTTATTTCCAACCGGTGGAGAGCAGTTTGCCCTTGGGCGTTCGGCCCTCACCTCAAGACTCCTTCGTTGGTCACTGTGGACGCCATTTTGGATCGCTGCGCGATCTGCCTTTTTCCCTTAACGGTCATCTCTCAATTCATCCAGTTCTCAGTTTTGGTTCCTTTTATTAATTCTTACCGGTGGAGAGCAGTTTCCCCTTCAACATTCAGCCCTCGTTTTAGAGCCCCCTCATCGGTTGCTGTGGGCGCCATTTTGGTTCACCACGTGGTCGACGACTGCGATCTCCTCCATTGAACACTTTTTTTTCAGAGCTCCTTTCTCTACAGCATCCAGTCATTCCTTCTCTCTTTCTGCACTGTGAGGGTCTTATTTAGCCCATTTCAGTCTTTCCACTGCACTGTATTCAATTCAATTGCAAGTCTAAAGCAATACTTACCTTTCTTCAACTGCTAAGCTGCTTCAACTGTTAAGCTGCTCAGTTAAGTCTATCCATCACAACCTGTTACCGCTGTCTGCATCTAGTGGACCGGCAATTCCCACCTGAGCCGACACTAAGTGAGGCACGAGGGATCCCATCACTTAAAAAAAAGAGAGGACCCCCCCTTAGTGATGCACAACTTCCATCGCAAAGTGTGACTCCGTGCTTGCTGGTGGGCCGGACTTCACAGATCCTCGTGTAGGCCAGTACCACCCCGGTGGGCCGTAGCCACATCTCTTGCAGACCAGGACGCTTTCAGCAATCTGCTGGAAAACTCCTGATCACTATGGCGGACAACACTATGCCACAGGCTTCCACTTCCAGTGAACATAAGAAACACAAGTCATCCAATCAGACAGCAGCTGTGAAAATTAAGGCCAAGACTAAGGCCAATCTCGACAAAAGGACCTGTAAAGCGGCCAAAAAACAGGCCGGCCACAGATATTGGGCACTAGAGAGACAATTTTCCAAAGCCCAAAAGTGAGCAGTGGCGGAAGCAGTTCCTTCACTGCCGCCCCCTCTTGCATCATCTACAGGGGGTCCACGCAACACGTCCCCAGTGCGTGTGTGGTCTCCAGAACGGGACCCTACTCAGAGTACTTCATTCGGGTTTAATCAGGATCACTTTTCCCTCTTTGAGGAGGAACCAAGAGCGCAAGATACAGAGTCAAATCCAGAGGCTGCACTTATCCCATCCACTGTAGCGTGCGGGTCTTCAGGAAGGTTCTCTCTTGCAGGTCTCCCACAGGTCCTGATGGCTTTGTTTACCCCTACAGTGGCAGGTGTCCGTCCCGTACAACAGCCATCATTTACTGATCAGGCGATGATATCTCAAGCCGTGGCACAAGCCATGGCATCGTCAACGCATACTCAGGTGCCTTCCGTTCCATTACCCCCCCCCCACCATCTGCAGGAATTTCAAGACCCAGGGATTACCAATACCTGGATTCAGCCTCCCCTCCTCGCTCCTGTGGAAGCGAGGTTTCTGAATATACGGAGTATGACCTTGAAGAGGATCAGTGGTCAGAAGATGAGGAACCCACTTTGGAGGTTCCACCTCTTGTAGGCTTGTTCAATCCTACTTCCTTCCTTTCCCTCCTACGCAAAGCCTGCACCACCGGTAAGATTGACCCGGTGCAACCTCCGGTGACTGAGCAGGTGTCCACTCAAGGTAACAGCCAATTCTTTTCAGAACCAGTAGTAAAACACAACAGACTCCTTGCCCTCCCATGTTTTTGAAATTGGTGCAGGGACAATGAGGGTCCCCCGGCACTTTTCCCGCCCTTGGGGGGATCGACCGTAAACTTATAGATATGGTGTTGACCTTGAATGAGGTGCTAGAGGTGCCAGGAGTGGACGAGTCCTTAACTCCCTTGTTTTCAGATTCCAAGGTACCAGGGGAGATGTCGGAAGCATTGAAGGCCGAGGACAAAAAAATCCAAGGTTTCCTTTGTAGAACATACCAGGCTTCGGCATGGGCGATAAGAGCATCCACATTGACTTCATTCTTTGCCAGGATGTCTCTGATCTGGCTGCACGAATTTCAGGCTAGGATTTCCCTAGAGGAGGTAAGGGTGCACCAGGATGTGACCAAATTGCAGGCAGCATTGGAATATATGGCAGACATGTCTCTTCAAGCGGCCAGGTTTTCGGCCCGTGCCATAGCCTCCAACGTCGCTGCACGTCAATTATTTTGGCTTAGGAATTGGCGAGCTGACTCTACACACAAATGGTGAGTGGCCGCTGCCCCATATCAGAGTGAACGTCTCTTTGTGGAGGCCCTCATCCCCTATCTAGTAGAAAACAGGTAGAAGCAGAGGGTGCTATACCATCTTTCAAAGAGGTCAGGCCTCCACTTCTTCCCGTATAGTCGATGACCTTCCTTTCAGCCGGGACCAAATCCGGGTTCAGGAGACATGCCTCAGCCCTTTCCAGCAGGACCGGACTGCTTCTTGGACCGGTCCGGTTACAGGGACAGAGCCAGACAACAGGTCCAGACCAAGTGGCCCTTTCAAGGTGGAGGAGGCTGCCCATTCCATAGGTCAAAGTGACTCGGAGTGGACACCTCACATAGGCGGCAGACTTGCTCATTACATACACCAATGGGAGGACACCACCACGGACATACACCAATGGGAGGACACCACCACGGACGCTTGGGTGCTCAGCACCATCAGGCATGGCTTGTCTCTGGAGTTCATGACAACTTCTCCTCGACGTTACATTGCCTGTCCCTTGTCGCGGAATCCTATAAAAAAGGGACTCATGCGGGATGCTATTCAACATCTGTTAAGCATAGAAGCCATAGAGCGGGTGCCATCGGACCAACAGGGGCAGGGTTTTTACTCCATCCTGTTTGTTGTCCCAAAGTCTTCGGGGGACTGGAGGGTGATACTTGACTCAAGGAGCTAAATTCACACCTATCGTATCACAAATTTAAGATGCAGACACTCCGGTCCATTTTGGCCAGCGTTCGAAAGGGAGATTTCCTGATATCAATAGATCTCACGGAGGCGTACCTACAAATCCCCATATGTACAGATTACAGACAATTACTCAGGTTCAGTTACTCCAGCAATCACTACCAATACAAGGCTCTGCTGTTTGGCCTTTCCTTGGCTCCCAAGATTTTCACCAAGTTCTTGGCAGTACTCGCTGCACACCTCAGGTCGGTACCGATTCGTGTTCAATGTTACCTGGATGACATCCTAATCCAGTCCTTTGCTCTGAACACACAGGCAGATTTTGCATTGATGACATGGACGCTTCAAAACCACGGCTTCTTAATCAATTTTCAAAAGAACCACTTGATCCCTTCCAACCGCCTTTTACACTTGGGCACGATAATCGACACGAACAGTTGTCCTGTCTTCTTGTCCTGGGAGCACCAGGTCAACATCCGTACTCTGGTCCTTAAGGTCCGCAGGGAGCATGTGGTGGTACTGCTCACGCTTTTCCAACTATTCAGAAAATTGATCTCCTGCATTGCCATAGTATTGTGGGCCAGGCTTCACACAAGGTGTCTTCAATGGTTCTTACTTCCGTTCCAAAGATGGAACATAGGCTCTTCCCCTTGAAGGGTTCGAGTTCCATCCCAGACACACCAATCTCTTCTGTGGTGGATCTCCTCAGTGTTAACCAAGGGGTCCCTCTCCAGGGAACCCGTTCGGCTGACCCTGACCACAGACACAAGTCTGTTCGGCTGGGGAGTGCACTTCCAATTCCAGTTGGCCCAGGGGCGGTGGTCCCGGCTGGACCTAAGGCACAGTATCAACTAGCTGGAGCTCAGAGCTATACATCTGGCCCTTCGTCACTTCCGTGACATGATTGCAGGATGCCATGTATTGGTCCTCACGGACAATGTGGTGGCAAAGGCTCACGTGAACCGACAGGGCGGAACTCGATCTTGGTCCATTATGTCCGAAGCTCGGTTACTGGGGTTCTGGGCGGAATGAAGTCTCCTCTCCCTAAAGGCCGAACACATCTCAGGGGAGGCGAATTGGCGGGCAGATTATCTGAACCACTCAACGGTGGACCACTCAGAATGGCGTCTACATCCAGATCTCTTCATGGAGCTCTCGTAGAGGTTCGGTCACCCAGTTCTCGACCTATTCGCCTCCCCAGCGAATGCTCAGCTCCCACGGTTCTTCTCTCGCTTTCCCTCCACAGGGTCAGAGGAAGTGGACACCCTCTGCAGCCCTTGGCCAGAGGGACTACTATATGCCTTTCCACCTTTTCCTTTGATTCCGGCAGTCATCAGGAAAGTACTACTGGAACAAGCAGAGGTGATATTTGTGGCTCCTCACTGGCCGATGTGACTGTGGTTCCCGGATCTCATGAGCCTTGCCGTAGCCCCTCCGTGGAGGATTCCTCCAGATTGGATAGTCTTATTACAAGGAATTATACAGCACCCAGATCCACAGTGGCTACAGTTAGCCACATGGCATCTGAACGCCAGTTCCTAGCATGGGGCTCCTACTCCTCAAGAGTGATTTCAGTGATTCAGGCTTCCTGACAGCTGGTGACGAATTGCATTTACGATGCCATGTGGAGAAATTTCTGCCGGTGTGACTGGAATCAATTGGCCATCTCTTTGGGTCTTGGAATATCTGTTGGAGGGCATGGATAAGGGCCTAGCGCCCAACACTATCCGCAGACAAGTGGCGGTCCTCTCCACCATCTTCATCTGTGGCAATTCCATGCCATTGGCCCAGCACCCGAGGGTTCATTCCTTTATCAAGGGGATCATCAATAGCAAGACGCCTGTGGTTCATCGGTACCCCACTTGGGAGTTATCACGGGTCCTGCAGTCCATTACCGAATCACCCTTTGAGTCCATCAGGACTTGCACCCTGAGATATTTGTCTCTCAAGGTGGCTTTCTTAGTTGCGGTTACATCGGCCAGACGCATTTCGGAATTAGCAGCTCTCTCCGTCAGGGAAGGCTTATGCATCTTTCATCAGGACAGGGTGGTCCTCCAGTTGGACCCTTGGTTCATTCCCAAGGTTAACACCATATTTCATAGGTCACAAGAGATCGTGTTGCCAGACTTCTGTCCTAACCCGTCACACAACTTGGAATGACAATGGCATACCTTGGATGTCTGCAGGGAGCTGCTTTATTACATCAAGTGGACGGCTGCTTTTCGCAGATTGGAAGACCTGTTTGTTTCCTTCCATCTGGCTTCTAAGGGTCAGAAGGTCTCTTCTTCTACCATTGCAGATGGATTAAGGCCTGTATTGTAGAGGTGTATCAGGCGCGCTCGTTGCCAGTTCCGAATCATCTGAAAGCGCATTCCACATGCAGTGCCTCTACTTGGCCGCATGGTCTACACAAGCCTATATTCTTGACATTTGTAAGGCGGCGACGTGGTCTTCACCTTCCCCCTTTATTCGCCATTATAAGATCGATAAGTTTGCTTCTGCAGAGGCCTCCTTCGGCCGCTGAGTATTACACTCGCTTATCATAGCTGTACCCCCAGTCACTGATCCATATTGTAATTAGGCTTGGCTGAAGCTTTTTACAGGAGCTAATAGAAAAAGCTCTGACACTTCAGATTTATTAGGGGGTATATTTCAACCTATAGAGAGGAGGTTACTCTTCTCTTCCTCGCTGTGACAGGGTCACCCCACAGACTTTTCCCCCATTCGGCAATTGGATTTAAAAAACAACCTTTCACTGATTTCAAGAAAAGGCTTTATTCCAGTCTCATTGCTGTACAGATATACCATGGGGGAGTGTTGCAGCGTTGCTAGTGCAGTGGTTAGAATGCAGTATTGTAGGCTAATTCTGCCTACTGCCAGGAGTTCGAATCTGACTGGCTCAAGATTGACTCAGCATTCCATCCTTCCAAGTAAAATGAGGACCCAGATTGTTGGGGGCAATATGCTTACTCAGTAAACTGCTCAGAGAGTGCTGTAAAGCACTATGGAGTAGTATATAAGTCCAAGTGTTATTGCTATTGCTATGTTAAAGGAGAATGATTAACTTATCTCTCCCCAATGTAGCCTTGTCAACAAGAAACTGCCCTTTAAATAGCTGTTCCTATTGATATGCTGGAAAACTTTTGCTAAGTCCAGTTGGTGCAAGAAATGTAAACTGAAGAATGGATACCACAACAGGTGGAACAAAGGTTCCTCACTTGTAATACAAATTCTAATTGGGTCCCAAATGGGGTCGCGACCCATAGGTTGAGAACCGCTGGACTAGGATGTTAAAAAAAGCAATGGCGAATCATCTCTATATTATTGTCCACAAAACTACATGGGCATCTCCTTAATGGCGCTAAGAGTTATATTTGAATTAGAAGGGGAATTTACCTTCACATATATTGGTAATCCCATCGTTTCTTCTAGTTTTTTATCTTCCAATTTTATCTTCCTTTTTAAAAAAGCTCTACTTTTTAGCTGGCTTTGGCAAAGAATTATTTCTATTTGTACTAACTTTAACTCCTTTAACTCTGACTTGTTAAATAGTCATAGTTTGCATATACATTAAAGAAAAAAACCCAGTAAATTCTGCCAAATAAATATGTTTCCCTTCCACAGAATGTTTTATCATTCTTTTTATGTGAGATTAATTTCTCACTTCTTGTTGGCTTAAACTGTGATCTTTCTTGCACATGGCGTGCGCACACACACACACACAGACACACTAAATCTTTTTGTTTTAATCTTTTGGGGATGGGTAGTCAGATCAACATTATAAATTCTTTGAGATTGTGTGCGTAGATTGCTCTGCATCAGCAAATGAGGATGAGGGGTTCGTACAAAGAACAGTGTTCATGGGACTTTAGAAGCCTGAGGTATGAAGCAGGCAGATGAAAATTAAAAAGGGAGACATCATTTCTATGAGTGATTTGTTGTTGTTTTTTTGCTTCAGAACCATGTTTACATTTGAAAATGGGACATAGATTTTCTAACAAACTTTCCTACAGATTAGCTTTCTCTAGCCTTCCGCTTTCCAGATGAATTCCTCTTGTGATTACTGCTGTCAGAGTTTGCAGCCAGCTCATGATTCTGGCTCAGAATCCTGGGAATTGTAACCCAACCCTTTTGGTGGGAGAAAGTTGTGATTTTGGGGTTTTGTTGTAATCTTTGCTGCAGGAAAAAGAATTTGCATACCTGCCATTGCCACTAAACTCATTAGACATTTAAATGTAAGAGATTTCTCAAGCATATGCTGATTCATATTATAGTTTAACAAAAAAATGATAATCAGAATGAACTGATCTAGCTCTTCAGGTATCACTAGATGGTTGATAAGTTGTCTTCAAATGAATAACATTAAAGCACAGGCAGTAGTTTATTTCCAATAAAGTTCCAAATTCATCTCAAATTCTGATTCGAGGGGGACAAAATTGGGTTTTTTTTCCTAAGGAAGGGGCTCCTTCCTTATTTCTCCCCCTCCTTCCCACTCCAGCAATTTGATTTCTTTCCAAGTTCCCAGCTTACTTGATTCAGCCCGAGGACTAACGGCCTTTAGTCCCCAATTGAAATTAGCTTGGCCTCACCTCTACTGGAGCTTGCGGCTGCAGCTCCAGTGGCTTAATACGAACGTCGACGGAGGGGGCATTTCGCGACGGGCCAGGATCCCTCCAGGGAATCTCACTTCTGGTTTCTTGGAGCTGCAGCTGCAGCTCCGGTGACTGCTTAAGACGTTCGTCTTTCTCTTTCATCCTTTGTCTTGGGAGTCTTGCAATGTCCTCTCGTGACTAGAGGTGCGCGTGCGCCAAGGGGCCATCGCCAATCAGCTGGTAGATGGCAGATCGGAGGGGTGGAACGCTTTCCCTTTTTGCTGCAAAGTCACCAGACGCATCTCTTTCATTGTGGCAAGAAGCGATCGTTTCGGCTAAGCGTCCTTCTC
This sequence comes from Bothrops alternatus, assembly GCA_034064705.1. Lineage (NCBI taxonomy): Eukaryota > Metazoa > Chordata > Lepidosauria > Squamata > Viperidae > Bothrops > Bothrops alternatus. Next base: position 14,231,659 of record JARGCV010000007.1, on the reverse strand, counting down.
CGAAGCCTCCCGGACCGCAACAGGCCCAGACGCCGTCTCAGTTTGCGGTCACCATCATGGACGCATAGTTTCTAAGTCTTACAGGCCTGTTCCAATTCGTAGAGGGCGCACTGGAGGAAGGGGCTCCTTCCTTCGCATTTACTAAATATCTTTTTGTTTATCAAAAAGGGGGCGTCTATTGGGGGGTAATTGAAGATAGGCCGTCCGGGGAGCACGGATTCTCCACCATTTTCAGGCAGGCTGCCATTTTGAGAGTCTGTCAGGTCCATTTCTACCTTAAGGCTTGCTATCTCCAGGGATAACGGAACCCCAAGCCCTCCTAGAACACAGTGGTGACCTGATCCAGAGTTTCGCCTTGTTCCTTTCCCACATTAAATTCTGTCAGGAACAACAACTACAGGCCTCCACAGTTCTCCAGGCTCATTCCCAGTTCTAGACACTTCTACTATTGGTCCCTTTCAGGTTTGGTGTCTCCCGGCTTCTTCTTGCTCATACCAGCCTTAACTCTGCTTGTGGGTTTACCAAATTACCAAAGGCTGCAGCTGGATTCCAGGCGTCCCCTACTGTGTGTCTGTTCTTATCCGTGCAATCAGGCCTAACTGGATTCCAGGCGTCCACTATCGTGCGCCTATTCTTATCCACATAAGCCCGTTTGGATTCCAGGTGCCCCCCATCGTGCGTCTGTTCTTATCCACGGAGCAGCTATAGCTGGATTCCAGGCGTCCCCTGTTGTGCGCCTGTTCTTATCCAGGGTATAATACTCTCTAGATACCAGGGGTCCCCTATCGTGCTCCTGTGTTATCAGAGAATGGAGGATTCTATACCTTAAAGGGAGTTTTGCCATCTTTATCGGCTCCAATGAATCCTACCTCATCTAGTCTGGAGGGCGCTGACAAGACTGCGGCCAAAACCAAGATCACATCTACCACCAAGACCTCCAAGAGAGCTAAAAAGCAGGCCAGCCGGAGACACCAAGCCCTAGAAAAGGAATTTTCAAAGGCACAGAAATCTGTCACCGTTTTGGCCTACTGCTTTTGGACCTCTTTGCGTCCCTGATGAAAGCCCAGCTGCCTCGATTCTTCTCCCGGTTCCCATCTCCAGGGGCGGAACAGACGGATGGTCTTCGGAGTCCATGGCTGCAGGGTCTGCTTTATGCCTTCCCCCCTCTCCCTCTTCTCCCGGTAATACGCAAGCTTCTTCAGGAGCAAGCAGAGATACTCCTAGTGGCCCCTTATTGGCCAAGGAGGTCTTGGTTCACTGATCTGATGAGCCTCTCCCTTGCAGATCCATGGCGGATTCCTCCAGACCGGGTCTCGCTAAGCCAGGGGACCATTCTCCATCCGGAACCCCAATGGCTCCAGTTAGCCATCTGGCACTTGAGTGCTCAATCTTGTCATGGGAGCTTTGCTCACCAGGGGTCATTACAGTAATCCAGGCTTCCCGTCGCCCTTCCACAAACCGTGTTTATGAGGCCACGTGGAAGAACTTTCACTCCTGGTACTCCGGTTGACAATTGTCACTCTTGGAACTCACGATCCCCCATATCCTGGACTACCTGTTAGAACAGCGGTTCTCAATCTGTGGGTCGCGACCCCATTTGGGGTCGAACGACCATTTCACGAAGGTCGCCAAGCACCGCAGTCCGCCATTTTTTTTGGGTCAGCCATTTTTTTCCCTATTGCGATGCAGGCCATCGCGCCGTGCATGCACGATGGCGTGGGCCAACCTTTTTTTTTAATTTTGGTTGGCCATTTTTTTTGGGTCGGCCATTTTTTCCCCTATTGCGATGCGGGCCGTCGCACCGTGCGTGCACGATGTACCCCGTCGCGCCGTGCATGCGCGATGCGGGCCGGGGTCGAGCCCCAGAAAAGGTTTAGAACCGCTGTGTTTGAAGGTCTGGAGAGGGGCTTGGCCCCAAACACATTGCATAGACAGATAGCTGCTCTTTCCACAGTCCTCACCTGTGACTCCGTGGGGTCATTGGGACATCATCCCTTACTCTGCTCATCCTTAAGGGGGCCGCTAACACCAGACCCCCTACAGTGCACAGGTACCCTTAATGGGAGCTACCACAGGTTCTTCGGGCTCTGACCAAGTTGCCCTTTGAGCCCCTAAAGATGTGCAATGTTCGCTACCTGACCACAAAGTGGCATTCCTGGTGGCGATCACATCGGCATGACGTATTTCCGAGTTGGCAGTGCTCTCAACCCAGGATGACTTTGCATTTTCCACCAGGATTGAGTGGTCCTTCGCCTTGACCCTACTTTCCTTCCAAAGATCAATTCACTATTCCATAGAGCCCAGGAAAGAGTGCTGCCGAATTTTTGCCCTAACCCATCGCATGCTCTGGAATGGCAATGGCATAGACTGGATGTCCACAGAGCGCTCCAGTACTATATTTCACAGATAGCAGCGTTCCGCAAATCAGAGGCCCTCTTTGTATCCTTCCATCCTTCCTCCAGGGGTCGAAAGGTTTCCTCTTCCACAATTGGCAGGTGGATTAGGGCGTGCATTGCCGGGGCATATCAAACTGAGTCATTGCCGGTTCCACGACAGGTTATAGCTCACTCTACATGGAGTGCAGCTACTTCTGTGGCCTGGGCCACTCAGGCGTCCATTGAGGACGTCTGCAGAATGGCCACATGGTCTTCACCATCTCCTTTCATGTGGCACTACAAAATCGATAGGTTTGCTTCAGTGGAGGCTTCCTTCAATAGGAGGGTTCTCCAACAGGTTGTACATCAAAGTGCCACACAGGACTGGTCTACTTCCCACCCTCAGGGACAGTAGGCTTTGGTATGTCCCATTGGTGGATTCTCCATCTCCAGTGCTGGAGAAGGGGCGTTGTCTTACCTGAACGTCTTTTCTCAGCACGGAGATGGAGAATCCACTCCCACCCTTGTAGGTCATCTAGGCGTAGGGTTACTCTTAGTTTAATGAGCCACAATGTCTTGCTGTCAGTCAAAGGCTCCGCTCGCGTCAAGACTGGGATCTCTATGGTCCAGGATGGGCGTGGCAACTTTGGCTGACTTGATCTGATTGGGCAGGAATACAGTCTAAACCCATTGGTGGATTCTCCATCTCCGTGCTGAGAAAAGACGTTCAGGTAAGACATCGCCCCTTCTAGATCCCTTTGGGGTGATTGTCACTATGATTGGACCATTTGGCAGAGCCTGCTAGTCTAGCCCTTCCCTGGTATTTAAGTTACTTAGCCAGTGGCTCTCAGAAACTTAAAGTAATATTATTTCATTTCATTGTTGCATTGCAACAGAAGGCAGATTAGATACAATTTCCCCCATCTTGGCAGGGATTTCACAGAAATGTCCATCTTTTCTTTACTGAACACAAGGTCATTAGTTGCGAGAATAGCTTGCAAGTGGAATCAGTTATGGGATAAGATGACCTCAAGGGCCCTCTTCCAAAGTTGTGAGTCCAATGGTTGATAAACAGGGATAGTTCTTCTTTAAATTAGTGGTGGTGAACTTTAACAAAGAAGTAAAAAAATCTCACACCAGAGGCTTTGTGATAGAGGTCATATCATTAAGACTCTTAAGGTGAGTTTAGTTGTATGTGACTGTGTAAATGTATCCATTTTTCTTGGCCGCAGTATGGAAGTGGTTTGACATTGCCATCTTCTAGGGCAGACATGTCAAGCTTGCGACGTCACGTGACATCGTGCGACGTATCGGAGCTTTTTTCCCATTGCCAGCAATGGGGTGGGCACAGATTCCTGTTGATGTGTCCGGCCTGCAGGCTGGCAGTTTGACATCTCTGTTCTAGGGTGTTTCTCCAATGTTGCAATCCATCCTACAAGTCTCCGACTTCTGGTAGTCTCCTATGTAAGCACTATCAGGACTAATCTGGTTAGCCTTTTTGAAATCAGGCAAGGTCAGCTAGGCTCATGGGAGCAGTTGTTAAAAATACTTTTGAGAGCCAGGAGACTCTAGCCTTGCGGACTGTTTTCTCTCTTTGTCTGCAGTGTGGAAGAATAGCCTTATTAGTGTGGCAGTTGAGTTATTTTTTAGAAGCTAGCAATCTGCACTAAAGTAACAGAGAACAAGTTAGGGTGGAAATGAGACATGTTATGGGAAATTAGCCACTGGCACAGCTTTCCAAGTTTAGTGCAACATGTCTGTATAAAATATATTTGTCTTGTTTGTGGCTCAGTGGCTAATGCAAACTTAGCCAATATGGTTAGTTTATGGTATAGGGTATCATGGGATCCTAAGCAGTTGAAACATTTCACTAAACCATGGTTCATTTAAGTGTGATTTAGCATATTGTGGGGAAATAGCCATTTGAAAATTTCTGCACCAGAGATTACAGTGTCACCTGCTGCTGTGAGACAGGAAAGGGGATTTGGATTGAACAGGCATGAATATTGAGATCATGGCATTTTACCATGCCTAGTCAACAGATTAGAATATCATGCTTTTCCGATCATGGGCCTTAGTGAGCTGCATCTTGCCGGGCTGTATAATCTATGTGTTAATACATTGAATGTTACTACCTCAGCAGATTGGGGGAAGTATGCATCTTGATTAGCTGCAGGTTTCTTTCTCAGTAGCACCGAGATCTGCTGCCACAAAAGATTGAAAAGTGCTATTTTTGGACAGGATCCAGCCGCGGAGTCCATGGCTGATCCCAGAAATGTTCTTGCCACTTGGTGCTTGAATTGCACAGCTGTGTCTGCTTTATTTGGACACTGATGCCAGTGTCACACAGCTTGTCTATCGCTCAAGTGGATCTGCATACAGCACTTAGAAGCCAAGGGTCTTGTGAAATTTGTTGCAAATTGGCTCATCTCCTTGCAGTTTAGCTTGCTTTCTCAAACCTATGCTGAATGTTGGGATGATTGTATGTACCACTCAGTGGGCAACTTTGTGAGCAAAGCCGTGCATAAGAATTGTCTGGTGGTTCATGGGGGAACTGGGGTTTTGAATGGGAATAAAAGTGGAAAATCTGAACATGAAGCTGAACATCAACCTGACACCTGCTGAGCTAGGGAGAGATCTGTGGGCGGGTTAATTGAAACGGATAGGGGAAACACCAATCAAAATAAAATGTAACAGGAGTATAGTTGAGGCTAGACACGGGGAGTGGGGGGAAAAAGGCTTACTAACCCAGACGTTTTCAAGGACTAATACTTAGTATTGTATACCAGGAGTCATGATGATTACTGCATAATATGTTTTTATGTTCAATGTTAATGGTTTTAATAAAAGAATTTAAAAAAAAAAAAATTGCACTTACTATCTGGAATGCAAGCCAAGGGTTTGCTTGATTTACTGTTGTGTGTGCCAGAGAGCCAGAAAGGAGTTAACAGGAATGTAGCTCTCAGGATGCTGTTAAAGTCTGCAATTTGGTTTTTCCTGTGCTGCTTGTCAGTCGGTCGTAAACTTCCTGCTCTGATAATGGGAAATATGTGTGTCAGATGTGCAAGGTTGGAGGAAGACAGAATGTCTGCATGTATTCTCATATTCTCTCTCTCTCTCTCTCTCTCTCTCTCTCTCTCTCTCTCTCTCTCTCTCTCTCTCTCTCTCTCTCTCTCTCTCTCTCTCTCTCTCTCTCTCTCACACACACACACACACACACACACACACACACACACACACGAGCTTTCATCCTTACTTCAGACCTCTGGATCTAATTCTTCCTATGGAAGTTCTTGTTCAGAGTGTGTTTGCCTCAGCCATATCGAGGTCCCTGACTCCACATGGCCTTGAAATGGGTCAGGGCGCTGCTTAGGAAACATGATGAAATTCAAATGGGGGCTACAGAAGAAAGCCTGTAGAGATTCTGGCCCTGTAATTGCATGCCGTCTTTTGGAGTCGAGTCAACTGGAGCTGGGTTTGTGGTTAGTGTCACTTCTGCCAATGAGGCTGTAAATCCTTGATCAAACACTGCTGCTATTAGGGGTTTCTCTCCAGGGGTAGATAGTCCTCCCCCTTAGCTAAATAAATAAAATATTCCAGAACACACACACAAACACACACACACACTGCCCTTTTATGTCTTGAAGATTGTGTTGTAACTTTCTATATACCAGCCAGAATAATAAAAAATAATATTTTATTCTTCTTGCAAACACAATCTTTCCCCTCCCTCCCCCAGCAAGGATCCTAGGCAGATGGTGAGGTTGTTGTGTTCTACTGAGATGTTTGTCACATAATCCTCATGGAGTAGAGGAGTTGCTGGAGGTTATTTTTTTCCCCCAGTTGGGAGATCTGACTAATGCCTGTAGGATAGTTTTCTCTGGTATCCTGACAGAGTAACAGAATCAAGCCTGAGGTGATGGTGGCAGCGGTGGCAGTTCTTCTGCCTTGCTGTAAGATCTTTGAGTTAGGTCACTATGTAGGACAAGGTTTTTTTCACTTGTGCTCCTTACCTGCTGATTTAAAAAAACACTTCCAGAGCGCAAGATATATTTAAAATGAGGCCACTCTGATTACTCTGTATTACTCCTTCTATTTTATATTATCCAAGTGTTGAATGAGATGGACATCTTCACCTCACCCATTGGAGCTGTATTTCAGAAGATGGAGATTTAGGAGTCTGCCGAGGCAAAAGCTGGGGCCTCCCCCAAATCTCTTTCAACATTACCTCCATACTTTGATCTTTGTTCTTTCAAAATCTGCTGCTGCTGCTGTTTCTGGTCTTAGCTTTCTTGTATGGCAATTAAGATTGTTCAGAAAGATGCTTTGGGGACCTTGGGACTCTTACTAAGCTCAGTTGCTTCGCAGCCACAAGAGGTTATTTTTTTTAGGATTGCATTACCGTGGGAAGGAAAGGTTAATCCTCCTCTGCCTCTGTCTCAGAGAGAATCACTTCATACAGCTGTTGTTGTTATTATTATTATTTTAAAAGCACCCATTGTTGCCCTGTTCCTCATGAGACCTTAATATGCCTAAATACCACACAGGAACAGACAGACTGGATGTGGCGCTTGGGTCTTCAGTCTCCCCCTTCTACCCCCTTCTTTCCCCCCAGCATAAAATAGCTGATCTGCTTACACACAAAGAGCCGGATCTGATGTGAGGGCAAATGCTTGACTGTTGCCGTGTGGAATTCTTGCCCTGTGTAACACAATTGCCTACATTTTTCTGCTCCCCAGACTCACATTGCTGGCAGCTGACAGCAAAACAGGTGTGGGGGAAACATGGAACAATGTGACCTCAAAATTCAAGCTATGCTGGCCTGGACATTGTGGAGGTGGGGTGCAGATGATTGATGTTGCTGAAGTATGGCCTAAAGTTGGCCAAGTGAGTTTCAATAATAGAGAAGTAGTAAGGTTTCAGCTAATTACAAATAAAATTAAAGAATGGGATTCAAGAGAGGCCAAATAAGAAATGTGCTTAGTTCATTCTTATCTTGTATTTATTTATTTTTTATTATTTATTAATCAAATTTCTATACCGCCCCTCTCCCGAAGGACTCGGGGCGGTGTACAGCCTAAAATTTAAAAAACATATAAATATACAAAATTTAAAATAATTAAAAATAAATTAAATAATTTGGCCGAAATCCTCATTTAAAACCCAAAACATACAAAGCTAAAATCTTAAAAAATACTCAGTCCCCCTAAAACATTTTGACCCTATTGGAACCGAAGCTTCTATGCCAGGCCGGCCTGTCGAAAAAGGAATGTTTTTAGTTCCCGACGGAAGGTGCGTAAATCTGTTATTATACGGAGTTCGGGGGGGAGCTCGTTCCAAAGCGTAGGAGCTCCCACAGAGAAGGCTCTCCCCCTGGGGGTCGCCAGCCGGCACTCTCTGGCCGACGGCTCCCTGAGGAGGCCCTCTCTGTGGGAGTGTACCGGACGGCGGGAGGTATTTGCTGGCAGTAGACGGTCCTGTAAGTATCCGGGTCCGATGCCATGGAGCGCTTTAAAAGTGGCATTGCCTAAATTAGAATACTAATGGAACAAAACCATATCAAAACACATTTCTTTTTGGTTTAAATAAAAGCTTTATGATAATTCAGCAGTGGCACTAGAATGAAAAGCGTCAAACAGCCAATAAATATCTTTGAGGCCCAAAATCATTAGTAAAAGCAGGATCTTACCCAATTTCCTTGTCTCCCAGTGATTGGCTGTCTGCTGGATTGGGAGAGTCAGGCATTGTTCCTTTGCAATTACAGATCTCACCCTTTATATATGGACAGAGCCAGAGCAAACGTGTGCATGTGCTGATTTGCATTAGAGAAGGCCTGCTGTCTGCTTCTCCCAACACTGCCATGAACTGTGTCCACAAGGCTTTATTCTATTAGCAGCTACTCTGAATTTTTTTAAAAAAATCTGAAATATGGAGATTCTTCTGAAAAGCGTGCCTGGATTTAACTTCTGATTAAAGGACTGCCTATCTCATTGTGAAACACTCTAGCTGTTAACCCCTTGAAAAAGGTTCTTGTAAAGATGACCCATGTTAGGGATCAGTGTTATTTTGGCATTAGACTTAATTTATGTTAGTATTTTTTAATATTCTGCTTTTTTCTTTTTAATTTTGTTAGCCACCTTAAGGATTTGCCCAAAACTAAGATAGAGAACCAATAAGTACATGAAGTTAGCTTTTGCAGCCTTCCTATTCTGTAGAGACTGTTTTTTGTGCTACAGAGAAGGCCCAGTCCTACATCCCTATTTTCTGTACTGCAAGAGACAGCCAGGCACTTAACAAAACCTCTCCTGATTACCATGGTGCATAAATACATATGCACAGGAGAAAACACTTTTGAGATCCGCCAGCCTTAAACTGTTTAAATAGCACCTTGAATAGGGAGTGGAAGAGTGGAGAGGCAATGCAGCTGATGCAGTGTTTTCCCCCTCTTTTTCTTTAATGGTTAAAAGCCTAGGCTTTCATCAGCAATTTAGTTGTTGAAATGTATATCCATTCCAGTTTCAAGCTACCCTTTTGGGGTAGCTTTGCTAGGTGTTGAAAAGCTCACTTGTTTCAATCGGAAAGAATGAAAAATCTGAGTATATGAATATGGGCCCTTGCAGTGGCCATTGTGTAGTCAGTGTAGAAAAGCTGCAATTCTTTGTGCCCACAATTATCTGCCTCTGTGTGGGATGAGTGATGGTGTACAAAAGTGAGGCTTCTGCATAAGGAGTTAGGAGAGAATTCTTAAAGAATAGGCCACTTTGAAAACTTAGGCTCTGCTCTGTTTTGCAATACTACGGTATGACAAATTCCTGGTGCAGCTATGTAGCTTGAAATATTAGGTAAGGAATACAATTGTCAGTAGGGAGATTTCTGGAGAAAGCCTCTGGAAAGTTTTTGGGAAGTCACTGGAACGCTGAAGGTCATAGTGATCAGTTCTGGATGAGGAGCTTCTGTTTGCCCTCTTTAATTGTTTGGAAATGGAATCTAATGTGTTTGAGGATGTCATTTGATAGTTCCTTGTACCCTAGTTTAAGGGTATAGTGCAGGGGTGTCAAAATTGGCCCACAGGCCAGATGCATCATGCCAAAACTGCACCCACCCCATTGCCAGCAGTGGAGAAAAAGTTGCGATACATCGCAACACGTCAAGTGACAATTGCGAGTTTGACACCCCGGTGTAGTGGAAAAAAGAAAGGACTTTTACTAGAGTATTGGGGTTTTTGCAGTAAGTATCCGTCATTGTAGTCTAGAGAGGGATGTGCTCCATTTCCGACTGTTCCACAGTGACAAATGATTCTGATCATTTTTACTGTAGATGTCTATAAATCTCTGGCTTCTGTTAAATGAGCTCCCCCTCCGCTGGAGGCAATCCTTCTCTCCAGCAATTTGTGTAAATAAAAGAACAGGAGTGAAGTGGGATGGAGAGAGGAACATAAGATTTTAGGAGATCTTTTTGTAAGTCTTAAGTACAAATTCCTCCCTTGTTTCCTCAGTTTTATTTTAGCCTTTCTCAATTGGAAGGCCCTGCCTTTGAAAGGATGCCCTGCTTGCTATATGGTTCTCTGGGTACGTGTGCAACAGTAGAAGAATTGCTTTTGAAAGGAGAAAATAATAATGAGATTGTTGATTGTGGTGTGACTGAGGAGTATGTGTGGGGTTTATTTTTAATGGTTTTTTTCGGATTTATATTGAATTGTTTATTTGTATGTTGTGAGCCGCTCCGAGTCTGCGGCATACAAATCCGAAAAATAAATAAATAAATAATAATGAGGAAAGCAAAGGCTCTTGTGGAGTGTCTCTAGACCAGCGGTTCTCAACCTTTTGCAGGCCACGATCCCAACCTGTGCCGCACATGCACGGTGCTACCCCGCACATGCGCGGTGCTGCCCCCTGCGCCGGCCGAGGGGAAAAGGGAAAAAAATGGCAGACTGCATTGTTTGGCGACCCCCGTGAAATGGTCGTTCGACCCCAAATGGGGTTGCGACCCACAGGTTGAGAACCGCTGCTCTAGACCTTTCTTCTCCAAATGGGATCTCTTATCTAGTTTGGTTGTTTTACCAAAGAATTTACTTCTACAAGGTACTAAATTGGAAAAGCTGATCTAGATCTATGGCTTCTTCCTTTGATATTAATCCCAGGATATCAGCCTCAATAGTTAAATAACAACCAACAGTTTGAAAAGCTGCATACAAACAAAGTATCAGTATGTTTGCTCTATCACTGTAACTTTAGAGGATCATGGAGTTACAAACTCTTAGTTTTATATACACATTATTTATCTGTTTCACTTTGCTAGAGGCAGCTCATAATCTTTGCAAAAAATGAAATAAAATCTAAATGAAACTTCCTCTCAAAACTAGTGATACTGTGTATGCATTGTGATACACACATCAGACATAGCCATACATTTATTTCCTTCTGTTGGGGAAACTAGGTAATGTGAGGTGTGTTACATATTGGGGGAAGCTATAGATTTCCCCTCTATTTCACAGAGAGTAAGGGAAGTGTGTCAAACTGCCAGCCTGTGGGCTGGACGTGTCACTGGGAAACAGCGTCCAACTCATTGCCAGCAATGGGGGAAAAGCTCCGATACGTTGCGTGATGTCACATGATGTGAGTTTGACATGTCTGAAGTAAGGGAAAAACTCAAATACGAGTGGAATAAGCTCTACGTCAGAGCTGGAAGTGAAACCTCGTAAAACAGCCAAATTCTCTCTTTGCATATTGTCACAGCTCGTTTCTTTCTTTGTGATGGTCTCTGTTTTTGCTTCCTATCTTTATAAAAAGTAAAATCTCATTATTGGCTAACCACTCAACACATTGAAGTCCAATTAGGTAAATGGTGAAATGGCGTGAACATTTTCCCTAGTTGCATGTGAGCTTCCTGGTAATGGGCATGAGAAGAAAAACAAAAATAAAACTGAAAACCGCCCCCCCCCAAAGTTTCTCTATTAGCAATTTCTTGGGATGAAGCTGAATGCCTGAGAGATTAGCTGAAGGGTTTTCTGTGTATGTGTCAGCATTGCTAGTGAAATAGAGCGTTGTCTTACCTGAACGCTTCTTCTCAGCATGGGGATGGAGAATCCACAAGAGGATGGGTTCATATCCAGCTTCTCTGCCCGTAGACTAGGACCAAATTGTTAGCTCCGCCTCCAACCGGGACTTCCTGTCCTCCCAACCGGGCTTCCTGTCTCCCAGTTTTTTCACCGGCGAAGCTCCTTCAACGTAGTTTGGTCCTCGTGGCTCCTGTTCATATTCCTGTAACTCAAATCTGCCTAGACTGTTAGTGGAGGGTGTGTGGATTCTCCATCCCCATGCTGAGAAGAAGCGTTCAGGTAAGACAACGCTCTTTCTCCAGCATGTGGATTACGAATCCACAAGAGGATGGGACATACCCAAGCCCTCCCATGTCCCCCGGGTGGGAGTCTAGGCTGAGGTCTCATTTGAGGCAATGATCTGCTGTAGCGATCGTCTCCCGAAGGAGGCCCCTGCCGCAGCAAACCGGTCTATCCTGTAACTTCTGATGAAGGAAACCGGGGACGCCCATGTTGCCGCCCTACAAATCTCCTCCACCGGTGCCTGCGTGTGCCAGGCCGCTGATGTGGCCGCACTCCTGGTGGAGTGTGCCGTTATTCCTGACGGAACCTGCAATGACTGTGCCCCGTAGGCTTCTGCTATGCATGCCCTGATCCACCTGCCAATGGTTGAGGAAGAAACCCTGTGACCCATGGTCGCTGGTTGGAAGGAAACAAATAGCGACTCCGATTTCCGGAAGGCAGATGTCCTTTTGGTATAAATGAGTAAGGCCCTGCGCACATCTAAATTGTGCCATCGCCGTTCCCGTGGGTCAGAGGGATTTGGGCAGAAACTTGGTAATGATATCTCCTGGGCTCTGTGAAACCAGGAGTTGACCTTTGGGATGAAGGCTGGGTCTAGGCGTAATGTGACAGTGTCCTCTGAAATGATCATCAGGTCCGCTCGGACCGAGAGAGCTCCCAACTCCGAGATCCGCCTAGCTGATGTGATGGCCACCAGGAAGGCTACCTTCCATGTCAGATGACGGAGTGAGCAGAGTCTCAGAGGTTCGAACGGAACAGATGTTAGGGCCTGGAGTACCTTGGGCAGATCCCAAGACGGGTAACGGTGCACCACCGGAGGTCGTACTGTGGCCACCCCTTTCATGAAGGCTTTTACAGCCGGATGCTGTGATAATGACTCCCTGCTGTCGCAGGAGATCACGGTTTGTATGGCTGCCACCTGTCTGCGAATAGTGTTAAGAGCTAGGCCCTTCTTAACCCCTTCTACCAGAAAATCTATGACGATGGGAATGGTCGCCGTTAAGGGGTCTATCTTTCGCTTGCCGCACCAGTTAACAAAGCTCTTCCACGTTGCCTCATACACTCTGTTAGTGGAAGGCCGGCGGGCAGCCTGGATGATCTCTATGGCGTCCTTTGAAAAGGACTGTCTTGCTAGACCCTCCCTCTCAAGTGCCAAGCGGCTAGCTGTAGCCATTGTGGGTCTGGGTGTTGCAGCTTCCCCTGGCTGAGCGACACCTGGTGGGGAGGTATTATCCAGGCTGGTGAAATTGACAGGTCCACCAGGTCTGCGAACCAAGGCCGGCGTGGCCAATGAGGGGCGATCAGGAGCACCTCCGCTCCTTCTAGGATGATCTTGCGGATGACTGCCTGTATCAGCGGAGGAGGCGGGAATGCGTACATCAGCCCCGGGGGCCACCTGCACCTGAGGGCATCCGTTCCCTCCGCTCCCCAGGTCGGAAACCTGGACATGAAGCGAGGGAGCTGCTTGTTCATGTGAGACGCGAACAGATCTACTAGTGGCCTCCCGAACCTGTTCGAGATGGCCTCGAACAGGCTCGGGTCCAGTTTCCACTCCGCTTGATTCACCGTGGCTCTGCTCAGTGAATCTGCTTGGCTGTTCGCCTCCCCCGATATGTGCTCTGCCTTTATCGACCCTAGATGCGCCTCTGCCCAAAGTCCCAGTTCTCGTGCTTCCTTCATGAGAACTGAGGATTTGGTCCCTCCTTGCTTGTTCACATGTGCTTTGGCAGTCACGTTGTCCGTTAGGACCAGCACGTGCCTCCCCTCCAGGTAAGGAGCGAATTGTAGGAGGGCTAAGTGGATTGCTCTTAGTTCGAGCCAGTTGATGTTGTGACCCAGGTCCCTGGGAGTCCATCTGCCCTGAGCTATCTGGTCCTGTAAGTGGGCTCCCCAGCCGAACTGGCTGGCGTCGGTGGTGACTGTTATTCTGTCTGGTTCCTTGATTAGCGTTCCCTTGGCCGTGGCAGCTGAGGTCCACCATCTGAGGGATGTTAGGACCTGAGGAGGAAGAATGACCCTTCTGAGGGATGCCGCCTGCCTTTTCCTTTGGTAGGGGAGAAGGAACCATTGGAGCTCTCTGGAATGGAGTCTGGCCCACGGAACGATGCCCAGACAGGATATCATTTTCCCCAGGAGTTGGGATAGTTGCACTATTGTGGCTGACCCCTTCCCCTGGACGGTGCGTGCGAGCTTTCGAACGCTGTCCTTTCTGTCCTGTGAGAGGTGAACTAACCCCGCCTCTGAATCTATGACCGCCCCTAAATGTTGTAGACATGTGGAAGGTGTTAGATGGCTCTTCTTGTAGTTTACAGAGAACCCGTGTTCTTGTAGTGTGTCTAGTGTGACTCTCAAGTCTGCGTGAGCTGCGTGTAAGGACCTTGACAGGATCAGAATGTCGTCCAGGTAACACAGGACCCGCACCGGTAGGCTGCGCAGTCGTGCTGCTAACACCGCCAACACCTTTGTGAATACCCTGGGTGCCGACGAGAGGCCGAAGGGTAAGGCCCTGTACTGAAAGTGTCTGTTCTTGTGGCAGAAACGCAGGAATTGGCGATCTTCCTGCCTTATTGGAATGTGTAAGTATGCCTCTGTGAGGTCTATGGATGATAACAGATCTCCCTTTCGGATGCTGGCCAAGATGGATTTGAGGGACTGCATCTTGAACTTTTTGTATGTTATGAAGTAGTTCAATCTCTTGAGATCTAGGATTGCCCTCCATCCCCCCGATGTCTTGGGTACTACGAACAGGATGGAGTAGAACCCCTGTCTTTCCTGTTCTTGCGGAACCGGTTCTATGGCTCTTATCTCTATCAAATGTTCTATGGCCCTTCTCAGAAGTTTTGCTTTTGAGGGGTTTCTTGACTCTGGGCAACGTCTGAACTGGTTCGGGGGGGGAGCGTAGAACTCTAAGGCTAGGCCGTGAGTTACAGTGTCCCTTACCCAGGCGTCTGTTGTGGTGGCCTGCCACGCCTCCTTGAACAGCGCCAGGCGACCCCCTATGGGGCTGTCCCAGGCGTCACTTGGAGCGCCTGTAGGGTCGCCCCGCCCCGCCTCTGGCATTGCGTTTTGGGAACTGGCCCCTGCCTGCGGTCGGGCGGTCCTGGAAGCGCTCCTGACTTGATGAGGAGGGGCGCTGATTTCTGGGCCAATCCCAGGACTGCCCTCCGCGAAAGGGCTGCCTCCCGTCGCCGGTCCCGCTCTGGCGGAACCCCTGCCTGCGGAACTCTTGTCTCCTATCCGTCCCTTTGGACGGGTGGGCGAGGATCTTTCTCTTATTCTTGTCCTCGATTACATACGGGTCGAGGATGGACCCAAACAGTTTAGATCCCGAGTATTTATCGGTGGCTAGGCGCCACTTAGACTTAAGGTCCGTCTTCCATGTCTTGAGCCAGAGGAGCCTTCTAGAAGCTACTGTGGAACCTATGGCCCTGGCCGAATACTTGGAAGAGGACAGGGTGGTGTCAGCCATGTACTCTGCTGCCATCAGCAGCTTGTTTAGTGTTTGGTGCTCACGTACCTGGTCTGGTGTTAGACTTGCCTGTAGATCCTGAAGCCACAAGATTGAGGCCCTGGCTGCCAGCGAGGCTGAGAGCGCGGATCTGATTGCCCAGGCTGATGAGCTGTGCGTCCTGCGAAGTGCAAACTCGAATTTCTTATCCTCGGCCTTCATGGATTCCGCCATATCTCCTGGAATGGCGGATGAAGCAAAGAGAGATATTAGTGGCTCATCCACCTTGGGTACCTCTATGAGGGAAGCTAATTTGAGGCAATGATCTGCTGTAGCGATCGTCTCCCGAAGGAGGCCCCTGCCGCAGCAAACCGGTCTATCCTGTAACTTCTGATGAAGGAAACCGGGGACGCCCATGTTGCCGCCCTACAAATCTCCTCCACCGGTGCCTGCGTGTGCCAGGCCGCTGATGTGGCCGCACTCCTGGTGGAGTGTGCCGTTATTCCTGACGGAACCTGCAATGACTGTGCCCCGTAGGCTTCTGCTATGCATGCCCTGATCCACCTGCCAATGGTTGAGGAAGAAACCCTGTGACCCATGGTCGCTGGTTGGAAGGAAACAAATAGCGACTCCGATTTCCGGAAGGCAGATGTCCTTTTGGTATAAATGAGTAAGGCCCTGCGCACATCTAAATTGTGCCATCGCCGTTCCCGTGGGTCAGAGGGATTTGGGCAGAAACTTGGTAATGATATCTCCTGGGCTCTGTGAAACCAGGAGTTGACCTTTGGGATGAAGGCTGGGTCTAGGCGTAATGTGACAGTGTCCTCTGAAATGATCATCAGGTCCGCTCGGACCGAGAGAGCTCCCAACTCCGAGATCCGCCTAGCTGATGTGATGGCCACCAGGAAGGCTACCTTCCATGTCAGATGACGGAGTGAGCAGAGTCTCAGAGGTTCGAACGGAACAGATGTTAGGGCCTGGAGTACCTTGGGCAGATCCCAAGACGGGTAACGGTGCACCACCGGAGGTCGTACTGTGGCCACCCCTTTCATGAAGGCTTTTACAGCCGGATGCTGTGATAATGACTCCCTGCTGTCGCAGGAGATCACGGTTTGTATGGCTGCCACCTGTCTGCGAATAGTGTTAAGAGCTAGGCCCTTCTTAACCCCTTCTACCAGAAAATCTATGACGATGGGAATGGTCGCCGTTAAGGGGTCTATCTTTCGCTTGCCGCACCAGTTAACAAAGCTCTTCCACGTTGCCTCATACACTCTGTTAGTGGAAGGCCGGCGGGCAGCCTGGATGATCTCTATGGCGTCCTTTGAAAAGGACTGTCTTGCTAGACCCTCCCTCTCAAGCATTGCTAGTGAAATGGGTTGATTGCTATTTTGACAAGCTGGCTTCTCTTTATAGTCAAAACAAAGCAAGGTTGAGCCCAGACCCTACTTTAGCTTTGCTTTCTCAGTCTCTGAATGGCAAGTCATTCAGCCTCTGTGGCCCATCCAGCATCAGCTCCATTGATATTGTCAGAAGGGAATGTGGCCTAATAGGTAGTTGAAGAACAGATGTTTGAAGGGCCATGATGCTGGGAATCAGACCAGTTCTCAATACGCTTCTGTTTAAAAAAGGCAGATGGATTTTATAATTTACTAATGCACATCTGAACATGTCAAATTACTAATCCTAATCCTAATGTGGAAGTGGAGGTCCTTGATTCTGTGATAAAACTTTCCACTGAAAAATCAGATACATCCATGTAGATTCAGGCAAGATTGTAGAAATCATGATTCAGTAACTAAATTGTTAGAACATCCCTTGTGCGAGACACTCAAGTCTCAGATCATAAATATGCAACTAGGAGATTATGCTTCCCCCCCTTAAACTCTTCATTGTGGCCTTGAGAGCCCATTCAAACGCTTCATGGTGCAGTGCCAAATGTTGGTGGAACACAATAGATTAAACTATTGTGCTTCTACCTATCCTTTTGCAAAGGTCCCCTCCTCTTTTCCCAGTGGAGTACTGCATCGGTGGAGAAACCTCCATAACCTTCCACTGCTTTCCCAATTGTGGTTTTCTATCTCTTGAAATTGCAGAGAGTTCCTTCTCTCTTAACCCTCTGATTCCCTTTTTTTCTAATCCTAATTATAGATGCCTAGCACAGCAATCTCTTCAGTTTCAGAGAGTAGAATAACACATTGGTCCGTTCTTCTCCCCGTGACTCCAGGCACACAAAGAGAACCATAGCTAAAGAAAAAGAACTTTTCAACTTGAGGGAACTGGAGGAGGGAATCCCAATTTGGATCCTTTTCTAGGATTTTATACTTAGGAAGAATCCACCTTTGGATAATTAAGCTACTGTTGTTTTTTTGTTTTTAAAACCAAAGTTATATAGCTGCTTAACTCACCCACAGTGAGTCTGGGCAGTTTACACATTAAATTATGGTTGTGCTAGCTACATGGGTTTCAAAATTGATGCTTTATTCATTAGCATTGCTGGCTGTGGAATTCTGGGAGTTGAAGTCCACATGCCTTAAAATGGTCAAGGTTGAGAAACACTGCTTTATTGGTTGTTTTCTTCAGGATTAGTTTTAAAAAAAACATAGAATGGTAGCACTTTGCGGGAGAATGTTTCAAAAACTTGAGTATCCCTTACTCTGGTATGAGCATTGTACAAGTATTTAGGGATATGTTTTGACCTATCTTGGAAGGAAGGACAAGCTCACCTCCTACTTTTGTGAAGAGCAAAAAACAAAGTTATACTCTTGAGTATTTGGAATGGCAGTTCAGGGAATGAGTAATGTGGCTTCCCCCACCCATCACCCTTCATTCTGCCTCAAGGCTAGTGCTGTGGTTTTGAGGTATGTGCTAAATCTAGGATAAGCCCAAGGCTGCCTTTTGTTATAAGAATGAGAATCATTTGCCTGGGAGATGGGAAAATCTTGGAAGATCTTACAAGCAATCTTCTATGCTTGCCAGACATGGTTGAATGGAGAGAACATTGGCACTTTCCCATAATGGTCAAATTTTGAAAAAGTAACTTGAGTATAAGCAAACAAACATTGATGAGATATAAAAAAATAACAGAGTTGGAAGGGAACTTGCAAGTCTTCTAATCCAACCCCTTGCTCAAGCAGGAGATCCTATGCTAGTGATGGCGAACCTTTTAAAGACCGAGTGCCCAAACTGCAACCCAAAACCCACTTATGTATCGTCAAGTGCTGGGTGGGTGTGGCCCATTGGGTGGGCGTGGCCACAGTGGTAACGGCAGACTGGGTGGGACCAAACAATTCAGTCAATCAATTCCAACTTTGAGAGATCTTTTTTTTTCCTGTGAGAAGTTGAAATTGATTGATTGATTGATTGAACCTTTTTTTTTTTGGCACATGGTGGCAGAGGCCTAAAGAGAAATGGTTTTATAAAACCCAGCTGAAGGCCTAGGACTGGGGCAAGGGTGCGCGTGCCCACAGAGAGGGCTCTGTGTGCCACTTGTGGCACACGTGCCACAGATTCACCACCATGGCCCTATACCATTTCAAACTAATGGCTGTCCAATCACTTCTTAACTATTTCCAGTGATGGAGTACCTACAACTTCTGGAGGAAAGCTGTTTTACTGATTAATTGGATATCTTCAAGAGCATTTTAATATATGCAGAATAGACTTTTGTCATGTTAGGAGATGTACTTTGTGGTTTTCTAAACATTTTGATGTTTTTTAAAATTTACCTTAAAATGTCACAAACCTTTATGTAAATAAGGCTCTTAGTCAAATACCAGTTATGTTGAACATAGAAGTAGTAATTATGTTTCTTAGGTTGCTCCCTCAACATCTCTATAAGTTTCATTCCAGAATCTTGGAACGTGTATATAGAGGAAAATAGATTAAGGTAAAGACTGACAAAGTCCATAGTTACATGCTTTATGAAGCTAACACATCATCATGCCTGCATGTATGTAGGATTGATGGTGGTGGGAGGCAAAGTAATGAATAATGGCTTATTTGCTTATAGAGATGGGAGGAGGTACACATTCAGAAATATATTCCTTAAAACTGGAAAGAAACAGGAAGAATGCCGATTGTTAAAAGATTTTATAATTACTTGTTTCTTCATGGTCACACCACTTCATGCAAAATTTGTAAGAGCAAAATGGAAATTACTTTCAAGTAACCATGTGCATTATTCTATTTCTTAACTCATGACACAATTTTTTTTCTTGAAAGACAATCTGACTTTTCAGTTAAGTATAATTAAGGATTATTGGACTTGTTTCAGTTATTGCATCATACAAATATGTATGGAAATTTTCCAGTATTCTTTTGTGAGAAATCAATGTTGTTGCTTTTATCCGTTTTAAAACCATGAGAAAACTTAACTAACATTGATATCATAGTAATGCAATGCAGTGCAATTTAATATAAATAGTAAGCATTCAGAACAATGATACAGATACACAAAACAGGTTAGAAATAGGCTAAAGTTAAGAAAAGATTTAATCCCAGTTTTTTTTAAAGTTTTTTTTTTAAAAAAAATCCCAGACCTTCACTTTATGTCTTTGTTTTTTCTTAATTCAAAAAATGTAAAATTAGTCCCTTGGTAACAAGATTCCAAATTTAATACTTCTAAAGTTTTTGCTGCCATTGGGGAAAAAAAGAACATTAAGCAAGTCCTGCAAACAATTTAGCTGCTTCTTTCTATAGTGAATTTACAAAACAGTCATGGGAACTTTAATGAGAAGAATGCAGAATGATGAACAAATACTATGCAATGCTTCTCCGAGACAGCTGAATATTTCAGCTATCTGAACCACCTCCATTCCTGAGATGTTTGTAACTGAGATTTTATTGTGCTTTTGTATTTTGAGTGGCACAACTGTTTGCCTAACCATGCTTGTTTTTGCATTTTTTTCCTAGGGCCGTGTAGAATGCCAGCATCTATAATGTCCTGAATCTGGAAACAAGTGGGAAAAAAGAAGTTCGTCCACAGGAATTCACTCTCTCCTCCCCACTCCAGTTTTTGGTTTGACTCTTGTTTATTTTATAGTTAGATTAATGCATTGCTGGATGTGACTCTTCCACCATGTGGCTTCTAAGGCTAAAGCACCATGTGTCAATTAATATTTGGACCCTGCTGCTTCTGGGTAGTTCTTGGTTGCCAATGGCAAAAAGCACTACCAAATCCTCCTCCCCTTTTATGACTTTCCAGGTCACAGACTGGAGTTTGACACATTTGGTGGTCCACAACAAAACCGGGGAAGTATATGTGGGTGCTGTCAACCGGATCTATAAGCTTGCAAATAACCTGACAGAAATGCGCACACATGTGACGGGTCCAGTAGATGACAATGAGAAGTGTTATCCACCACCTAGTGTGCAGTCTTGCCCACACGGTCTAGTCAGTACCACCAATGTCAATAAACTGCTGCTGGTAGATTACTCTGGGAATCGCCTGATAGCCTGCGGCAGTGCTTCACAAGGTATCTGCCAGTTCCTACGCTTGGACGATCTCTTCAAGTTGGGCGAGCCGCACCACCGTAAGGAACACTACCTATCTAGTGTCAATGAGTCAGGAACAATGTCTGGTGTTATAATTGAAGTGCAGAATGGACAAAACAAGCTTTTCATTGGAACTCCCATTGATGGAAAGTCCGAGTATTTCCCTACTCTGTCCAGCCGTAAACTGATGGACAGTGAAGAGAATGCAGAGATGTTTGGCTTCGTTTATCAAGATGAATTTGTCTCCTCCCAGCTCAAGATCCCATCAGATACACTCTCCAAGTTTCCCACATTTGATATCTATTATATCTATAGTTTCAGTAGTGAGCAATTTGTCTATTACCTAACACTGCAGCTGGACACCCAACTTACCTCACCCGACTCTACAGGAGAACAGTTTTTCACCTCAAAAGTTGTCCGGCTATGTGTGGATGACCCCAAGTTCTATTCATATGTGGAATTTCCCATTGGTTGTGTTCGAGATGGCATTGAATACCGCTTAATTCAGGATGCTTATCTCAGCAAGCCTGGAAAGGCCTTGGCCAAGCAACTGGGCATTTCAGAACAGGAGGACATTCTGTTCACAATCTTCTCTCAAGGGCAGAAGAACAGAGTCAAACCACCAAAAGAATCTGTCCTCTGCCTTTTCACGTTGAAGAGGATCAAAGACAAGATCAAGGAACGCATCCAGTCTTGCTACCGTGGAGAAGGGAAGCTTTCTCTGCCCTGGCTTTTGAATAAAGAATTAGGTTGCATAAATTCAGTAAGTCTGTTTTTTTTCCTCCCCTCTTCTTTTTCCTGGCTATAAAAACCCTTAGGCTTCCATATGTATTACACTTGATTCTCAGCCTGGTCTCCTATCTAGAGATGTAAGGGATGGTTCATTTTAAGCATCTTGGGGTAAGTAGTTATTTAATTAATATTATTTGTGGAGACAGGGCTTATTAATGACATCAAGTGCCTGTGAATTGGATTGGGATTTTCTGAATTTTGTAGGTGGGATTATATGGAGTTTTTTTCTTCCCACATTTCTGTTAAACTACTTAATAGGCATTGATATTTCTTATTCAAAATGAGAAAACCTATGCTGCCAGTTCTTGCTGTGGATTACTTCTGAAGCTTTCAAAAATGGACTTAGAGATTGCGATTTCCCAGTCCATTAAAGTATGACTATGTTGAGGTGGCTGATTAAAGTTTTTTGCTTTGTTTATTTAGGAAGGAAAAGGCAGATATTAGGAATAAATATTGGATACTAAATATTCTTAGAAAAAAAGTATTTAAAATGACTTACTGTTATCCAGATAAATTTATATTGCTGTACTAACTTTGGTGCATATTTAGAGTTTCTTTTTATGTTTTTTATGTATATATTTTTTCCAGAAGCATAGATGGAAAAGCAGCATTCAAGCAGCTTCCCAGCTTGGGCATTTTTCTCCTTTTGTAAAGGTTACTTCCCAAAATTTCAAGGCAGTGTTGCTCAAATTTTGGGAAGTCGATATACATGCATCTGGAAAGCACTAAAGCTGGGAAAGACTGGATGGGAGGCATAGGGACCAGGGTTAAGTATGACAAACATGTTGGGCTGAATTTCTTTATAACCTGCATTTGCTTTTGATTATTACTTCCATGGCAAGTTCTAACAGGTAAAGCTGGTGATTGCATGAGAACAGTCTTCCTGGCAATCCAGATCCTTAGTTGGGTGGTCTTCTTCTAAAAATAAAATGGCAGGTATTCCTCAAGTCACTTTGATGTGACTGATATCCACACTGCATCCAAACCTGATAGGATGTGAGATGGGATATTAGGCAGCAATTTGGTTTTGGACATACGGGAATACAAAGCAGCTGTATAGTCAACAGTTTTTCTTATTGGGGGGAAAAGGACTTTCCCAGGTCAGAGGTCTGTATCAAACACAACTGGAGTGTCAGTTTTGAGGGCAATTAGAAATAAACTGTTGCCCTACAGGGAATGAGATAAGTCAAAGAAAAAGTCTGGAGATGTTCTTTCTCAACAAAGGGAAAGTTGCCTGGCTCTGTCCTAAGGGAGGTATATGCCATAGGCTGTTGCTAAGACAAACACAAGAGCTTTATTGCCGTATTCCATTGTGTAAAGCCTGCAGTGAGGCAGGGTGAGGAGCCAGCTTTGTTTTACTGAGTTATATAGCTGGGTTCCTTTTTAGATTGTATATAAAACAGGGTGGACATTTCAGATAGGATAGGAATGTAACATAAAAACTATGTAAAAATACAATATAAAAAGACCTTTCAGAAGTGGATCAGTATGGGCAATTTCACACAGACAAGGTTAATATATACCAGAGACAGATCCGAGGTCCAAGAAAATTGGCCTAACTATCAATTGAATTGAAGAGTGATAGCTGCAGTGATTGAAATATGAGGGATTGGATCTCAGATTCCATGGACTCGATCAATCCTTGGATCAAGACTGTCTTCAAATTTTGAACCAACCCATAACAGAACAGTTTAAGAATACCATCGGTATGATTTGGAATAAAACTATTACAATTTAATTAATCTATAAAATTAATGAAAACTTGCCTTCTGTTCAGATGCCTTTTATTTCTAGGAAGAAACTAGATGCATGGGATATGGAATGAATAGAATAGAATAGAAGCTGGAAGGGACCTTGGAGGTCTTCTAGTTCAGCCCCCTGCTCAAGCAGGAGAACCTATACCATATAATAATAATAATAATAATAATAATAATAATAATAATAATAATACAACTGCAATGATGATGATGATGTTGGAAGGTACCTTGGAGGTCATCTAGTCCAACCCCCTGCTCAGGCAGGAAATATTATACCATTTCAGACAAATGGATGTCCAGTCTCTTCTTAAAAATTTCCAGCATTCACCGCTTCTGGAGGCAGGTGCTTCCACTGATTAATTGTTCTAACTGTCGGGAAATTTCTCCTTAGTTCTAGGTTGTTTCTCTCTTTGATTAGTTTCCGTCCGATGCTTCTTGTCCTGCTTTCAGGTGCTTTGGAGAGTAGCTTGACTCCTTCTTCCTTTCAGACAGGTGACTGTCTAGTCTCTTCTTAAAAACCTCCAGCGATGGAGCTCCCACAACTTCTGAAGGCAAGCTGTTCCACTGGTTAATTCTCCTCACTGTTGGAAGTTTCTCCTTAATTCCAGGTTGCTTAGCTTTTTTATTTTCTGAAATTATTGAATAACAGTCTTGGAAGAAATTGCAGTTGCCAATTCAAGAAATGTACAGTGGGTAGGTTCCAAGTGGTTGAGTTCTCAGGTCCTACTTTTAAAGTTTTTAATACAGTAAAGCCTTTTGTGGGACTTTTTACATGAGATGGAGAAAAATCAAAACTTGACATATGTACTTGATGATTGTTAAAATTTAAAAAGGGGAATTTTTTATTTCCCCCCCTTTTTTGGGGAAATGATAATAAAACTAATAAATTAATAATAAATAATAAGCTAATAAACTAATATTTGAAAGTAAGTGCTTTTTATATCCTTGGAAGAAGAAGTCGGACATCATTCTTTGTATAGGTTTGTGTTTTCCTTTCCTTTATACTTTTTCACTTTGATCCCTATTTTTTTTTACTCTTTATCATTTCTTTTGATTGTTAGTTTATGTTGATTTTGTATGTATGCTTTGTAAAATGTAATAAAATGACTTAAAATGAATTTTCTTAACAAAGTCAAAGCCAGCATCTTTTGAAGCAGGCTATTCACTGTGGAACAGTTTGTACTGCCAGGACATTGCTCTTAAAGTTTAATCTAATCCATTTTCTTGTGATTTAAACATAAAGGGCATCGGTAGAAGCTATTCCAAGCATCATTAGAAATAATGAACCTCAGGATTACTTTAGAAACTTCTCTGCTGTTCCCAGAGTGGCTTGTGTCATATAAGTCAACAACCATATGACAAAGGAAACTAACATAAAACAAAAGGGCAAATAAAATGTTTAATAAAGTTTATTAAAATTAGGCATTTGGTACTGGTGTGCTATATATTTATTAAATTTATATGTCACTCATCTCCCTGATAGGGTGACTATCTATGGTATATTGTTAAGGTAAACAAGTAATATCTGGCCTCCAAAAGTTGAATTGCCATCATTGGCTTGGCTAAATAGGGATGATAGGAACTAGAATTCAGAAATTACTGAAAGGATACACATTTCTCCCTATATGTTGAGGACAAGATTAGGGAATCTGATTCCTTCCAAATGTTTGGGACCATACCAGGTCCAATCAGACCTGATTCAGTGGGACAGAACTATGGGGAGTGAATTCAAAATGTGGGGGAAGTGCCATATTGCCTAGATTTATATAAGAACTCGAGTGTTATTTCCATGGCTTTTGGAACCATTGGAAACTGTATGTGTCTACTAGCCAGGAAATAAGTACTAGAACTTAGCTTGCTGGATGCTGTCTCCATAAGAAATGGGAGATTAAAACTGGAATGCTGTTATAAACTGTAAAGTATTATGCTGTTGGTATTAGCAGTTGAGATGGGAATGCAATGTATAAACAATGGCACTGTAGTTCTTTACTTTCATAACTTCCAATAATCTTTCTGAATAGGATAATCTGAATATATTTCCGATTTGATTGACTTGCCTGGTTTTAGTGTGTTCTTAACAGCAGTGGAAGATAAACCTATACAACCATCTGAAAATTAGATGAGTAATGGGTAGAGATAATAGCCCTCATATTTTTTTCATTCTTGCGCAATGAAGAATTTCCTGTGTAAACCCATGTTGCTAACACATGACATGAAAGTACAACTCTGACAAAAATTGGTTGGGAAGAGGGGGGTCATCTCTCTTTCCTTGTTCAGATATAGTTTTCAGGGACTTAAAAACTATTGTTCTAGTAGTTCGTTAAGGTATCATCTTTCTTTTGAAAAAGAGAAACATATTCATAATAGCAATAACATTTTAACCATCATCTTCAAAACATCTGAGTATGATAGAATATGATGCTTTGTTACTTTTTATTCTCACAGCAAATCTGTGTAGTCACTTTCACTGGTGAAAGAGCAAAATAGCTTAAGATCTGCTTGTGCATTTCATAACTGGGAAGTGGGAGATATACCTCTAATTAGGCATCATTTTCTACTCTGTTGATCTGAAAATAAATCAAGAGACAAAGAAGAAGCACCAGAAGTTATGTTTGGTAAATCCAACTGCAATTATCTTGGGTCTTCATCTGGACAAAAAAAGCATTTTCCCTCCTACTTCCTCATAATTTTGAAAATCAGATCTTCCAAAATCAAAAGTGATCATATAACCATGTCATATTAAAATCAAAGTCCAGAGCAACAAATTAGGTCAGAATTGCTTATGCCCAGAAAACTGAAACAAAAATGGTAAGGATGCTTTCTAAGGGAAAGGGAATTCATTTGCTACTCTTCTGTATAGTTCAGAATGAGTAAACAGTCATAAAGTCACACTTTTTCTTACCCTCTCCAGACATGTCAAAAAGCAACTCCTGTCATCTCCAGCTTGTTACAGCTGCAGGAGTTGTTACCTGACACCTGGAGGGCCTCGAATAAATGGATGGGCAGCTTGGCTATAGCTATAGCTACACATACTTGGTGTTACCGGTATTAGGGTGGCAAAAGAGCAAAACAGAGTTCAGGTCACTTGTTTTCAACGCCTGAGAACAGCTCTATTTCTAGACCAAGTTGTTGTCACACAACATTTAGGGATGTTTGAATGGTTCATAAGACAAAACAAAGGAATGGTTCAATTTGCATCATTTGGAGTGCTGGTTTCTTCTTGCTGCTTATTCAGTTGCTTCTGACTCTTTGTGACTCAATAGATGTAATTTTACCATAATTGTCTGTCAGTGACTGTTTCTTGTAAGCTCATGTTTATGTTATCAGTGATTGATCTAGCCCTCCTCTTTTTGACTGCCTTCAGTTTTTCCAAGCATTAGAATATTCCTTGATTCATGCCTTTGCGTTCAAGATATTAAATCTTGAACTTCATTATAAGTATTTACAATGAGCAGTCTAAGATTACTTCATTTAGTATTTAATGATTTTTTTTCTTTCTCTAGTCTGGATTATTTTTCAATAGTTTTCTTCAGTATCACAATTCAGAAGCTTCCATTTTCTTTGTTCAGCCTTTCTAAGAGTCCAGCTTTCACAACCATATGTTGCAGCTGGGAAAACCTTGACAATCTGTTCTTTCCTTGTCCATGTGATATATCTGCACTTTTTTTTAGTATTTTTTTCTAGATCTGTCAAGAGTCTTTCTCCCAGGTAGCAGATGTCTCTTTCTTTTATGGCTTTGGTTATCATCCTGCAATTTTTGAGTTTAGCAAGATAAAGGCTGGTATTACTTGAACTTTTCTACCTTGTGCATTTGATTGGCATAATTTGCACTATTTTTGTTTTCAGTATTGAATAGCAGACTGATTTTTGTATTCTCTTGACAAGAAATCCAACAGTCCTGCTGGTGTTTTGTCAGTGCCTTTATTTTTTTTGGTAGGAGTATTTTCTAGGATCCATTTAATTTTCCATAATGTTTAATTTTAGTCCAGTGATATATCACATATATCATGAATTTTGAGATTGCTTTGTACTGTACTTCCATCTATTTGACTTCATTGTTGTTTATATTTTCTTTTTCCAGTAGATCTTCGCATTTTTTGCCATTTATTTTGCCCATCTTTTGATAAAAATGTTTCCCTGATTTCTGTAATTTTAAAAATTGTTGTTCTGTCCATCCAATTGTTACTCTTACATTTTTTGTACTGTTTTTTTCTCATATTTCTCTTTTCTGGAACTCAGTGTTGAATTGGGCAGAGTTTTCCTTTTTATGCCACATACTCAATAATATATGGTCCCAACAATACTTTACATAATTATGTGGCCCTCTTTTGGCTATTTCCCTCTGTTTGCTTTTTCATTCTGGGATATTTTTGTTTTCTCCATCTTTAATGATGTCACACATTTCTCCCCAAAGTTGTTAAGGCAGCCTATCAAATCTAAATCAATCAACCATATAATCATCTAGAATATTGCTGAGAATATACATTGCCAAACTGATTATTTTATTTAAATTGTAATTTTAGAAGACGGACTGTGTTATCTGAGTTGCAGTCATCATCAGCTCTTATTTTTATGGGCTGAAGAAAAACTTTTCTATTTTTGCTTGCAGAGCATAAATAACATTTTGTTTTGCTGTGTCCATTCAGTGATGTCCATATGTAGTTTTTTGCTTGTTGAAGAAGGTATTTGCTATAAACACTGACTTTTCTAAGCAGAACTCTATTCATCTGTCTCCATTTCATTTCATACACCAAACCTAAATATTCCTATTATTGCAGATGGTCTTGTACTTCCAACTTTAGCATTGCATTCTCCTATAATTAGCCTTATGTCTTTATACTGATTTCTAGCTGAGCCAAAGTTAATCCTTACTTCGGTTTAGAGGTGTAGTCGCATTTAATTGGTGATATGAGCAATTTAAAGACATTCAGCTATTCCAAGTTTTCCTCCGTAGGAGATTTTGTTTGAAGGAAAAACAAAAGAAATTAGGAAAAAAAGTAGAAACTAAAAGATAACAGTCTGGTTTTCTGGGTCTTGAGATTTTAGTCTCAAAGACAAGGATGAAAATTTATTGGCCTTGCATATGTTGATAAATTATTACTTCCAAAGTCCTTGGGCAGAAAGACCAGTGGTAAAGATCAAGGCAGTTGCAAGTTCAGCAACATCTAACCTATAGTTCTACAACCTAATCTGCAAAAAGAACAAGTTCATGATTAAAGAGCTTAAAGATGTTGCATTTTAAGACTACTTGTTACAGATTTTTCCTTAATTTTATCTAGAATACAAGGGAAGTATGAAGTAATAGCATTTTCTTGATAATTCATCTATAAACACTTCTGGTGCCACACAGTGAATATATCGCCATGTTAGAACCAACCTAATTTCTGCCAATGAAGTATGCCATTTGTATATAGCCAGTGATACACACTTTTATTTTTTAGATCTAAGGATGCAGCTATGTGGCAGGAATATTTGTTGTTTGGAATCTTGTCCTGCTCAGATGTCTAGAGGAAGAAGTATAGAATTGGATTTTTTTTTCAGTTTGTCATTTTATAAATTACAGATCTGGCAGGTATATGGAGCTGCTCTGTGGGAGCAGGTGGTTCAGTTGCCTCCACCTGGGGTGGATGTGCACAGAGATCCATTTGTAATTGTCCCAGTCAGCCCCTCCTTCTCCTCTTCAAGCTCAGAGGGAAACAGTTAACAGCTGCCTGATAAAGTAAAGGGTTTGCTGTCAAGAATGCTGGGCTCAGAAATCTGATTTTGGCTTCAGACTAATTCAATTCTAGTGGAAAAGGATGAAATTGTTACACTGTTGCCTGCTGGGTCACATAGCTGCTGACTGAGAGGAAAGATAAGACTTTCTCCACAGTCTTCTGTTTTCTTGTCCCTCAATCTATTCATCTTTCTAGGAGAACAAATATGGTGCAGATCAGCTGCTGTATCCTTGAACACAAAAAACATGGAAATAAAGAAATGTATCCATGAATGTTTGGTCATATGCTGGCAAATAATGCACTTGAGCAGAAAGGTAGCGCCCCCCCCTCCCGATTTTCTCTGCACAATTTTTGGAAGAGCTTTCACTATGGTGTAGCTGTAGTTGCGGAAAGGAGAATATTGAGTTGAGGATGACAGTGCTTAATGTGTCTTCGGCTGCCAAGAATTTCCCAGTGGCTTGAGTTCTGCCAGTTCTTTGGTTCAGGCTCTAAAAAAAGAGAATCTGTAGAAGCTCCTCCTCTATGGATCTGATGTAGCCCATTATTAGGCAAATAGTCCACCTCTTCCATGTTGAACTGCTTCTCGGGGAAGGCAAATAGAGCCTTTGAGCCTATAACTTTTTTTTCCCCCTGAAACAATCTGAAAAACATTGGGAATTGCAGAGCAGCAGAAGTGTTGTGACACAGAATTTGACACCATCTTTTCTTTGGGCTATTTTGCTACTTTTACAAAATGATGGAATGTAAAGATCTCTCAGTCATAAGCTGAAAAAAAATCCTGCAAACTCTTGTATATGGATCAGACCTATAACACTAGCTTCAAAAAAACACTTTACTCTCATGTCTGCAGCCCCAAGGTCATCATAAGCTCCTTTTACTTTCAGGGGAGAAAATTCACAGGCTTCAAAAATTGGGCAAAGTGTGGTTGCTGTAGGTGAGTAGTATTTCTGAAGCATAGCAAGCTTGCGATTGATTTTTTGAATGGAGTGAAATGCTGCTGATACGATTCATGTATTGGTGGTTTCCATTAAATATTGAACTGCTGGAGAGAACTGGAATAAGATCAAGGACAGGATCATTCATGCTTTTGTATAACTTATCATTTGGTGAATATCCATGGTATTTGTATATTTGTATTCTATACAGCAGGCATAACAGTAATGAATATCCACTACAGAGTGTAGGTGAAATCATGAGCACATAAGGTGGAGAAAGAACTTAAAACATTCATTTTGCCATGAATTTTGCAAAGATTCTTTTACATTTACAAACCCTACCAATCTTTCAGTGGAAGTTTTTAAAAAGTCTAGATGGCAAATTAGTGTACAAGAATGTTGACAAAACAACTTGGAGTTTAGATGTATGATCTGTTCCTAGAATCAGTTATTGTGTCTCATATTCAGTGGTTTACAATAGGTTTGTTTTAATGAGTAACCCAACCAATCTCAAATAACATTAACAGAAAAAAAACACTAGGTAAATTCATGATTGCAGTTGCAGTCTGTGGTGATTTCCATTATTGCAAGTGTTTATACAAGTAAATTTTGTAATTACCTGTTCTGGAATATAAATTTGCCCAGTGTTATGTATTTGGGTTTACTACTAATGAAACATCATTTTCTTGAGAAGCTCTTAAAACCTAAATAATATTCTACACACAAATTAATGCATTATTTTAAATGCCAGGTTTTGGGCAATCATCTTAATTCAAGAAGATCCTTCAGAAGGGGAGGGGGATTTTTAAGGTTCCATGGAACTGTTAATTCTCATGTAATTCTCAGAATGAACAAGATATGCAATCTTCTCCCTTGTGGCTTAAAGGAAAGCAAGAAATTGTGTAACTTTTTTTCTCAAGACTCTGGAGTTTATTGTGGAGTTTTTTGGAGTGCTAGAAACCAACTTTGAGGTGTATTTGTCCAGTTTTGTTCATTCTAGATGACTTGGACCACAGGTTTTTTTTTCTTTAGTGGGATAAGTTGGAAATGTTACACCACTGTGATGAGATGCAAGCAGGACTCAGCATCCTATATTTTCCCGGAATTCTCCACTGATGCTTTTAATTGCTGATCCAGTTTTGAATTGAAGTTAAAGGAGCTCGTCCATTACCAATCACAAAGGTTGAAAAAAGTTAAGCTATGGACATAAACTATACTGTAGGTTAGATTTGTGAAAACTTGATCATACAATGTATTTGCCTACACAGGCATACATTTGCGCCTATCTGAGAAAGGCCAGGACTTTTTGCGCGGACAGAAAACATACTGTGTGGATGAGTCTTTAATGTTCATCCATGATATTAACATAGTTCCTAGGATTCTTGATGTCTTGATTCGGAATGTACTGAATCCAGATGGATTTGCCACCAAAGGAGGCTCCAGAGATATTTGTAGTTATTTCCTGATGTGGAGGAACTGAACACATTTGGCTGGAGAGCTCATTCCAGTTTGTTTGTTCGTTGGCTTTGGACCAGGAATGCATCAGACTGAAAATGTGATCTGGGCTGGGATGCTCTGCTGAACATCAAGAGCCCCTGTCTTGTGGTTTCTTCTGTCCTCTTCCTATTCCATTTGTGGATCCATTTTAGAGCCAGCACCTGCTTTAGGGAGTAAAAGAGTGGCCAAATTGGCTCTCTTGCTGAGTTTATGTAGACAAGACATTAATATGATATGACTCTTACTATATGGCATCCTGATGCGAGATCAGGCTATTTATTTATTTTTTCATTAACTCTTCCAGTACTGAGAAATGGACTTTTAGCCTAAAAAAGAAAAAATGAATTTGTGATTATGGTTTGAAAATTAGAAAGGGTAACTTACAGAAACAAGCGAATTATGATGTAATTGTAGAGAGGGTAAAATATAAGTGCATTTATAGCTGTTGTCAAAAAGATTGGAAGTTGCTTCTTTGTAATCTTTTGTTTCTTCTTATTTTCTATTTTTTTCTTATTCACCATTTCTTATTTTTTCCTTTTCTAATATTTGTGCATTGTTTTTATATTTTGTTAAAAGAATCTTCAATAACAATTATATGAAAAAAAGAAATAAGTTGTATCATCTGTTGAATTTTTTTCAGTGAAGAAGTATGTTACTGGGACACAGTTTGCTCATGACGCTAAGCGGTCCTGACTGATTTATGCATCTTAGTTATAGTGGTGACAAAAATGGAAAGAGAGTCATAGAGATAGGGGCTGCTTACAGTAGGGAAGTGTCTGGGCCATGGCCACAGATTCTTCCTTCTGGACTTGTACTGTGCAATTTGCAGTGAAGCTTGTTCCATAAAATAAAAGCAATGCTATTTTTAATCCCTTCAGTTTGAATGAATGATAGAAGTAAACCATCCCATTCATTCATTCATTCATTCATTCATTCATTCATTCATTCATTCATTCTTTCATTCTCTATAGCCATCCATCTCCGTCAGTGTTATGGATCTATGTCTGAATAGCAATTTTTGATTAGTGCTGGAGTTTAGGATTAATATTATGGTCCTATGCTCATTTGGAAGAACGTGTCATCAACTTTACTGGGACTCTGTGTGTGTGTGTGTGTGTGTGTGTGTGTGTGTGTGTGTGTGTGTAATACTCCAAATTCTAATTGTGGTGGGATATGCAATTATGCATCTCTCAATTCCTTAAAGCAAATGCATCTTTTCCAGGGACTGCATTGCAGCTGGGAGGGCCAAATTGAGCTCCTGAGGCAGAATATAAGACAAATAAATCAAGAATAAATGCACCTGATTTTAAGCAGGGCAGACAAGTGATATATGAGTGCCCAATGTGCTCTGAAGCATCTTTTTCCTTCGGAATCTGAAGTACTGCTTGCTCTAATGTGTAGAAATGTGATGGTATAACTTTGGAAATAAATTTTGTGGTTTTTGTTTTGTTTTTAATTTTTTTGTTATAAACCCCTTTTTGTCAAATTTTAGTATGACTTTTACAATTACATAAAACAAAGTGATCACCGAATTCATTTTTCTGTTGAAGATGTCACAAATCCCAGAAATGAATAGCCCGAAGGAATAGCTAAATGACTAGCCACTTAATAAACCTTAACGAATGAATATTGTCTTTTCTATCCACTCCTTCATTGCCCTCATAAGTGGGCTTCAAGTGAAGTAATGAATCAGGGAAACATCCGTGTCTCTTGCAAAATGCTTTTTTTCTTTGAATATGCACTGTGTCTTTTAAGGAAGTGTTGGAGCTTCAACATTTTATTAGCAGGATTTTATGTTACGTGCTCTCTTTTGTGTGTGTGTTCAGCCGTATTCTACTTCTTAGTCTCTAGCTGTTGCTTTCAGCCCCCTCACATTTTAAGAGTAATTGGTCTAGAACCTTTAATTTCAGCAATCTTTTCCTTCCATTTGACAGAGGAAGAGACATAAAGTGAACAATAGCTTCACAGTATTGTTTGAGAAAGCCAAACAGCAAGATTTGAAGATTTGATTCACCAGCTTAATTAAAAGTGTGGTAAATTAAAGTAAGGCTCCCAACCATTTAAATAATTCTTAGTTAATTATTGTGTGTGATTTAATAGAAAAGTTGACTAATTAGCCATGTAAAAACCTTTAAATGTTTCAAAAACATTATTTGGTTTTTTAAAAAAGTGATATATGTATGTCTCACAGTAACTTTTTACTACCTGTAGTGTGTGTAAAAAATGGATTGAAAATCATATATATGTATTTGTAATAAATATAGTGCACAGCTTGGAGATATCCTATCAGCAAAACACAATTTGGGAGCTAAACTCCACTATCACATACAGATTTGACAACATTCCTAGATATAGGGACAATAAGTTGTTCCTATTAATAGGGGTAGTTGTAAAATATTTAGTTATCTGTAAAATTGAGTCCATTAAAAGCCGCATCAGTTATCTGCCGTTGTTGGCAGGAGAATTAAGATACTGAGAGCCAGATGCCTGCTTCACTCAGCAGCTCTAATATAAGTGGACTTGTGCTGGGACAGTGGACAGTTGCAAGAACAAATTGATGTTTCTTATATGATGTGGTTGACTAAGACAGACATGTAGGAGAATTTCACATTATAGCCAATGTCCTTTTGTCCTTAGGGAAACTATCTGATCCATTTTCTTTATCCTAAATAGGTGATTTTGATCTGGCCCAGCACCTGCCTGTGCATCCCTAACGAATCATTTTGCCGCTAACAAGCTAATTGCTAGCCTAATTATTTAGTGAGGTGATGTCGGTGTAACATGGCAAGCGGGTGGTAGGAACTGTATTCTGTATCCCGGGAGTGCAGCTGTATTTGTCACTTCCCAGAGAGTTTGTTGAGACAAAGCAGAGAAGAGTAAACATCATAAACATTTATGCCTCTTGCATATTCAGGAGCAGATGAGGTTGAGGAAGCTGCACACTGGGAGGGTGGAAAGCAAGGTGGAGGAAAAGTGGCATCAGAATTGAAGGAATGTAAAATTGAGAGGGACTAATTTTTCAAGGCAGTGGTCATGTGGTTAAAAAGGTATGGTACCATCATGTGGGCACCACACCCCAAATGTACAGTATTATCTTTATAAATACCTAGGAAAACATGACTGAATATTCAGCCCTCATGCTCAGCCTATAGGTTGATAATACTTCTTGAGATTAAAGCATTTATATTCATCCTGAGACAAAATTCTTTCTAAGTGTTGTATTCTCCTCAAGAGACAATTCTGCATTCTACTTTTTTTTAAAAAAAGGAAACAAAATATTTATATAATGTGAAGTATGCTTTTATAAAACTAGGCATTTATTGCCAGCTGCTCTACTTTTAAAATATTTCTAAGTGTTCCTTTTCTTAATGTGGCCAACTTAAATTGGCGTGTTTTAAAATTAGCCAAGATGCAAATAGTTGAGTCTGGCATTCCGTTCTCCTTTCTAACTGAGAAAAGTGGCATTCCCTATGCGAAATTGGTCCCCTTATGTCAACTTGGTGAATTATTTCCTTGGTTTAATTATTTTCTGCTTCCTCATCACAAACCTCTGTTAAATGAGCTATGGGATTCAAGAACAGCTGAGCAAGCAAACAAAATTGCAGCTGTGAATTGGTTGGCTTGGCCGGAGTCAATTCCTTCAGCTTGCCTGCTCTTTTAGCTGCTTTCCCTCACCATCCCTTTCACCAAAGTGCAGAAGGTCTACAGTTAGCTGTTATTGCTTGCAGAGGCCCCTATGAATGACTGGCAATTCTAGAGCTGCCTTTGAGGCCCTTTAACCATACAGCTCGAGAGGAATGCCTCCGTGTGAGGCATGACAAGAAACCCAGGGGAAAAGCAGACAAACCTTTGGTCCTAAAAGACTGCAAATAACAGGATGGTTAAAAGGGCAACTCACAGGAATGTGAAAATGATTCCTTTTATGTGCACAAAGTGTGCACAAAGTGCCCCAAAGCTGTATTAGTCTGGCTTTTTGTTTGTTTGTAATCTGTTTCCTGAAAGGCTCACCTGCAAATCTGTAATCAGGATTTTGCTATTTAATTAAGAAGGATTTGGAAGCCATAAGATTCAACAAAGCATGAGAAGCCATATTCATTTGGATTTTATACTGTTTTGGCATTGGGTAGTAAGGTTATTTCTCTTCAGCAGAAGGGCCTGTCTGGGCTTGGGTCTTTTTCAGAAAAACTATACTTTACTAAATCATCAGGACCAGATAGTTTACATATCAGGGTTCTGAAGGAGGTGGTAGATGTGATCTCGGAACCATTGAATGAAACCTTTCAGAACTCCTAGCATGTGGGGGAACTACCAGAGGACTGGAAAGGAGCTGAAGTGGTTCCAGTCTTCAAAAAGGGGAAAAATGGATCCAGGGAACCACAGATCAATAAGCCTGACATCAAAACTGGTAAAATCCTAGAAAAGATAATCAAGCAGCATATCAAGGAGCATTTAGAAATGAACAAAGTGATTATAAGAAGCCATCATGGGTTTGTTAAAAGGAGTTCATGCTGAGCAAATCTTATTGCCTTCTTTGATAAAGCGATTAAATTAATGGATTAAGGAAACGGTGTGGATATTTAGACTTCAGTAAGGCATTTTGTGAGCCGCCCCGAGTCTCAGGAGAGGGGCGGCATACAAATTTGATAAAATAAATAAATAAATAAATTTTATAAAGTAGACTGCCATCTATCTCTTGGTAAGATAGGACAATGTGGGACAGACATACCACTAAATGGATTTGCAGTTGACTGACCAACCACACTCATCGTGTGGTCCTCAGTGGAATTATATCTCTTTGGAGAGAAGCATGCAGTGGGGTATCTCAAGGTTCTGCCTTAGGCCCAGTGCTCTTCAACATTTTCATAAATGATCTGGATGAGGGAGGGATAGTAGGGGTACTCATCAAATTTGTAGATAAGCCTAAGCCAGGAGGAATTGCTAACACTCTGGAAGATAGACTCAAGATTCAGAATGATTTTGACAGATTTGACCATTGGGCCCTAACCAAGAAGAAACAGTTCAGTAGTGAGAAAAGCAAGGTCTTGCCCTTAGATAGGAAAAACCAAATGCAGAGGTGTAGAATAGGCAGAACCTGGCTCAATAGTAGTAAGAGAGAGAGATCTAGGTGTCCCAGTGGACCACTATTTAAGTATGAGTCAGCAGTGTGCTGCAGCTGCCAAAACAGCTAATGCAGTACTGACCTGACAGAGGGATAGCATCAGAATCACAAGAAGAGATAGTACTGCTCCATACTGCACTGGTGAAGCCGCACTTGGAATACTGTATTGGTCACCAAGTACTGGTCACCAAGATATAAAAAAAGATATTAATTCAGAGAAGAGCAACAAAAATGATAAGAGGTCTGGAAGCTAAACTGTACGATGAATGGCTAAAGAAATTAGGTATGTTTAGC
Organism: Bothrops alternatus; assembly: GCA_034064705.1. Taxonomy (NCBI): domain Eukaryota; kingdom Metazoa; phylum Chordata; class Lepidosauria; order Squamata; family Viperidae; genus Bothrops; species Bothrops alternatus. Next base: position 14,194,892 of record JARGCV010000007.1, on the reverse strand, counting down.
CTAATAAAGAGAAGGCTTAGGGGTGATAGGATAGTGATCTTCCAATATTTGAATGGCTGTCACAGAGAAAAGGGGATTGGCTTATTCTCCAATCCACCAGATGGCAGCACAAGATGCAATGGGTAGAGTCAGTGGGAAGTCCAACTTAGAAGTAAGGAGAAATTTCTTGATTGTGAGCCAAATTAATCAATGGAACAAGTTGTCTCCTGGAGTTGTGAATGCTCCTTTGCTGGAGGTTTTCAAGAATAGACTGGACAACCATTTGTCTGGGATGGAATTAGGATATCTGCTTTGGACAGGAAGTTGGACTGGAAGACCTCCAAGGTCCCTATGATTCCATGATTTTATGATTCCATGATTCTATGGATTTATAACAAGGCTCCTGCTTCTTACACTTTTAAGGTATCTGAAAATCGAATTTTTCTTTCAACTATTGTTATAATCATCATCTTGTTCTTATGTTGCTTCTTGTTTTATGCCCTAAAACAGGTATGTCAAACTGCCGGCCTGAGAGCCGGATGCGTCACACCAAAACCACGCCCACCCCATTGCCGGCAATGGGGAAAAAGTCCCGATACATCGCGAGTTTGACGTGCCTGCCCTGAAAGATAAGAGAGAAGCTAGCCATGTCCATGCAAGCATTTGTAAGACCTATGTTCTCTTTAGCTTCAAGCAAAGGTTTACCCAGATACTCAAGCAAACTTTGGTAACAAGCAACTCTTAAAATATCTGGAAATCTCTTCCAGACACAGAATGCTGCTTCCGTTCTTTCCCTCATTCTGCCTAAAGAAGATTTTACAATGAGAGTTTGGGGCAAAAGCTCTGGATTGCAGCAGACTTAGGAAATTCAGCAAGCTGGAATTTAAACATTTTAAATTGATGAAGGTCACCTAGCCAGCTTTAATACCTAAGGCAGGACTAGAACTTAAATGTTGCATGGTTTATAGCAGACATGTCAAACACAAGGCCCGGGGGCCAGATGCGGCCTGCTACGTGGTTTCATGTGGCCTGCGAAGCCATCCTGGAAACAGTGAGGGAATGGCCCCCATTGCCTTGGCCCCAGACCAGGCTGCCCAGGAGCCAATGTACAATTTTGCGGTGGCCATCTATGCTGAAATGCATTCAGTCTTAGCTCCACAAGGCAGTCTGGAAACAGCAAGGGACTGGCCCCTGCTGCATTGGCCCCACCCTCTGGGCGCACGCTGGGGAGGTGTCACCCTTTGTGAGAATGAAGAAATGCACCATTTCCTGGAAGTGGCCACCAAATGGCCCTTGCCTGCTTCACATATCTGGCTTGATGGGCTCTGGGGAAGGGGTTTCAGCAGGTAGTGGGGCGCTCTCTTCATGGCGCCGAGAGGCTGAGCAAGTCGGCGCAAATTCAAAAAGAAGTGCGCTGCCGCTCAGCCCCCAGCCTGCCTGATTTCAGCAGGCAGCAAGGTGCAAAGTTGGCGAACTTTGCACTGCCCGGCTCAGCCTCTCGGCGCTGTGAGGAGAGCGCCTCGCTGCCTGCCGAAACCAGGCAGGCTGGGGGCTGGGCAGCATTGCTCAGGTAACGAATGCCACCTCTGGCACATGTGCCATAGGTTCGCCACCACTGCACTAGACCAAAGTGGCTCTTATGCATAGATTTGTGTAAGAAAGTATGTGTAGGATTGCAGCCAGTTGCATCTGCAGGACCTCCTGGATACCAAGCATAGTTTTTAGAAGCTGCTATCATTTGTTTAATTGGTAAGGTACACACCACCACTGCAGCTGTTTTTCAGCATAGTTTTTAGGATCTGGTTCATTCTTTCCATAAGACCATCTGCTTGTGGATAAGGACTGGTATGCACCCCTTTATTCTGTTTGCTTCTTTATCTGTAAGGATCTCATTTGGTATGCCTATTCCACTAAAGCTTTTGCCCAGTTTCTTTGTACTCTTTGGGAAGTTGCGTTCTTTAACAGAACTTCTTCAGGATAACAAGTTGCATAATTGCAAGCAACTAGCATATACTCATTGCCTTTACTAGACTGTGGCAAAGGGCCTACAATGTCTATGGCTATTTTAGAAAAAGGAATAGCAATTAAAAGCACTCTCTCCATATGAATTTAATTGACACAGGGCAAGATCTATAGTAATGGGCCACATCTTTACAAATTCCTGGCCAACAAAATCTATCTGAAATTCTGTACGTGGTCCTATCTCTACCCATATATCCAGACCATGGATTTTCTTGGGCTAGTTCCTATATAGCCTTGCAATATCTCCAGGGAGCTACTAATTGTTCAATTTCTTTGTATAGGGATGAAACCAAAATGGGTACAGCAACCCTGTTTTTTCTTGAAATCTGGGTGTTGGTTCTTTGTTTTCCTTTTTTTTACTGCAAACCAACAAAAGTTTTAACATTGGATCTTTCCTTTGTACAAATCCTAAGTGAATTTCCCATTTAGGAATGTCTATCCCTATGGCAGGCATGTCAAATTCGTGACATCACGTGATGTATCATGACTTTTTCCCCATTGCCGGCTGAGGTGGGTGTGGTTTCGTTGTGATGCATCTGGCCCATGGGCTGGCAGTTTGACATGTTTACCCTATGGTTTCACCCCAGCTTTGGTTGCCTTTTGTAAAGCTTTTTCTTTCCAGAACATCTATTAAATCAGGATGGCTAAGAAGAATCCAGGTTCCTTCCCTTCCTGCTTCTGCTCCATTCTCATCTTTGCCATTGACTGAACTCTTGTGATTATTCTCACCATCCTAGCCTCCTTTAATCCTTTTTTTCTGAATCCAGCCCTCAATAAGTGTAAAATCTTTCCAATTACTAGATTACATGTGAAGTTAGGGATTACTCCTACCACCATTACCTGTTCTTTCCTCTATACTCTGGCTTTAACCAATGGGACCATTTTAATTGGCCCAAACACACTTGTAAGAGGCTCTTTAACCATAAAAGCTCCCTTTACTAAATGAGGACATCGCAGTGGCTGTCTGTTCCCAGTATCTACTAAGCATCTAACAGTGACCCCATTAATTTCTGCTGGGATCATAATTTTTCTCCCCAGAGATTCTTGCACTATTGGAGTTCTTCTCTTTTTTCCTCTGGCTTTTATAGTCATTTGGCAAGTGTCCACTTTTCCATAGTTGTAACAACTATGGTTTTTGGCTCTCTGAATTCCCAATGCTGTCCTTTTGTTTGGGCTGAAGCTAAAGATTTTTCTACTTCTTTCATCTTTAGCCTTCCAGCTCCTTATAGTTCCTACTTTCTGGAACAGGAATTTTTCTTTCTTCTTCTTCTTCCTCATCTTCCTGTGTCTCTTTTGCTTCCACGTTGTCCTCAGCCACTTCTTATTGACTCATTTCTGGGTTGTATTCTTGCATCTAAAACCTCACACTTTAATAGGAAGTATCTGTAGAAATTGTTCTGAAATTACTTCCTCTACCACTTTTTTCTTTCTCATTTCATCTGGCCTCATTTCCTGCCTAAGTCTTTCAATGTTGCCCAAAATTCATAAATCCCTTCATGTTTTTCATATGTGTAGCTCCCAAATGCTTGCCCATAGGTGTAAGGGGTTAAATCATACCTGTATAGGATTACCTCTTTAACAAGGGAGTAATTGATTACTTCTCTTGCTGGAAGATTACTATAAGTTCTCAGAGACTTTCCTGATAAACATGGGGCTATTTTGGCCACCCATCACTCTCAGCTGTTTACAAGAGGTAACAACTCTTTCAAACATGGTAAAATAGGCCTCTATGTTTTCTTCTTTGGACAAATTTGGAATTTTTATGTCTTTGGAACCTCACTATACATTCTGAAAACCTTAGAGGTGATGGTCCTGTTTCTGATGCCTGCCCCCCCTTTAAATCAGTCCTCCAAACTCTACTCTTGTCTTTCACTCTTTTCTCATTCTGTAGTCTCTTTCCTTTGTGTCTGTCTCCAAAGTCACTCTTCTCTTTATTAATTAACCAAAGCCTTTCCTCTTACTGTTGCTTTAACATTTCTGTAATGATATTGGTGCACGTATCCAATCCTAGACCCATTTCTGGCTGGTCTGGCCTCTTCAGTTTAACTACAGGTAAAGAGTGGATAACTGTCTGTAACAAAGTGCTAGTCTCTTTTAAGAAAGAATCTGTCCCTTCTACTTTTTCCATGGCTCTTTTTTGGTGTAGGCTGTCGTAAGGGGTCTGGTTTCTGCAGCTGTTGGCTATTTGTTGCAAAGTATGAACTCTGTGAGGACCAAACTCCTTTCCTTGTGCAGCTGGGATTTGTTTTGCTTTTATGAAGTACCGGTATTTAATGAATTTGAGTTTAAGCCATCTCCACCTGTGTGGTTGCCAGTCTGGGTTTGATATTCCACCGTTTTATGAATATCTCTCCATTGCCACCACTTTGTCACAGGCTTTTATGTACACCCAATTCTCAAAACACAAAAGAACAAACAATACAGGTCCCTAGACAACACACACACAAACATTCACAGGATATAACACTAATCATTCCTACTCCACTTTTCTCCATTGCTACTACTCCTACTCCAATTACTGCTCCTTATGAATATTTCTACTCCTTATGAGTATTGCTAGAAAAAAACTCTCTTTCTGACTACTTCCACACACCCTCTGCCCCATGTTTCTCAGAACAGTTTTTATAACTTAGTTGTCTGCTGGCTGAGGAGAGGGCTTAAAAATACAGGACAACAGCAACCCAGGTCCTGTCCATTTTCTAGGCAGCCTGCTTTCTCACACAGACTAAAAATATGAATCGCTCAGTGATAGAATGGGTGATCTTTTAGCCTTTATTTAAACATCTTCAGTGTCTACCACTTCCTGAAAGGATGCAGAGTCCACCCTACATAGATTTACAGTACTCATAAATGGCATATTGTACCCGGCTACTGAACAGTGTGACAATAAAGGATAAAGAGTAATAGTAATGAGTTAGTACTAAGAATTGGGTGCAGGTAGCAACTTGCCATATTTAACTTTATTAAATATTGAAAGCAAATGAGGTCATACTAAAGATCTATGTTTTCAAAGTTATGTGCACATACATATTTTATAGGTGGTATTAGCTTTAATAACCATTAAAAGTCTATCTTGCTATTTAGCTAAAGCTGGTTCTTTTAAACAACCACATACAATACATAATTTTCCCCCCAAAGTAAACAATGGAGAGGTTGAGTTTTCTGTTTCCCGGAAACTTGTATCTTGGCCCCTTCTTTTAACAATATTTCCTCAGGTTAACCTGGCAGTTCTCAGAGAGCAACAGTGACATTCCCAGCTGAAGTCTGTAGAGAACAGTAGTTTGCCATTAACATATAACTGTATTCTGATAGAGCTAGCAGAACAATGGCTTTAGTGTGTAATCTATGGACAGATTTATTTTTTGAATACCTCCATTTTGAATCCAAAAATTGTTGGTTGCAGGAAATAAGTTTTTTTTCTCCCTCCATCTCCTTCAATTTTCTCTGCATCCCTGGACCCTCAAATGCATGCTTAGATACTCCTGGACCAGATGTTGCCATGACAACTGCTCTCTTCCTGCAGAGGTGGAGATGGGAGTAAATATCATGTTTTAAGAAATTTACCTATTCCTGACGCTCCCTTCTTTCTTTCTTCCATTCCTGGGTTTTTTTCTATTCCTCACTGTCATCCTCTCTCAATTCCAAGTGTCTGGACCTGCTTCAAAGTGAAGGGGGTGTTCATCTTATGTGTTAAGTTGGTCTACTTTGTTGTGGATTAAGAGGGATGGCTGGTTTGACCATTAATGGATTTGGGTAGTAGGAGGCAAAATATTGGGGTGCTTCCCTTGATGTTTTTGTTCAAAGCGAAGATAAAGGCACTAGTTGAAAGATATATGTAGAAGGACCCAACTAAGAAAGAGAAGCTAGATAAGAAGAATTGCTACAGAAAGTTGGGTTAATCCTATTGTAGTATATTTCAGTTTGTTTAGCTTGATGATGTCAATTGAGATGATGGATACATGAGACAATCTACTTCTTGCTCAGTCCTTACCATCCTGCATACAGGGAGAGATTGGACTGAAAAGAAAAATGAAATAGTTCTTTGAAATATAGCAGTGATGGTGAACCTTTTAGAGACCGAGTGCCCAAACTGCAACCCAAAACCCACTTATGCATCATCAGATGCCAGGTAGATGTGGCCCATTAGGTGGGTGTGGCCCATTGGGTGGGCGTGGCTGCGGTGGTAACAGCAGACTGGGTAGGACTAAAAAGTTCAATCAATCAATTCCAACTTTGCAAGATTATTATTATTATTATTATTATTATTATTATTATTATTATTATTATTATTTAATTTCTATGCCGCCCTATTCCGGAGAACAAGGGAGGAACCTAGGGGTCGACCTCTGACCCCCTGCCAACACCGACTGCGACCGACCAGTGAGGTAGGAGGTGAACCACTGCAAAACAGTGCCCCCAACCTCTCCAGTCGGTGCAGAAGGATACCATGGTCAATGGTATCGAAAGCCGCTGAGAGGTCAAGTACCACCAGGATAGTGGATAATCCCTTATCCCGGGCCCGCCAGAGATCATCCGTCCGCGCGACCAAAGCAGTTTCCGTGGAGTAGCCGAGCCTGAATCCTGACTGTTGAGGGCCCAGATAATCGGCCTTATCCAAGGACCGTTGGCGCTGGAGTGACACCACCTTCTCAACAACCTTCCCTATAAAGGGAAGATTGGAGACAGGACGGTAGTTGTTTAAAACAGCTGGGTCCGAATGCTTCGGGAAGGCTTGAAAATGAGTGCAGATGAAGGTCAGGAAGAATTAGAGGAAGTACAAGCAGAACTCAAAAAGAAAGATGAAGAACTCCAGAGAATGAAACTCTTAAATGGGCCCGGAGATATGGAAGCGGGTACGGGCCCTGTAATACCTCAAAAGAAATGTCTGCATTTTATTTCTCCAATTTTTGTGCAAGCATTCACTTTAACATTCCTAGCTGAATGGGGTGACCGTTCTCAGTTGACCACCGTTGTTCTGGCAGCAAGAGAGAACCCCTACAGTGTGGCAGTGGTGGAACAGTTGGTCATAGTTTGTGTACTGGCTTAGCAGTGATTGGAGGAAGAATGATAGCACAAAAAATCTCCGTTTGAACTGTGACAATCATAGGAGGCATTGTTTTCTTAGCATTTGCGTTCTCTGCATTATTTATAAGCCCAGACGTTGGATTTTAGCAGGAGCATTTTTTTTTCCTTTTCCTTGAAATACAAGAACTAGAACCAGTGACTGCCATTTGGCTTCCTGTATATAATGTACAGCTACTTACTCCAACAAGCACTGAAGGTGGGATGCTGTAATTTTTATAGTAACAATTAGTTTGGTATGTTTTGTAGATACAGTCTCTGCTGGACAATAACATGATCTATATATTTGGGAAATGAATAATGTACATTTTGCTTACTATACTGGCTCAGATAAACTGAAGTTCAGCTCCTGAAATTTTATTTTAGTTATTTTGCTGGCGGATGTCCAAAAAACACTGCTTGACAGCCCCCTTTGATTTTATTTCTCAAGTACATGGTTCCACAATCAGAAATGAAGAGCTATGCCAACAATTAAGTCATCTACTCAAGACTGTGGACTTGTGGAAAAATCAGGATACTTTGATAGAGAGCGTGCTAATTCAGAAACGGTCTCAAAATACACAATCCATCTAGATATTTACAGATCAATTTTTGTATTTTACTGAACATTTGATGCATTTTCAGATTAAAATATTCTTAAAAGCGAAAAAAAAAACAAACAGCTGGGTCCAGGGAAGGCTTCTTGAGGAGGGGGCGCACAATTGCCTCCTTGCAGGGAGCCGGAAAGGACCCCTCCCTCAAAGAAGCGTTGACAATCTCCTGAACCCAGCCCCGCGTCACCTCCCTGCTGGCCGAAACCAGCCAGGAGGGGCACGGGTCCAATAAACAGGTGGCGGAGCTCACAGCTCCAATGGCCTTGTCGACTTCATCAGGTGCTACCGGGTCAAACTCCTCCCACACAACAGGATCAAGACGAGTCCCTGTCATCTCGACTGAATCATTATCAGCCGATACTGCATTCCAATTGGAGTCAAGATCCATCCGAATCTGGGCGATTTTATCCGCGAAAAACTTATTAAAGTCCTCAGCACTACCCTGCAAGGGTGCATCAATCCCCCCCCCGATTAAGGAGGGAGCGAGTTACCCTGAACAGGGCGGCTGGGCGGGATTCCGCAGATGCAATCAAGGCGGAATGATACGTGCATCTTGCCGCCTTGAGCGCCACCTGATAAGTCTTCATATGAGATCTTACAAGTGTTCGGTCAGATACGGATTTACTTTTCCTCCATCGCTTCTCTAGGCGTCTCTTCTGGCGCTTCATCCCCCTGAGTTCCTCAGTAAACCAAGGAGATCTCCTGGGTCTGCTACCACAGAGAGGTCGCAGCGGCGCAATCCGGTCAAGAGCCCCCTTCGCAGCCATATTCCAGGCCGTAACCAGGGACTCTGCCGAACTGTGAATGAGAGAATCCGGTATTTCCCCAAGCATCCTCTGAAAACTCTCTGGATCCATCAGACGTCTGGGGCGGAACCACCTAATCGGTTCCGCCTCCCTGCAGGGGAGGAGTGGAGCCTTAAAAACAAGCCGTAGCAGAAAATGATCTGACCATGACATAGGCAAAATATCTAAGCCCCTTAAATTCAGATCATTGCTCAACTGTTTTGAGAGGAATACCATGTTGGGAGTGTGTCCCCTCTCGTGAGTCGGACCCTGAACTACCTGAGTCAGGTTCATGGTTGCCATGGTGGCCATGAACTCCTGCGCCAACCCAGAGGATTCGCCGAGCGACGGAAGATTTAAGTCCCCCAAGACAATAAGCCTGGGGAACTCAACCGCCAGCCCAGCGACCTCCTCAAGTAGCGCAGGCAGGACTGTTGACACACAGCTGGGAGGCAGGTACACGAGCAACAAGCCCACCTGAACCCCTAGGTCCAACTTCACAAGGAGCAACTCACAACCCGCAATCTCAGAAACAGCAAGCCTGCATAGGCTAAAGGTCTTCTTAGCTATAATAGCCACTCCTCCCCCCCTTCCCTGGGGTCGTGGCTGATGCCATACCTGAAACCCGGCTGGACACATCTCAGAGAGAGGAACTCCTCCCTCCGGGCCCAGCCAGGTCTCAGTCACATATGCGAGGTCAGCCTCCTCATCCAGGAGAAGATCATGGATGAGGGGAGCTTTATTTACAACCGACCTGGCATTGAGCAGCAACAGCCTGAGCCCAGGGTCCGGATTTCGCCCATTACCAGTACTTCGGGCTGAACTCACAGGGTCGGAGCAAGGGATCGCTTTTAGACAGCAAGCTCTTGTTCCCCGGGAATGGCCTACCCTATGGCTCCTGCCATATCTGCCTCTCCCCAGCAAGACCGGTATACTTTGGCCCTCTATCACCCCAGAGCCAGCGTCCCCCTCCTCCTCCGCCTCTGCCGCGCCAGGCAGGCTAGCCAGTCCATCCCATTCATTCCACTCAACCACAGCTCCATCCATATCATTAATTTATCCCTCCCACAAAAACTGCCCTATAAACTACACAAATTAAAACAATAAGCTAACCATCCATTCAACCCGATTCACTCCACAATCAGTCAATCCCCCCCACATCATTCATAACATCCAACAAAAATATGTTAAAACAGTATTAAACAAGTTGAATTATTTAAAAATTTAAACAAATAGTAATTGAAACAATTTAAAAACATAGTAATAAAAAAATAAAAACAGGCATACCACATGTTAATCCTTGCGCAATAACTATAGCTGTGCCTGTATTAGTCCCTCCTAAGATAAAACCTGTAGTAGAGTCCAAAACAGAACCCACAGGAGGAATAATTATAATAACAGTAATTATGGAACCCAAAGTCCCAAAGATAAGGCCTTCGAAAAAGTCCAACATAATGGCGGCAGCAACAAAGGCCTCACCCACAGGTCTTAAAAATTTAGCAGGAGGCACCCAGCCGACGGAGCAGGCCCGCTAGCACGATAACCGCTTCCACAATTGCAGTCCTTTCCAACAGTCCAGGGTCAAGGCCAGCAAAGTCTCCTCCAAATTTCCCTCAGTTCTAGTTGCCAGGAAAAGGAGGAGAAAAGCGCCGTCAAAGCCGAAGCTGGCCTATTCCAAGATCTCTGGCAGCCTGCCTCGAAAGGGGAGGTGGCAAGCCAGTACAATGAAAATGAAGGACAAGCCAGCATCGGGACCAGAACTCGGCAAAATAGAGGCTGAGAAACAATTGGTGGCAAAAAGCAGGGAAACCAAAAAGCTCTCCTGTTTGAAAATCCCCAAAAAGCCACATAAAGCCAGACAGCAATGGCAGAAGCGGGGCGAGCCAGCGAAGGACAAGATGGATACCTCCGACAGGCGAGCCGGCTCCAAGCCCCCCTGGGCTTGCTGGTCGCCAGTCGCCAGTCGCTGGTCACTGGCCACTGGTCGCCGGTTGCTAGCCGCAGGCTGCCGGTTGCAGGTTGCAGGCTGCTGATTGCTGGCTGTTGGTTTACTGGATGCTGGTTTACTGGATGCTGGTTCACCGGTCCGGCTGCTGCTGCTGCCTTTCGGCTGTAAGTTGCTCTGCTGCTCTTCGGCTGCAAGTTGTAAGTTGTTGCTGCTGCTTTACTGCTCTTGGTTTACTGGATGCAGTTGTCCCTCCGAGGGATGAAGGCCTGCTTCTCAAGGAATGTAACAGATCCAAAGGTGTTTGGAATCCAAAGGTGCTTCTCAAGGAATGTAACAGATCCAAAGGTGTTTTGGGACAGTGATATAATGACTGACTTTGTAAGGTACACCTTAGTTTCCTGAATCTTCATCAGTATAAACAGATATATTTGCTTTCTCCTCAATCCTTTTTTTTCCCACGAGAAGTTGAAATTGACTGATTGAACCTTTTTTATTTTGCACTGGCGGCGGAGGCCTAAAGCCCAAAGGTTTTATAAAACCCAGCTGAAGGCCTAGGACTGGGGCGACGGCACGCGTGCCCACAGAGAGGGCTCTGAGTGCCGCATCTGGCACCTGTGCCATAGGTTCGCCACCACTGAAATATAGAATTGTGAAAAAGTATTCTTCCTCTGTTTAGATTTTATGCATTTCTAGATTTGTTTGCATTATCAGAAGTCCATGTGTGTCCTCAAGATAGAAAAAGGGAGTTAACATGAGCAAACAGCACCAGCACAAAACACCACTTTTATTTTTGTTTCATTTATTTCATTTTTTTTTGAAAAAAGAACATCTTGTGATGTCCCAATGTGAAAAAAGTAATTTTCTCCCAATTAGGTCAGGCTCACTTAAATATTAGTATGACCCAGATTAAGTTTTGATAATGTTTAGAGGCAAAATGATGCAAAAATTTAGAAAACTTGAAAAGAAATGAACACTCCCCCACCTCGTTAACTTGTAACACTATTACTTAAAACAGAGTGCTCTTCATTGCACAGTATTGGACAATTATAGATTAGTTCTCCCTATTCTACTTTGGGTCAAAGTTCTGAGTTGACATGTGGGAGTTTTAATGAAGTACTATTTAAGTATTATGTATTATATTTTTTTTTATAATTAACTTTTAAAATTCAATCTCCCCTCCCCCCTCCCTGTTGTACTTGCTTTGGAAGGACACCCCCACCCCCATGTGTTGTCTAGGGACCTTTACTGTTTGTTGGCTCTTTTGTGTTTGAGCCCATATATGTATATAAATTATGCATGCAGACTGCCCAGGTTCGAATCCCGGAAGGGTGAGTTCTGACTGAAGAGAGTTAAGAAACTCGAAATGGCTATATCAGAAATCCCTTATTTCTTTGTCAACAATTTTAAACAACATATATATATATTTGTGCTTGCAAGATGGCTCTGGGTTGAGCTGAAACAAGCAAAAGGAAAGAATGATTCCTTCCTCCCATATTTGGGTTTACAGGGTGCAATCTAATAAAAAAAAATAAACACTTGACACACACACACACACACACACACACACACACACACACACACACACACACACACACACACACACACACACACACACACACACACACACACACACACACATATATATATATATATATATATATATATATATATATATATATATATATATATATATATATATATATATATATTATAGTAACTTGGAAATGCTGGTTAAATGGATAAAGCTTTTTATCCTAAAATTATTCTGGTAAATTATCCAGATGAATTGAGTATCTGTCTTAAAGCTAAAGCTGCATGTACAATAGCTTTCCTTCATTGTTTGATATTTAAGGTTAATGTGGATCTGGTAACCTAGCTTTTCCCAAGAATTTTAATTCCATAGCTTATCAACAAATGCTTGTCCCTTGTTATCTACGTAGCATGTAATATACTAAACACATTCTCTGAATCTACTCTGCATACATTTTTCCTTATCTTTTCTTAAAGCCTCTTAGTTATTCTGTAAACAGTGTCTGATAATGTTTAGAGGCAAAGTGATGAAAAAATTTAGAAAACTTGAAAAGAGACATTCCCTGTCCAAATGGATTTTTTTTCCTGGAGTTTAGTGAGAGAACTCTTAATTTTTCATCCCACGCAGTGAAGTGAAAAGGGGGGGATCTTCTATGCCAGGGGTGTCAAACTCAATTTCATTGAGGGCCGCATCAGCATTGCGGTTGCTCCCGGGGGGCCGGGTGGGTGCGGCCTACTGGGTGGGTGTGGATGGAGTTGGTGTGGCCTACTGGGTGGGTGTGGCCAGCTCTACATCATTCGCGTCAAGGGTGCCTGTGGAGGCCTGGGCAGGAGTGGGACAGATCTGAGGGTCTCTGGCAGAAAGGGGTGGGACCAGGGCAGAGCCCATCAAGCTGGATATGTGAAGTAGGCGAGGGCCATTTGCTGGCCACTTCCAGGCAATGGTGCATTTCTTCACTCCTCATAAAGGGTGAGACCTCCCCAGCATGCACCCAGGGGTGGGGCCGACACGGCAGAGGCTGGTTCCTCTATGTTTCCAGATGGCCGTGTGGAGCTAAGACTGAATGCATTTCAGCATAGATGGCCACCACAAAATTGTACATTGGCTCCCGGCCGGCCTGGGCCAGAGCCAAGGCAGCGGGGGCCGTTCCTTCACTGTTCCAGGATGGCTTTGCGGGCCACATGAAACCACTTTGGGGGCCGCATCTGGTCCCCGGGCCTTGTGTTTGACATGTCTGTTCTATGCAGTAGCCCCCATATTATGGAATTCCTTTTCTCTTGACGTATAAAGCTCTCACCTTGCTTTTTTCATAAAGTGGTTAAACATTTTATTCTGATGGCCAGCTGGTGCAGGTAGTAGCCCTGAGCTGCCTTTATAGTTTTTGGGTTTTCTATGTGTGATTCTGGATTAAGTTGATTGTTTTCATTCTACCTGTTTTTAGTCTGATTTTTAAATTATAAGATGCTGAGTCTTTTGATATGGGGGATATACAAATATTTATATAATAAAGACAAATATTTGGGCAGAAACGAGAGAGCAGCTGAGAAGAAGAAATGGGAAATAGATCAATTTTCCAAAAATATGGAAGGAAATCTATATGGGCAGATTCTGTGGCCTGTCTACATCTGCCATTTGCAAGCAGATTCCTCTTACAATTGAGGAGATGCAACATTCCCTGTTGAGGCATAACCTGGGAGGGAACTGGGAAAAAAAACCCTGAGGTATGGAATTACAGGGTGCCATTTCCCTTGGGCTGTTCTCTGCAAGTGCTAAGAGCTTACTGTATAATAAACCCTTGAGATTATGAGAAACGCCCAAGAATAATTCCTCAAATGGTGCTGGTTAAAACATGTACATACTGTACAGGCTTAATGGAAGAATTTGACTCTTTTAACAGACAGGCAAATACTTAGCAATGTCTTTGCTGCTTTTCAGTACCTTATCTTCTTTGTAGGTTTTTAAATGAAAACAAGCTTAGGCCCCAGGTTGCTTTCATTGGGATAGGAAAAAAAACAACTAGCCACCTTCTTGCTCATGCTCGCTAGAACGATCCTTTAATGGCCCTTTGCAGCCTTTCCACGCAGTTATTTTAGAACATGCTTATTTTGAATCTATTTATTTTCCTTTCCTTGTATTGTTCTTTCTTCCTGGAAAAATTTCTTAAGAGTAAGCCATTCTTGGAGGACTCTGTTTTTTTCTTCGGTGCAAAGTATAGTGAGTTATAAATCCATGCTGATAATGGATGAGGGTGATGCAATAGCAGTAATAACAGGTAGTAGAAGAAATTGCTCTACTGCTTAAACTGGCAGCAGCAGCCTTGCATTTATGGTGCTATGTTAGTCCAACAATTCCACCTATATCTGAAGCCACCTAAACAAGATGTTTGAAGCACGAAAGGATGGAAGGCTGCTTACATTCCCTTTTCCTTTCCCCCCTTTTGCCTCTCCATGTATATGAGTGTTGGATTTTTTTTGGGGGTTGTTCAACCACAGGTATTCAGTGGAATTATGATTTATGAGCACTTCCTAGTTAGAATCAGTTCTGCTTCCCTTTTCTGTAATTCAGGTCAGTGGCAAAGTTGGCAGCTGCCTGGGTAAATAATCTTTAAAAACCATTAAATGAGCAAAAGAGTATAAAGAACAATTAACATGGCAGTTATTTCATTCATGGGTAGTCCTCATTTAAAAATCTACCATAGCCCTCTCTGTTCGCTGCTTTTTTTAGTAACTTACAAGATCTCCAGGAAGAAGAGGACAAATTCTGCTTGATGTTGGCTGACCTTGAAAAGCTAAACAGAGTTGAACTTGGTTAGTTGTTGGATGGGAAATCACCAGGAAATTCCAGGACTGAGTACTAAATTGGGAAGTTGAAAAAAACATCCTGAAGAAACCAAAAGCAAACAAACCATTACTGTATTCTCCCCTTCATAGATATGTCTATGAAATCATCAGGGGTTTAACTTGACTTGAAGAAAACTTTACTTTTTTGATCTGTGAAAAGGGGTACGGGACCAAAGGCCTGGCATCATGACTTATTATGACAATTGATAGAGTTCAAGGCTGGTCTTAATATGATGAAATCAGGAATAAAATAAATGTGTCTACAGCCTGATTGTTGAGATTAATTTAAAATGCAGAACATGTACTTATGCTTGACATGTTGATTAGAAACCAGGAAATATCTACATGAAATCAGCTGTGTGAAGAGGGAGCATGTACTGGATCACAACTTATTTGACTTGTTTTATTATATTTCAGTTCTGTTCTACAGTGGTCTAAATTATGCATATATCCAAAGAATAAAGACTCTAGATATAGGTGTCTTATAAATTTCAGTGACATAAAATTGCATGTGTAATGTAATTTGTTGTAATCATATAAATAAATTATTTTATAATTTCCATCATGACATCTGATGCAAATAGGAAAGTAAACAATCATATCTCACTCCTCTGTTGACCTGGAGCCAATCTGTTTCACCATGTTGTGTCCTGACTGGCTTCTTGTCTGGTGGTTTTGCATGAGGAGAGTGAGATGGTCTGGGCTTCCCATTTTCCTAAGCAATTGCTCAGCTTGTCATGGTTGACATAGTCAAAGACTTTTCTATAGTCAACGAAGTATATACTGACTTGTCTTTATTATTATTTGGCTTTATTATACAGCATGCATTGGCAATAGTATCTCTTGTTACATTTTTTACAGCAATTTGCTCTAATCTTTTCAAAGATCAATACAAAAATCTACTGGGAGTTTCAGAGATCATGAGATTACGAATTTTGGATTCATTCCATCACTTTAGAAATGCATTTTCCCTAACTCCTTCTGAAAGGAACTTTTAAAACTAGAAATGTGAGAATGAATGAGAATCAGTGTGGTATAATGGTAGAGTTGGACTACCACTGGAGAGATCCAAGTTTAAGGCCACTTTTGGCCATAGAATTTGACTGCATGTTTTTTATCCAATAACTTTCAGATGAGTCTTCCTTTATAGCGTGGATGTCATACGTTTTTTGATGCCATCAATTCTCACATCATACTGAGTTGTCTTGTTGGGGTAGGATTTGAATTCATGATATTATAATGAACTAGATCCCTTTTGATGGCCCCATATTTTTCATTATTCCAGCCCTGCCCATGGTTATTGGCACATGACGGGGCTCGGAGTTATATTTCGATCCCATGCTTTTTAACATCTGTTGTGCAGTAATATCTGCTGTTAAATGAAGCCAGGACTGCTTTAACTATCATTGCAGAGGTGATAGGACAACAGTGTCAGCTTTTGTTTTCTCTAACTAATTGCAAGGAAATTATAAAAATCCCGAATTTGAGGATGAATGAGGGTAAATGAACTGAGGTTTTATTCAGAAGGGGAGAAATGAGTTCTCCTAGAAGGAATATGTGTGAAGATGGGAAAGCAATATAATGTTGAAAACAATAATACTCTTAATGAGGGATCATATGTGCAGCTTGGGAGTTCTACTGAACTCAACGTAACCTTGAAATTTGCAGATCACACCAACAACAGGGATGCAGCTCTTCATCAGCTGCATCCCTATCTGATTATATCCAGACCAGAATATCATAACATGTTGTAAATGAAGATGTCTTTAAGAAGACTTCAGCTAGTTACAGAATTCAGCTGACCAATTATTACAGGGGTAAAATTTTCAGAAAAGATAACACTAATCCTGTACCTTTTGTATAGCTTTCTAGTGTATTCCCAGGCCCATTTTAAACAGTGAATAAATATTACCATAGAATTACAAAATGAACTTTTCCAGTCCTTAAGATTAGCCATTGAAAATCTGTGCTTAAGACTTTTTTTTTTTCAGCAGGCATGTCTTTTTTTATACTCTTTCTCTTTCTCTGTCTGGCTTTTCCCCGAACCTAACTTTATTTTAAATGTGCATATTTTTATTCTGATTAATTTTAAATCATTTTAATGAACATAAATTTAATAATAATAAATTCTGTTGCTTACTAGGTACATGGTGAGAATTAACTGCATGGGGATAGGGAGCCGCGAGGAGGAAAGTTGTTTTCTCCTAGCCATTGGGAATCCGTTGCATGTGCTTTTCAATTGATAAAGAATTACTATCATTATTATCACTAATTTCTCTGTTGGTGATAATCCTGAAGATTTGAGATCCCTTTGTCATGGAATAATTTTATTATCTGGTGAGCTGAAATGATATCCGACCACTAATTTCTTATTATTTTTCTATTCCTGTATTTTTCCATAGCCCTTGCAAATAGATGACAATTTCTGCGGGCAAGATTTTAACCAACCATTGGGTGGAACTGTCACCATTGAAGGTGTGCCACTGTTTGTGGACAAGGAAGATGGCATGACATCTGTGGCTGCTTATGACTACCATGGACACACAGTTGTTTTTGCTGGTACACGAAGCGGCAGGATAAAAAAGGTAAGACTCTTGGAGGTCTTGTTATGTTGTTTAGTAGAGTCCTATTGGCCCTTAAAATGGGGAAAAAAATTCCCTGGGCCTCTGTCACATTGTTAAAAAGAATGAAATAATATCCACTTGCGTATATTTTCTTATGATCTTGAAACTCGTTTTCTGAGGGCTATCTTCAACCTTCATCTTGAATGTCTTTACTTCCTTAATTTGTGGGTACCCTCTTAAGAAGGCTGTATTTTAATGTGCAATTTGATTCTACATAGCAGAAGTTTTGTTCTGTACAGTTTGTATTTCTTGTGAACTAGGTTCTTTTCATCTCATAAAACTGATTTAGTAAGAATCCAAAGATAAATAGCAAAGAAGAGATTTAATTGGTCAGTTATATTTATATTAAGGTATACATTGAGAAAGCTTCCTTCAGTTTAAAGGATTTGGGCTGCTGTAGAAATTTCACTGAATATTATTTATTTTCTGATGGTGTTTTCATTAAGTTGCTGTGCTATATTTTTTTAAAAAATCATAATCTGCAGTGTTGTTGCATGCATTTGGCTCTGTTACACAAGGCAAACACATTTCCCTGAGGACGATGGCTCTGCTGTGTCAGCAGGAACCCAGGAACTTTGATAACTGCACAAACAGGCTAAGAATACCCCGATGTACATGATTTAAACCATCTGTGGGCCAAAGTCCACAAAGCAGAGGGAACTCATCCTTCCACAGCTATACAAAGGCTTCTTGTTGTTCATAATTAGCAAACAACTATATGCTGTTTCCCCAGTATCTCCACAGAACATGGATTTCCTGTTATCATAACATCATTCCTATAATTACATCTGGATATTTCCCATGTAAACACAGCCGGTATTAACTGCATCTTCAACCCGGCAGAATTGGCAGAATTGTATTTAGGGCTCTGGCAGGGGTCTGCCTGAAGCACCCAACCTAGCAGGGGGCTTTTAAAAGGCTGAGACATGCTGGTAAGTTCTGAATTAAGGAATGTGAGGAAGTTTGAGCTGCTTCTTGCTTTTGATCGTTTTTTCTTCCCTCAGTTAAGCTTCTAATTTTCAAAGATTACAAGTATATTGTAGTGTGGAAGTCATCGTAATTCCTTGTGAACATGAATGCAGAGGGAAAGGCAAAAGGTAGCTAAATGTATACCCTGCAGTGTGAAGATGGGCTGAATTAGTCATTGGGAAGAGCAGGATTCTTGTACAAAATTATGCATATTGTAAATGCATGTGGCCATTTCTGGGAATCAACATTTCTGCAGGAGATAATGTTTGCACATGATTGTCACAAGATCATGGGTTTTGCCATGTGCACATTTGACAGGCAGTCCTCACTTCCTCATTTTGTCTACCTACGCGATACACATTTGCAAACATGTATTGGCACATTTGTATATTTTTACTTTTATGCCCAAAGAAAGGAATTTGTGACTTAGGGAACGAAATTAAGAAGGAAAAGAGCAGCAGCTACAGCTTTGGTCACAAGAAGGAACCTCACTCTGTTGTCAAAAGTTTGATATAGTGCTGTATGAAAATGCATGTTAATGTGGCTATGCCGTTTTCTAGGTTGCTGTATTCCACCTCCGTCACTGAATTAGTCATTATTCATTGTTTCTTGAATTCCCCCTCCTTTTAGGTATATTTTCCGTCATCACTAACATCCAGACATCACAAGTACAGCAAAGGGACAATTGTTTTTTCATCATTCTGTGATGCCAGGGAACATTAGGACGTTCCCATTTTAATAAAGAAAA
Organism: Bothrops alternatus; assembly: GCA_034064705.1. Classification (NCBI taxonomy): domain Eukaryota; kingdom Metazoa; phylum Chordata; class Lepidosauria; order Squamata; family Viperidae; genus Bothrops; species Bothrops alternatus. The sequence goes on along the minus strand of JARGCV010000007.1, from coordinate 14,175,771 downwards.
AAATAGAGGCATTTATTCATACAAGGTCACCTTCCTGTCACACATTAGCCGGGGAATAACTGGATGTTATGCCACTTTGTTCCTAAGCCAGCAAAGAAGGCTCCCCCTTTCTATGACAGTGCCCATAGCGATGGAACATTCTGTACACTGAATTTTCTGTCTCTTTCACTTCTTGGAGTTATCAATCTGTATGCTGCGATTTTCAGGGCAGGAAATGGGTATCTATTTCTTACTGCTGCAGATTGAGAGCAAGCAAGATGCTGATTTCCCATTTTGTGGATGTGGAAGGCTGGGGCTGGCCCAAGGCCAAGCTGAGGGTTATTTTAGGAGATGTGCTCAACACATTGTAGATCTATTGTAAATAGAGAATGAATGAGTGGATCTTGAAGCTTTTTACTTCCAGGCATAGCTACACAACACCAGAAAAGCTATGAAGCCCTAAGGTTGTAGTACTCTAATAGTATGAAAACTGAGGTGTTGTGTTCTACAAGTACAGTTGCTGCTGCTGCGGCTTCATTTCTTTACATCCAAACTTTTTGTTCACAAGTCTGCACTTAAAATGGGGATAGAAATCTTCCCAACTTTTTATTTATTATTTATTAATTAAATTTTTATGCCGCTCCTCTCTGAAGACTCGGAGCGGCTAACAGCATAAATAAAACAACATTTCAACATTTCAAAACTAAAACCAAAGCTAAAAAGCATTTAAAAAGACCCCAAACACATTCATCATTCACACACAATCACAGTCATCCCCAGGCCTGCCGGCATAAATAGGTTTTTAGATTCTTCCGGAAGGCCGGGAGAGTGGGGGAAACGCGGACTTCAGGGGGCAGTTGGTTCCAGAGGGTGGGCACTGCAACAGAGAAGGCCCTCCCCCTAGGACCCGCCAGACGACATTGTTTCGCTGACGGGACCCGGAGGAGGCCGACCCTGTGCGCTCTCACCAGTCGAAGGGAAGTATGTGGCAGAAGATGGTCCCGTAAGTATCCTGGTCCAGTGCCATGAAGGGCTTTATAGGTAATAACCAACACTTTGAATTGCGCTCGGAGACCAATAGGCAAATGTCGGGTGTGCGGAAATATCAGATTTGAGAGGTGTAAGTATCAAGATGTAGCTTTCAGACTGGTGTCATAATTAGGAACCATTCCTTAAAGATGGCTCCAGATCTTTATTTGGAATAGCCAGTGTGCCATTGTAGCAAAAGGCCTAAGTCAAATCAGCTATTGGAGGGAAGGGGCGGGCGGAGGCAGTGCAAGACACCTGCTCTCCCTGGCCTCCTCTCATTTGCTACCTGCAGTGATTTTGGTCTGTTCTGTCAGGATTTATTGCCTGGAATAATTTTACTCAGAGGATCTCACAGCTGTTTCATGAGTTAAATTTTCTACAGCTGGCCAGGAAAGCAGGCATATGTCTGAAGTTATGAGATATGGCTCAGGCATGACTATGAGCGCACATACATGGATTGTGATGCTGTCATGGATTATTTAAACAAAGAAAAGATTGTATGATGCAGAGCAAATCTTTGAGCCGCTCAGGAAAATGAGGCCTTCTCAGTTATGTACCTTATTAGCCTTAGGTTTTTTTTTTTGGTACATAGGGATATTGAATTATTATTTTACAAATATTTTTTTCAGTTACTAATCTGAATTAATAACGGTATTTATTGTTCAAATGGTTAGGTCATTCTTTAGTTTCAGAATTAGACTATTTTTTTTCCTTCTGAACCTTCGACATCTAATCTTCGTTTTTCCTCTTTTCTCCAGTCCAAAAAAACCCAAAACAAAACCATAATGTCAGGTAGCCTCTGAACAAAGTAGACTGTAAGAAATGTTACGTTGCAGATAGTTTTGTCTAGTGCCACGAAGATGGGAGAGACCATAGCAGATTGTCATCTCTTTCTGATCAATGCTTTCTGGTCTGAAGTGGCAGGTGTTCTTGTTTCTACTATTTGCTTTTCCACTTGAGTTTCAAATTGCAAATTTTAAATAGCTCTCTGCAAGGGTTGTACATGTTCAACTCTGTGGAGGAAGTGTGGGAGGAGGAGGATTGATGAAACTATTGAGACAATGTGCTGTGCATTCAGTTATGTATCCCTTGTGATTGCTGATGATTGTTTTTTTGTCTGGCAAATTTCCCCTGAGTGTAATAGTTTCCATGTATCCTTATATAGTTCCTACATTTTCTCCTTCTCTTTCATCCTTGCCAATTCGATTGACTTCCGTGAAGGGCTGATAAAGCAAATATCTAGCAAAAGGGCATGGCAGCCTCTGCCATGTCTGCTGAGAAGCCCAGATTAGTTGATTGGTAAGGGAAATATGTGTGTGTGTGTGTGTGTGTGTGTGTGTGTGTGTGTGTTAAAGGTTTTGTAAACCATTTGCAATCCTTAAAAAAAATCTAAACAAATTCTTAAAAAAAAGATATAGGAAAGAAAGCTCTGCGTTATGCCAGTAGTGTGGCAAATAGGGAGTGAATTGCTTTTATAGCTACATCTGAGCAGGATTGGCCTTCTGAATAGGAATTTATATTATTGTAATCCTAATATCTTTTGCTTCAACCTTGAAGTTGTGGTGTGGGATTCATGGGGGACATGAGAGTGCAGCTGTTTTCTGTAGCAGCTGTCTTACTGAGCTTACTGGATGGGAAAAATAGCCTCTCAGCAGTTACCTGATCCACCTAGGGAACTCTGGACCTTCATATCTTCATATCCTCCAAACAAAATCCCCCCCCCAATCCTTCCTAAGTGGTTACCCCAGAGATGCAGAACTGATAGGGATGAACAGCCAGGCACCTAGAGAAAAGTAGGCCTCATGCAGCAGCTGTTATGCTAGGGTCACAACAATATCGTTGGGAGAGACAGAAGCCATTATTTCAGGAGACTTAACAAATAAAGACTAGACTCTCTTGACCTGAGCTCAGCTCCTGGGGATCACACTAGCTGCAAACTATTGCAGATGGGACCCTCTGTGACTCACTGGAATAAGGGTTGATTGGTTACATTGATTCCTTGTTGCTTTTAAAATCCAATATCGTGCTAGTTAGTGGGCTACTATAATGTTTGAACATTTAAATACATTAAAAGGGACTTAATTTAAAAGACTTATTATAATCAGAGGCCACTTCCGTTGAGCAGAGATACTTACTCTGCAGGGAGAGTGAGCAAAAGAGAGAAAGGAATAATGAGTGAATTCTGCGCAGTTCAAGAGAATTGATGGAAGTTTGGGGACAAGCAGTAGCTGGGGATGTGATGTGGGACATTAACAGTGTTTCTGTCTCTTGGCAGAGTTGTTAATTCTTTTGCTTAAAAGCAAGAAAGCTTGTGCCAACACTTCCCTTTGTCTTCTTGGCAAGGAGGCTAAGCCTGCAGTATGTGGCTAGGGGAAAAAATTCTTTTCATATCTTCTGATTTTCGCTTCTCTGATGCTAAAAAAGAGAGGCAGAATGGATACATCCTTTGAGAAAGAATTTTAGGAGCATGAGAGGTAGGGTTTGGCTAAAGCATGCCTCCCTCGGGTGCTGAACAATTAGCTCAGACTTCCCCTTGACAGCCACTTATTAGACTGCTGACCCTGAAGCCTGGAATATTGGAATGGAGAAATATTTCAGAATTTCAGGGGTCTGGGGAAATATCATCCTCTCTTAGGTTTTTACAGTGCAAAGTTGTTTACTTCTGCAAACTGGAAAAGGGGAAGCTTATCTGCCCTCCCTTGAAAATACTACCAAGCAGAATAAAAAAGTCGGGTAAAGGTGAATGGCCTGCATTAAATATAAGAAATGTATGCTGTGTTTTCATGCATGGTTGTTAGACAGGAAGGCGGTTTCTTTCCTTTGTGACATGGAACACCTATTTTCCTTACTTCCTTACTGAATAGTCACTTGGGGGAAAAATGGTTTAGTTTGAACCAATCTTTGATCATCATAATTCTGAAAATGATCTCAATAATATTAACTTCAACTGTTGTCCTAGATCTAGAGTCTTCTGAGTTTTGATACAAATATATCTGTGCGCTGTGCACCGATTCAAATCCATGGATAATGGGATTATGGGATTGTTTATTCATAGTAAAACAAAGGCAGCAGTTTATAAGCTCAAATGGGTGACCATGTTAAGGAAGGACAGGAATGAGAAGAAAGGCTTGTTTAGAAAGACCTGTCTTACGTTTCAGTTAGGACTGACTAAGGTTCAGATCCAGGGCATGGGCTAGATTAAAAATGTATCTCAGAAATATATTATCCCATATCATAATACGGAAGAAAATTCCCTTTTCTCACCATTAAGCTGCTGTACCTTATCCCTGAATGAGGTCTTTCATCAGCCCAGCCATGCCGTGGCTCATTTGTCTTGCAAAAACACAGATGTACAGGGAAAACTGTTGTATTTACAAATCCTTGGGTGCCTCTGTAGTACATCTCCAGTCAGAGAACCCCCATCATTGCTTCTCTTGCCAGCTACAGACAATGCTGCTTCTTGCCTAAGTATGTGTAGAGTTTCCAATCAAAGAAAATGTATCTGGCTTATAGTTAAATCTTGATATATGGAGTGAAGAATGTTTACAAATTTAAATTGATTGTATTAGGTTGAATAGCATTTAACTTGAATTTTTTCTTGGTTTACATGTACAAATATATATCTAACAATAAAAAAAAAAGCCAAATGGAAAGAAAGACAAGCCTTCTGTAGAGATGGATTTAAAGAAGATTCTGAGCTCATGTCCTTGTGCTATAATCAGGGTTCTTCTTTCAGAGCTTGCATCCTCCATGGATAGGAGGCTCCTCTCTTCATGTTATCCTGCCCTCTTGCATTTGTCTAGGATGCCAGATGCAAAAAGAGAGTTTCTTTGTCCCAGGAAGCCTTGATGCCTTCCATAGACATTCTCCAGCACTGGAGATGGATGATCCACCAATGGGTTTAGACTGTGTTCCTGCCCAATCAGATCAGTCAGCCAAAGTTACCACGCCTGTCCTAGACCATAGAGATCCCAGTCTTAACTGATCTCGCCCAGGACAGACGTACAATTTTGGCTCTCTATTGGTGGATTTTCCATTTCCAAGTTAGCTTGAGCAGTGCTGTATTCAGCACGGAATTTGGCTATCCCTATTAGTATTAATTCCAATTTCTGATTCGAGGGAGATAAAGATTGGAATTTCTAAGGAAGGGGCTCCTTCCTTACCTTCCCCCTCCTCCCCACCCAGCTAATTGATTTCCTTCAAAGCTGCTTCTTTTTTTTTTATCACAGGAATGCCGGGACAGCATAAGGGAGTTAGTCCTCCAATTATGCAGGAGGCGAGCTGTAACGTTGGCCATTCTCTCCCAGTTGTTAGGGAAGATGATCTCGGCCATAGCAATCGTCCCTTGGTCCAGGCTCCACTCCAGGGAACTTTAGTGGTTCCTGCTCCTCTTCCAAAGACCTCCCAGCAAAGGGTGAGACTCCCACTACAAGTATCATGCTCTCTCACGTGGTGGCTCTCGCCCGCCATGCTCAAAGGGTCCTGCTTTAAGGAGCTGGATTGGTTTGTGCTGACGACCGAAGTCAGCCTGTTCGGCTGGGGAGCGCACCTTCGCTCACAGTGGGCACAGGGCTGTTGGTCTCGCTCAGATCTTTGGTACAACATCAATTGGCTGGAACTCCAGGCCATACATCTGGCCTTCGCCACTTTCATAGCCTGGTTACGAGGCGTCACGTATTGGTCCTCACGGACAACATGGCTGCCAAGGCTCATATAAACCGGCAGGGAGGCACCAGATCTCGGACCCTATTGACTGAAGCCCTTCTACTGGGCTCCTGGGCAGAATCCAATCTAGCCTCCATCAAGGCCGATCACATTTCAGGGGAGGCAAACACTCAGGCCAACCTCCTGAGCAGAGCAATGGTAGATCACTCGGAATGGCGACTCCACCCGAGGATTTTCAGAGAAATCTGTCACCGGTTCGGCCTGCCGTTGCTGGACCTCTTTGCGTCTCTGGGCAACGCCCAGCTACCTCGATTCTTTTCCCGGTTCCCATCTCCAAGGGTGGAACGAATGGATGCTCTCGGGAGCCCATGGCCGGAGGGCTTGCTTTACGCCTTCCCTCCTCTCTCTCTCTTCCCAGCGGTCATCCGCAAGTTCTTCGGGAGTGGGCGGAGATCCTCCTAGTGGCTCCGTACTGGCCACGGAGGCCTTGGTTCGCCGATCTGGTGAGTTTCTCCCTTGCGGATCCATGGAGGATTCCTCCGGACAGGGTTTCGCTCAGCCAGGGGACCATTCTCCATCCAGACCCCCAATGGTTCCAGTTAGCCGTCTGGCACTTGAGCAGTCAATCTTGTCCTGGGAGCTTTGCTCTCCAGGGGTCATTACGGAAATCCAGGCTTCCCATCGCCCTTCTACAAACCGCATTTACGAGGCCACATGGAAGAACTTTCGTCGTGCTCAGTTCGACACTTGTTACTCTCAGACCTTACGATTCCCCATATTCTGGACTATCTATTAGAGGGCTTGGAGAGGGGCATGGCCCCAAACACATTGCACAGAGAGATCACTGCACTTTCCACAGTAGTCACCTGTGACTCCGCAGTTTCCCTGGGACATCACCCCCTATTCTGCTCATTCCTCAAGGGGGCCAACACCATGCCCCCTGTAGTGCACAGGTACTCTTCTTGGGAGCTTCCACAGGTTCTTCGGGCCCTGACCAAGCCGCCCTTTGAGTCTCTGAAAACGTGTGATGTTCGCTATCTGTCCCACAAGGTGGCATTCATGATGGCGATCACATTGCCGTGATGCATTTCCGAATTGGCAGCGCTGTCTATCCGGGATGACCTGTGCATTTTCCACCAGGATCGAGTGGTCCTCCGCCTCGATCCTACCTTTCTTCCAAAGGTCAACTCCCTTTTCCACAGGGCCCAGGAAATCGTGCTCCCAGATTTCTGTCCTAACCCATCACATGATCAGGAACGGCAATGGCATCTATTGGACGCCCGCAGGTCGCTCCGGTACTATATCTCATGGACAGCGGCGTTCTGCAACTCAGAGGCCCTCTTTGTCTCCTTCCGCCCTTCCTCCAGGGGTCGTAAGGTCTCCTCCTCCACGATTGGCAGGTGGATTAGGGCTTGCATTGCGGGGGCATATCAAGCCGCTTCATTGCTGGTTCCATGATGGATTACGGCCCACTCTAATCGGAGTGCCGCTACTTCCGCGGCCTGGGCCACTCAGGTGTCCATTGAGGACGTCTGCAGGGCGGCCACATGGTCTTCACCATCTCCCTTTATACGGCACTATAAAATTGATAGGTTCGCCTCGGCGGACGCCTCCTTTGGTAGGAGGTGTTCTCCAACAGGTCATACCTCAAAGTGCCACACCAGACCGGCCTGCTGCCCTTCCTCAGGGACTTTGGTATGTCCCATTGGTGGATTATCCATCTCCAGTGCTGGAGAAGGGGCATTGTCTTACCTGAACGCCTTTTCTCAACATGGATATGGATAATCCACTCCTGCCCTTGCAGGTTACTTAGGCCTAGGGCTAGATTTATGAGCCAACCCGTCTTGCAGTCAGTCAGTGGCTACACTTGTGTCAAGACTGGTATCTCTATGATCCAGGACGGGCGTGGCAACTTTGGCTGACTGATCTGATTAGGCAGGAACACAGTCTAAATCCATTGGTGGATTATCCATCTCCGTGCTGAGAAAAGGCGTTCAGGTAAGACAATGCCCCTTCTGAAACAGTTGTTCCTCAGAGGATAGCCTGCCAGCCAGCACCTGTGACAGCACCTGTGACAGCCTCGCCCCTGCCCTGCCCTTCCTCATCCTGTTTCTTTTCTCATTTCCCTTCTTCCTTTCTCCCTGTTTTTCTTTATATGCCTCGTCTTATCTATCTTTAGTTGGAGATGGATTATCTTATTGTTCTTCAGTATTTCAGACTCTAGTATTTAAGGGGTCTCCAGCAGGAGAGAGCTGGGGGCTTATTGTAAAAATTATTTTAAATATGCCTAAGTCCAGGTTAAACTTTTTGGAGCTCTCAAGATTTCCAAGTTCTCTCTAATATATATTGTGTAGCAGGTTGTGAATTCTGCCTAAGGCCTGACAGCCAGCTGGGTGACTTTCATTCTCTCTCAGCCCAACCTACCTCACAGGTTTGTTGTTGTGGGAAAAATAAGAAGAGGAAGCAGTATTAAGTATGTTTGCTGCCTTGTATTACTTATAAGATAAGATAACATAACCTTTTTTGTCATTTTTATACTGTGGGCACAATGGCACAATCAAAAATGAAATTTAGTTGCCCGCTCTCAAAGTGAAACGCATACATGACATACTATGAACAACATATGTATAGACCCACATCCCTACATATACGTAGCAAATAAATATTAAATATTGTCCATCTTGAATATATAACGGAAGGAGGAAGCTTGAGAATTCACTATGTTAATGATCTATGGAATGAAACTGGCTGAATCTGGGTGTTCTGCAGTAATAAATATGAGAAAAACTAAAATAAATAAATAATAAATAAATAAAATAACAGCCCAGAATTCTTCACATTAAAGCAATACCCATTGTAGAAGAGGACTCCTTAAAACGTGAGAAATTCATGACAAATTCAATGATTTTAGCCACAGTGCTAAAGTGTGATTTCTTTACTTTAATCTTCCTTAAAGCAATTAATTTCTGGTGGATCCAGTCAATAGACAAAACAGATATTATATCTTTAAGACCTGGAAAAAATATTTCATATGTGCAGTATTTCTGCCTTCTGGAATCTTCTGTAGCATCTGTTGGGTCCCACAGCTCCTTTTTCTTTCCCTTCATTACTTGGCTTTTGGGGAGCACCCCATCTGGGCCTTTAGCATTTGAAATTTCTTTTCTGCAGATTGATATCCCAGTTTGTACTCTCTAAAAGCTTAGAAGAAAGTAAGTCTCTGTTGCTGTTATTGTCAAAGGGGGAAATGGATATCCTTGTGCATGACCTCATCCTCAAGCAAAGACTCAGAGGTGATGGAATAACTGGGTCCTGCATGGAAAGGCAATGGGGACCTAGTTATTTCCTTGGCTTTGATTAAGATTCAGGTAATAACTTTCTTAGGCTGTAGTACTTCTTTTCCATTGCTTCATGCCTTTGTTTCTTTTTATGTGTATGCAAATGTAGATAAATACAGCTTTCCCCCAGTTTAGAGGCCAGAGGTGTCTGCAGGGATGGGGATAGACAAACGACAAAAGCAGCATTGTGCCAGTGTGATACAGGCTCTGTCTCTTTTGTATAGGCATGCCCATACAAAAGGGGTAGAGCTTGCACCGCCATGTCGAGAAGTTGCTTTCATCAGTTTGGTGAAAGTGCTGGATCCTGTGAATGCTTCTGTTAGAAGCCCTCTTTTTTTTTTTTTTTTTGAAAAAATAAAATTGTTTTGCTTTCTGTTTTACAAAATTTGGGATTACTCCAGTACTTCCCTCCATGGAATTGTATTGGCTGTAAAACATGCTTTGGTTAAATTTGTCATTAAAGGAAGTGATTTGCTTCTTGGACCAGTCTATAATTTTTGCTGTTCTTTTTTCTTTCAAAGAAATAATAAATATGGTAGACATTGTAGTTCTGCACAAAACCTTTATGGCAAGGTAAGAAAAGTCCTGCTACAAACTCTTATCTGTATCTTTTTCTCTACATTGGTCAATATATATCACCAAGTGATTCTGTGAAATTAGGACTCTATAAAAAGCATTTGCTCATAGGTGATCCCTCCCTCTTTCTCAAGCAGATGCCTTTTATGCACAGAAGTATTGAAATCCCCAAATACAGAGAGCAGGCTCTTGACAGAAAAAGTCTGAGGCTCTGCATGTGTGACATTTAGTGCAGATCTAGCATTAGCATAATTGTGCTATTTACCCTGGACATTGACCTTTTTTAAATATAATTTTTATTATGAGTTTCTATATAATTAAAAGATAAATATATCAAAGAAAAATGGGAAAAAAGAAAATATTCTAGAAACAGTACAGTTAAAAAAAAGGAAAAAGAAAGTTAAAGAAGTGACTTTGGATATTTTTTATAACAGTTACAAACTTTTCTGCCCATTAGAATTATATTATAGTTTTTTTCCATGTTTATTATATTGCTAGACTAATTTTCTTCCAGCTTCATGGTAGAGCAATTTGAATTCTGTTTCCAGTCTACAGTTTTAGAACATTGTAGGTCTGGAATGCTCTACTTTTCTGTTTGTGGAAAATACCTTTCTACTATACCATACCTTTCTACTATATTTTTTAGGAAACTTGGTGTCAGGAGCGAAAAACTAGGTCCACATGTGAAGGTCCAATTAAATTGATTCATTGCTAAAAAGCCTATACACAGAAATTTTCTCAAACTTATGATTAATACCTGCTTTGAGTTAGAAAAGGGTCAAAACAATTTGGGAGGGGAATGGACTTAGTCTGCTTGTGACTACTTAGGGTTACTAGGCTGATCCCTCTTTCAACTCTGTCCCCAGGTTCTGCTATTCTTTCCTCTATACTTGGTCAGTGAAACTACCTTCACTCTCTCTAGTTGGTTTCACTATCATTACCCAAACCCCAGACCTTGATTTTTGACCCCCAAACCTTGCTTTACCCTGCTTCCTAGTGTCTAAGCTCAACTATTGCTCCTTATTTCCTTTGTCCTTCCTGAACACACATAAACAGAGTCTCTGTGTTGCAGCTTACAATCATGGCTGCAGCTGTTGGGAAACTGTCTGGCTGCAAAATCACAGGATTCAATGTGTATGGAGGAAGAATGGTGTCTTCATACTTTCCAGTCATACCAGTAACTCAGTTTTTTAAAAATGAGCTGTCTCTTTGTCTCTTCCTTTCCCTCCCTCCCTTACACACACACACATACACACACAGAGAGAGAGAGAGAGAGAGAGAGAGAGAGAGAGAGAGAGAGAGAGAGAGAGAGAGAGAGAGAGAGAGAGAGAGAGAGAGCACATATTGAAAACACTGTGAAGGGAATGCCACTGATTTATTTTTCCATATTTTGTGTGGGATTAGGGGCAGTGGGATTTTGGAATAAGAGCAAGGCTCTAATCAAATGATGTGATTTTTTTCACTCTACTGTTATTTAGCTGGAAAGAGTGCTGATTGATTAATGAAATTCCCTGCCTATTTTCAGCTTTTGGAGGTCCTTAAGAGTGCAGCATCACATGGTTGACTTCAAAATGCTTTGAAGGAATTAGGGAGTGGTGGAGACAGTGCTATATGACAAAGCCCTGCAGGAAGAAGTTTAAACTCAACCTTGTAATTAGATAGTTATGTGGAAATCTTTAGGAAATAATTGTCTCTAGATACCCTGTTTTGTCACAAATTAAGGAGAATACAACCATGTCTTTTGGAAAACATAAAAAAAAAATCTGTGGCACTTGCATGCATATTCAATCTCTTTTCAATCAATTGACTGGCTAACCACATTAAGAAACATTGAGTTGGAGAGCAGATAATAAGGGATCTTTCTTGGGCCATTATTATTCAACGTTTCTGTTGGTGACCTGGATGATAGAATTGATGGAATACTCATCAGATTTGTGGATAATAGAAAATTGGGAGGTCTGACCAATACTCAGAAAAGCAGAACAAGAGAGCAATCTAATCTCAGCTCAGATGAACAAAGAACAACATGTCTTTTCAACAGGAAGAAGCACAGCATATTATATTTGGTCACAAAAATATATTAAGTGAATATATAAAGTTTGGGCGTTCATGAAGCTCTAAATCAGAGAGGTAATTTATAACAATGAGCCATCAATGTAAGACAGGTAGAATATTAAGTTGGCATGTAGGAAGCTGACTTAGAGTCAGTTTAGTTAGTGGATTAGTTCTGTGGACATAGCACAGTAAGATTTGGTGTCAAGAGATTAGGATAAAGTCCAGTAGAAAATCTCTTCAGAATAGCCTTCTGTAACCTTGTTGCGGAAACCCAGCCAAAGTCCTTCTTGTTTAGGGGCCAGATTGAAGAAAGTCTGCTGTAAATGTAAGAGAATGAGGAAAGCCACAAGACAGCAAATTAGTTCCAGAGAAGCCTATAAGGGAACAGTGGAGATATATTAGTTAGTGGGGTAATTGAGTGTATCTGCTTCTTTCTCAACTGCATTGGCTAAATACATTAGTTGAGGATTCATCTTTCTTTCGTGTATGAGAGATGTAATGAATTAGTAGTTTTACTATCAATTTGTCATCAAGTGAATTTGAAAAAAAAGTACGATCAGCTGATTGATGATTTAAAATATAAGGAGACTCACAATTAGTGCATATGAGAAAGGTTCAAAATGCAGGCCCTAAAGTCCATCCTGGCCAGCATCAGGAAGGGAGATTTTCTCTCCTCCATAGATCTCACGGAGGCTTATCTCCATATCCCAATTTCCCGGGAGCACCGCAGGTTCCTGCGCTTCGGTTACGCACACCAGCATTATCAATACAGGGCTCTTCCGTTTGGCCTGTCTTTGGCTCCAAGGGTTTTCACGAAGATCCTGGCAGTGTTGGCGGCCCACCTGTGGATGAAGCCGGTGCGCGTACAGTGTTACCTGGATGACATCCTTGTCCAGTCCTGGTCCCTCCAATTAGCAAGGTCAGATCTGGCTACCACCATTCAAGTCCTACAGGTTCACGGCTTTTCTTTGAATTTCAAAAAAAAAAAAGTCACACAGTTCCCACAAAGTGGCTCCTCCATCTAGGAGTCCTGACGGACTCCGACCTTTGCAGGGTCTACCTCTCCCTGGATCGCCGGGTCAGCATCCCGGAATTAGTATCCCAGATTCGGGGGGCAAGGACGGTTCCTCTGGTCCAACTGTCCCAGCTCTTGGGGAAGATGGTATCTTGCATGGGGATAGTCCCGTGGGCAAGACTGTACTCGAGGAACCTTCGGTGGTTCCTTCTCCTCTTTCAGAAGCAGAACCTCAGCGCCTCCACCAGGAGGGTCCAGGTTCCACCCCACATTCTCTCATCCCTCCAGTGGTGGACTTCTGCAGCGATGTCCAAGGGCACCATCTTCAAGGAGCCCTCCAGGCTCGTCCTGACCACGGATGCCAGTCTGTTCGGCTGGGGGGCCCACTTTCAGAACCATTTGGCACAGGGGCGATGGTCCAGGATGGACTCAAACAAAACATAACCTGGCTGGAACTCAGGGCGATTCATTTGGCTCTCCTTCATTTCTCCTCCCTAGTGTCAGGGAAGTACGTGTTGATCTTGACAGACAACGTGGCAGCAAAGGCTCACGTCAACAAACAGGGAGGGACACATTCCTGGGCTCTCCTGCAGGAGGCCATGGAACTAGGGTTATGGGCTGAGGCCAACTTGGGCTCAGTCAGAGCAGAACACATCTCGGGAGAGGCAAACTGACAGGCAGACTCCCTGAGCAGGGTGACTGTGGACCACTCGGAGTGGCGCCTGGACCCGAGACTGTTTGAGATGATTGCGAACAGGTTCAGCAGGCCATGCCTGGATCTGTTTGCCTCCCCATCCAACGCCCAACTCCCCAGATTCTTCACCAGATATCTGACAAGGGGGGCCGAGGGGACGGAGGCTCTCTGGTGCAAGTGGCCGTAGGGTCTGCTTTATGCCTTCCCACTCCTTCCCCTATTACAGGCCACCATTCGCAGGCTGATCCTGGAGCAGGCAGAAGTAATATTGGTTGCTCCATATTGGCCGCGACGCCTGTGGTTTGCAGATCTGGTGGATCTGTCCCTGCCTCCTCCGTGGAGGTTTCCTCTGGACCGTAACTCTCAGCCAGAGAGAGCTCCAGCACCCAGACCCCCAGTGGCTTCAATTAGCCACTTGGCACTTGAACGGGAGAGTCTAGCTAAACAGGCCTATTCCTCAGGGGTGATCTCTATGATTCAGGCTTCTAGACGCCCTTCGACGAACCGGGTCTATGACGCCACATGGAGAATCTTTTGCCAGTGGTGCATCTCACACAAATTGGACCCCCTTTCAGTTACAGTCCCTAATATTTTAGATTATCTGTTGGAAGGCATTTCCAAGGGCTTGTCACTAACACTATCCATAGGCAGGTTGCGGCCTTGTCCTCGGTCCTCACTTGTGACAATCTGGGTCTGCTTTCACATCACCCAGCTATCTCCGCCTTTCTCAAAGGGGCAGCCAATTCTAGTCCTCCCACAGTACATAAATACCCTTCTTGGGATCTACCTACTGTGTTGCAGGCCTTAACCACCGCTCCTTTCGAGCCTTTCCAGTCTTGCTCCCTGTATTTTCTCTCCTTGAAGGTTGCCTTCTTAGTTGCAATCACTTCGGCCAGAAGGATTTCGGAATTGGCCGCCCTCTCAGTCAGAGATGATCTCTGTACCTTTCATGAAGACAGAGTGGTCCTTAGATTAGACCCCTCTTTTATTCCCAAGGTGAACACCGGTTTTCATAGGTCATTTGCCAAGTTTCTGTCCAAATCCTTCTCACCGTCTAGAACGCCAGTGACACAGGCTAGATGTACGCAGGGCTCTGCGTCTTTACATCAAGCGTACTTTGACCTTTCGCAAGTCGGAGGCCCTGTTTGTTTTTTTCAGTCCTTGCCATGGGCAGGAAGGTCTCTTCTTCCACCATTGGCAGGTGGATCAGGACTTGCATTGCTAGGGCCTGCGCGTCCCAGTCACTTCCGGTCCCGTCTCGTATCACAGCTCACTCCACGCGCAGCACAGCGACCTCTGCGGCCTGGTCTACCCAGGCTTCTGTGGAGGAGATTTGCAGGGTGGCATCTTGGTCGTCTCCATCATCTTTCATTGCACACTATAAGATCGATAGGTTTGCTGCGGCGGATGCCGCATTTGGCAGGCAGGTTCTTCAACAGGTCGTTTCCTCTAGGGAGACACCAGCCTAGACCCTCCCTCCCTTAGGGACATGGGGGGGGGCTTTGGTATGTCCCAATCAAGTGGATTCTACATCCACCATGCTGGAGAAGGGGCGTTGTCTTACCTGAATGCCTTTTCTCAGCATGGTGGTGTAGAATCCACACCCTCCCTTGGATAGTTGTCTAGGCTTGTGTATTGTCATTTTTCTTGTGTATTTTGGAGTCATTGCATCAGACTTTGTCAGGATCCTTCGCCTCGTCAAAACTGGGAAGACACACCAAAAGGGAGGCGTGACTAAAGCTCTGACTTAGTCTCTCTGGGCAGGAAGGCTGAAATAACCCAATCAAGTGGATTCTACACCACCATGCTGAGAAAAGACGTTCAGGTAAGACAATGCCCCTTTTACCATATGGATGGATCCTTGTTCTTATTTCACAGTTAGTGTTGAAAGTATTGGTTTAGTGTCCGCTTACCTCAGGGAAAACAAACACTAAAGCATTATATTTGTCAGGAGAAATTTTCCTTCAGGAGACCTTCTAAGTTATGGAATTTACTGTCTCAAGAATTTTATTCAGTAACCACTGTTCTTTGCACTCCCAAGAAAGAGAATTAAGACAATTTTCAGCCAGAGCTTTTAAAAAACAATTCTTTAGATTTGGTCCTGATTGTTCATAGAGTATTTTATTTTAGACCAGTGGTTCTCAACCTTTTTCAGGTTGCTACCCTGACCTGCGCCGCGCATGCGCGGCGCTACCCCCTGCACCGCGCATGCGTGGTGCTGCCCCCTGCGCTGGCCGAGGCATAGGCTGCCGCCCTTTTGGGGTGGCAGCAGGCAGGCCCAGACACTCCTGGGTGGCTGCAGCAGCGACGGCGCAGGGCGACCATGGGCTGGGCCACCAGCTGGCCCAGCCCAAGGGAGGTAAGCCACCCGCCGGACCCCACGCGCACCAAAAACCCTCCCTGCGCCCGCCGGCCTCCCACCTCCCACCCCTGGCCCTCTTTTACTTACAGTTTTAGTAGTTGCTCAGCAGGGAGGGGTGGAAACTTCTGGAGAGCTCGCCTTCGCTGCAGACAATTTGCAGCACCGTTTGCAGACTGGGACTTTTGGCGGGCTCAGCAGGGCGGAGACAGCCTGGACAATTCCTATTGGCTTTTGAAAGCCAATAGAATTAGACTCTATTCAAGAGATCTATTCTATTGGCTTTCAAAAGCCAATAGAATAAGAGGGAGTAGCACAGCTAAGGAAAAGGGGAAAAAATGGCGGACTGCGTTGTTTGGCGACCCCCGTGAAATGGTTATTCGACCCCAAATGGGGTCGTGACCCACAGGTTGAGAACCGCTGTTTTAGACCAAATAGTCAGTGGACAAAAAATTGGACTACAAACTAAAATAATGAGAATTATTATGAGTCTTCTCTTCCTTCCCTGACACAACCATTACATAAGAGTTCTACTTGCGGGTATACTTTTAGTAATTTTGGAAAGTTGCAAAGAGTCTGACATTTCTTGTACGTTTTTCTGTATATCATTGTATGAGTAATATCCATCTAGTCAGCATTGCTTGGCCCGTTTTTCTATCACATTTTTTTCTGCAGTTGGATTATTTAAAAAATGACCTCTGATTCACTTTTCTAATGTTGTTAAAAACATTAGTGTGCACATATTTGGCAAAAGGCTGCCGGGCTGCGTGGACGATGGCCGCGGGATGCTCTGGCGCCGATCAGCTGGCCGGCGTCGGCCTTCTTTCAAAAAAAACCGCCGGGCCGTGTGGCCGCCGAACAGCTGATCGGCGCCTTTGAATTCTCCACGGCTTGGAGAAAATGGGGAAACGCGAGCCGCAAGGCCACGCGGCGCTCGGAGCGCCGAACAGCTGATCGGCGCCGCGATTAGGGCTTCCCTGCGATCCCGCGGACCCTGTACGGACGGGGGGAACGTGCGGACGGCGAAGGGTGAGGGGACTCCCCTCCCCTTCTCCCCCCCTTTCGCCCTCCCCCGCGCCAACCGAAGGTTACTTACAGTTCCGAGGTCCCTTCAGCTGGCCACCGCTCGGTTTGTGATGAGGGGGAGAGGGAGAGAGGAGAGGCCTAGTGGGGGGGGGAATGAGAGAAGGAGCCCCCTCCCCGCTTACTTGTAGTTTGCCTTCCTTCTGGGAAGGCTAGGAGACAAGCTCCCAGCCCCTGCTTAAGCCTAGGTAATTTCTTAAGCCTGAGTATTTTTCTAAAACTGCTCCTACTAATGAAGAATCCACCAATAGGTGACTGTATCTGTACGCTTCATGTTCGTCATGGGCGAGATCAAGTCAAACCTGGGAAAGGGTCCAGGAAGGGGTGTGGCAGCTTTGGCTGACTTGATCTGATTGGGCAGGAATACAGTCATAACCCATTGGTGGATTCTCCATCTCCTAGTGCTGAGAAAAGGCGTTCAGGTAAGACAACGCCCCTTCTCCTCACTTCCAGGACTAGTTTCTCATTTAAGAGAGTAGAAAGGCATTATTTATTTTCAGATAAAGCAAACAATAGTCTTGTATTTCAAGCTGAAGTTTTAGAGTCATAAGATGAGGGTTTTTTTGTTTTTTTTTTTGTTCACCAAGTTCCCTTTTTAAAGTTTGGTACATTCCAAAGAGTAGGTGGTTTCCTTCCTTATCATTAGCATTGAGATTGTTTACATTTGTGATGTCTTCAGAGTTGAAGTTTATGTGTACTATTTTGAGATTCTTGGCAAACAAAACTGGCTCAGTTTTTAGCCTGCACCCATGTTAAATTACAGTAGTTATGAAATCATGAGTAATTATTCCTTAACACATACATTTTCTTCAACTGTTTAAAACAAAACTGATAATGGTTAGTCTTTCTCACACAAACACATTTTATAAAGCTTTATAAAAGAGAGTTATATGCTTATGTAAAACTAAAAGAAAGAGAAACAGTGTGCTAAAAAAAGAAAAAGAAAAAATAATATTAATAAACAGTTAAAATTTCAAGATGTACGTATCCAAATTGTTATTCTCAACCTTTAAATTAGCTTGGATTGGTTCAGTATAATTTTGTATGTCCTAAGCTTAAATTGCTATTTTAAGAACTTGAATTACAATTTTAAGAAATCATGAAAAAAGTTAAAATTGGCTGGATGAGGGCCTCTAAAATGGATGATCTAGGAATACTGGCACTTAACTGAAGTGTTACAGACCTAAGCATGCCATGGGGATCCTCCCATTTTCTTCTCACATTCCCAAGCAGCATGGCTAAGCCCTGAACCACTCAAATTTTTTTTGATTAAAATTAAATGTGTTGTCAGAATGTACGATGCAGGCTATTTCTGGCTAGAAGACACTAGAAAGGGTAGTCATGGTTTGTTTTTGGTTTATTAGGAACATGACTCATAGGATGGACAGAAACATTTGGCAAAAGAACTGTCAGATACTACAATATATAAGAGAAAACAAAGCTTTTCCACCCAGTGTGTTAGGAAAATTAATTTCCCAGGACAAAGCAAGAAACAATAATCTTGAAAACTACTTTTGTGGTATGGAATAGAAAAGAATAGAAAAGAATAGAATAGAAAAAGAAATAATTCTCAACAAAGCAGAAATATGGGTTTTCAGAAAAAAATGAATTGAAAATTTTTCCTATGGAAATAAGTAATTAACATATTAATCTTACTATCTATAATCCACATAGGCATATCAATTATTTTAATGGTGGGGGAGGAGAGAAAAGAAATGTAGCCTATATTATCAGATGTGACTTTTACAGTTAAAGAAAAATATTTTGATTGGACAGTTGAAAACAATTAAGGAATAGAGGATAAAATAATATGCAATTAGTTTTTGCTCTGCAATCACTTGAAAAATCAATATATTATGACTTTGAGTCTGCTAAACCTGCCTGAAGAGAAAAGTGTTCAATGGAAAATTTTTATCTTGGAAAATTTTCCAGCCCATATCGCTTCAACAAAGCCTGTTGAACAAAATGGAACTTGAGCCACAATATCAGGATGACATGAGAAGAGGTTGTCAGACTATGTGTTGTGATACACCTGGGAATCTTGAGCAACGGGTGATGGTGGGGTGAGGGGAGGGAATCATGACATTTAAAAAAAAAATCAGAAGGTTTGAATAAGCAAAGCCTGAGCATTGTCTCATGCAGGTTAGGCTGTGCAAGCCCTCAGAATTTGGAAGGACGTAGCTTAAAATTTAACTATTAAAAGTAAGAGGGGTGATAGAGGGGTGATATATTCATGGATGTTGTCTGTTTGGTATGTTCTTGAGCACTGCTCTTTGAGGACTTCTTCCTGAATAATGCCACCATGCTGGATCTTGGTGCTGATCCTTCTGCCCACTTTAGGCAGGCTAGTTACTATGCTCCCTTTAGGAAGATGATATCTTTTGAAGGGAGCGCACTGTACAGCTTGGCACAATTGCATTTTTATTAAGTTGGGGAAGTTTATTAAGTTTAGTCCCCTTATATTTAAATATAGAGTGTGGGAGAGAATAAGAATGGTAGCCCTTTATCTGTATTTTGGGCTGGGAAGAGAGGGAGAGATTGTGGATAGACTTTGAGTAATGAGCTTTATATGTTTGTTCAGGTGAAGTATCAAGTTTCCTCTCAAAGAGGGAAGGGGAGGAAGTGAAGGTGAAACTGGTCTTTGAAATGGATGGACACCTAATTTAGGAAATACAGCTGTTATATTTATTTCTTGTCCCATCTTTACCCTAAGGAAGTTTATTCATAAAGGATTTCACAGGAATTTATTTGTAATTTCTAAGGGATCATAAAAGTACAGAGTTTGAGATTTAAAGAAAAAAAATGCAAGCAATGACTGCTCATAAACATAGAATTAAGCATACTTGACTAACATTCGTTGGTAATTCTTTGATAGGACATTGATATCAAATTACAAGAGAGGGTTCCAGACAGAAACAGTGTTTTTGCTACCTTTTATCTTCACTGTAATTCCTTTAACTGAGTTTGTATTTCACAAACAAGTGACTCCTGCATGGACATTTAGGGAGGTCTCCAGAATCTGTATCCTCCAATAGAGTTCATGGCTTCTTTAACATGTTTGTTCTCTCCCAGGAAGGTCACAGTGGATCTGGCCTCATTCTTGTTTTGGTTGGCTGCTCTTCTGTACTAACAATAATAATAACAGCAACAGTAAAATAAACAGCTGTCCAGCGTTAAGTGAGTTACTCTGCCCTTATTATGCTTTGTTTCTCTTTCATCACTCCTGCTGATAAGTAAGAGTCTAAGAATTAATAGCATTTTCTTCACCCTTTGGGATTGACTGTAGCCTAGCTTTAATCTACACCCATATCTTTCCCTATTATCATATTGTAGCTGTTGTACATTTTTTTCACACTTCTTAAAAAATACTAAAAGTGTATATAGTATGTTATACTTTCCATGATCATCTGATGGCACCATGGCATTTAGTGAGTTGTGGGCAAAAGCTGGGGCATGTCTAGAAGAAGGAGAAATATGGTCAATCAAAAGTCGGGGTATTTTAAGTAAGTCAGAACAGATGCATCAAAATGAAGAAGCACTATCTGCTACAAAGATGTATCTCTTTTTATAGTATTTTATTAATTTTCTATTATTACAATTCATTAGTTCTTAATGAACAGTGTGTTGCCTGGATTGATTTGTTTTGCTTAGTAATACAAGTTAAGTTCTTACTCTCTATCCCGTTTTTCCAGTCATTGATAAAATAAGTTCCATGTTTGAAAATATTCTATATCTTCTTTTTCTTTGATTCTCAATGTAAATCTATCCATTTCAGCACAGCCCAGTATTTTCTTCATTATCTCTTCTACAAAGATGTATCTCAAGATAATCTCAGTAATCCCAAGGAAATCCCAGACAAGGTCTCTGTGATAAATTGCAAGGGATGTTGAAACTGGAGAAACTGGAATCTTTTAAACATCAAGAATTTGCACAGGCCCATTTTGTTCTAGCTTTCAAATGGAATCAGTGCTTGTCTTTTCTGAGAAAATCAAAAGATTTTTCAGGACAACATCCTCAGGGATTCTTCCTTCTGGACAGAATTTGGTCATTGTTTTTTCAGTTAATTGTCAGGGGCCTTATTTGTCTTCCACCTGGCAGAGTGTGGTGGAATAGTTTTGTTGGTCAATTGTGGGAAGAGCTGTAGGCCATTTCTAGCTGCTCATGTTATCCAGTCTTTATTTATTTGTATCCCGCTTTTATTATGTTTAGAAAACTCAAGGTGGTGAACATGTCCACCATCTTTTCCTCCTCCTATTGTTCCCACAACAACAACCCTGTGAGATGATTTTGGCTGAGAGAGAGTGACTGGGCCAAAGTCACCCACGTGGTTTTCAAGGCTAAGGCAGGATTAAGACTCATGGTCTCTTACTTTCTAGCCTGGTGCCTTAACCACTAGACTAAACTGGCTTTATCTCTTAGTGCTTCAAGAGAGTTGAAGGAGTTCCCATCTGCAAAGTGGCTGCTTTGTTTGGTTAATCATGTGAGATAATGATGGGCTTGTAAAGCCTTAGTTTTTATGTGGCTATACTTTGAAGTACTTTGTGAAATCTTGCATGGCAAATTAAACATTTTTGTTCCCTAAATGTAGAAGCTGGCAGCACTTTGGACATCAGTTGTGATCTTCGGCAATTAACAGGAAAAAAAGAAAAGACATTTGTTGGCCTTGTCATTTTTATGCTGCATTGAAGCAGACCTTTGGTGCCCAGGAGGACAGTTGGTATTTAGGCTTTGTCTGTTTGTTCTTGGGCCCAGCTATTTCCAATCCCTAAAAAGTCTTTTTATTTGCAAGCTCTCCAAAGCCTTTTCGACCTGGGTTCCTGTCACTCCCACTCTTGCTGCCCATTCTTTCCAACCTCTGTGATGCCTCTCAATCAGTCACAGTGAGCTTGTGACACTTTAAAGTCTTTGCTCTTGTCTGTAATCCTATTTACTGCTTGTGCCCCTGTTGACATAACTGACAAGTGTGCCTGTGATGTGGTTACATGCTGCTCTTAACCTGTATACATACGTACAAAGTAATGATCGCTTAAGGGAAGAGAAATAGATTCTGTTATGAGAAAGTCTAAATTCTGCAGTGAGAAAAAAAAAACAAGGCTGTTGATACATATTCATGCCATTTATTCACTGAATGTTGAATGTATTCTGGAGACTTGGGGAAATAAATATACAAAATAGGGACTTTGGGTAGAATAGTGAATGTTGAATTAAAGTTTGGTTCATTTTCCATTAGAAAATCTCCAATTTTTGATGTTTAGTAGAACTATTATAACATGTTCAGTTTTTTTTAAACAATCTGCAACCTTTAAATAAGGCAAGCAGGCATCATTAAGATTCTGAAACTTCAGTACTATTCAGAGGAATTTCTAGGTATCACATAAAATGCTACTTCATATTCTCAAGATGATTTCAAAAGCTTTGGAATTCTTCAGGAGAAACTAGGGAGGGTTATCGTTTAATTCAGACTTAAGATGGTACTGAATGAGTGTAGTTAGGACCAGTCCTCGTACTTACATCAGTCACAGAATCACCACGTGATTATGTCTAGCTCACGGTGACAATCATCCTGTGATCACGTGATCAATATTTGCGAACTTTCTCATCTTTCTACATGCAAAGTCAGTGGGAAGTTGGCAGGAGATTGCAAATGGTGAACATGTAGTGTCCTCACATAATGACCCACAATGATTCACTTAACAAAAGTGCTGGATTTTCTGTCACTAACCAGTGTAGTCACATGATGTGGCACTTTATCACCGCATCGTTTAGCGATGGAAATTCCAGTCCCAACTGCTGTCGTAAATTGAGGACTACCCATTAATATGTCTGCATAATTAAAATCCCAACTATTTTTCCCATTACAGATAGTGGCAAACATAGAGTTTGATTAACAAAGATTACCTTCCCTTTTTGTAGCATTTATGGGCGTAGTTCTGTCCTATCCCCTTGTTTGGATACTTCCTCACTGGGTGGGCTCTGCTTATGGATACAAGATCTTCCTTTTTTATCCCAGAGAAACTGTTTAGAATTGGTTAGTTTTTGTCCCTTCTTATTTGGCTGCAGGATGACTTGAAGATACTGGATTGACCTACCCTGTTCTCATTTTGGCATGTCATATGCTTGTCATGTGGAGTCAGCCTCTCCCTATTGCTCCAGGGCTTATTCTCAATAGCCAGCAAAGGAAAACTAGACCCATCCATAGAACAAGAAGATTGCTAAGCCAGCTGTCTTGTGTTGAATAAGGGCCTTTTGTTCTCTTTCTCCAGGAGTGATTTTTTTTTATCTTTATCTGTTTTTTCCCCTTCCCTTTCCAATTTCCTTCTCCATCTCTTTTCTCCCCTCTTAAAATGCAGGTAGCTTCTGCAGAGGATGTCCTGCATCTTTCATCCCCATGTGCTCCGCTTTGCCTCTATATCTCTTACTCATTTCTCCATTCAATAGCAATAACGTTAATGGCATGACAAGGTAGTCATGCGTTGCCAAGTGAATCCATCTCTCCAGCCCTTGGGAGCATTTTAAGTGCAGGCTCTTTTAATAAAGGTGGAGGTTGGGGTTAGGCTGAGAAAACAGGAGGTGGGAGTTATGAACAGAGTTTAGTAGGGCCATAACAGGGCTGAATATCCTTTCCTTAGCCACTGTCTGGAAAAATAGAAGGTGTGTCCTCTTTGTCAGCACTGGGCTTTGTTGAATGGTCTTCCTCCAAGCAGGAAGTTTCATTGTTTCATGAAAACAATTACAGATCTCTCACTAACCATTGGATTGTGAGAGAAATTATGAGTTGAAGGTGGGAGGGACAGGATTTCCAAGTTGATCCAATGTTTCAAATATTTGGCAATTCCCTTTGTCCTGTAACGTCTATCCAGAGATTCCAGAAACGCTGGAAGATGAACCTGATGTACGTACGAATTGCCTTAACTAGACAGAGATTTTAAAATGGCCTTTTCAGATTTCAGTTTAGGATAGTGACTTCAGATATATAAAATCTTGCTTAAAGCATTACTTGATAAGCCAGATGCTTCTTTCTTGAACATAAGGGTAGATTTATTTAGGTACCGGTAGTTTGACATAGGTACTATCTTTCTCAAACTTGAGATTCTTTTCCTTTGTTTTTGTGTGCTTTTAAATCTGAGGTACGACTCTTCTTGTGTTGTGAAAAACCTTACATAGAATCTACATATATAATTTTATTATTATTATTAATATACTGTTGATGTCTGCCTGTCTGTCCAACTATCCAGTCCATCCATCCATTCATCCATCAATCCATAGGCAGCAAACCTGCCTAATAACTCTTATCCAGAATTTTCCCTGTGAGATGAGTTGGGTTGATAGAGACTGACAGCCCAACTGGATTTCATGCCCAGGAGAGGCCTAGAATCGAGTCTTCTGATTTCTAGGCCAGTACCGTAACCCTGTGCCAAACTGGGTTTCTATGTTTTTCTCAGTGTTCTCTGAGGTTCATTATTTGCTTGCTGTCATTTCATTACCCAATTAGGTAGCTCCTTCCTTCCTTCCTTCCTTCCTTCCTTCCTTCCTTCCTTCCTTCCTTCCTTCCTTCCTTCCTTCCTTCTTTCCTTCTTTCCTTCTTTCCTTCTTTCCTTCTTTCCTTCTTTCCTTCTTTCCTTCTTTCCTTCCTTCCTTCCTTCCTTCCTTCCTTCCTTCCTTCCTTCCTTCCTTCCTTCCTTCCTTCCTTCCTTCCTTCCTTCCTTCCTTCCTTCCTTCCTTCCTTCCCAGACAACACAAAGTATTTATTAGTGGAACCAACTTCTCTCCAATGACAGGTCTGGGAAACAATAGGTAGGCTAAATAATAGTTAAAAACAAACTCACAAAAAGATCACAAACTGATACTTGACAATAAGCGCGACCTGAAGAAATGAAATGACTTTCAGGGGTGAACAACCTTTTGGACCACGAAGTAAATATGTGTAAGACACCTTGTTTCATCTATATTTCCATAATGGGATCTGGGGTTGAATACAGAAACCTGGCCCTTTCAGGCACAGTTCAAGAAGGAAATAATGTCTCATTCTTTCTACAGCCTTGTGATGTTCTCAATTGCTTGCATTTAATTTCTGCAACTATCTGAAAAAGAAAAAAAAGTGAATTATATGTAGCAGATTGACTGTATGTTGCAGAGCGATAAAATAGTAAAAACTATGTGGTTTGATTTGAATAGCCAATGAAGTAGTTCTATGAAAGAAAGGTAAGCCATTCTCCTACTAGATCAGTGGTTCTCAACCTTCCTAGTGCCGTGACCCTTTAATACAGTTCCTCATGTTGTGGTGACCCCCACCCCCCATCCAGCTGGCCGGGGGGGGGTATCAAAAACTTGGCCAAAAAAAGAGAGGAAAAAATGGGAAAGTATAGGTAGTCTTTGACTTACAACAATTCGCTTAGTGACTGTTAGAAGTTACAACAGCACTGAAAAAGTGAATTATGATCATTTTTCACACTTATGATTGTTGCAGCATCCCCAGGGTCATGTGATTTACATTCGGATGCTTGACAACTGATTCATACTTATGATGTTCACAGTGTCCCAGGATCACGTGATCAATGGCCAGGGGGCGTGGCCAGCTGATCACTCAGGTTGCAGAGTGCCTGTGGGGGGGAATCTGTGAGTCTCTAGGATGGGACTGGGGTGGGTGCCTGCCTTCCTTCCCTCCCCTTGTCCCTTCCTTCCTTCTTTTCTTCCTTTCCTTCATCTCCCTTAGTCTCTTCCTCCTTCCCTCCCTCTCTCCCATTGTCCCTTCCTTCTTTCCTTCCTTTCCTTCACCTCCTTCTTAGTCTCTTCCTCCTTCTCTCCCTCTCTCCCATTGTCCTTCCTTCCTTCCTTCCTTCCTTCCTTCCTTCCTTCCTTCCTTCTTTCCTTCCTTTCCTTCACCTCCCTTAGTCTATTTGTCCTTCCCTCCCTCTCTCCCATTGTCCCTTCCTTCTTTCCTTCCTTTCCTTCACCTCCTTCTTAGTCTCTTCCTCCTTCCCTCCCTTTCCCATTGTCCCTCCCTTCCTTCTTTCCTTCCTTTCCTTCACCTCCTTCTTAGTCTCTTTCTCCTTCCCTCCCTCTCTCCCATTGTCCCTTCCTTCCTTCTTTCCTTCCTTTCCTTCACCTCCTTAGTCTCTTCCTCTTTCCCTCCCTCTCTCCCATTGTCTCTTCCTTCCTTCTTTCCTTCCTTTCCTTCCCTTAGTCTCTTCCTCCTTCCCTCCCTCTTTCCCATTGTCCCTTCCTTCCCTCTTTTCCTTCACCTCCTTCTTAGTCTCTTCCTCCTTCCCTCCCTCTCTCCCATTGTCCCTTCCTTCCTTCTTTCCTTCCTTTCCTTCACCTCCTTCTTAGTCTCTTTCTCCTTCCCTCCCTCTCTCCCATTGTCCCTTCCTTCCTTCTTTCCTTCCTTTCCTTCACCTCCTTAGTCTCTTCCTCCTTCCCTCCCTCTCTCCCATTGTCCCTTCCTTCCTTCTTTCCTTCCTTTCCTTCACCTCCTTAGTCTCTTCCTCTTTCCCTCCCTCTCTCCCATTGTCCCTTCCTTCCTTCCCTCTTTTCCTTCACCTCCTTCTTAGTCTCTTCCTCCTTCCCTCCCCCTCTTCCATTGTTCCTTCCTTCCTTCCTTCCTTCCTTCCTTCCTTCCTTCCTTCCTTCCTTCCTTCTTTCCTTCCTCTCCTTCCCCTCCCTCTTAGTCTCTTCCTCCTTCCCTCCCTCTCTCCCCTTGTCCCTTCCTTCCTTCCTTCCTTCCTTCCTTTCCTTCCTACCCTCTTTGTCCCTCCCTCCCTTCCATTGTTCCTTACTTCCCTCTCTCATTGTTCCTTACTTCCCTCCCTCTTCGTCCCTTCCTTCCTCCCCCCTTTGTGCCCAGGAAGGGACAAGGGGAGGGGGATAGGCTGCCAACGTGGCTGGGGGCTTTGCTGCTGACAAACCTGCCAATGCACAGGCAGCGACAGAAGAAAGCTCCGCCCAGCTCACTTGCTCAGCTTCGCTGAAAGACATGCCGTTTGCTAAGTTAGCAGAAGCCGGGCTACAGCTGATTCGCGCTTCTGCTAAATTAGCAAAGCTCGAGCAAGTTTGCTGGGCAGGAGCCAAGGAGAGCAGCTACAGCTGCAGAAGCGCAGATCAGCTGTAGAGGCTCGCCCCGATTCTGGACAAGAGGGAAGGAAGGATGGAAGGGACAAGGGGAAAGATGGAGGGAAGGAGGGACAAAGAGGGAGGCAAAAGGAAGGAAGGAAGGAAGGAAGGAAGGAAGGAAGGAAGGAAGGAAGGAAGGAAGGAAGGAAGGGACAATGGGAGAGGGAGGGAAGGAGGAAGAGACCAAGAGGGAGGGAAGGAAAGGAAGTTCCAGCCAGGAGAGGCTTGGCAGCCCGGCTGCCGAGGAACAGAAGAGCGCAAAACCAAGAAGAAGAAGGTGGCGGTTTCCTCCCAAAGGGGGCTCCTTTTCTCCACCCCTTCCCTGGGTTTGTGGGGAATTTCTCATCACCAATGCTGACGGGTGCTCCTTCGAGCCCACTGCGAGCTTTCTCGCCCCCTTTGCTTCTCCCCCTCCCCCACTTTTGTGAGGATTGTGGTGCCCTTCATGCTTTGAAGCTTAGGGGAGGAGGAGGAGGAGTCCCTTCCTCCTTCCCTCCCTCTCTCCCTGTCAAGCCCCGGTGGGCTCGACATGAACGGGCAGAAGAGGAGTTGAGGATGGGCGGGGTGGCAAAGGAGACTGGTGGCCGTCGCCAGACCTCCCGGCTGACGGGCGCAGGAGTTGGGTGCTGTGGTGGCCTCCCCTTCGCTGACCTGCATGCATGAGAAGAAGTCAATCTGGTTGCTGCACAATGAGTCTTTGGGGAGGGCGGGGCCTTGCTCTGTGCCTGTGCTCTTCATGCACCCCCTGCAGGGCACATTTGGTAGAGTTCATGCAGACTGCCACCAAACAGCATACTTTCCACAAACAAGTGAGGTGGAGCAGAGGGGGGGAGGTAGAGAAGGCGGTTGACAAGCCCTGCCTAAGACCATTGGAAATATGTGTTTTCCGATGGTTTTAGGTGACCCCTGTGAAAGGCTCGTGCAACCCCCAAAAGGAGCGCGACCCACAGGTTGAGAACCGCTGTACTAGATTATCTGTGAGGCTGATTGATTCCAGATTCAAAACTATCCTTGCCTGAGAAGAACACATGACATCTAAGGCGGTGTCTTTTTCTTTCTCCTGCTACTTTGCACAAGAGAAGGAAAAATGAGAGGTGCAATATTTTTTCCCTGCGGAATCTCTGCCTTAAATTTACTTTTAATTAATGCTGCAACCTTATAAAATGAGTTGACTTGTATAAAAGGTTTTTTAAACACTTCTTCACTTGTTGTAGTGCTGTTACTCTTGCTACTACTCATAGCCATTGTTTTATCATGTATGTTCTATGGCCCATTTGTATTTCTCTGCCTTGTTCGTTATTTACTTTTGACTCTATAATATATATGATTCTGCTGGCCTAGCTATAATTAATGACACCTGACAATCATCATAATTAAATGTCAACCGAATCTTTGAATTTAATTCCTTCATTCTCTGGTAAAATCCAGAAACTGCTTTAGCTGCTTCCTCAATTTGTATTTCTAGCATTAAAATATTGATGTGTGGGCTATCGACGGGACCAGACGCCCGCAGCAAGCCTATGCATGAGAAAAACTTTTTAAAAGAGACCTCCAGGCAGGAGGAAGGAAAGCAGGAGAAAACAGGAGTCTTAAAGCGCAAGTACTTCTTTAAATTCTACTTCTAATCACAGATCCCCACAAGCAACATAATATATCTAAGATGGCGGGACGGAAGTGAAGAATCCCTTTGATCCTTTGTTGCCTTTTCCTTCTCAGCACAACATAGGAGCGATCGCTAAGAGAAAGGCTAGGTGTTTATTTTAAAACCCTATAAAGCCCAACTAAAGAAGAGAAGAAGAGGATATTTTTAGAATGACCTCCAGGCAAACAAAACTAGTCCCCTCAAAGGTGGCAGGAACTTTTCCAGCTCAGCCATCTAAATTACCAACAGTTAACCTGTCCGACACCCCACCCACCCCATCTCCTACAGAGCCTCAAGCCTCCCCAGTAATGCTTACAATGAAATACTTACAGACTGCACTGTCAATAATGGCTGATAATCAGACTGATAAGTTGATTGAGAAAATGGATAAAAGGCTTGAGCAATTGGAGGAAAAAATGGGGAGAAAGATTGAGGAACTGGAGAATAGGATTGAAAAAAAATTGAGAATCAAAGCAAAGAGGTAAATGCTGAACTGGGAAAAATGACAGAAAAAATGCAGACCCACATTAGGGAAATAAGAGAAGACATGGTAGAAGCTATTAAGGGGGTTTGGGAGAGTGTTGAAGAGAAGGTGGACGGGATTGAACAACAAATGGAACAAATGGAGAGACAACTTGCTGAGACAAAAAGTGATATACAGGACCACGCACTTATGGCGCAATATCATTCCATGATGTCAGCTATTAGAATCAGAGGGCTGGAGGAGGTACCAAATGAGAATCAGGATGACCTAAGAAGAAGCTTTGAAGAAGCTTTTGGAAAAATTCTAGAAGGGGCTGCAGAAAATCTCTATTGGCAGTTGGACAGAATATACAGGGTTAACTCATTGATTGCAAAATAAAGAAATCTACATAGAGATGTTGTTATCTACTTTGTCACAAGGAGATTCAGAAACAAGGTGCTCACAATAACCTATAATAAGAAATTAAAGGTGGCTGGTCAGGAGGTGATGGTTTTGAAGGAGATCCCTCAGAAGATATTAAGAGCAAGAAAGGACTATGCATTTTTGGTTGATGAACTTAAAATACGTGCTATACAATATAGGTGGGAGGTTCCAGCTGGACTGTCTCTACATTACAATGGTAATAGATGTTGCTTGAATTCTATCAGGAAAGTGAAGGACTTTTATGAAAATGTGCTGAAGGCTGGTAGACCCTCATCCCCAACACCAAAAAATGCAGATTCACTACAAGAAAGAGAATTGGATTTAAACCAACAACCACAGTTCTCGAAGTCAAGGCCACCTGCAGAGCCGGGAGTTGACAAAGGAGTGAGGGTGGAGTTACCTGCCCGAAGTACTGATACCTCTCAGCCCTTGGAAGCAGACAAGCCTAAAGACCGGAGGCAAACAAGAGCGAATACTAAACAGAAGGAGCAACACGAAATGCGACAACAAGGTCATACATATACAAGTAGGGAAGCCATGGGAGCATGATCGAAGAAGAAAGAAGATGAAAAAATTGATTTGGTCTTGCAGAAGCTTTCCAAAAATGATCATGTCAAATAAATATCTGACATGGAATGTTAATGGGTTAAATTCTCCACAGAAAAGGAAGAAGATATTTCATTACTTATCTCAATGTAGAAATGATGTAACTTGCCTACAAGAAACACATATTAGAACTACGGACCAGAAATACTTAATATGCAATAAGCTAGGCACACATTTTGTTGCAGCGGCCACTGAAAAGAAGAATGGAATTGCCATCTGTGAAAAATCATATAAGAGCTAAACTAATAGAAGCAGACTCACAAGGTAGATATTTAGCAATTGAAATCTTAAAAGATAACAAGAAAGTTCTTTTGATAGGTATATATGCACCAAATCAACAACAAGGAAAATTTTACAAACTGTTACATAGAAAGCTAACACAATTTGACTATAGGTCCTGTATTTTAATGGGAGACTGGAACGGTGTTATAGATATCGGTTTAGATAAAAAGAAGACAGCACCTACTCCTCAAACACGTTCCAAGCTGCCCAAATCTTTTTTTGATATAAAGGATGATTTTGACTTGATAGACATTTGGAGAGAAAGACATGGTAAAAAGAAAGAATTTACCTTTTTTTCAGACAGACACCAGTCATTCTCTAGAATCGACTTTATATTAACAACCAGTGACTTGCTTGTTAGCCTAAAGAAGGTGAAAATCTTACCCAAAGTTCTAACAGACCATAATCCGGTATGGATGGAATTAAGGCAAGGACAGAAACCTAGGAGATCCTGGAGAATTAATGAAAACCTGTTTAAATACGATATAAATGTGGATGAATGCAAAAATGCTATGAAGGAATTCTTTAGCATAAATATGAATAAAGAGACACCTATAGAAATGATATGGGACGCTAGCAAGGTGTACATGCGTGGGATTCTCATGGACATGAACAAAAGGCACCGTCATAAACAAGAACAAAAAAGAAAGGAGCTAGAAGATGAGATAAGTAAGAAAGAGCAGCTATTAATACAAAGACCGGAGGACAAAGTCACCAAAGAAGGAATCAAGATTCTAAGGAAACAATTTGACTTGTTGTTGGCAGACCAAGTGGCAAGGAATATACAATACACAAAACATAAGACATTCTGTAATTCCAACAAACCTGGTCGGTGGCTGGCTTATATTATAAGGAAGAAGCAGAAATCCCGCATAATTGAAAAGATAGAGTATAAAGGCAAGGAAGAATTTCAACAGGAAGCCATCAAGAAAGCTTTTACCGAGTTCTACTCAAAGCTATACGCCGAGGAGAAGACACAAGACAAGGAGATAGATAAGTTTTTACAAAATGAAAAGTTACTGAGAATCACCGATGCACAAAGAGATGCCCTGAATGCATTGATCACAAAAGAGGAAATACATTCAGTGATCAAACAACTGAAAAAGGGAAAATCGCCCGGGACGGATGGGATAACAGCGACCTACTACAAGCATCTCCTAGAGGAAATGATAGAACCCCTCAGAAAATTATTTGTCAACATACAAGAAGGAGGCCAAGTTCCACCGTCATGGAAAACAGCCTACATCTCTCTAATCCCCAAAGAGGGAAAAGATAATGCAGAACCTGAAAATTACAGACCCATTTCACTATTGAACACAGATTACAAAATCTTCGCAAAAATTCTGGCCAACAGATTAATGACTGTGCTACAAAAAATAATCCACCCAGATCAAACGGGATTTATACAAGGACGTCAGATGAAAACTAATGTAAGACAATTGCTGAACATAATAGAGTATTTGGACAGGCACAACCAGGTGCCCGCTACTCTCATGTTTGTGGATGCAGAAAAAGCCTTCAACAGACTGAATTGGCCGTTTCTGTCAAAACTGGTCGGGGAGATGAAAATGGGAAAACAGTTTCTTAATTCCATACTGGCAATTTACCAGAAACAAACAGGCCAGCTCATTGTGAACGGTGACTTAACAGACCCATTTAACATAGAAAGAGGCACGAGACAGGGATGCTCGCTATCACCCTTGCTATTTGTCTTAACGCTGGAGATTCTACTGAACAAGATAAGAGCGGCAGAGGACATAAAAGGCATACGGATTAGAAAACAAGACTACAGGCTATGTGCATTTGCGGACGACCTGCTGGTGACAATGGAGCAACCAGCACAATCAGCTAGGAGACTGATGGAGATGATGAAAGACTATGGTAGGGTATCAGGCTTCAAAGTAAATATATCTAAGACGAAGATGCTAGTTAAAAATCTAGACAACAAAGCAAAACAGGACTTGGAAAGAATAACGGGTTGTGAAATAGTTAAGAAAGTTAAATACTTAGGAGTGGAGATAGAAGCAACGAATGCAAAATTATACAAAAATAACTACAAGGTACTGTGGAACAAGATACAAACAGATCTGGACAGGTGGTAAACACTACAATTGTCCCTGCTGGGCAGGATAGCGGCAGTAAAAATGAACGTATTGCCAAAATTTCTATTTCTCTTTCAAATGCTACCCATTCTCAAAAACGATGTGGATTTGGACGAATGGCAGAAGGGCATCAACAGATTTATTTGGGATGGCAAGAAACCGAGGGTTAAATTAAAAATCATCCAGGATACAAGGAAGAGAGGGGGCCAAAAAATGCCCAATCTGAAGTTTTATTACTACGCCGCGGCGCTGGTGGCGCTGAGTGACTCGATCAACATGACGAACGACAGAATATTGAATGTTGAAGGGCATGGTCTACTATACGGCTGGCACGCATACCTGGTGTATGACAAAAAGGCTGACAAGAACTTCAGGGAGAATCCACTAAGAACCCCGTTGTTGTGGGTCTGGAAGAAATATAAGTACCTTCTACACAATAAGATCCCCATCTGGACGATCCCCGGGCACGCAATAGGGGACATAAACATATCACAAGAACAGGAAGTGGTGCCCTATAGTAAACTTGTACTGGAAGAAGAAAACGTGTTTTCATTAAAGCCACCAAATACGCTAGCAGAGGAAGGAATAGGGGATACCTGGCTATCATATTTGCAACTGCAGTCTAGGTGGCAGAAAGACCGGAAGAAGGGCTTATCCCTTACAGATGAGAATTTAATTGAGCAGGTTAGAGGGCAGGGGATCATGAATATCAAATGAGTGTACAGTGTACTGATAGAAATTGACTCTGAAACTGTACTAGTCAAGAACTGTATGGTGAAGTGGGAGCAAGATTTTGGGCAACCTATCACGTTGGAAACGTGGGAGGGAATCTGGGTGAGAAATGTAGAATTTACGAAAGCGCAACATTTAAGGGAAAATTTCTATAAGATGTTCTATAGGTGGCATCTAGATCCGAAAAAATTATCACATATCTACCCAGACACCCAACCTAAACGTTGGAGATGTGGTAGTATGGAGGCTACATATTTTCATGTATGGTGGTCATGTAGGAAAATTAAAGCCTTCTGGAGAAAAATATGGTGGACACTCCAAACTATTTTGAAAAAGCGCATTGAATTTCTACCTCAGTTGTTTTTGTTAGGGATCATAAAAGACTGTACTACCACAGAGACGAACTTAATTCTGAACTTGATCACAGCAGCGAGACTGTTGGTGGGACAATACTGGAAGAAGCCAGAAATACCACCTATTGAAGAATGGACTTTGAAAGTAATAAATTTGGCAGAAATGGCTAAAATATCGGCATATTTGAAGGATCGCTCAAATGAACAATATATGATAGACTGGAAACATTGGATAGACTACATACAAGAGAAACACCAATCAAAGAAAATGTATCTGGCTTATAGTTAAATCTGGACATACGGAGTGAAGAATGTTTACAAATTTAAATCGATTGTATTAAGTTTGATAGCAGTTAACTTGATTTTCCCCCTGGTTTACATGTACAAATATATATCTATCGATTAATGTAAGATATATATTAAATAGACTAAGAATGTACTTGTTGAAGGGATGGATATATTGACATGAAAAATATTAATTTTAATAAGAAGATTTGTTTGTTTGATGTCCAATAGATTGATCTGAAAAGATAGTTAAACTTGGACACATGGAGTGAAGAAGGTCTACAAATTTAAAATGATTGTATTAAGTTGAATGGCTTTAACTTGAACTTTTTCATTGTTTACATGTACAAACGGATATCTAATAAAAAAAATATTGATGTGTGTGTGTGTGTGTGCGCGCACACACACACACACACAGAGAGAGAGAAATTATGATTCTAGACATCAAACAATGCACTTTGTTAAGAATGGATATATTTCTAGTCACGCTGTCTTTAGAGGCCTCTCATTATGCCAATACTAATGCAGCCAGCAGAGTTAGTGGTACATATTTTCCTCTTTGGTTCTTATAACTGAGTTTTTTTCTTTTAATTGAAAATTGTTCTTTAAACTAATGAAGAACATGCTTCTTTAGGCCCAGGAAGGCACTTCCAACTATATGAAAGAGGACCAGAAAGGGGCCTTCGCTTCCATAGTCCTCTAGTACCCTGTGGGATGCAGAACACACTGGGCAAGCCCCATCAGCATGTTTCTCCTCTCAGTGAAATAAATACAAAACATAACATAGCATAGAGCAAAGTTGTATAGAAAACTCTAGTAGGTTGCTGCTTTCTCAGTCAGTTCTGACTGATGCAGGCTGTAGGTTTCCTCTCTGTCAGTAAAGTAAACACATTTATACTGTTTGCTTCCTCTTTCTCTTTGTATTTCCAACAAAGCAATTTCTGGTCTGGTATAGTGAAACTGCCATATGGTTTTTTTCCCCATCCTTCTGTGACAACGTTTCCTGAGCCTTCCATTTGTTTCCTCCAACCCAAGCTTTTTTGCATAAGAGAAGCCGTGAAACCTTTGCAAGTGACCTGCTCTGATGAACTCTGCAGGGAAAGGGTTAGTCATGGTGATGAAAAGTTCTGCAATTGAGATGGAAATGAGACCAGAAGGCCAAATTCTTGAAGGGGTCCTCCTGTCAGGGTCATTATGTTCATTCACAAGTGAGACCGCTAATTGGGTATTTAGCCCATCCTGTCCTCAGGAGGGAAAGAGGAGGAGCTGTGATACTGGGTGAGATAGTAATGCAAGATAAATAATGGAGGTATCTATCTTAGAGATGAGGAACAGAGGCCATAGCTTTCTGATAACCAAGCAAACCTTTGTCCTAACCAACATTGTTTGTTGTTTATTTAACCAATTTATACAGCTGTTCATCTATCAGTGGAGCTCTAAGTGGCAAACAAAAGTTAGAACATAATACACAATCAAATCGATTTAAAAAGCCTAGATTAAAACTACTCGTGCAAGATTAACAGTGCTTGCGCTATGTTTTTGAACAGAGAAGTTTGCTGGCTGCAAGAATATCTACATTGCAAGAGTATCTATGGTGTTAATTTTTTTTTCTTGTTCCATATACTAGATCTCTGGAGATATTTTATGTTGTTCCTAATGAATTGAGGGCTTGGGGTAGGGTGGGAAAACACAGCATTGCTTTTACAATTTATCTTTTTTTACTATAACAATTACATAACATTATGTTTTAAGGTAAGTAATAGAAACTGGTGTGTTGTTACTCTTGATACTTTGATATTATAGAGTATATCTACTGGTTGTCGATAATTCATTGTAGAAGGAAGTGGTGACTTCTAAACACCAGCTGCAATTGTTAAAGTATCCGTGTTAAAGGACACATAATGAGCAATATAGTAACAAAATCTAAAATAAGGCAGTGGGAAACTGGACTTCAGGATAAACTTAGGCATGTGTGCTGTTGTTCTGTGATTTCAGTGAATCCCAATTGTTGGTCATTTGCTTCCTATAATAAGGTGGAAATCTTAGGGTTTAACAGGGCCATCCTTTTGGTGATGCCATCCAGATATCGATTTTCAGTAAAATTAATATCTATGTGGAAGGACAAAAGTATTGTGTTCCTTCTAGCTTTACCTGTAGCTGCAGCTTATTTGGGAAAAGATTGGGTATTCATATGTTCCTTTAAAATAGGACATCCTTCACAATTTCCATAACTTCTGCTTATATAATTGGTGCACAACAGTGATGATAAGACGTTCCTTACCGGCTTGGCCTCAGTAGTTCCAGTTACATGTGAGAGAATCTATAGAAACTTCCAAACTGGGTTGCAATGTCTGGCATAAATCACAAGTGAAAGGAAGCTGCAGGCGGCAGTGAAACAGGAAGAAGAATGCCACGATTTTGGGGAAGGAAGGGCTGTGATTCGTAAAGCTGCTGCCTTGATTCCGTCATAATTCTTACAACCTTTTGACAGTCACCATGTATTCATCTATATTGCATGGTCCCCAGTTGATAGCCAGTGCTGTTACCATTGGATCCACCTGCTTGGCCAAGGCCTGCAAAAGCTCAAGACAAGCTGCTTCTGGGCCTCCTTTTATTTTTTTTCTTTCCCCCTTGTTAATTATTGGTTAAGAGTGTGGGGAGGGAGTGGAGGTGCCCTTGCAGTTAAATCAGTCCTGCTGAGAAGAGGGACACAATTTAAGTGAGCCCTTGCTGATCAAAGGGACATACAGAGAACATTTGAGATGAGATTTGTCACACAGCAAGCATGTATGAAGGGAACATTGGAGATGCGATTTGTCACAGAGCAAGCATGTATGAGGGAAAGGAATTTAGTATTTTTTTCTCTCCCATTTTGCCAATGATAGGAAAAACAATCATTTATGGGAGAAACCCCTTTAAAATGTATATTTTCTTTACCAGAGATTATTTGAGGTAGGAGCAATAGACAAGGGTGATTGCTAATCCTAAAGTCAACAATCCCAGAGGAAATCTGTGTGGAATATGGTGATTAAAGAGATAACAATCAGTTTGTATTGTATCCAACTCTATTTAAACATTACAATTTGAGATATACAAACAGGAAGCTGAGGATCATGGGATAATCTCTTGTATCATACATGACTGCAAATAACCAAAAGCTGTGATTATTGAGGGCATCCCAGAGAGTAATAGTGATTAGTTGGGATTTAGGCTCAGAACCTAGATTCCTGGTATTGGGACATCTGTGTGCGTGTTGTGTTTGGGTTGCAGTCTAAGCATTCTAGCGATTCTGTTTTGATGCTTTAACATTAATTCCATATCTTCTAATTCAGGCACCATGCAAATTCTTACATAGCTGATCTCATTAGAGTAATTTACTCAATGGATATCTAAAATATTTGAAGGAGAACTAAAGAACCATCAGAAATAAGACATATATTTTGCCAGAAAGGCCATGATCTTGTCTTAAA
This sequence comes from Bothrops alternatus, assembly GCA_034064705.1. Lineage (NCBI taxonomy): Eukaryota > Metazoa > Chordata > Lepidosauria > Squamata > Viperidae > Bothrops > Bothrops alternatus. Next base: position 14,138,492 of record JARGCV010000007.1, on the reverse strand, counting down.
TAAAGTAAGAAAAGTTCTTTAGGTGCTGATTGATGTTAATTGATGTTCATCAAGGACACGGAAGACAGATAGAAAAAAACTGTAGATCAAAGCTGAAAAGTATGGTAATTCTAGATTCAGATATATTTCAACTTTCAGAGTTGGGAATTTGACCTTAAAATGTTAAAAACTTTTTTTTTCTAAATGGGATATCATTCCAGATGTGTGGATTTTCTCCAAAACAGCATGTCCATTGCTGAGATTCTGGAAACTCTGAAGGTCACACATCTGGGGGAACCTTGTTTTGGGAAAGCTGCATTAAATGAGATCAGAGTTTTAAAATGAACCTTGGACATTTTCTTCCAATCATTTTTTTCAGATTTTCTCACTTTAATCCATGTAGTTCAATATTTTATATGTAATGCAACGGTATGTTTTTTCATTCATGAGTTTCACATATGAGGTTAGGTAGCAAAACACTCCTATATTGCAATCTTTAACTAGTGCACTGTATACAGGTAGTCCTCGACTTACGACTTCAATTGAGCCCCAAATTTCTGTAGCTTCTGTTTGTGAGACATTTCCCCATTTTCGGAGCTTTTTGCCATAAGTGAATCACTGCAGTTGTTAACTTAGTAACCCAATTGTTCATTGAATCTGGCTTCCCAATTGACTTTGCTTGTCAGAAGCTCGCAAAAGGTGATCACTTGACTCTGGGACACTGCAACCGTCATAAGTATGAGTCAGTTGTGAAGCATCTGAATTTTGATCACATGACCACGGGAATGCTGCAGTTATTGTAAATGTGAAAAATTATCATAAGTCACTTTTTTCAATGATGTCCTAACTTTGAACCATTACTAAATGAATTGTTGTAAGTTGAGGACTACCTATATTTTCAAACCCAAATGGCTAGCTTAGGGCACACGCAGCTTTGGCTATTCTTGTAGATCTCAGAGAATGCAGCCATTCCCCGAGATAGACTAGAGTTGGTTCTATCCCACTCTTTCATCAAAATGGAAAGGAAGGAAGGAAGGAAGGAAGGAAGGAAGGAAGGAAGGAAGGAAGGAAGGAAGGAAGGAAGGAAACTAAACAGACTTCATCTGGGCATGTGATAATATTTCACCATTAGTTAATATTATTAACTATCAATGTTAATCATTCGTTATTGATAGCAAAAAACACACAGTTGAGCCAAGGAGGAGGAAGAGGGATAGGATTATTTCACAATCACTTGGTAACCATTCTCCAGTAATCCTGATGATTGTTGTTGATTCCTTGTTAGTAAAGAATGCAGGAGGGTTGCTGGAAAGAACAGGACAAGATTGATTTTGTGCCATCACATTGTTTTTGAGTCTTAGCAACCATATAGATTTTCTCCATGACAATCTATCTCTAACCTGTAATCTCATGTGCACTCATTGTAACTGAATCCATCCACCTTGCTCCTGGTTGTCCTCTTTCCTTCCACCTTTTCCAACATTAGAGCCTTTTCCAGAGAGCTGGCCTAATGTGTCTGAAGTGGGATAATTTGAGCCTGGCCATTTGTGCCTCGAGTGAGAATTTTGGTTTGATTTGTTCCATTGGTTTGTTTTTTGGGCTGTCAGCCATGTTCTCAGGACAAAGCGGTCCCCTTTTTAGCCCCTTGGTTAAAACTAAGTCCCCTACTATCAACAATTTAGTACTTTTCATTAAGGAAGCAAAGCTGACAGTGCATATCCGTTTCACTTACACAATTCGTTTATTTATTTATATATTACTCAAATTTATATGCCGTCCTTTTTCCAGGACCCAGGGCAGCTCACAAAAATACAATAAAATTTTACAATAAAATTAATCACATTCATACAACAAACAAGCACAGTCAGCTCACAGTCGCCTTACTTATAGGTCAACATAATCATCATAACTTATCAAAAAGAATTACTTTGGGAAATCAGTTATTTTCTCCATGATTTGCCTAGAATCTCATAAGCCAAGAGAATACTGTCAAGACTTTGTGAATTACCAACTCATTCCTCCTGCTGGTTAGGTGGGCAGAAGTGACTGTAGACAGGAAAGGCAAAAGCTGGGGGGGGGGGAACCTGCTCCAAGCTCTGATTCATGTCAAAAACGTACAATTTACAGGCACTCTGCTGCAAGTTCTTGCTCCCTTCCCCCAACCTTCACCTACAACCATCCCTTTGCCAGTGCCTGCCTAACACCAACTCCCTCCCCTAATATAGCCCCTGAGGGGAAAAATATATCACCAGAGGGAGCTCTGAAAAACCTCCCTCTTTCTCCGACTGTCAGACTAGTCCCCAAAATGACACAGGAGAAGAAAAACACTCTCACGCTCCTTTCTGGGGAAACAAAGCCTTTAACAAGGGAAGAAAGCAGCCACAAAGGAGACAGCCACTCCCAATTACAACAACCCCTACTGAGAAGGCACAAGGCAACCTAAAACAGAAGGAACAAGACGCCCATGTCTGACATCCAGGATTGGCAAAGTCTGGGGCACAGAACCGGAGTCTGTCCTCACAAGCACTGTTTGAGATGTTCATTTACGGGAGCGCCTGTAAATGTTTTCAAAGCAGGAGCATGAGGCAGGGTGTTGAGGACTTTTTCTTATTTGCCGGTGTTCCACTTGATAGTGCTTTTAGGAATATCCTGCCAGCTGGATGGCTAGTCAGACCATTGTAGTTTGAGGAGCTGTTCTCAGTTGCTATCAGAACTCTGGTGTATCCCTCCTTTTTATCTTGGAAGACTGTGGAAATAAAGATGGTCAGGGGCTCTTTTTTCTGTTTCCATTTTTTTTGGTATATCAAAATACAAAATAAAATAAAAATGAAAACAGTGGGAAAGTAAGGGGGAAAACTAGAAGAAGAGAAGGTATAGGGTAAAAGGGAAAAGAAAAGCATTGACTTCTCTCTCCTTTTCAGAGCAGTAGAATAAGACAGTAACATACAGCCTCAACTTTTTACTTTTACATAGCAATATATACTAGCCATTTCTAGAACAGCAAACCTATCTAATTAGCAATATTAGATATGAAAAAATATTTCATTTTTTTCCACCTTAAGCACAAAGTCCAGAACCATCTCTGCTAATTCCATCAGTTTTTGCCAATCATCCGTTGTGGGAGGCGGGCTTTCTTTCGAATGGGTCTGCAGGATTCAACTGGTTAGGGAGGATTCTTTAGCTCCAAATAGACTTATTTTTGATATCCAGTTCTGCTGTCTAACCTTATAATTGATCGAGTTCGGGTATTTGCTGAAAAGAATGGCCCCTCACAGGACCCAGTTAAGCAAACATAACAGCCAGTATGCTAATAAACTGATACCAAAAACTCCTAAAACATTACTGAAAGGTTTATCGGTGATCCAAGATTGCCTAAAGGACTAGATTTGAAGGCTGATGTCCCAAAAAATCTTTATAGCCTGGAAAGTATTTTAGTAGAGATATTATGATTGCTGATCCTATTTGCTAATGCTAAACATCCTTGTGGCAACTTCAGTAATTGCCTTCATGAAAAGCAATAACAGGAAAGATACTGAATTTATTTTCAGCATCTTTTAATGCAGTTTAACAGCTGGAAGTAGGAAACGGAACCAGTACCATGTGATGAGGTATTTCATTTCAAACTATGCATCGAGAAATGAGAGTTAGATGGTTGGAAATATTGTACTTAAAATTTGCACCTAACAATTAATAAATAATTTAATTAAAATTTCCTGCCTAGTTACTTAAAAATGAAGTTATTAATATTTGAATTTACAAATATATGAACAGCATATTCCAGATGTATTGGACCTCTGCTGCAGCAATACCATGTAACTTTCTGATTCTGTAAGCCATTATGTAGATCAGGCAGTTGGACTGTTGCAGTATAAAATTCATTTCAGGACTTGCATTATTGAATTGGTGATAGAAGATTACCAATACTCTTTCCATTTCTACAGCATTGTATGGGGCTTTGCAGCCGCTACTCTCAATTTTATTCCTCCGAGGAAGACAATTGTAGATAACCTAGCTCCTCAGTTTTGTTTCTTCTCTTGCTTATGTAATTGCCAAACACGTTGGAAGAACAAATTAAATTCATGAAACTGGCTTAATATGAAGAAATTTAATGATGAATTTCATGCCCTGACTTGGTTTCATGGTAGCCTCCAAGCTATCTGAGATGCTGCTTTCTTTGTGAACTGGGGTTGCAGTGTTTCTCCATTGCTTTCTTTCTTTCCCATATCTTTATACTTGGATGTCTAATTAAAAGTGCAATTCTGATGAATGTTTTTTGCTCATGTTAACATATTTTATTGATTGAATATCACGTTTTCAGGTATGAGAGACCTACTCTTTCCTCCCTCACCAACCATATTCTTTTAATAGTTTTTAAATAGATTTTAATTACACACCCAGATTTATATACAAACACACATTCTTTACACTACCCCAATTGCTCACCTTTGATTAACAGAATATAACTTAATCCATAAATGATCGTACCTTCTAAATCCAGCATGCACTTACTTAAAAACAAAGGACTGCCTTCTAACTATCATTTCAACTCAACTCAAATGCCCACTTAAAATGGAAAGTCTCCAGAGCTTTTTAGAATACCCAGAAGTAAAATGGCCAACCTAATCGCTGGCTCAGCAGTGTTCCATAGTGTTGGGGCAACTGCAGAGAAGGCCTGCCTTCTGGCCCATGGTCCTTTCACCTCTTGCAGTGATGGGAATGAAAGTCAGCTGATAATTGTAAAAGGAAAAGTAAATGCTATATGCTTATTGGATGTAGTATAAAAAACAAAATATCTTGTTTTTTTAAATAATATACCAATTTGCCTCTAGAAGTGTTGTACGCGGTAGCTTCCATTTCTATTTCTTCAATCCTTTGATGGGCAAACCTCATTTTCAGAATATAACTTAGAGTAATTTCTATCACATTCCTGTCGGCTCATTACAGGTGTAGAGAGTGAAAAAAATGACCTTGACAGAGAGAAGAGAGATCCATTTCCAAAGCAGTGAGGAACAAAACATGGCTTAAGCCTCAAATGAGAAGGTATATGTAAACATCTCAGACACCATCCTAATTCATATGAGTATAAGAAAGAGAGGAGAAGAGCATAATTGGATTTACAGCATTCTGTTACTAGAGTTCATATTAATAAAAGCATTTCAGACCTGGACATTGTCTCTTGGCCAGGTTTACATTATGAGATGATCAGGAGTCAGGAATGACTGTAGTTTTCATAATTCCGCTATTCTTAGAAGGCACTATTTTTCTGCCATGGTGGGAGTCAGAAGAGGGCTCTGATGACCAGCAGCCAGTGGCAGAGCCAGCTTCAGAAGTGTTGCAAGGATGGTGAGGAGCTAGTCCCAGGGCCACCAGATGGACTACCGTCTGAGCAAAGGTAAGAGGTGGAACAAAACAGCAAACATTGCTGCGATCTCTCTCTGAAGATGAGATGTGGAATTATTGCCTCCTCCCAATGCAGGAGCTTTGCAGGCTGCAAAGAGATAACAATAGACAACTCTGCAAGACTGCTTGCATAGAAGGAGTCTCGCCTCACTAAATAAGCTGTATTGGACTGCTTTATTAAAATGAAGTAGCAAGCACAAGCTTTGTTGATGACAACCATCTGATAACTTCTATTTCATTTGCTTTAATTTGTTAACCTCACAACCCTGATTTAGACCTGGATTGGCTTACAAATTTGCTACAAGCGCTGACCCTCAGATCCTATCTAACTACTCTTCTGTGTGCTGCTTTGATTTGGAACTCTTGAAAGTCAAACTTGCTGAAAATTTGTGGAGGGGAAACTTGTCTCTGTACTGCAAGTGCAGGTATTTGCAAGCCTTGTTTAACTTGTGTGTTTGTGTGCTCACCTGGGAAATGACATTTTCTTCTTGTTTCCTCAAAAATTACCTTATTCATTAGAAACAAACACTGTTAGGGTTTCATAGGATTTTTCAATGGTCTGAGTAAGCAGTTGATTTTTTACAATGCTGTTAATAAGGCATATTACATCTAAATAGACCACTTTAGGACAAGTTTTTGAAGATGTAATTCTTGTTCCCAAAGGGTTTCCTTTTGGGCTAATGCAGATAGTACAGTCAAAATTGGTCACAAATGCTGGTCATGTGGTCACAAGACTTTGCAACTGGTCCTAAATGCAAATTGGTTGTCAAGTGTCTGAATTGTGATCACATTACCATGGGGATGGTGTGGCGGTTGTAAGTGTGAAGATCAGACTTTTTCAGCATTGTTGTAATTTTGAAGAATTGCTAAATAAATGACTGATTGTTGAGGACTTCCTGCAAAACTATGTTGAATATATATTTCTCTTATTCTACCTGATTGATTTTTTTTGTTAATATAGATCTTTGGGGAATCTGTTCTATATTTAGCATAGAGGGGTTCTTGGTGCTCTCTGAACTTGGTGGTTTTTCTTGCAGACATTTCTGCATGAAAGCAATCAAGCTCAGAGAGCACCAAGGACCCCTCATTTCAACCCTGAGCTACAAATATTTTCCCTAAACCAGGGACAGGTTTAGGCTAAGGAGAGCCTGTGGGGTTAACACTGATCTAGTGTCCCAGCTGGTGAGATTTTGATGCTAAGCGTCCATTGTATCTTCTTTCCAGAGCAATCACTGAGGACAAAATTAAAGCGAGGGTTTGTTTGCCTTCTGCTCTATAGAAAGGATTCAGAAGCAGATTTGTCATCTCCCACCTCACCCCCACATGCCACTTTCCCAGCAGGATATAGCAATATTTTGAGTAGGGAAGTTATGACTACATCCCCCTGAAAACCCTTATTCCCATTTAAACCCCAAGGCCACAGCAAAAAGCACATAATCTTTTTTTGTCTGATTTTGTGAAATGATACCACTTTTGTTTTCGTGTTTGACTGAGTTTCTTAAGGCATTTGGTTATGAAGCATTGCATCATACTGAGGATGTATCAGCTGTCAGTGAGGTTTATGTGCTATTTCTATTCTTTCTAAAACAGTTGGGGGAAGGAAGGAAGGAAGGAAGGAAGGAAGGAAGGAAGGAAGGAAGGAAGGAAGGAAGGTTCCTGCTTGTATGATCAAAAACACAGAGAAAGTCCAAGATTAGTTTTAGGCTGCTGGGTCTACAAGATAGACATTGGAACAAAACTAAGGAAACACGAAGGATGTTCATATATTGAATTTTACTAACAGCATAAATAAGGAGTTCCAACGAAAATGTAGGCCTGAAGAAAAAGCCAAGAAACTGTATATTAACACTAATATTTAAAAAAGATTGGCGGCCTGGTCTTTCCATATTAAACTAGCACAAAACAGAGTAAAAATTTAAAAAGAGAGAGACAATAGCTTTGTAAAAGCTAATTCCATGTAATTTTATATATCTATATTAGCTTAGAAAAGGATTGCAGTTAAATTTATTACATAGCTGGGGGGGGGATTGTGTCTTGTTACTGCCTCCTTAACCAAAAAATATTGCTTTGATTTACATTAATAGGATTTAAGTTGTTGCATAATTAATGGGAACTGAGGAGAAATAGTAGATATAAGGTAGGATCAGAGATTCTATATTCCTTAGAGAGTTCAAGTTGATTGAAAGTGTGTTATGTATAGCCTGGCTGAGTTTGCACTGCCCACTCGCCTGATTTTGGGTGGAGTTAATGGTTTTAACCTTCAGCAGCCCTTAATTTGATCAAGGTTAAACTAACTTTCAGTTGCACAGACGGAAGTATAGCAAAATGTTTCCAAACTGTGAGGTACCGGTACTTCTCTTGGGGAGAATCTAGAGGAGTTGTACCAATATACCTTTTAGTACATTGTTACCATAAATATAACATTTCCTGAAATTTCATTACATTGATTTCGTTATTCATTTGTGTTCATTTTGACATTTGGATTTTAAGAAGATGTGTGTACATTAAGATTGCACTAAGGCAGGGGTTCTCAACCTTGGCAACTTTAAGACTTGTGGACTTCAACTCCCAGAATTCCTCAGCCAGCTTTGCTGGCTGAGGAATTCTGGGAATTGAAGTCCACAAGTCTTAAAGTTGCCAAGGTTGAGAACCCCTGCACTAAGGGGAGGTGTGATGGTAAAAAGTTTATGAAATATAGGAGTATAGGATATTTGGTGGTTATTTTCATTCTATATAGGTACTTAATGACTGAAAGAGGCAGAAATAGTAGTAGGGATGCAAACTGAACCTGATGGGGACCTCATAGATGTTTTTTTACTTATCTGGTTTTAAAAAGACAGCCTCCATAAAGGAAGGCAGAATATCAGTGAAGAGGTTTGCTCCTATATTGCACTGACTCACTGGTGCTGTTTCTTTGGATAAATAATTAACACAGCAGGAGAAGCAAACCGGATCAAGGTTGTCATGCAAATGTAGACTGCCTGTGATTGCAGTCATCCATCTTACTAAGCCACGTTTTAACCAATGATTGGGTTTGCATAACACCCTAAGTCATAATTTTTAGTGTATGAACCATTGTAGATGGGTTCACAAAAGTCAGTAATGAACCAACCACTTATTTAGTGTAAACCTTCTCTCTCTCCCTCTCTCTCTCTCTCTCCCTCCCTCCCTCCCTCCCTCCCTCCCTCCCTCCCCTGGTTGTTGCTTTAAGGTCATCCATTCAGGTGGCTTCTTTCCACCTGGAACAGTTATCATGAATGCTTGGAAAGAAGATCCATGATGCAGATATTTTAAAAACCAAACAAAAAAACCAAAACCAAACATTTACTCTAAAGAAATTGCTTCATTTTTGTGTTACCCTGGCCAGTGCCCTCTGAAAGACAGCTGTTATAGCGGTGACAATTTTGCTTAAGCTCTAAATGCAGTACTGTAAGTCCTTGCTTCAGAACCATTTCTGAATGATCCAGTCAAGCAGCTGTTCTGCTTCTGTGGCATTTGTTATCTATAGCAGGGGTCTCCAATCCCCAGAATGTGGACCAATACCAGGCCGTGCCATGTCAGCAAGTGGTCCGCACAAACAAGCAAAGCCCCATTTACAGGATGCAGGCAGCACAAAAAAATCAAGCATTCTCCAGCATGTGGATTCCGAATCCACACCAGTGGGTTCGTTTCCGTCTTCCTGCCCATAGACTAGGACCAAAACTCTTAGCTCCGCCTCCAACCGGGGCTTCCTGTCCTCCGACCGGACTTCCTGTCTCCCAGTTTTTTCCTAGTCTTCAGCCCGTCAACAGCTCCATGAGCAGGCTCCAGAGTAGGATTTAAATTTCTTAAAAAATACTACAGCAGGTTAGAGTTTCGTTAGCTTGAAGAAACAAAGGTTAGAATAGAGTTTCTTTGGATTGGGAAAAGCAATTGCAAGGAGGATTCGAAGGCAAGCAGGTCCAGGGGACCTCCCCGGGCCTACGCCGTGGGAGCAGGAGGAGATAACGCTCCAACGCTGATCCGAGGCCTGAATCCTCCTCGCGAAGGAAGATTTCTCCCCTGGAAGGCACCCCAGGCTCCAGCGGAGGCGAGGACTCAGCGGAGGACGAGCGCAGCGACGGACGAAGCTCCCGTCGCTTCAAAATCGCAAGTGGGGTTTGCGGTGGGGGGAGAGGAAAAGCGCAGCCGAGCCATAGGCCGGCACTAGGCGCGGAGCCCCATAGCGGTCGCGAGGGCGGTGAGTCGGGGTTCTCCGGCGGCCATTAGGGACCGCGTGGAAGAAGGCGGCCGCCATTTTGGGCCGTCGGCCTCCGGAGTTTTGGCGCGAGGGGCCATCTTGAAAAGGGGGCGGTTCCCCAGAGGCGGCAGTGTCGGCCATTTTTTCGCAGGCCCGAGTCACCGGGTAAGGCCGGAGCGCCGAACAAGGTGGGGGGCTTCAGACACTGCGATTAATCGCAGAAGAGGGAAGCCTGTGGGGACGGCATTAACAGCCGTAGGCATCCACGAGCCCGACCACCATAGCGCCTGCTGAGTCAGGCCGAGAGGGGGAGTGTCTGTTTAAGGGGGTGTGGTCTCGGGGTGCTTCAACCCCTAGGGGTAATCAGCCTCGCAGACCCTACCGGATCAAGTCTGCCCGCCTGTCTCCGCCAGTGCTTCTGTGCAGAAGAGGGCCTTGCCCCACCTGCCTGTGGAGTTAGATCTCCCTCTTTCCCCCACTTGTCTGGAGAAATCGGTTGTATCCCAGACGCACGATGGCAGACAGTGAGTCGCTTCAGGTGTACCAAGGCTCAAGCCCTCCCCCTCCCTCCCCAAAATGCAAAGCCACGGATGTGGAACCGGGGGGGGCAAGAAGAAGGCAAAGACAAAGCACCTAATTAAAGAGCCATCGAAGGCAGCCGAGCGACAGGCCTTAAGGAGGCACCAGGTGCTAGAGAGAGAGTGTGCCAAGGCCCAGAGACTTCAGTCCAGAGAGACTGAACAGGCTGATTTCCCCCAATCCATACCATCCACACCAGAGCATGCTGAGCCCGCGGACACGCAGGCGGAAGCAGAACTGGAAACCTCAGGCCTACCAAGAGGGTGGCCTGAACAATTACAAAAATATATGCAAAAGACATTTGATAACTTTATGACTGCCAAGTTCTCTTCTATTCCTCAGGAACACACCAAACAGCCAGCGCTTCCGCTCCGCAGGGGACACACATCCACCCAGGCCTCCGAGGAATCTGAGTCCTCCTCACAGATCGCAGAGGAGGAGACGGAGGACAGGGAGACATCTGAACGTCAGCTATCGGAAGATGAGGACGAGATACCGGAACAGGCCTCCACCTCAGGCCTTTTCGATGCGGCAAACTTCCGTTCACTCATGCTCAAAACCTGTGCCACCCTTAGCCTGCCAGCAAGGGATAAGGAAGCAACACCCGCCACCCCAGAGGGGGAGGGAGGTAAGGTCCACCCGGTGCTCATTCCACCCGCACCGGAGGAGATTAAGGTACCGTGCCCGTTAGTGTTCCGCACCACACTGGAATCACAATGGGCCTCTCTGGCAACCACACCATCTCCAAGTAGCACGGAGAAAAATATATTAAATGTTTGCAATGCCTTGGCTTCCTTCATAGAGGTACCAACGGTGGATGAACCACTAATCTCTCTCTTTGCATCATCCGCCATTCCAGGAGACATGGCGGAATCCATGAAGGCCAAGGACAAGAAATTTGAATTCGCGCTCCGCAGAACGCACCACTCCTCAGCCTGGGCGATCAGATCTGCGGTCTCAGCCTCCCTGGTGGCCAGGGCGTCGATTTTGTGGCTTCAGGAGCTACAGGCAAGTGTACCACCAGATCAGGTACATGCACAACACACATTAAACAAGTTGTTGTTGGCGACAGAGTATATGGCGGACACCACCCTGTCGGCCTGCAAATTCTCAGTCAGGGCCATAGGGACAACAATAGCCGCTAGAAGGCTCCTTTGGCTCAAAACGTGGAAGACGGACCTTAAGTCCAAATGGCGTCTAGCCACCGCCAAATACTCAGGATCCAAGCTGTTCGGCCCCGTTCTGGAACCGTACGTAATCGAGGACAAAAACAAGAGAAAAATTCTCTCGCATCCTTCCAGGGGAACAGATAAGCGAGGCCAGGAGTTCCGCAGGCAGGGGGCCCGTCAGAGCGAGTCCGGAGAGTGGAGACAGCCCTTTCGGGGGGGCAGTCCTGGGATTGGCCCAGAAATCAGCGCACCTACCCTTCAGGCCAGGAGCGCTTCCAGGACCGCCCGGCCGCAGGTAGGGGCCAGCCCCCGAGGCGCAACGCCAGAGGAGGGGCGGGACGACCTTACGGCGCTCCAAGTGACGCTTGGGACAGCCCCATAGGGGGTTGCCTGGCGCTGTTCAGCCAAGTGTGGCAAAACACCACAACAGACGCCTGGGTACGGGACACGGTGACTCAGGGCCTAGCCTTAGAGTTCTACGCCCCACCCCCGAGTCAATTCATAAGGTGTCCGGAGTCCCGAAAACCCTCAAAAGCCAAGCTGCTACACATGGCCATAAAGCACCTGGTAGAAATCAGAGCCGTAGAACCGGTCCCGGCAGGACAGGAAAGACAGGGGTTCTACTCCATCCTGTTCGTCGTACCCAAGCCATCCGGGGGATGGAGAGCAATTCTAGACCTCAAAAGGCTCAATCACTTCATAGTATACAAAAAGTTCAAAATGCAATCCCTCAGATCCATACTGGCCAGCATCCGAAAGGGGGATCAGATGTCATCCATAGACCTCACAGAGGCCTACCTACACATACCCATAAGGCAGGAACATCGTCGCTTCCTGAGGTTCTGCCACAAAAGCAGACACTACCAGTACAGGGCACTGCCATTCGGCCTCTCATCGGCACCCAGGGTATTCACAAAGGTGCTGGCCGTATTGGCAGCGCACCTGCGCATGCTGCCGGTGCACGTCCTCTGTTACCTAGACGACATCCTGATCCTATCAAGGTCACAACAAGCGGCCCACTCAGACCTGCGGGTCACGCTAGACACACTACAAAAGCACGGCTTTTCCGTAAATTACAAGAAAAGCCACCTCACACCGTCGTCACGCCTACTACACCTAGGGGCGATCATAGATTCAGAGACAGGATTAGTACACCTTTCGCAGGAAAGGCGGGACAGCGTACGAAAGCTTGCATGTCTCGTCCAGGGGAAGGGCTCAACCACAATAGCTCAACTGTCCCAACTCCTGGGGAAAATGACCTCATGCCTGGGCATCGTTCCATGGGCCAGACTGCACTCCAGAAGGCTCCAATGGTTCCTTCTTCCCTACCAAAGACTGAACCAGGGCGCATCCCTCCGGAAGGTCAGACTCTCCCCCCAGGTCCTGTCATCCCTTCGATGGTGGACGTCTGCTGCCACGGCCAGGGGAACTCTGTTCAGGGAACCAGACAGACTAACGGTGACCACCGACGCCAGCCAGTTCGGCTGGGGAGCTCACTTTCAGGATCAGATAGCGCAGGGCAGATGGGCACCCCGGGATCTGACCCACAGCATCAACTGGCTCGAGCTAAGAGCGATTCATCTAGCTCTCCGTCAATTCTCCCCCAGCCTGAAGGGAAGACACGTGCTGGTCCTAACGGACAACGTGACGGCCAAGGCACACGTGAACAAGCAGGGGGGAACGAGGTCGGCGGTTCTCATGCAGGAGGCCCGAGAACTGGGGCTCTGGGCAGAGGCAAACCTAGGGTCAATAAGAGCAGAACACATATCAGGGGAGGCAAACAGCCAAGCGGATTCGCTGAGCAGAGTCACGGTGAATCACGCAGAGTGGAAACTGGACCCGGCCCTGTTCGAGGCAATCTCGAACAGGTTCGGCCGTCCACTAGTGGATCTCTTCGCTTCCCCCAAGAACAAACAGCTCCCTCGATTCATAGCCAGGTTTCCGGCCTGGGGAGCGGAGGGGACAGATGCCCTCAGGTGCAGGTGGCCCCCGGGGCTGATGTACGCATTCCCTCCCCCTCCGTTGATACAGGCAACCATTCGCAAGGTCATCCTGCAGGGAGCGGAGGTGATCTTGATTGCCCCACATTGGCCGAGACAGCCATGGTTTGCAGACCTCGTAGACCTTTCAATCTCGCCAGTCTGGGTAATTCCTCCACATCAGGTGTCGCTCACCTAGGGGAATCTCCATCACCCAGACCCACAGTGGCTACAACTAGCCGCCTGGCACTTGAAAGGGAGGGCCTGACCAGTCAGGCCTTTTCAGAGGACGCCATAGAGATCATCCAGGCCGCCCGTCGCCCTTCCACTAACAGGGTATACGAGGCCACGTGGAGGAGTTTTGTTAGCTGGTGCGGCAAAAAGGGACTAGACCCCTTGGCGGTGACCATTCCCAATGTCATAGATTTCCTTGTAGAGGGATTTAAGAAGGGCCTGGCTCTTAACACTATTCGCAGGCAGGTGGCAGCCATACAAACGGTGATTTCATGCGACAACAGGGAGTCACTATCACAACACCCGGCTGTAAAGGCCTTCATGAAAGGGGCAGCCGCAGTACAACCTCCGGTGGTACATCGCTACCCGTCTTGGGATCTTCCCAAGGTGCTCCAGGCCTTAACATCCCCTCCGTTCGAACCACTGAGACTCTGCTCACTCCGGCATCTGACATGGAAGGTAGCCTTCCTGGTGGCCATCACATCGGCTAGGCGGATCTCGGAGTTAGCGGCTCTCTCGGTTCGAGCAGACCTGATGATTTTTTCAGAGGACACACTTACATTACGTCTAGATCCAGCCTTCATTCCGAAGGTCAATTCCTGGTTTCACAGGGCTCAGGAAATAGCATTGCCAAGCTTCTGTCCGAGCCCATCTGATCCACGGGAACGGCGATGGCACACCTTAGATGTGCGCAGGGCCTTACTTCTGTACACCAAAAGGACGTCTGGTTTCCGGAAGTCGGAAACGTTATTTGTTTCCTTCCAACCAGCGACCAGGGGTCACAGGGTTTCCTCCTCAACCATTGGTAGGTGGATCAGGGCATGTATAGCAGAGGCTTACGGGGCACAGTCACTACAGGCCCCAACAGGAATAACGGCGCACTCCACCAGGAGTGCGGCTACCTCAGCGGCCTGGCACACGCAGGCACCTGTGGAGGAGATTTGTAGGGCGGCAACATGGGCGTCCCCGGTCTCCTTCATTAGAAGTTACAGGATAGACCGCTTCGCCGCGGCAGAGGCCTCCTTCAGGAGGCGTTCACTGCAGCAGGTCATTTCCTCAAACGAGACTTCAGCCTAGACTCCCACCCGGGGGGGACATGGGAGGGCTTTGGTATGTCCCACTGGTGTGGATTCGGAATCCACATGCTGGAGAAAGGGCGTTGTCTTACCTGAACGCCTATTCTCAGCATGGGGATGGAGAATCCACACACCCTCCTCTAACAGTCTAGGCAGATATTGATTTACAGGATTGTGAATAGGAGCCACGAGGACCAAACTACGTTGAAGGAGCTTCGCCGGAAGAAAAAACTGGGAGACAGGAAGTCCGGTCGGAGGACAGGAAGCCCCGGTTGGAGGCGGAGTTAAGAGTTTTGGTCCTAGTCTATGGGCAGGAAGACGGAAACGAACCCACTGGTGTGGATTCTCCATCCCCATGCTGAGAATAGGCGTTCAGGTAAGACAACGCCCTCTCTCCGATCCGCTGAAAAACCTCTCTCCCTGGAACTGGTCCCTGGTTCCCAAAAGGTTGAGGACCTCTGATCTATAGAAAAGGATGTTCATTTTTAGACTTTCAAAAAGCAAATTGAAACTGATCTTGCTCTTTCACCACTGGAAAAAGGTAATTAGTGAGACTTTAAATGAGAAATAGAGGCTTCCTCATTATAGTAGGGTCTTTTGCATTCAGAGGACAACAGACACATAAGAGATGGGTAATTCTGAAGAATTGTTTCAGTATGTTTTTTTGTTGTTGTTCTATGATGGGAAAGGGCCTAGAAAGTGACAATTTTGAGGCACAGGTTTAAAGCTTTGCAAAAAGGAATCTAATGGATATCAGGCTGTGTGATGTACTATAAAGCTGGCAGGTAATTTGTGAGACTTTCATGGATAAAATTTCAATAGTATGCATTTGGCTGACTTTGAAGACAGATGAACTCAATACATTACTGATTTAATGGTCAGTGTTGATACCAGTATCTCTCTTGTAAAGGTTTAATAAATGGCATCTAAGTATGCATATACCTAGATTATAAATTGCTAGAAATGCCCAGCAGACAGTGTTTCAGAGAGTTATTAACTAACTTTGTCAGCAAGCTGTTAATCTGGCAATTTTGAGGATCAATCTGTAGGAGGTAATGAATCGGTTTTTAAACTATTTGATAACACTAAGGGAAATCTGTTCATTAATCATTGCCACACTAATAAATGGAACTTTACATTTGGATGGTTTCCTTGATGCAATTTCCTTCCTTCTGTCTATGAATCAGTCAAAATTCCAACAAAATGAAGTGTACCTGAACACATGCAACAGTCCCCATCCTCATATCACATTGCAATCTGAGCAAAAACAAGCAAACCAACAATATCTCCCCACCACACCCCTGAATTCAAGATTGGGCTATGCGGATAACTAACAAAGAGGAGATTTGAGGTTTTTTAATAATTGAAATTG
This sequence comes from Bothrops alternatus, assembly GCA_034064705.1. Lineage (NCBI taxonomy): Eukaryota > Metazoa > Chordata > Lepidosauria > Squamata > Viperidae > Bothrops > Bothrops alternatus. The sequence goes on along the minus strand of JARGCV010000007.1, from coordinate 14,122,485 downwards.
CCAAGCCATTCCCTTCCAAGAGAGAAAGTAATGTGCTACTATCTCCTGCTCTGATGAGGACAAAATATGTCTTCTGTCCCTAATAGCTGTCATTCCCTCAGGAGGTGACGATCTTACAGTACATAGAATCTCTCCACCATATTCCTAGCATTTTTAAAGAATACTTGCATAATAAAAAGGGGTCCTCTGGTAATTATGGAATATGTGTTTCATGTTCACTAGTATTTTGGCAGTTGAGTCATGGCAACTTCTTTTCTTGTTGGTTTGAAATGTTTTGCTTATCCAGTAAGTTCTTCAGTCTGACTGAGTTGGTTAGGGGGACCTCATATATGTCCTCCAAGGAGGTTTCATTTCTTATCTAATCTGGATAGGCTCCTAAGAGGAGTAGGCAGAGAGTTGTTGGGATCTAAATGTTCCAACTCCTAAATTCTTTACCCTAAGTGGGTCATTAAGTGTGACCTCCCTGTTGAACCTGTGATGTGGTCTTAATCTTCCTGGGGATGATGAAAGAGCAGCATAAAAATGAGAGATCGGTTGTGTCTTGAGGCGTCTACCTTTGTTGAGGGAAGGATTCTCCACTTTGGCATAAATGGATTCCTTCACTTCTTTCTCAAACCATCTATCTTTCCTATGCCCTGTCTTTGTAGGTATAGACACATCATGGCATCTGAATATAAAATAATCTTTTTTGTCATCTAAGGATTCCTTCCTTAGTATTCTTTTGCACTAGGTCAGGGGTCCCCAATCCCTATTGCAACTAGGCCATGGGCTGGTGCACACCTGTGTGCAGCTCAACTCGCACGAGTGATGGGCTGGTGCGCCCTGCATGCACACACAACTCCAGTTGCAGTCGAGCTGAGTATGCATGCATGTGCACGCTGCTGCTTCCGGGGCCCAGTACCTCCCCCCCACCAGCTATACCACCAAGTTGCAAAGGCCAGGGAGCGCTGCACTAGGTGAAATAAATTCAATTTAGTAACATAAAATTATTAGTAAAATAATACTGATAATAATAATTGTAATGAAATTGATCTTTTAAGTAAAAAACACAAATCTGCAATTCACCATGGATAAAAAAAGTCCAGAGTAAGAAATAAAGTGTAATTCGAGATATGAAAGCATTATAACATTATTGAGGAGTACTGTATGATAGGAAGACAACAGCTTTGGTGATGTACTACCTAGTGGTCATAGCAGGAAATAAGATGGCAGAAAGTATAATAGCTATGATTTGTTTCTGATCTGCTTCGGATACAATTAAATAAGTATATTATAAAGAGGATGTTAGCCAGTTGAGTTTTAGTTCTCTCAGAAAGGTGAGAAAAACAACGTTTTTGTTGTAACTTCATGGTGGTCCCCAATATTCCCTAACATCCAGCACTTTGCTGAGCACCTGCATTTTAGCAAAAAATATTCTTTGTTTCTTATTAAAGTTAATTACATTTAAATAGAATCCTTTTAAAGAGGAATAGCAATAAAAATTTCATAGAGTGGGGAAAAAAGGAAAAACGTCATATGTGTATAAATCTCCTCCAGATAATAAATACGACGTGTCATCAAATTGCCCATAAAGGTAAACTACATTGTAACAGCCACAGTGTTCATTAAATTCAACCTGGGCTTCATGGTAAATAAAATGAGGATGTGAATGGAGAAACTGAGTCAGGGTGGAATGAAGTCACAGAGCCCTGACATCAGAGGTACCAGTAGAAATGACAAGATTCTGGTTCTTGCCTTTTTGCATTGACATTGAACCCACACAGCTAGTGCTGCAGAGGCTACTGGTTTTGAGCTTTTCTAGATGAAAAGCAAGTACAGCATTGCTGCAACATATTTTAATATCCTTAATGAGTAAAAGGTTCTGTAGATGAATGGGCCTCATGTGAACACAGCCTTAGAAGGAGACCTACCCTGAAACTTTAGATAAAGAATGAATGCGCTGAGATTTAAGTTGTACTTCCCATGAAAGAAGGTTTTTTGTTGAAGCATGCATCGACAGGGGAAGGGGAAGGAAAGCATGGAATATGATTATGCTGTAATTCATACTTTAAGTACAGTATTCTAAGGGATTTACTGTAAAAGAAAATATGCCTTTTTAATAAGCTTTTTTTATTTTGCAACATGTGAGCTTGTCTAGGCATATAACAAAGATGTGCATGCAATATAATAACTGGGGAGGGGGTCAGTTTTGGATTTGGAGATTGGGAAACTCAAGTTTAGGGGCTGAATAAATTATGACATGAATGAACTGTGAGTTTTACTAAGCCAGTGTATCTCAACTGTAGTAAATTAAAGATGTGTGGACTTCTACTCTAGAGTTTTGGGAGTTGGTTCACACATCTTAAAGTTGCCAAGGTTGGGAAACACCGTTCTTCACATTAAATGGTGTGTGACCATTGAATCTGAGCCAAGAAATGTCTTGCTGTAATAAGGTGTGGTCTGGGAATGAAACTAGAGTTCAAGATCTACAAGCCCCATTTATTTTTCATGTGTAGAGAAAAAAATGCCAGGAAAAAAGTGAGATTGCCTTTGTAGGGACCTCAGAGTATTTCTCAACCATCTAGCCCAGAGGTAGGCAACCTCGGCTCTTTTATGACTCATGGACTTCAACTCCCAGAATTCCTGAGTCAGCCATGCTGACTCAGGAATTCTGGGAGTTGAAGTCCATGATTCATAAAAAAGCCGAGGTTGCCTAACCCCTGATCTAGCCACAAAAGCTGAAAGGAGATGGACATGTTGTCAGTTACCATCCAAACAATATTTGAGTACTGTTGAAGGAGATCTATTCAGATGAAATACCTCAGTTTCATATGCCAAATTGAATCAAAGGCAAGTAAAGGAAGTAATTAAGATTATTGTTGTAATCATAGGTCATAACATACAGCAAGCCATAAAACACAATAAAATAACAGTAAATTAGTAAGATTGTAAAACAAAGTAATAAAAGAGTATTAGATGTAAAAAGGTTACAGCAAAGTAAAGCCAAAGTTAAAACTGAAAACTTAAATATTTCTCTCTAAGTTTAAATAACAACAAAGCAAAAGTAGCAACTTGGTTACTGAGAGACGGAAAAAGTAAGGGTACAGATAGTCCTTGATTTAAATCACAATAGTGCCCAAAATTTCTGTTGCTAAGCAAGGCAGTAGTTAAGTGAGTTTTGTCCCATTTTGTGATCTTTTTTTTTTGCCAAAGTTGTTAAGCAAATCACTGCAGTTGAAGGTGAATCATGAGGTCGTTAAGCGAATCTGGCTTACCCCCATTGACTTTGCTTGTTGGAAGCTGGCTGGAAAGGTTACAAATGGTGATCACATGACCCTGGGAGACTGCAACTCTCACAAATATATGCGACTTGCCAAGTGCCCAAATTTTGATCACATGAACATGGAGTTGCTGCAACAGTTGCAAGTGTGAAAACTGACCATAAGTCCCTGTTTTCGATGCCGTTTGATCTTTGAATGGCCACTAAATGAATGGTTATAAGTAAAGGACTTTCTGTCTATACATTGTCGCACTCCACTGAGAAAGGATGCGGCAGCCCCCATACTGAAGCAGTCATGAAAAATTGCATCTTCCAAGGAGTCCTTTCTGTCCCTGACTAGTCAACTCACGTAAACAGAGCTCTCCTGATACAGGCCAGTCTTGCAGAAGAACGTCACAGGAATTTAGTGACCAACTCCATCACAACTGTGGTTGCAGCATCTATTCAGTTCCAGTATCCTGAGATTACTGCCCTTTCCAGTCCACTAATTTATGTCTATATGTCCCTGGGCTCACCATATTATCTGCCTGCTTGTCCCCCCCACCCCCCCAATCCTATTTGAGGACAGCTTCATCTTGCAGAACTACAGGCGTGTTATTGCTTTGTACCACTGTCTAGCTTCCAAAGGGGAAAAAAAGAAAGAAAGGATATTCCTAACTTTTATGTAGAGTTATCCAACATAGTTATTTTAAAAGGAAAACACTGTACATGAAACTTAATGAAGGTTGCTAGGTCATGGACAATTGACTGAAAAAAGGCAGTAGCAGTATAATAGTTTTCGTGGTTCCCAGTTTGGGTTAAGAAATTCCATGCAGCAGCCTCCCAAATATTGGTACACTGCTATCATATCCAACCTGTCTCCACTTCCCCTTCCCTAGCATCTACATCAGAGGGCCCACGTCCCTCTCCCTTTGCATGGGCTTGGTCCCCCGAGCATACCCTTGAATAGGATCCCTTACTTGGATACAGTCGGGACCATCTGTCTCTCTTTGATCAGGATCTGAGGATGCAGGTCCAAGATCTGATTCCGGCCACAGACCTCGCTCCATCCTCAGTAGCATGTGGAACCTCGGGCGGGTTTTCTATGGCTGGTCCTCCTCAGATCCCGTCGGCGTCTTTCACTCCGACGATGGTGAGCCTCCGACCCCCTGAACAGCCTTCATTCACCATCCAGCTCTAGGCCATGATTTCGCAGGCGGTGGCTCAGGCCATGGCCTCTTCTGTGAGGGCCCTTCCGATTCCAGGACAGTCAAACCCCACTACATCTACGGGGACTACATATCCCAGAGATTATGAGCTCCCAGATCCAGTCTCACCACCACAATCTGGGGGGAGCGAGGTATCGGAATATTCTGAACAGGCCCTAGAAGAGGGCCTGTGGTCAGATGATGAGGACACTCACACAGAAACCACTCCCCTGGTTGGTATGTTTAACCCTAATTCCTTTTCTTCCCTCTTGCGCAAGGCCTGCATCACCGGAAAGATTGAACTGGTGAAACCCCAAACGGCCAATCAGGACTTTGGTCAGAGTTCTGTCCCACTGTTCTTGGAACCGGTTACAAAAAACCAACAGGTCCCTTGCCCTCCCATGTTTTTGAAACGTCAGGAATCAATGGGGCATTCAGGATCAATGGGGATCCCCTGGTCCCGGAAGTAGACAAGTCTCTTTCTCCCATATTGTCAGACTCCAAGATTCCAGGGGATATGTCAGAGGCTCTGAAGGCTGAGGACAAGAAATCTGAGGTTTCTTTCCGCAGAATGCACCAGGCCTCAGCATGGGCAATAAGAGCCTCAACATCAAACTCCTTCTTCGCCAGAATTTCGCTAATGTGGCTTCGTGAACTCCAATCTAGAATCTCCCCAGACGAGGTAAGGGTGCACCAGGATGTCACAAAGTTGAGAGCTGCACTAGAATACATGGCAGAATATCCCTGCAATTGGCCAGGTTTTCGGCCCGAGCCATAGCATCCAACGTTGCTGCACATCGGTTGTTCTGGCTTAAGAATTGGGCCGACACCAGACACAAATAGAGGGTGGCTGCTGCACTGTACCAGAGTGGTAGCCTCTTTGGTGAGGCCCTCACTCCTTACCTGATTGAAAATAGAGAGAAGAAGAGTGTTCTCTCTCACCTCTCCAAAAGGACGGGCAGACGTTTTACTCCATATAATCGCTGCCCGTCGTTTCAGACAGGCTCAGACCTGGCCTCAGGGACCGGTTCTCGGCCCTTTCAAGCAGGGCCGGACCATTCCTCGGACAGGTCTGGCTACAGAGACAGGCCAAAACCACAATTTCAGGCCAAGTGGCCTTTTCATGGCAGGGGAGGTCATCGCTTCCGTAAGTCAAAATGACTCAGAGTGGACCCCTCCTATCAGTGGCAGACTGACATATTACTTCCACAAATGGGAAGACACCACCACAGACATCTGGGTTCTCACCACCGTCAGAGACGGTCTGTCTCTGAAGTTCTTGACCTCCCCTCCTTGGCATTTCATCACCTTCCCCTTATCGTGAAATCCCATAAAGCAAGGTCTCATGAAGGAGGCCATTCAACATCTGCTAAACATAGAGGCCATAGAGCAGGTACCACCGGATCAATGGGGACAGGGGTTCTACTCCATCCTCTTCGTGGTTACGAAAGCCTCGGGGGGTTGAAGGGCGATATTCGATCTCAAGACCCTAAATTCATACCTTGTGTATCACAAGTTCAAAATGCAGACCCTTCATTCCATTTTGGGCAGTATTCATCAGGGGGATTTCCTGACGTCAGTAGACCTTAACAGAAGCATAACTTCACATCCCCATACATCCGGGTCATAGATGGTTTCTCAGATTCAGGTATTCCAACCATCATTACCAGTACAAGGCCTTACCATTCGACCTGTCATCAGCCCCCAGGGTCTTCACCAAAATCTTGGTGGTTCTTGCCGCAAAGCTCAGGTTGGTGCCGGTCTGCGTTCAATGCTACTTGGACGATATTTTAATCCAGTTGTCATCGGTACTGAACGCTCGTTCGGACTTGGCACTGACAATCAGGATGCTTCAAGATCACGGCTTTCTGATCAACTTTCAAAAAAGTCCCTTGACTCCAACCAACCGGCTGTTACACTTGGGCGCAATAATAGATACCACTCTGTGCCAAATTTTCTTATCGCAAGAGTGTCAGGTCAGCATTCGTACACTAATCCTGAAAGTGTGCAGAAAAAAACGGGTGACCCTACTTCTGCTCTCACAACTGTTGGGGAAGCTGATTTCCTGCATTGCCATAGTACCGTGGGCCAGGCTTCATATGAGACAGCTCCAATGGTTTTTGCTTCCCTGCCAGAGGTAGGGCGTAGCCTCCTTTCCCCAGAGTTTGGAGGGAGCAGATGCCCTCTGCAGTCCTTGGCCGGAGGGCCTACTATATGCCTTCCCACCTCTCCCTCTGATTCCGGCCATCATCAGGAAACTATTGCAGGAACAGGCGGAGCTGATTTTTGTGGCCCCACACTGGCCGAGGCATCCATGGTTCGTGGATCTCGTGAACCTCGCCGTAACTCCTCCGTGGAGAATTCCTCCAGAGTGGATAACTTTAACACAAGGGGCCATACGGCACCCAGATCTGCAGTGGCTCCAATTAGCCGTATGGCATCTGAACGCCAGTTCCTGACACGGGGATCTTACTCCCCCAGTGTGATATCTATGATTCAGGCTTCAAGGCGGCTGGCAACGAACCGGATTTACGATGCCATTTGGAGGAACTTCTGTGACTGGTGTAACCGCAAGGGTTTGTCTACCTCTTCTGCCACTATTCTGAGAATTCTTGAATACCTCATGGATGGAGCGGGTATGGGCTTGGCGCCCAACACTATCCATAGGTAGGTGGCCGCATTTCCATAGTATTCACCTGTGCCAACTCCATGCCGTTGTCTCACCACCCGAGGGTTCGATCCTTTACCAAAGGAGTCACCAATAGCAGACCCTCTGTAGTACATCGGTACCCCTCTTGGGAGCTGCCCTGAGTTCTACAGGCTCTTATGGGACCCCCCCTTTGAACCTCTCAGATCTTGCTCTCTTCGTTATTTGTCCCATAAGGTGGCCTTCCTGGTGTCCATCACATCGGCAAGGTGGGTTTCTGAACTGGCTGCTCTTTCTGTTAGGGAAGACCTGTGTGCCTTTCACCAGGACAGAGTGGTATTGCGATTGGATTTCCTGTTCATCCCCAAGGTGAATACACTGTTTCACCGGGCCCAGGAAATCGTTCTACCGAACTTCTGTCCCAATCCTTCCCACGCATGGGAACGGCAGTGGCATTCCCTGGACATGCGCAGGGCACTGCGTCATTACCTTAAGAGGACTGCCCCTTTTCGTAAATCGGAGGCACTCTTTGTCTCCTTCCATGCAAGTTCCAAAGGGCAGAAGGTTTCCTCTTCTACTATTGCCCGGTGGATTAAGGCCTGTATCTTTGAATCTTACTGGGCCTATTCTTTACCAGTTCCAAGCAGCTTAACAGCGCACTCTACACGTAGCGCTTCCATATCAGCGGCATGGCAAACTCAGGCTTCTATAGCTGATATCTGTAGGGCGGCGACGTGGTCGTCCCTTTCACCTTTCATACATCATTACAAGCTCAACAAATTTGCTTCTGCAGAGGCCGCATTTGGCCGCCGGGTCTTACTGCAGGTGGTCAATTTCAACATCGACACTTGACCGGCCTGCGTCCCACCCGTGGGCTCATAGGGGCTTTGGTATGTCCCATTTGTGGATTCTACATTCCTTTACATGCTGGAGAAGGGGTGTTGTCTTACCTGAACGCCTTTTCTCAGCATGAGGAATGTAGAATCCACCCCTTCCCTGTTCACTTTAGCTGTCTGGTCAGTGTCAGCAATTCGGGAGCCACCAAGTCACACAATCATTGGCTTCGCCCTTTTTCGAAACTGGGGCATGGTCAGACCCTGCAGAGGTGTGGCAGCTTTGATTGATTGGTCTAAATGTGCTAGAGGACTTCTAAAACCCATTCGTGGATTCTACATTCCTCATGCTGAGAAAAGGCGTTCAGGTAAGACAACGCCCCTTTTCAGGAAAAAATAGCATCTTATACACAGAAAAATATGGTATGTACTTGGTTTCAAATGATGCCAGAGACAGAAGTCCTAACCAAAGGAGGCAATGGAGATTGACCTTCACAGGTGCATAGAAGTGCAGTCATGAAGATAGCTGCAACATTTTTTTATTAGTGCACAATTGCCCTACCTACCAATCTTGCTTCTTTAAATAGCAATTTCAAATTGTGCCCTTTAGAAAAACAATACATTTTTTAAACTTTTTTCTTTCTAAGATTGATAAAAAAAATTGTGCCAAACAGAACTTATGTTAGAAGCTGAAATGTTTCAACATCTGGAAGCCATCAAAATCTGGAATGGAGCAACACCGTTGACATGATTGCTTTGGCATTTCTACAGTGCTGTCACTTGGGGTGGTAGCTCTATACTCTGTTATTAGAAAGGTGCCTGATAAATTCTATGATTCATCATTTAGCAAATTTTTCTGTTTGCTAAAGTTTGCATGAATAAATGATGGCACATCAATAGGTAATAAATCCACAAAATTTAAAACACAAATGAACACAGAATTCAGCTGTATAATTTAGTTGAATGGTTAGGAGCCTACATAATATATTTGAATAAATGGTCTTACTATTTACATAGACATGCAGAGAATGTGGCGTTTCATATGATGTATTTGCAAATGTGTATTGCTCCTTTCCTTAGGATGGTAAATATTTTATATGACTTTAATATGAGCGAGTAGTAGAAAGCCCCAAATTCAGCCTTGATTTATAAAATAAGACTATTTGCTCTAGACATATTTTATTAACTGCAAAAAATACACTGCCTGAATGTTGCATAACTGAATGAATTCAGACACAGAAAGGGTGATTCACATCACTACTATTCTCAGGACAGAATGCTTCATGCAGAAAGCATTGTTTTGTGAAAGCACCCCTTCATTTCATAAAAACAAAGGAAGTGCTAAAAGTGACAGGAAAAGATTATATGACTTACAATTGTACATTGTGGCTACTTTCATCCTGAACCTTCCTGCATTCAATGACTTTCTATCTCAAGAATTTATGTCCAAAGAATATATGAATCTTAAATTTAAAAAAAAAACCAAACTTTTTAAATTTAAGATTCTGTCATATGATTTTTCAGAATTTCAGTCTAGAGATATTTAAGGGTGTGCAGATGGAAAAGGGAATTTAACTGAAGCAGTGTTTACACCAGTGGTGGCAAACCTATGGCATGGGTGCCAGAGACAGCACTTGGAGCCCTCTCTGTGGGGACACGTGCCATTGCCCCAGCCTCGCCTCCCCCCACGACCCCCTCTTCACCAGCAGCCCCCCTGGAGGAGAGTCACTTCCGAGCATGGCCCACATGGAGCAGTGCAGCCAAGGACATGGCAGCCAGGCAGCGTACACAAGATTCTACCTTCACCCCCCAACGCGCACAGTTGATGCTGTGGGGTGTGGGCGAGGACGTGGCCGCCATGGTGCTGCTGGGCTGTCTGGGCGATCTGCGGCGGGCCCTGGAGGCAGCAAGTGGCTCTGTGGGCAGGCGGGGTGGGGCGGAGTGGGGGCGGGGCCAGTTTTTGGACACTCGGTCTCTAAAAGGTTCACCATCACTGGTTTACACTATGGCACAATTTTGCGTTTTATCATTGGAGCTCAAACTGTTGGAAAGGAATGCCTAGAATAAAATAACACAGGTGGAAGGGACTTTGGAAGTCTTCTGGTCCAGCTAGATTGGTGTCATCTTCCAATTTGATGAATTGCTCATCTGTCCCTTCATTCAAATCAATGATGAGGATGTTGAAGAGTTCTGGGCCTAAAACAGAGCCTTGGGGTACCCCACTGCATACTTCCCTCCATGTAGATGCAGTTCCATTGAGGACTACACGTTGACTAATTTTGGACTTCAAAGGATGGTAGTGCTTAGTATTTGTGTCTGCAGTATTTTGCTGGCTGTTGTATAGGAAACCTGTTGACTAGTGTTCATTAGTGAAAATTATTCTTATTATTAAAATTATAATTCTTCAGTCTTTAAGTAAACAGTTTGGCTATGTTAAGTATCTATTAAATGTGTTTCAAATAGAACAGAAACTGTATAATGCATTTCCTTTCCTTTCAATTTTCATTAATCTGTTTTAAAAAACTAAAATCCCTACGTATCTGGATTCTAACATTCTCTTTTCAATATTACATTAAGCTTCACAACTGCGCTTTTGCCAGATTCATAAAATCATTCTGTTATCTTTTATTAATTAATCAATCTGGGATGACTTCCACTTCTTGATTCTGCTTTTTCTATGTCTAATATGAAACACTGCCTTGCCTCACACAAATCTGCCTTAAAAGAAACACAAGGATTTCTATTTTTTCCACCAGCCTGGTAGCCAAGATACAATATTTTTTATTAAGTGGACAATAATCTGTGTACTCTTAAAAATAAAAATGGATTTCAGGTAGGTGCACTTTTTATTTATTATTGAGGTTTATTAGAAATAGACCAATCCTAACAAAAGGCATACAGTAGGTGTTGGCTACGTGCAAATCCTAATTTTCTCATATAAGGATAATCAAAGAATTTTCCTCTTTCACCAGACCTTAATTTCAATAAGATTTGTCACCTGCAAAGCTTTTTGTGCATTCCAGGGACAAATCCCCATGCACATAATAGCCATGCAAACAATAAAATTGCGCTTTAGCCTCTGGCTGGAGGCTTTCTCCAACACTGGAAAGAAATGAAACAATGAGAGTCAGCTTTGCTATGAGCTTGGGTCAAGCATGTGGCTATTATTTGCTTCCCTGTGTAACTGTGGATTGGGATAATAGTTCCTGTCATATTTTTGTTTTAGTCCTTTGTGTTATATTTCACAGGGCTCCATGCCAAGTTATTCTGTCTGACAGGATCTAAACAGTAAAATTGTGATTGCAGTAAAAAACAACAAAAAACAACAGCAGGGCAGTGAGAGATTGAGTGCTGCATATAAACTGTTTGAGGAAGCTGTTGTACACTAGAACAACATCCTTACTTCTTTTTCTTTTAAGCAAATTCCCAAAGGTTGTTTTCAGAGACTAGTTCTCCCAATCCAAATAACTAGAAGAAAAAAGAAAATTATGAGAGGATTTATGTCTAACAATCTTAAATGGTCCTTACTATGTTTACTAACAGTCATTAAATATGCAGATCCCCTCTTCCTGAAAGCAGATCCTCTAAGGCAGGGGTCCCCAGCCCCTGGTCCATGGATCAGTACCGGGCTGCAGCATGCTAGCAACCGGTCTGCACAAACAAGGAAAGCCCCATCCACAGGATGCAGGCAGCAAACAAAACCAGGTCCCTTTCGGTCCAAGGTAAAACCTCTCTCCACGTAACCGGTCCCTGGTGCCCAAAAGGCTGGGGACCTCTGCTCTAAGGCATTTTCAGAGTAGGGAAGATGAAAGCTTCCAACATTCAATTTTACATTTATTTCCCAAAGATTTTAACTATGTATCTTCCTTTCTCTTGTTATGTTCATGGCTCTTCAAACGAATATGTAGTTGTATTCAGTTCTGAAAATTAAAGCATGTTTCTTTTTAACGTGGAGATTTTCTTTCTTCATGTTATCTTTATTCTTATCTAGAAAAAAATAGGATTTTCTGAGTAGAGAAAAAGAATGCTAACTTTGGTTTTAGAATGAACATGTACCTCTGTAGAATTAAATATGGGATAGCAGAAGGAAAATAGAATACTTTTATTAGGCCAAGAGTGAATAGACACATAAGAAATTGATCTCCAGTGCAGAATGTACCTGCAAAGTATCATCCTCATCCTCATCCTCCTCTTCCTCCCAATAAATGGCTAATGGTTCTTAGTAATATTTTGTTTTTGTCTGGAAATATAGAAATTCACACATACACAAAATCTGTATCTGTTGTCTGCATGTGTACATCCCACAAAAAATCAAAGATTGCATTCTATAAATGTAAATGGCGATATGTTCTGATTATCACTATATCTGCTTTCCCAAATAATTGTAGCTCTGGAAAAAAGGCCTACAGTATTGAATTGTCTACTTGATAACTGCTGGAGTGCGTACTATTATTATAAGGGAGATTGTATGGGACTAACAGTTTAAGAGTGAGCTGTAATAACATGCAATTTTAATTTTTTTTCTGTAAATAGGATATTGTGTTTGTATGTGTGTGTGTGTGTGTGTAGCAAAAGTAAGATTTTCTATTGTAGAAGTATTCTTACAATTTGATATATTTTAGAAATAAGTGAAACTGAAGAATTATTGTCAAAGTTCATATATGTAGGGATTTCCAAAATATGGTTGTTTATTTTTGATTTAGCATGTTTGCAAACACAGCCATTTAATAAGCCACTGTGAAACAAAGTATGTTTAACATGATGTATGAACACTGCCTTCTCTTTCTTGCACACATACACACCAACACATATTTGTAACTGTTTAATTATATGAAGTTGTAAAATAAATTTTTTCTATAATGATTAGACCTCTAGTTTTTTTTCTAATTCTATTTTTTATGCTGTGAAATGCAGAAAATGTCAGTTTTATATGATATATATTAAAGGGCACAACAATTGTAAAAGGTCATATAAATGATGTTAAGCTGCATCTTTTCCAAAGGCAATGTTTCTAGCCTTCTTCTTTTAGATAATATTTTATTTCTTATTTCATTGAATTCTCTGGAGGCTGGCTTATTCTAAGATAGTAATAACCCAGAGAAGGCATCAAGCAAATGATTTGCTTTAAATATTAGCATGGGCTTTTTCTCTTGATTCTTCAGTATGCCTGTTTAGTAAGAGGTGCTAAGCCAGACATGTCAAATTTGCAGTGTCACATGACTTCACGTGACATATTGGAGCATTTTTCCCATTTGCGGCAATGGGGTGGGTGCGGTTTCCTGGTGACGTGTCCGGCCCGTGGGCCGGCAGTTTGATACCGCTGTGCTAAGTGATAGGGTTTAGAGCCAGGGAACAGCAAATAGAATAAAGAGACACATGAAACTTTTTTGTGCCACACTGTACCAAGTCTGGCACACCAGAGAGTTGGCTGGTGTCCACATAACTGAATTTATGTTAGCTGAATTTCCTGCGTTTAATTTTTTTAAACATTAAAATTGAAAAAAAAAGCTTTTCTATTGAAAGGGTGTCTGAGATGGGAGTCGGAGCAACTGGCTTCTGCCCCTCTCTATATACTGAGAGATCAGAAGAAGGAAGTTAGCCATAGATTATCTGCTTATTCCAGGCTGCAAGAGCCATGTTTCAGATAAGTAAACTTATTACATACCGGTAGTCATTGATACATATTGTAGTACAGATTCTCTGTCTGAACTATAGTTCAGCTTCTAGTCAGGATTCAACTGTCACGCGGAGCCTAAGTGTGCTACACATCATACAAACCAGGTCTGATTTAGCACCTTACAGTCTAGGCAGCCACCAGATAGGAACTTTGAGCCATTCATGCCTGTAAATCTTCGTCTTACTTTCATATTTGTTCCATGAAGTGGAATATCATTGCCTCAGGCCTTTGAGAGGACTGCAGGGAATTAAAGTGGAATCTCTGAGCCTTTCTTGGAAGGCTGCTGCTATTGTCAGGTAATGAGGAAAATTTTCCCGATGTAAAAGATCTCATTCACAATTGATTGACTGATTGATTTTGTATCAATTTGTTGCCAGTGCTTAGGGACCACATAAATTTTCCTCATGATGATTTGTCCCTAATGTGGTCTTTCAGGTGTTCCAGTGGTGCCTGCCCTCACTGCCCTATAGCTGAGTCCATCCACCTTAGTGTTAGTCATTTTTTTGTCTTTAGTTTAAATTAGTATTTTAAATTAGCAACTATTTTGCAGTTTTTACATTCCATCTTAGGTCCTTTCTATGCTTTTTATACCAGGTTATAAAAAAGGGAACACTGGACTTTTTGGCTGGACTTTTTAAGACTATTTTTTATAAGGGCTTTCAGTTGTGGACAGGATGTTTCTGTTTATCCAAGAAAATGAAGTCTCACAAACAAACTGGTTTTTTTTTGGCTCTGACTGAACTTAATCTGTGTAATCCAATTTCTTTTCTATTCCTCACCCTTTTTTGCAATTGGGGCCAGTTCAAGAAGGGTGAAGAGATTGGGATGAGAGATTGGGGAGACTACAGAAAGGATATTATGATGGATTAGACTAAGAGTTAGTTTTAAAAGTAGACTATCACTTGTGTTTTTGCTTTCAAGTAAAACTGATTGCTTGGAATCTTGTTTAAAATGACATTTTATTGAACATTTAGAAAAGATAATGCAGTCAGCAATAAATAGAAGTCACCACCATTTTTTGTTACAGTTACATAATAATTATAGTTAGGTTACAATTGCTCTCTTGGTTATTTACTTTTATTTTCTTTCTTTGCATAAAAACACCAAAAACAATTGTTTCCATGGTGATTATAACAGGCATGTTGTTTTCTGCTTGTTTGACTTGTCTTTGTTCACACAATCAATTTCCAGATTTCATTTGTAAGAGATTTCTGTCTTTGTCAATGAGTCATAATTTGCTGTATTTATTTGAAAGGGAATTTTGGGGGGGGGGTGAACAGAATGAGAAGAAAAAGACTTAAGCAGTTCTTCTATCTGTCAGTGATTTATTCATGATCATAGCCTAAGAGACTGCTTTTCAGTATAATAAAAACAGAACTTAAGTGCTTTTCATACATTGCATAAGCTGTGTGTTTGTTGCTGAGAACACATACTTCTTTAATCTGTGTGACAAGTCATTTTGGGAAAGCATTTCCTACATGGAGAGCCCTAAGAACTACATAAAGCAGAAGAATGGTTAATGTCAGTTTTGAACATGTGGAATTACTTCATACAGTCTACTTTCCAGTTTTATAAAATGGTACCTTTGGGATTTGCATTCTCAGCTGCAAACATAACACTAATGAAACATATGAATCAGACCCAAATTTCCTTTATATTAAGATGAAACACTGGTTTGGGAAAAGTATATTTCTTTCTCATATGGAATTAAGCACTGAACTAATATTACAGATAAGATGCTCAATCTTTTGACTTCACCTGTTTCTGCTGATCAGTAATAATCATGAGTGAAAAACGCTTTCATTTTTTTGTAGGATAACTCATTTTAATTACATTCCTAAAAAAACACCTGAAACTGAGAAATTTTGAATGGAAAAATGATACAGGAAAGATACACTGTCTTGATTCTCATCTGAAGGTAGCAGAGTGCAGTGTGCCAAGGTATTAGTGTGTCATGGAGAGGATATTAAGAATTGAATTGATTCTGGGGGCAGGATCTGTTTTTGCCCCCTTGGGGAATGGAAGACCTTTAAACAATTTGGAAATAATCTCCAGCATGTGTGAATTTTCACTTCCAGAATTGGGAGAGCTGCATTAGTTGCTGATTTGCTTCTGGGTGTAATTCTTTTTTTTAATTTTTTATTAGTTTATAATATACAATACAATCAAAATACAAAGTAAATAGTGGGAAAGATGAAGAAGGGAAAAGGGAGTCGAGAAGTGAGGTAAGGGAGAAAAAAAAGGGAAAAAAGGCATTGACTTTCAACTTCCTTTGGTGCAATAGAGTATCAACTTCAAACCTCAACTTTTTACTTTTATAAAATAATATAAACTAGCTATTTCAATAACATGCTTCTGGGTGCAATTCAAGCTGCTGGTTATCATCTGTAAATTGGCACCCACCTTGTTACTTTTCTGAAAGTCCCTGAAGTCTTGGTTCAGTCAGCAAGCTTGGGGACCCTAGGTTGATACAGAGGCACTCCTGGAGGGGGTGAGGTTGGGGGTTTTAAATTATGGCTTTTTATTTCTGTATATCACCAGGAATCACTATGTGTGAGTTGGGTAACGATATAAATTTGTTAAATAAAATTGTCCAGCTAGCAAAACTTTTACTGGGAATTCTGGAAGTTGAAGTCCACACATCTGTGCTGATTGCCTGAAAGGATATCTTAGCTAAATGAATTACTAATTACTTCCTTCAACAAGTTACTTGTTTTAAACATGCATTCATTGCAGGAAGGGTGGTTTGAGAATGATCTTTTGGGTTTATATTTCAGTATTTACAGGCAGATCATTCTTTTTCTTATGGTTGTGTTGTTCTTGTTATCTTTTACTTCTCTGAGCCTTCCTTCCAGTACTGTAGAAATTGAGGAACAGTAAAAACTTGTCTTTTTGAGGAGACAAATCGTAGCGCCACACATTCAGAAACACTACTTCAGGATGTCCTTGCTTTAGTCAGCAAATCAGCCAATTATCTGTAAAACTAATAAACCAGATGGAATTATAAAGATTCCATCTAGTTTTCATCCCTTTTCTCTTGTATAAATAGGATTATATAGGAAGGCTCCT
Source organism: Bothrops alternatus (assembly GCA_034064705.1). Lineage (NCBI taxonomy): Eukaryota > Metazoa > Chordata > Lepidosauria > Squamata > Viperidae > Bothrops > Bothrops alternatus. The sequence continues at coordinate 14,105,813 of JARGCV010000007.1, read as the reverse complement.
CTGTCTATTCTGCCTGTTCAGGTCCTTCAGCATGGAGTCAATCAATCAGGTGTTTTTTTGGGGAGGGGCTGTGTTGTGCAATGCCAACATCAGGCATTTATCACATTTGGAACTTTGAAGGTCTCCTTTTGGACCCTTTCCTGCAGCCCAGTTTTTTGAACTGCTGGGCTGAATGGAATGGTCTTCCTTACTTGCCTATGTGGTACGTAGGCAGCTTCTTGGGACAGATCATGTGGTCTGCAAGAATGTGGTCTCAAACTTTCAATTAAATGTCTCTACTTTAAGGATCACAATGTGATTGACTCGGTCTCTAGGTTGCATCCGGTTGTTATGGTGGAACCAAGGCTGATTCCCATGGCCATTGCTTCTGGTGTCGGTCTTGCTCGATCTTTCTTCAGATGACATATTATTAAAGCCACTCTTAGCAGGCAATGGCAAACCACTTCTGAAAAACCTTGCCAGAAAAACTGTAGGTTCTTCAACAGTCTCTAAGAATTGGACACAATTGAAAGGACCCTTCTCCCCCCCCCACTAAAAACAACTGCTTAGGTCAGGGGTAGGCAACCTTGTCTCTTTTTTGACTTGTGGACTTCAATTCCCAGAATTCCTGAGCCAGCCATGCTGAGGGGAAAGGGAGAGGTTTCCAAGCTGAGCCATGGTGGCTCAGGAATTCTGGGAGTTGAAGTCCATGAGTCATAAAAGAGCCAAGGTTGCCTACCTCTGGCTTAGGTTATGGTTATCTTCATTTTTCTGCTTAGATTTATAAATTTCCTACGCTGTCGTTTCTTTCTTCTTTTTGGGTAAAATATTTTTATCCTATTTTTCCACTTAAAATACTTCCAAAGGGGCTTTTATTAGAAGACATAAAAATCATTCTTGTTCATAACTTTATGATAAAAAATACAACATAAAAGAAAAATGAAATGGTAAGGGCAGGGAGAGAAAAACCAAGTTCATATAGTAGTTCTTAAAGTTTTATATTAGTATCTAGGTAAAAGTTTATAGAGAAAAATAATATAATGAAATTACCATTTCATCAAAGCCCTGCTATCTCATCTTCCTCTGCCAATTACAGCTGCCTTATGATGGAAGGAAGAGCTAAAGGAGTAAAGCAATCAAAATTTCACAGTCTGTGAGGAAAAAAATCCACATATCCCATGACACCTAGTTTGGTCATAGCATGAACATTAGTACATCTTGCAATGTGACCAAAATTATAAGTGAAATTAAATTCAAACAGTTGTACTTAAATCACTGGCTCAGTTCTTTTGGACATGAATAACAAATTGCGGTTAAGCTAAGCAAAAGAGTGGCGTTGATACAAGTTCCTCTGGAATTAATATTGACCAGATCAGCTATGCCAAATGTTGAGAATAAAACGCAAAACTAAATTTGAGTTTGGTTATGCCACTGTTATTATACTGTTCCCAGATTATTAGACCATTTCCTTTTAAATTATTGGCTCTTAATGAATCTGTCACAATCGGATTCAGGTCAGTTTGTATGTATGGAGACTATTGCAGTGGCCATTAAGGGAAACCAGGCTGATAACCATGCAGAAATGAAAGCTGTATGGAATTTATAAGAGAGAATTCCATGGAAAGGAATAGAATGGTTTAACAAGCTGATAACGAGAGCTGGGAAAACATTAGTAGAGTTTAGAGTAGGCCTGAGAAGCAAGTAATAAAGAAGGGGAGGGGAGTGATTTTGGCAGGGAGTGGGTCACACAGGCAATCTGTTCCTTTTGCCTAGATTTTTTTTTTTTAAGGTTTTCTGAAAAGTGTCAGGGGAGCTATGGCAAGCCAACAGGCCCCAGGCCAATTTTCAGCTAAACATGTTGTTGTGTAAAATTGTAGTCAATTAATTTAAGACCTGCCAATTTCAACTGCAGAACGTTACAAGATTCTGTCAAATCTTTCCCAAGATGTAAAAGGGGAAACTGGGAAGAGGAGAGCAAGTTAAAAGCGTATGTGGTAAAAGCGTTTGGCAGCATCTTATGGTTAGAATGAGAACTAAGGATGGTTGCTCCTATAAAGTGCTCAATCCTGCCCTTGTTAATTCTTAAGTCATTGGTTATAATATGTAAGAAAGGGAAGAAGCAAGGACTTGGGATTTCAGAACATTTTCGCAAATACGTTCCTTTACTTTGGAAAATCAGTTGTGAATATGCATTGCAAAGGGCAGCAAAGAAAAGAGCCCATTTAAGAACAGATCTGCATTTTACTTGGTGTAGGTTAGAATTTCTCAACTTGTGTTGTATGCGGATTTCAAATTCTGGTATTCTCAGCAATGGAATTTATTGTGTAGGATTTGTGACAGTATTTGAGAGAATTTGTTTTTTAAAAAGTTGTATAGTGGACATCTTTAAATTAATCCAAGACGATGGGTTCATTGGTGATTTTCATTTGGTTACTAAGGAACAGAGAGATTGGGATGAGGCAGGTGTGGGTGGAGTTAACTGGAAAACTGGGACCCAAGAAGCTTTGGCAGATGTTTGTGAAGCTCTGCAAGAATTTCACCTTGGAACTGTCAGAAAAAATATCCAGTATTTATCTAGACAGAGTGAAGAATATCCCCCCTCTTAGTTCCATGCAGTACTAGCTAAAAGGAGACTAAACTGAGGGGCTGGAGGAGATGGTTGGAAGAATAATTGCAATAATCAAAATTATGAATTAGTACAGTGTGTGTGGAGGTTCTGAAGAGAGAAAGTTGTAAAATAATTTGTCCAATTTATATAATATATGCATTTGTTCAATGAAATGGTTAGCTACCGGTATAGCAGTAATTTAGCTTATCACTATCCATAGCATAAGAATATTAACTTTTTAGTAACTGAAATATTTTTCTAGTTCTAGCACGCCAATTTCCATTTTCTTACCTCCAAATATATCTGATCTCTGTGGAATGTCTCAAAAATAATATTTCAACTGTGCATACAGTTGGAGTTGCTGTTGCAGGCAATGGTTTGGATAGCCATCTTTGAAAAGTTTTGTATAGGAATGTTATGGAACTTGAGTTTTAAATTTTATCTTATTTTTATTTTATTTTTGAATAAGATTGAATTGAAGAATGCCTGATTTCAGAATGACCCTGGGCATTTGTTGAACCTTTATTTATATTATTATTAGGAATTTTTAGCTCATTCAGCCAGGTTGCAGTTGCCAGGGTAGAGAGATGCTGGTTTCTTTTCTTGATTATTACGAATGTTTAAAGTTTCTACTTTTACACCCATAGTCAGAATCCATCTATATCATGAATGTACAATCTTTTGGCTTGTGTGGGATGCACTGAGTGAAGAGGAATGGTCTTGAGCCACATATAAAATGTATAATTAATGTATATAAATATTGTTAAAAATCACAAAATGTTAAACGTTTACAATCTTTGGGGGGCAGGACCAGGGCTGCATGCAGCCGACAGGCTGTGTGGTTGAACATGTCTGATCTATAGCATCCATTCTTACTTTATCCTTTTCACAAAACATTTATTGCAATGCGGATCAGAAATGCTGTTGTCACCATTCATTTTTATTTTTCAATATGTTTTCACCCTAAATTATTAATTCTAAATTTCTTATGCTTGGTCCTTATTTTACTTCTCCTTTAAAGCAATCTTGGTTTAGTTACTTCCAATTTTTACTAGTTAGCCTTACTCCTTTTCTCACACGGCTGGAAAGTGTCAATTCCAATATTATGCCATTGCCAATATTATAAAAAGACAAAAATATCTCTTACAAAAGCTGTTTGTGTGAACGTAACATAGGAACATGTTAAGCTTCTCACTTCCTTTTCATACAAAGGAAATAACAGTCTTTTAAAGTTTTTCTTTGCACTGCTGACATGTAATTAAAATACTCATGTAAGTATTTTGTTCTTCAACTTGATTGTTGAATGGATTTCTGGGACTGATTCAGCAAGATTATTAAGAGAACAGAAAACATGAAATACTACATTGATACATTTGGTGAATTAGTTCATTGGTTTTAAAATCATTTTGATGAAAAGTTATAAAATATATTCAGGACCTTCATGTAAAAAGCAATCTCTAAATATAATGATCATTCATTCATTCATTCATTCATTCATTCATTCATTCATTCATTCATTCATTCATTCATTCATTCATTCATCTATCTTAAATGATTCCTCAGCCATAGAAATAACTGTAGGAAGCTTACACAAAATAATAACCCCAAGCTAATAGACTTACAAGAATACTTCTCTGCAATATTTCAGGGATAGAAGACACTCAATCATAGACATAAGGTAGACTCCACTAGAGAGTAGATCATATCCTTAACCTATGCAGGGCCTGCTTTTTAAAAAAGATTTATTAATGCACATAGGGTTAGGGCCATATGAACTTAATGGGAAATGTTGTTCCATAGCTCCATGAGATTTCCAGAATCTCACAAAATGCAGCAAAGACTTGGAACATGCCAATTCTGACAGATATTAACATATGTATCCAGGTCCTAAGCTATAAGGGGGTCTATAGGCAACAACCAATGTCTTAAATTCCATTGGAAGCCCATTGATAATGAGTGCAAAAGACGAAGTAGCTATGGTACATGGGCAAAAGGATGAATACTCATCACTATGTGTGTTGCTGCATTCTGGAATATTTGTAGCTTCTGAGTAGTTTTTAAGGAGTCCCTGTGTATAGTGCAGAATAGTCCATTGGTCCCCATGGGAGGTGATTAAATCAGGAATGATTGTGAAATTGTGACTTATATACAATTGATCTATAAGATGGACCTATGCAAAGACTCTCCTACCCACAGATGACACTTACTTATTGAGGGTTAAATATAGAATAAACCCCATATTGCATACAAATTCCACCTGTGAAAGCATAATTCCATTGAAAACTAAGGACAATAGACTCCTGAAAATAATAGTTCCTTGAATCCAAAGTCTTCAAATTTCAAGTGGATCTCTTTTCTAGCTCTTTGTGGGTACAAACCTACAGACTTACTTTATGCATAGTATATAAACTAAAAGGTTCGCTATCTACATTTATAATGTTAGCTTAATGTTTCTGAAGACTACAGTGGTAGAATGGAGGAGACATGGAATATCATTTTCTTTAACATCTTCATCAACGATCTGGACGAGGGGATAGATGGGGAACTCATCAAATTTGCAGACGACACCAAGCTGGCAGGAATAGCCAACACTCCAGACGACAGGCTTAGGATACAGAAGGACCTGGACAGACTTGAACGCTGTGCGCTATCTAACAAAATGAAATTCAGTGGTGAAAAAAGTAAGGTTCTACATTTAGGTAAGAAAAGCCAAATGTACAGGTATAGTATAGGGGGTACCTTGCTCAATAGGAGTAACTGTGAGAGGGATCTCGGAGTCCTAGTGGACAATCATTTAAATGTGAGCCAGCAGTGTGCTGCAGCTACCAAAAAAGCCAACACAGTGCTGGGCTGCATTAACAGAGGGATAGACTCAAGATCATGTGAAGTATTAATTAATACCACTTTACAATGCCTTGGTAAGCCACACTTGGAATACTGCATCCAGTTTTGGTCACCACGATGTAAAAAGATGTTGAGATTCTAGAAAGAGTACAGAGAAGAGCAACAAAGATGATTAGGGGACTGGAGGCTAAAGCATATAAGGAACGGTTGCTGGAATTGGGTATGTCTAGTTTAACGAAGAGAAGGACGAGGGGTGACATGATAGCAGTGTTCCAATATCTCAGGGGCTGCCACAAAGAAGAGGGAGTCAAGCTATTCTCCAAAGCACCTGAAGGCAGGAGAAGAAGCAACGGGTGGAAACTAACCAAGGAGAGAAGCAACCTAGAACTAAGGAGAAACTTCCTGACAGTTAGAACAATTAACCAGTGGAACAACCTGCCTCCAGAAGCAGTGAGTGCTCCAACACTGGAAGTTTTTAAGAAGAAACTGGACAGCCATTTGTCCGAAATGGTATAGGGTTTCCTGCCTGAGCACGGGGTTGGACTAGATGACCTCCAAAGTACCTTCCAACTTTATCATCATCATCATCATCATCATCATCATCATTATTAAAAGGGTGACTTGTAAAATATGTATGTATCCTTAATCTTTTTTTTCATGGTATTTCCTATGTGATTTAGCATAATTCTGGACTTTTTGCAAGGGGTTGTGAGATAAATAATATTTTGAGTATTCTTACAATTCTGTTTTGTTTGACCACAGCCTCTGCTTGTATCATGTGTTTCTCCTTAATCTCCTGCAAGTGAGAGAAAAAAGAAATACCAGAATAACATTCAAGATTCCTTCTACCTTGGTGCTGTCAGTGGATTGTCGCTTAGTTTTGTGGAGTTTTTTTTTTATTTTTAACAGTTTACCCTTTGAAAGCTGAATGCAACAAAATTTCATTTTAATGTAGTAGTGTACATTTAAAGTGACAATAAAGTTCTATTCTATTCTATTCTATTCTATTCTATTCTATTCTATTCTATTCTATTCTATTCTATTCTATTCTATTCTATTCTATTCTATTCTATTCTATTCTAGCCAGATTCTTCTGTTAAAAGTACATAATTTTTATTAAGTTTTTACATTAAAATAGTAAAATGTAATACAGACTAAAAGAAAAAATAATAGAAAGGGAAAGAAAGATGCAAAGGGGAAGAAAAATCCCCATAGAAAATAGAAAGAAAAGGAAGAATATAGTAAAGAGAAAGAAAAAATGTATAAGAAGTAACTTCCAAAGTAACTACTAAGATTCTTAAGAATCACATGAATATATAAACACACCTGTTTGAGAGAGGCCTTAGGCAGTTCTTCAGCTAATTATGTAAGAATAAGCTCTAAATATCATTACAAAAAGAAAGCCAGCTTGTTCACCATCTGCCTAAGGCCTATGCTTTTCTTTCCATTGGCTTTACTGTGTCTGCTCTGAAATACTTTGGCCTAAGACTTTAGTCTTAGCTGTACTTACTGAGAAGTATTTAGTAGTTCAGAAATACAATAGGATTATTTCCAAATAAATATGATTATATTTGGACTGTCAGTATCCTAGTAGTTGGTGTTTTACTATGTCCATTTCTCCTGTTGTTTCTTTCAAAACATTTGTATTATTGTAGACTTTGCATTCAGAAGAGCATTACTTGTTAAGTCTTCACTGTGAGTATGAATGCTCCATTCCAGGTTTCTACTTCCATTTCTACTTCACTGTGTAAAATTGTACACCCTAAATTTCACAGTAGCTTTAATATGCAGAAAGAAGATTGGGAAGCTCCATACCAACACTAAATTTTGGTTGTTCTTCCATTCACTTAATGTTGATTGGAAACAACATGGATGACTCTGTGTTGAGGAATTGGAGTTGGAGGGGACTGTTGTAGTATTTATGATTCAGGATCCTCCTAGGCATATTTCCAGGATCTCCTTGGTAGGCTTTCAACTGCTGCATGCAGAAATTGTTCTTGCATAGGTGTGCTTAATTTTTCTCTCCAGTTTTATGGTGGAGAATGAGCAGAGCTAGACCAAATGGAAGGCACTCTAATTACACTTGAGCTGATTTTTTTAACAGTTCCCAAACAACTTCAAGGAGATGATACAGTAGAATCCAGGGCTATTCTCTTTATTTATTTATTTTTTTATAAAAATTCTTTTATTAAAACAATTAACATTGAACATAAAAACATATTGTGCAGCAATCATCATGACACCTGGTATACAATACTAAGTATTAGTCTTTGATAACGTCTGGGTTAGTAAGCCTTTTTCCCCCACTCCTCGTGTCTAGCCTCAACTATACTCCTGTTACATTTTATTTTGATTGGTGATTCCCCTATCTGTTTCAATATTAATGTGATCAACATTAAACATAAGATCCTATTGCTAAGCAATCATCCTAGAACATAGCATACAACATTAGGTATTAATCTTTGTAAACATCTGTTTTAGTAAACATTCTTCCCTCCTCCCTTACATCTTCAAGTATACTCCGAATACATTTTGTTTGATTGGTGTTTCTCCTATATATGGTCTATCTACTGTATCTAGTCTATCGCATATTGTGCGTTTGCGCTTCTGAGTTGACTTCATCCCATTACTAGTGCAATCTTTTATGGTCCCCAACCCGAGATCCTGAGGTAAAAGTTTCATATCCTGAGGTAGAGATTCAGTCTACTTTAACAATATTAAAGCAAACAACGTTAGTCATAGGGTTATGTTAAGAGGCATTGGTTATAGAACATATACATTCAACGTTGGGTGTTAGTTTTTGTAAACATCTGATTTGTTAGCCCTTCGTCCCTCCTCCCATCGATCCTTAGCTGAACGCCAGCTGCATTCTGTTTGATTGGTGTCTCTCCTGGATATAGTCTAACCACTGTTTCCAGTCAGTCACAAATTGTTCATTGGAGCGGTTTTTCAAGTAAGCTGATATTTTTGCCATTTCCGCCAAATGTGTTACTTTCACAGTCCATTCTTCAATAGGCGGTATTTCCGGATTCTTCCAGTACTGTCCCACCAACAATCTTGCTGCTGTAATTAAGTTCAAAAATAAATTTGTCTCTGAGGTAGTGATATCCTTTGTGATCCCTAACAGAAAAGCCTGAGGTAGAAATTCTATACGCTTTTTGAAAATAGTTTGGAGTGTCCACCATATCTTCCTCCAGAATGCTTTGATTTTTCTGCATGTCCACCATATATGAAAGTAAGTAGCCTCCCCGTCTCCGCACCTCCAGCATTTGGGCTGGGTGCCCGGGTAGATGAGTGATATTTTTTTCGGGTCTAGATGCCATCTATAGAACATCTTGTAGAAGTTTTCCCTTAAGTGTTGCGATTTCGTGAATTCTACATTCCTCACCCAGATTTTCTCCCACGTGTCTATGGCGATAGGGTGTCCGAAGTCTTGTGCCCACTTTATCATACAGTTCTTGACTAGCTCGGTTTCAGAGTCCATTTCTATCAGAATGCTGTACACTCGTTTGATGTGCATAATCCCCTGTTCTCTGATCTGTTTAATTAGGTTCTCGTCGTTCTGGGAGAAGCCCTTCTTCTTGTCTTTACGCCACCTTGACTGTAGTTGTATATATGATAGCCAGTTACTTCCTATTCCTCTGTTTGCTAGCGTTGCTTGAGATTTCAAGAGGAACCCGTTTTCTTCTCCCAGTACAAGTTCACTGTAGGGCACTACTTCTTGCCCTTGGGATGTGATCATATCCCCTGTTGCGTGTCCAGGGATCGTCCAGATGGGAATCTTGTCGTGTAGGAGGTGCTTATATTTCTTCCAGACCCATAACAGTGGGATTCGTAGTGGGTTCTCCTTGAAGTTCCTATCTGCCTTTTTGTCGTATACTAGGTATGCGTGCCAGCCGAATCGTAGACCATGCCCCTCAACATTCAGAACTCTATCATTTGTCATGTTGATCCAGTCACTAACCGCCACCAACGTTGCTGCATAGTAATATAGCTTTAGATTAGGCATCTTGAGTCCCCCTCTCTCCCTTGCGTCTTGGATGATTTTTAGTTTCACCCTCGGACTCTTGTCGTCCCAAATAAATCTGTTGATGCCTTTCTGCCAATTGTCTAAGTCCGCCTCCTTCTTGAGTATGGGTAGCATTTGAAAGAGAAATAAAAATCTGGGTAGTACATTCATCTTTACTGTCGCTATCCTGCCGAGCAGGGATAGACGTAGCGATTTCCACCTTTCCAGGTCTGCTTGTATCTTATTCCACAGGGCCTCGTAGTTATTCTTGTATAATTTCGCATTTGTTGATTCTATCTCCACTCCCAAGTATTTGACTTTCTTGACTATTTCACAACCCGTTATTCTTTCCAGGTTCCGTTTTGCTTTGTTGTCTAGGTTTTTGACTAGCATCTTTGTTTTTGATATATTTACTTTGAAGCCTGACACCCTACCATAGTCCTCCATTATCTCCATCAATTTCCTTGCTGATTGTGGTGGTTGCGACATTGTCACCAGCAGGTCGTCCGCAAAGGCACATAGTTTGTATTCTTGCTGTTTAATCTGTATGCCCTGTACATCCTTTGCCGCTCTTATTCTGTTCAGTAAAATTTCCAGTGTTAGGACAAATAGCAGGGGGGACAGCGGGCAGCCCTGTCTCGTGCCTCTCTCTATATTGAATGAGTCCGTTAAGTCTCCATTGACAATGATCTGGCCTGTTTGTTTCTGGTAAATTGCCGTTATGGAGTTGAAGAACTGTGCTCCCATTTTCATCTTCAGGAGCAAGTTCGTCAGGAACGGCCAATTCAGTCTGTCGAAGGCTTTTTCTGCATCCACAAACATTAGAGCGGCGGGTATCTGGTTGTGCCTTTGCAGGTACTCTATTATGTTCAACAGCTGCCTCACGTTGGTTTTCATCTGGCGTCCTTGTATAAAACCCCTTTGGTCCGGATGTATTGTTTTTTGTAAAACAGTCATTAGTCTATTGGCCAAAATTTTTGTGAAGATTTTATAGTCTGTGTTTAGTAGTGAGATGGGCCTGTAGTTTGCGGGCTGTGTGTTGTCTTTTCCCTCCTTTGGGATTAATGAGATGTAGGCTGTTTTCCAGGATGGCGGGACCTGGCCTCCTTCTTGGATGCTGGCAAATAGCTTTCTGAGGGGTTCTAGCATCTCGTCCTGTAGATGCTTGTAGTAGGTCGCTGTTATCCCATCCGTCCCCGGCGATTTTCCTGCTTTCAGTTGTGTGATCGCTGAGTGTATTTCCTCCTTTGTGATTAAGGAATTCAGGGCTTCTCTTTGTGTGTCGGTAATCGCCTGTATCTTTTCGTTTTGTAAGAATTCATCTATCTCTTTGTCTTGTATCTTATCCTCGGCATATAGTTTCGAGTAGAATTCTGTGAAGGCTTTCTTGATGGTTTTTTGTCGGAATTCTAGTTTGCCTTTGTATTCTATCTTTTCAATTATGCGGGATTTCTGTTTCTTTCTTATAGTGTAGGCTAGCCAGCGGCCCGGTTTGTTGGCCTTGCAGAATGTCTTATGTTTTGCATATTGTATATTCCTTGCAACTTGGTCCGCCATCAACATGTCAAATTGCTTTCTTAAGATCTTGAGTCCTTCTTTGGTGACTTTGTCCTCTGGTCTTTTTATCAGTAGCTGCTCCATGTTGCTTATCTCATTTTCTAACTCTTTTCTTTTTTGTTCTTGTTGGCGACGGTGCCAGCTATTCATGGATATGAGGATCCCTCGCATGTACACCTTGCTGCCTTCCCAGATCTGTTCTATCGGTGTTCCGTTGTTCATATGTGTGTTGAAGAATTCCTTCATAGCTTTTTTGCATTCCGCCACCTTGTCTTCGTGTCTAAACAGGTTTTCATTGATTCTCCAGGATCTCCTCTGTTTCGGGCCGTGTCTTAATTCCATCCTCACAGGGTTGTGGTCTGTCAATGTCTTGGGTAGGATTTTCACCGTGTTTAGACAAGTTAGCAAGTCACTAGAAGTTAATATAAAGTCAATTCTGGAGAAGGATTGGTGTCTGCCAGAGAAGAAGGTGAATTCTTGTTCTTTGCCGTGCCTTTTCCTCCATACGTCTGTCAGTTCGAGGTCCTCCTTCATATCGAAGAAGGATTTAGGCAACTTAGAGTGTTTTTGCGGGTTCGGTGCAGTTCTTTTTTTGTCTAGAGCAGTCTCTATGACCCCGTTCCAGTCGCCCATGATGATGTAAGATCTGTAGTTAAGTTGTGTTACTTTCTTGTGTAGCTTTTTGTAGAATTTGCCTTGTTGCTGGTTTGGTGCATATACGCCCATTACTAGAATCTTCTTGTCCTCTTGTGTTATTTCAATTGCCAGGTATCTACCTTGGGGGTCGGACTCTATTAGCTTGGCCAATACATGTTTCTTTACATATATAACAATCCCATTCTTTTTTCTTGGCGCCGCTGCTACAAAGTGCGCGCCTAGTTTGTAGTTGATCAGATATTTCTGGTCTGCTGCTCTGATGTGTGTTTCTTGTAGGCAGATTATATCGCTTTTATCTTGGTTCAGATAGTGGAGAATTTTTCTCCTTTTCTGGGGGGAGTTCAGTCCGTTCACATTCCAAGTCAAATACTTAGTTGCCATCATCTGTTGCAGGATACTTTTGCGAGACCATTTCTGTTATTTCTCCTGTTGTCTTCTTTGGTCCCGTTCCCATGATATCCGGATTGCTGCTCGTATTGGTTTGTGTGGTCTTGCTTTGCTGGTCTGTGTGTTTGGTAGTGGAGCCTGGTAGCCTGTCCTCCGTAGGCTGTCTTGCTGCCTTGTTTTTGTTGCTCTCTGCTCTCTGCGCCCTCGCCTCTCCAGGTATTCCATTCATTTCCTCTGCCACTGCCCTGATCTGTGCCTCTGCGCTGTTTGCTCGTTGGCCTCGATCCCTCCCGCTTTCCCGTGGTCTATCTACGTCTTCTCCCGCGGTGGGTTGAGGGCCTCCCGACTTCAGTTCCTTTTCGAGGAAGTCTTTGGCTTTCTGGACCGAGGTCAAGTAGTGTCTCTTGTTTCTATAGGAAAGTGACAGTCCTGTTGGGGTTTCCCACCGGTATCGCAGTGCACGCGATCTCAGTTCTGTGGTCAGGAATTTGTAGTCCTTTCTGTCTCTCAGCATCGCCTGGGGGATCTCTTTCAGAACCTTCACCTCCTGTTCCTCTATGTAGAACGCCTTGTTATAGGAAGTGGCAGAGATGTGGTTCCGGAGCCTCTGTGTTGTGAAGTGGATGACCACGTCCCTTGGTTGCTGCCTGTTCACTGCCCTCCAGGCGCCCACTCTGTAGATTTTTTCGATTTGCCACCCAATCTCATTGGCGCTCCTGCCCAGGAATGTTGCCAGTGCCTCTACAAAGGTCCTGAGCAGGCTTTCTTGGGTTTCGTATGTTGTCTCTTTCCACCCTCTGAATCTGATCGCAAATGACATTTGCCAGAATTGCATCATGGTCGACTGGTCCTGAACCTCAGCAGTCTGTCCCTCTATGCAGTTTTCCACTTCTTTCATCATCTTTTCCGTATTCTCCCTTGTTTCTTGGAGGTTCTTGTAATGTGTTTGCATTGCCTCCTTCATTTGTTCCAGGTTTGTGGCCGCCGCTTTGCGTTGTTCTTCCCACTTTCTCTCCAGGTCTCTCCCTTGGTCCGCCAGCATCCTGTTCATGTCTTTGTATCTTTCCTCCGTCTTCTGTTCTGCTTCTATGCGTCCTTTCTCCGTCTTCGCACTCATTTCTGCCAATTTTCTATCCATGCCGACCATCCTTACCACCAACGTCGCTATCGTCTCATTTAGTGTCTCAATCGTCTCTTTTAGTTCTTGGATCATACGTGCTGTTGTGGTGTCATGGGTTGGCGTTTGGATCTGAGGGCATGCAGTTGGATGGGGGTGTGTGTGGTTGGATGGGGTGTTCCCTGGCAGATTGGAGAGCTGGGTCGGAGAGGGTGCAGCTCCCTTCGGGTTTGGCAGTTTGGTGTGTTTCGTCCGTTTGGCTGCCATTTAAATTTAAATTTTAAATTTTCAAATTTTTTAAAAAATTTTCAAATTTTTCTCTTCCTGCCTGTCTGTCCAACCTTAAGGCCACCCTTTGCTTTAGAGAGTTGTATGGGGGTTGTCTCTGTGGAAGGTTTTCAAGCTTGTGAGATGGATTGGTTCAAGTTTCTCTGTCAAAAGTCAGCACATGTACTTGTCTCACCGTTCACTTTTCAACAACCATCCCCAAGTCCACTAGGGGGTGCAGTCTGCCTTCAGATAAATTCCGTATTGTGTATTGTTGGCCGGGGTGGGCCCAAGGCTGGAGGGGGTCTGTGGCTTGGGGCCCGTGTGGATGTCTCCTCTTCTCCCTGGGCAGCACTATCAGTTTTCAGCCACCCACGCCCCTAGACAGATCAGCTTCAGGCGTCTTGCTGGTCTTTCTTGAGTAATGCTCCCCACGCGTCTCTCTTGTCTTGGGGCTTCGTCTCCGCCCGGGGGGGTTTTTAGCCTTCCTCCAAGGCCTATGGTGCTGGCCTCCCCCCTCTTGCTGCCCTCCGTGTGGGGGGAAAAGGGGAGGTAGCGCGTCTGCGGGAGTTTCCCCCCCTCTTTGCTCCCTCACCGCCTCTTTGTCTTAGCCTGCCCGTTCGGGTCCTTCTTCCTCCACCCACCCGGCTCTTCCTTACCTCCTCCGGTTCGTTCCGGGGGCTGGGAGGGGTTTTGTGGGGGTCCTGCCGGGGGTCTTCTGTCCGCTGCTGGCCTCTGCTGATGGGGCCTCTCGGGGAGTTGTTTTCAGGCCCCCTCCGGTCCCGTCGTTGTCTGGAATCGTCTTCTTTCCCCTGTGTCTGCCGGCTCTCCCTCGGCTCTCAGCTGCTTCTGCGCATGCGCGGCCTCGCGGTTTCTTCGGGCCTGCCGGCTGGCCGGCCGTCGCCGGCCTTCTCGGCCCCTTTCCCTGTCTTCCTGGGCTCTTCGAGGACGATCCCTCTCCGGTAAGAGCCAGCTGGGAGTCTTCTTAGGAAGCACCCTCTTTTCCAGCGCTTCCCCTTCCCCGAGGATCAATTTCGGGGCAAAAGAAGCAAGCTCCGGTCCGGAGCTGTGTTAGGAAGGCTCCGGTCGCCTTGACCGGAACCTATTCTCTTTATTGATGTAATCGGAAAGATTTGTGCAGAGAATCTTTATTATGTATTGTGTATGTATTTTGGGTGTTAAAAGAGTATTCCAGAGTATACTCTGGAATGCTAGGTGAAACATCTTGGCTTCAGTAAATTGTGCTTGTAAAATATATCTTTACTTTTTTACTTTACTTTTATTTAATTTATATGCCGCCCTTCTCCCAAGACTCAGGGTGGGTCACAACAACAACACAATTAAATTAAAAATTTAAAAATTAATTTCATTCACACAACATACAAACACATTCAGCTCACAGCCGCTGATGGCGGGACACTCTTAGGGCCGAGGGGCAGAGCACAGCTCATATGCCCCAAGCCTGTTGGCATAGATGTGTCTTCAGCGTTTTCCGGAAAGCTAGGAGGGAGGAAGCAGTACGAACCTCTGAGGGAAGCTGGTTCCAGAGGGCTGGGGCAGCAACGGAGAAGGCCCTTGCCCTAGGCCCCACCAGACGACATTGTCTAACAGACAGGACCCGTAGGAGGCCAACCCTATGCGCCCTAACCGGTCGCTGGAATTCATGAGGCAGAAGACGGTCCCGCAAGTATCCTGGTCCATTGCCATAAAGAGCTTTATAGGTAATAACCAACACTTTGAATTGTGTTCGGAGAGCAATAGGTAGCCAGTGCAGCTTGCGGAGAGCTGGAGTGATGTGAGCATGCCTTGGGAGACCCAAGACAGCTCGCGTGGCCGCATTCTGGACTACTTGCAGTCTCCGGACATTCTTCAAAGGCTGCCCCATGTAGAGAGCATTACAGTAGTCGAATCTCGAGGTGACAAGGGCATAGGTGAATGTGAGGAGTGACTCCCGGTCCAAATAGGGTCGCAACTGGCGCACCAGGCGAACCTGGGCGAATGCTCCTCTCGCTACAGCCGAAAAATGATGTTCCAAACTTAGCTGTGGATCGAGGAGGACACCCAAGTTGCGAACCCTCTTCGAGGGGGACAAAACTTCTCCCCGCAGGGTAATGGACGGACAGTTAGAATTGTCCTTGGGGGGCAGAGCCCATAGCCACTCCGTCTTGTCGGGATTGAGTCTGAGCCTGTTGGCATCCATCAAGACCTCAACAGCCTCCAGGCACCGGTTCATCACTTCCACTGCTTTGCTGTAGTGACACGGGATAGAGATATAAAGCTGGGTATCATCAGCATATTGATGATAACTTACCCCGTGTCGACGGATGATCTCACCCAACAGCTTCATGTAGAACACCTTGATATGCAAGTGCATTTCCCCAGCATGTCTGATGAGTAATTTTCCCTGACCTCACCAGTAGCTTGTTAATATTTTACAAGAAAACAAGAGCAAGTTGTAAAGCAAACTGCAAATACAATCCCACACACAATTTAAAAAAAAAACTTGAAAGCCCATCATTATCTTTGTATTAAAGTAGTTAGAAAACTCTGGAGAAATCATGCCATTTGAATGCAGGCAACTGATCTCTGGCTGCGACTCAAGTTTAGCACAGGTTGTATATGTCCTAAGTTCTATGATGAAGCTGGAAGCTACAATGCAGGAGATTTATAGGTCTAGCCTAGGCAACTGGAGTTCGAAAAGAGACATTTCACTACTGCTTCCATGGGCTTTACATTGTTCTGAGCCATCAGAATTATTATTTCGTTTTATTATATTACTAATGTTGATGTATTCTTGATTTGTCCCTCCAGTTTAAAGAGGCTGTTGTGTCCTCCTGAACAAGAATGACTAGCAAACATGCTTTGTTTTGAACTGGGATCTTGTCTGAAGGAGGTCTGAGGTTCAGCACCTACATATGTGACATTGTTAAAATCAAATAGTTACCATTTTTTTCTATATGATTGAATACAGTTGAGTGTTTAAAGGCAGATTAATACAGTATCATACACTATTTTGTTCAGAAAGCCTGTGCTGGAAACCTGCATAGAAAGAACCAGGAGTTTTGTTTGATTTTTACGTTTTGTTTATTATATTTGCTTCATTCAAAACTTTTACTAAAATTGATTTTTTAAAAAAAGAAAATTGGTGTTATTTGTATTTCAGTTTGAACTAGGATTTGGGCTACGGTTATAATATCTAGCATACAGACAAAATCTGACTGATTTCTATATGGTGGTAAAGAAAAAAAGAAAATGCACCTGGCTTTTTATGTTTGTGTGTTTGTGGAGGGTTTTTTGGTGTGTGATGCTACTTAGAGTGATCAGATTTTTTTCAGTTCAGGTGTATGTAGACCTAATCTGGTTATTTTGCTTACATACACCTTGGTAATAATTACTGTATGGGTGTATTTTGTTGTGTCCATTAATGGTTCTAACTTTGTTTTTTTATTTTTATTTCTTTTGTCAAATATTGTTCTCCAGCATGGTGGATGTAGAATCCACTGATTGGGTTATTTCAACCTTTCTGCTCAGAGAGACTAAGTCAGAGCTTTAGTCACGCCTCCCTTTGGGTGTGTCTTCCCAGTTTTGACTTAGTCTTAGGCTCAGCAGGATTGCAGAAATTGACTCCAGATAGGTTTTTTTGTTTTTCTATATTTCAATTGGAATTTTTTTCTCCAAGTGACTTTATTTTTTTTCTCCAAATTAACTTAATTGTTTTGGCTGGACTATTGAGGACTCTGTCCCTCATTGAGGTCAGAGCCTTTTGGCTCTTGCAGGGCCCATTCCCCCCTTGCACGGCCTGTTCGGCCCAATTGATTTCAGGCTCCCTGGGGAGGTGTTTTTTCCGACCTTTCCTCGCCCGGTTCGGATCGCGGGATCGTGATCGCGGCGTTCTCCCGCTATTTTTCTACCAGTTAGCTGCCAGCTGCTCCGTTACTCTCCTCGGGCCTCTGATCGACTTCGGAACTTCGATAGCAGCTCTCTCGTCGACACGCTAGTTCTCCGGGTTTAGGGGGGGCAGGAAAGTTGTACCTGGGCCCCGAACTTCTTCCCCAACCATTCAATTCTCCGGTTGGAATCCTGGTTAACGGTTCGGGGAGGCGCAGCCACCATTTTGACCGCATGGTCTTCTGGCGGGCGCCATTTTGAAAGGCTCACTGGTGGCGACCATTTTGTAGCCATATTCAGTTGTGGGCTTCTAGGCCAGAATTCTTTTTTTTTTATTATTATAAAAATTCTTTTATTAAAACAATCAACATTGAGCATAAAAACCTATTATGCAGCAATCATCATGACACCTGGTATACAATACTAAGTATTAGTCTTTGAAAACGTCTGAGTTAGTAAGCCTTTTTCCCCACTCCTCGCGTCTAGCCTCAACTATACTCCTGTTACATTTTATTTTGATTGGTGTTTCCCCTATCTGTTTCAATATTAATGTGATCAACATTAAACATAAGATCCTATTGCGAAGCAATCATCCTAGAACATAGCATACAACATTAGGTATTAATCTTTGTAAACATTTGTTTTAGTAAACGTTCTCCCCTCCTCCCTTACATCTTCAAGTATACTCCGAATACATTTTGTTTGATTGGTGTTTCTCTTATATATGGTCTATCTACTGTATCTAGTCTATCGCATATTGTGCGTTTGCGCTTCTGAGTTGACTTCATCCCATTTCTAGGCCAGAATTCTTATTTGCTTACTGCCTTGGCCTGTGGTGAGACAGGTCCGTGCTGGGGAAGTTGGTTTCTTCAATTTAACAGACTGCTGTGAGACCGGTAGGCGGATGCCATTCCGTGGCCTCTTAGACTGTTAAGTCCGGCTAGGCCGGGTTTTCGTGTGGTGGCCAGACCTGTGGTGACAGGTCCGTGCACTGAAGTTATTGTGGTTTTCCCTGTTTCATTGTTCTCATTAAAGTTTTTTTAAATAAATAAATAAAAATATATAAAATAAAATAATAGTAGATAAGTACAAGGGCCCCTTATTACTCACAGGCCTAAGGTCCTGTGATTGGAGCAAAGAATTTTTCTGACTGCCTGTTACTGTTAGCAGTGGCCTTTAGCCACCAGGCCTATTCGGACAGGCTTACCAACCTGTCCGACTGTCCTGTTCTTGCCATTTTTAGTTCAGTTTGAGGAACGGGTGCATTCCATCTCTGACTACTGATCTGCGTCCTTGGTTCCCATCTTTCGCTAGATATCCTACTACAGGCCCTATCTAGTTGCAATGGCAGACAGTTCCTCGCCTCTGGCATCACAAGTCTCTGGTGCACCCCCTGCGCAGTCAAAGCGCAGATCTACAGAATTGGAAGCAGGGGGGAAGAAAAAAGCCAAAACTAAGCATCTGACTACAATGGAGACTTCTAAGTCAGCTGAGCGAGAGGCCTCAAGGAGGCACCAGGCACTGGAGAGGGAATTCTCCAAGGCACAGCGGCTCCTATCCAGCGGGGCCAAACCGGTTCCCCCCACCCCACTGGATACGGCTACCTCGGAGCTGACCTTGGCGCCTGTGCAAGAAGCCACCTGGATCAGTTCTCCTCTGGGGGCAACCGAATAGGCAGGTCCCTCTCACTCCTCTCCCCCCTTACAACAGGGTCCACAAGTGGTCCATGCTCCAACGGTGGTTGGGGCTGTCCCTAGGGACCAAGGAGATATGTGGTCTCAAAGCCAATTCCAGGTATTCATGCACCATACCTTTGTTCAATTTATGGCCTCCTCAAGGAGTCTGCAGGTTCCTTCCCAAACTCCGCCACCCCCTGCAAGTCCTTCTTCTCTGCAAGGATGTACCACGGCACCAGGTTCAGATATCTCTGAAACTTCCTCTCAGGTAGGAGAAGGGGAGTCCGTGAATTTGGCCACAGCTGACACTCCCATGTCGGAGGATGAGGAGGCGGCGCCTGATCAGGCTTCTGCCTCATGTATCTTTGACCCATCCGTCTTTAAATCCCTTCTATTGAAGGCCTGTGCTACCACTAATCTGACCTCAGTTCAGGAGGAAAAAACTTCTACCTCCGCAGATCAGGAGTCCAACCCTTTATTTGCAGTAAAGGTCGTGGACCATAAGCAAATTCCTTCCCCCTTCGTGGTCGACCCCAAGACCCCTTGTATGTGGGGTACCTCAGGGGTCGGTCTTCTCGCCCCTACTGTTCAACATTTATGTAAAACCGCTGGGTGAGGTCATCCATGGTTTTGGTGTGGAGTACCATCTGTACGCTGATGATACTCAGCTGTACATTTCCACGCCGAACCACCCCAACGATGCTCTTGCCGTGCTGACCCAATGCCTGGAGGCCGTGCGGGTCTGGATGGGGAAGAACGGACTCAAGCTCAACCCTTCCAAGACCGAGTGGCTGTGGCTACCGTCGTCCCGGTTTAGTCAATTGACTCCTTTGTTGTCTGTTGGGGGCGAAACAGTGGCCCCCGCAGAAAGGGTTCGCAATTTGGGAGTCCTCCTGGATTCACGGCTATCTTTAGAGGACCATCTGGCGGCCGTGGCCGGGAGGATGTTCTATCAGGTTCACCTGGTATGCCAGTTGCGTCCCTTCCTAGACCGGGACTCGCTATGCACAGTTACTCATGCCTTCGTCACTTCCAGGCTGGACTATTGTAATGCTCTCTACATGGGGCTCCCCTTGAGCTGCACCCGGAGGCTTCAGCTGGCCCAGAATGCAGCCGCGTGGGTAGTGACAGGAGTGTCGTGGCGCTCCCATGTAACACCGCTCCTGTGCGAGCTGCACTGGTTGCCGGTGGTCTTCCGGGTGCGGTTCAAGGTGTTAGTGACCACCTTTAAAGCGCTCCATGGCATCGGACCCGGATACTTACAGGACCGCTTACTGCTAGCAAATACCTCCCGCCGTCCGGTACGCTCCCACAGAGAGGGCCTCCTCAGGGTGCCGTCGGCCAGACAATGTCGACTGGCGACCCCCAGGGGGAGAGCCTTCTCTGTGGGAGCTCCAACGTTTTGGAACGAGCTCCCCCCCGAACTCCGTACGATGACGGACTTACGCACCTTCCGTCGGGAACTGAAAACTTTCCTTTTTCATCAGGCCGGACTGGCATAGAAGCTCCGGCTCCAACCGGGTGAAAATGTTTTAGGGGGATTGTCTAATTTTTAGGATTTTTTGTAATTTTTAGGATTTTAGGACTTGTATATATTGGGTTTTATAGATTTTATGGCCTAATTTGTTTAATTTATTTTTAAATATTTTAATTTTGTACATTTATATGTTTTTTAAATTTTAAGGCTGTAAACCGCCCTGAGTCCTTCAGGAGAGGGGCGGTATAGAAATTTAATAAATAATAATAATAATAATAATAATAATAATAATAATAATAATAATAATAATAATCTGCTGGATGGCATTTCCAGGGCTTGTCCACTAACACCATCCGTAGGCAGGTTGCGGCCTTGTCTACGGTCCTCACCTGTGATACTCTGGGTCCACTTTCTCATCATCCAGCAATCTCCGCTTTCCTTAAAGGGGCGGCCAATTCTGGTCCCCCCACAGTACATAGATACCCATTTTGGGATTTACCTACTGTGTTGCAGGCCTTGACCACTGCTCCTTTCGAGCCTCTCCAATCTTGCTCTCTGCATTTTCTCTCCTTAAAGGTGGCCTTTTTAGTTGCTATCAGTTCGGCCAGTAGGATTTCGGAGTTGGCTGCCCTCTCAGTTCGGGAAGATCTCTGTATCTTCCATCAGGACAGAGTGGTCCTTAGATTAGATCCCTCCTTTATTCCCAAAGTGAACACCGGTTTTCATAGATCATTAGATCTAATTTTACCGAGTTTCTGTCCAAGTCCTTCTCATAGGCTAGAACGTCAGCGGCACAAGCTGGATGTGCGCAGGGCTCTGCGCATCTACATAAAGCGTACTGGGTCCTTTCACAAGTTGGAGGCCTTGTTTGTCTCTTTTCAGCCATCTGCCATGGGCAAGAAGTTGTCTTCTTCCACCATCGGCAGGTGGATTAGGGCTTGCATTGCTAGGGCTTACGCCTCCCAGTCGCTTCCAGTCCCAGCTCGTATCACAGCTCACTCCACGCGCAGCGCAGCAACCTCTGCGGCCTGGTCTACCCAGGCCTCTGTAGAGGAGATTTGTAGGGCGGCGTCTTGGTCATCCCCGTATTCATTCATTACACACTATAAGATTGACAGGTTTGTCGCAGCGGATGCTGCATTTGGCAGACGGGTTCTTCAACAAGTCATTTCCTCTAGGGTGACACCAGCCTAGACCTTCCCCCCCGAAGGGACATGGGGGGCTTTGGTATGTCCCAATCAGTGGATTCTACATCCACCATGCTGGAGAAGGGACATTGTCTTACCTGAACACCTTTTCTCAGCATGGTGGTGTAGAATCCACACCCTCCCTTGGACGGGTGTCTAGGCTTGTGTATTGTCATTTTTTTGTATTTTTGGAGTCATTGTGTCAGAGCTTGTCAGGATCCTTCGCCTCGTCAAAACTGGGAAGACACACCCAAAGGGAGGCGTGACTAAAGCTCTGACTTAGTCTCTCTGAGCAGGAAGGCTGAAATAACCCAATCAGTGGATTCTACACCACCATGCTGAGAAAAGGCGTTCAGGTAAGACAACGCCCCTTTACCAATATTGGCCAAATACTGATTTATTTAAAATGCATACAATTCGAAGTGAATCCTGTGTCTGCCAAAATTAGGACAATGACAGGAAGCTATAAAAAGTCTCAAATTCACATAGCTGTTTCAATTGCATAGCTGAATATATATGACCGTCATATTTTTTATACATGTTCTGCAGCAAATTCAAGTCAGCCATATTTATACATTTCAGCTTTCTTTGTAGTTGAATTTTCCCTTTTGTTTGTTAATAGTGTACAAATATTTTTTTTCCTTTTGCTGTTCTTGACTTTGCTAACTTAAGCCACTTGGACTGTGTTCAAGGAGAGTTCCTTAAATCAGGCAGACATGTCTGGTGGAGTGCTTTGTTCTCTGTAGCACATGCTGCTTACATTATCTAGTGTTAATATTGAAGAATAGATAGGTGTAGGTGAATGTCATTCATATTGAATTCCCGCTTCAGATTGTGGAACAGAGAAGAAACTGGAATAGACTTGTGGATTGTATATGATTTTAAGTACACAGAGAGGGGCAAAAGGACTTGTTTAGAGACCTACTGAGCATACAACCATACCCAATCTTGTTTTGTCTTTCTTCATGCAGAGAATAAATATTAGCAGTCTGTCTGGAGAAAAGCAAGAGTGATAATACATGTGTGTATACCTATTTTCTTTGTCTTGCATAACTCATTCAAGCATGACTCAGCGGGGACAGGTGATTTGGGGACTCCCACCATTCTTCTCACCAAATGTATTATTCTGGGTCTGCTATCAGCTGTGTTGAATTCATTTAGGGCAGGAGTGTCAAACTGGCAGCCCGTGAGCCGGATGCGTCATACGCAGGCCATGCCCATCCTGCCTCCGCAAAGGCAAAAAAGTCAAGCTACGTCACAGTATGTCACATGACGTCATCGAGTTTGACACCCATGACTTAGAATTTTGCAGACCTCAGTACTTTTAATTTCTTCATTCTTTTCTTCAACACTGAAGGTGTGGGCTGCATCTTGTTTCTGTGTATATGTGTATTTTTTTCTTTAACTCTATGCATTATTTTACTTGATTCCAAAAGGTCCCAATTTGGCCCTTGGGGAATTTATGAATTACTGCATTGCATGAATAATTTTGTGCATTTTTAAAAGCATGCTTCCTAATTATAAACAATCACTCTGATATGAGATGTGATTAGGATTCTTTATTCTACTTGCATTAGCTACTTTAACCTTGTCGAGGTAATTATGTCTCATTTATAATTCTGATTTATTTATCTGGGTATTATTCTATGGTTATGTCTGATATTATTATTTGGAAAGGATACCTTAGGAAAATTGCTTTAAGTTAATTCTCTGGTGTTTCTATTTCATTAATGTTTTAAAGGATTGTGTGTAGATATTTTAAAAATATTCTTAAAAGTTACAGATGAAGTGGTATTTCTAAAATAAAAGTTAATGTATCAGCAAAGTGTTCCTCAGAGTGATTGAGGTCAGCTCTTTCATCATCCTCTCTCTAATAAACATATATGTACTATTGCTGTATCATTAGAACAACACTAAGTAATCTTCAATATTAGTTAAAAGTTTGGTTGTATGTCACAATTAGCAGTCCATTTTTATGAAAATTATAATTTATGCATTTTAAAATACTTGGAAAATTAATGGAGTAGATGTTTGATGTAGTTCATTCTTTAGTAAAGAATTAATTCCATCCCATTTGTGAAAATAACGAAAGAGGCTGTTGTGAAAAGTTAAGTAGAATCACCCCTGAAAAATGATGGAGCAAGAGCATCAAAATAATTTAAATTGCTGTTTGTGGTGTTGTACTTTTAAATAAAATACTTAAATCATATAATTTATTTTATTGATTTAATCTATTTTAATTAGATTTAATCTATTTACAACATTAAAACAAAAACATGTACTTAAATTACTATAAATTACTGAATTTTGTCAGCAAATGTCCAGGTGTTTTCCTGTTTTGTATTCCATCTTCCGTCTCTAACATTTCTGATAACTAACTATAATCTTGGTCTGATTTAATTATCAGTCCAGTTCCCTTGAGAAATCCATACTGGTGGGAAACATAGTAAGAAACTGAAGATCCATTATCAGCACAGTAGATTTACTTGACTACAATAGAAATGAATGCACCTTAAAAAAAACAACCACAGATTGAGGACAGTTCATCCTGAAGAAAGTCTGTCTATGTGGCCAGTAAGAGTCAAGAGTAAAAAGTATGTGGCTTTTGGGGGATTTTCAAACAGGAGAGCTTTTTGGTTTCCCTGCTTTTTGCCACCAATTGTTTCTCGGCCTCTACTTTGCCGAGTTCTGGTCCCGATGCTGGCTTGTCCTTCATTTTCATTGTACTGGCTTGCCGCCTCCCCTTTCAAGGCAGGCTGCCAGAGATCTTAGAATAGGCTAGCTTCGGCTTTGACGGCGCTTTTCTCCTCCTTCTCCCGGCGACTAGAACGGAGGGAAATTTGGAGGAGACTTTTGCTGGCCTTGACCCTGGACTATTGGAAAGGACTGCAATTGTGGAAGTGGTTATCGTGGCTAGTGGGCCTGCTCTGTCGGCTGGGTGCTTCCTGCTAAATTTTTAAGACCTGTGGGTGAGGCCTTTGTTGCTGCCGCCATTATGTTGGATTTTTTCGAAGGCCTTATCTTTGGGACGTTGGGTTCCATAATTACTGTTAGTATAATTATTCCTCCTGTGGGTTCTGTTTTGGACTCTACTACAAGTTTTATCTTAGGAGGGACTAATACAGGCACAGCTATAGTTATTGCGGCAGGATTAACATCTGGCATGCCTGTTTTTATTTTTTATTACTATGTTTTTAAATTGTTTTAATTACTATTTGTTTAAATTTTTAAATAATTCAAGTTGTTTAATACTGTTTTAACTTATTTTTGTTGGATGTTATGAATGATGTGGGGGGGGATTGACTGATTGTGGAGTGAATCGGGTTGAATGGATGGTTAGTTTATTGTTTTTAATGTGTTTAGTTTAAAGAGTGGGAGAGATAAATTAATGATATGGATGGAGTTGTGGTTGAGTGGAATGAATGTGATGAACTGGCTAGCCTGCCTTGCATGGCAGAGGCGGAGGGGAGGGGAGACGCTGGCTCTGGGGTGATAGAGGGCCAAAGTATACCGGTCTTGCTGGGGAGAGGCAGATATGGTGGGAGCCATAGGGTAGGCCATTCCCGGGGAACAAGAGCTCGCTGTCTAAAAGCGATCCCTTGCTCCGACCCTGTGAGTTCAACCCGAAGTACTGGTAATGGGCGAAATCCGGACCCTGGGCTCAGGCTGCTGCTGCTCAATGCCAGGTCGGTTGTAAATAAAGCTCCCCTCATTCATGATCTTCTCCTGGATGAGGAGGCTGACCTCGCATGTGTGACCGAGACCTGGCTGGGCCCGGAGGGAGGAGTTCCTCTCTCTGAGATGTGTCCAGCCGGGTTTCAGGTATGGCATCAGCCACGACCCCAGGGAAGGGGGGGAGGAGTGGCTATTATAGCCAAGAAGACTTTTAGCCTACGCAGGCTCGCTGTTTCTGAGATTGCGGGTTGTGAGTTGCTCCTTGTGAAGTTGGACCTAGGGGTTCAGGTGGGCTTGTTGCTCACGTACCTGCCTCCCAGCTGCGTGTCAACAGCCCTGCCTGCGCTACTTGAGGGGGTTGCTGGGCTGGCGGTTGAGTTCCCCAGGCTTATTGTCTTGGGGGACTTAAATCTTCCATCGCTCGGCGAATCCTCTGGGTTGGCGCAGGAGTTCATGGCCACCATGGCAACCATGAACCTGACTCAGGTAGTTCAGGGTCCGACTCACGAGAGGGGACACACTCCCGACATGGTATTCCTCTCAGAACAGTTGAGCAATGATCTGAATTTAAGGGGCTTAGATATTTTGCCTATGTCATGGTCAGACCATTTTCTGTTGCGGCTTGTTTTCAAGGCTCCAATCCTCCCCCGCAGGGAGGCGGAACCGATTAGGTGGTTCCGCCCCAGACGTCTGATGGATCCAGAGAGTTTTCAGAGGACGCTTGGGGAAATACCGGATTCTCTCATTCACAGTTCGGCAGAGTCCCTGGTTACGGCCTGGAATATGGCTGCGAAGGGGGCTCTTGACCGGATTGCGCCGCTGCGACCTCTCTGTGGTAGCAGACCCAGGAGATCTCCTTGGTTTACTGAGGAACTCAGGGGGATGAAGCGCCAGAAGAGACGCCTAGAGAAGCGATGGAGGAAAAGCAAATCCGTATCTGACCGAACACTTGTAAGATCTTATATCAAGACTTATCAGGTGGCGCTCAAGGCGGCAAGATGCGCGTATCATTCTGCCTTGATTGCATCTGCGGAATCCCGCCCAGCCGCCCTGTTCAGGGTAACTCGCTCCCTCCTTAATCAGGGGGGGGTTGATGCACCCTTGCAGGGTAGTGCTGAGGACTTTAATAAGTTTTCCGTGGATAAAATCGCCCAGATTCGGATGGACCTTGACTCCAATTGGAATGCAGTATCGGCTGATAATGATTCAGTCGAGATGACAGGGACTCGTCTTGATCCTGTTGTGTGGGAGGAGTTTGACCCGGTGGCACCTGATGAAGTCGACAAGGCCATTGGAGCTGTGAGCTCCGCCACCTGTTTATTGGACCTGTGCCCCTCCTGGCTGGTTTCGGCCAGCAGGGAGGTGACGCGGGGCTGGGTTCAGGAGATTGTCAACGCTTCTTTGAGGGAGGGGTCCTTTCCGGCTCCCTGCAAGGAGGCAATTGTGCGCCCCCTCCTCAAGAAGCCTTCCCTGGACCCAGCTGTTTTAAACAACTACCGTCCTGTCTCCAATCTTCCCTTTATAGGGAAGGTTGTTGAGAAGGTGGTGTCACTCCAGCTCCAACGGTCCTTGGATGAGGCCGATTATCTGGGCCCTCAACAGTCAGGATTCAGGCTCGGCTACTCCACGGAAACTGCTTTGGTCGCGCTGACGGATGATCTCTGGCGGGCCCGGGATAGGGGATTATCCACTATCCTGGTGCTACTTGACCTCTCAGCGGCTTTCGATACCATTGACCATGGTATCCTTCTGCACCGACTGGAGGGGTTGGGGGTTGGAGGCACTGTTTTGCGGTGGTTCACCTCCTACCTCACTGGTCGGTCGCAGTCGGTGTTGGCAGGGGGTCAGAGGTCAACCCCTAGGTTCCTCCCTTGTGGGGTCCCTCAGGGATCGGTCCTCTCCCCTCTGCTGTTTAATATCTACATGAAACCACTGGGCGAGATCATCCGACAACACGGGGTGAGATATCATCAGTATGCTGATGATACCCAGCTTTACATCTCCACCCCGTGTCATTTCAGTGAAGCAGCGGAAGTGATGTGCCGATGTCTGGAGGCTGTTAGGGTTTGGATGGGTGCCAACAGGCTCAAACTCAACCCCGACAAGACGGAGTGGCTATGGGTTCTGCCTCCCAAGGATATTTCAATCTATCCGTCCATTAGCCTGGGGGGGGGAGCTTTTGACCCCCTCGGAGAAGGTCCGCAACTTGGGCGTCCTCCTCGATCCACAGCTAAATTTGGAACATCATCTTTCGGCTGTGGCGAGGAGGACATTTGCCCAGGTTCGCCTGGTGCACCAGTTGCGGCCCTATTTGGACCGGGAGTCTCTTCTCACAGTCACTCATGCCCTTATCACCTCGAGGTTCGACTACTGCAATGCTCTCTACATGGGGCTACCTTTGAAAAATGTTCGGAGACTTCAGGTAATGCAGAATGCAGCCGCGCGAGCAGTGTTGGGCTTGCCTAGAAATGCCCACATTTCGGCATCACTCCGCGAGCTGCATTGGCTGCCAATTGGTCTCCGAACCCAATTCAAAGTGTTGGTTATGACCTATAAAGCCCTACATGGCATTGGACCAGGTTATTTACGGGACCGTCTGCTGCCCCATGAATCCCAGCGGCCGGTTAGGGCCCACAGAGTGGGCCTTCTCCAGGTCCCGTCAGCCAGACAGTGTCGCCTGGCGGGGCCTAGGGGAAGGGCCTTCTCTGTTGCGGCCCCGGCCCTCTGGAACCAACTTCCCCCGGAGATCCGTGTCGCCCCCACCCTCTTCGCCTTTCGTAGATTGCTTAAAACATACTTTTGCCGGCAGGCCTGGGGCAGCTAACACCTTGCCCCTAGCCAGTGTATGTTTCTGTGTATGTTTGTGGAGTGATTGGTTTCTTTTAGCTCAAGGGTTTTTTATAGATATGTGTTTATTGTAATTTCTATCATGCTGTGAGCCGCCCTGAGTTCTTTGGAATAGGGCGGCATAGAAATTAAATAAATAATAATAATAATAATAATAAAACTGAAATGACTAGTTAGATAGCAGCATCTACAAGGCCTGTAGATTGTGTTGGAAAGTAAAATAAAAAAGGGCTTGCAAGGGTAAACCATTCTGGACTGTTGTCAAGAAAGCTACACGAAACGTGACTCAAAAGAGACTTTCCTTTAACACTACATATATTTCAATGTGGGTTCTAGGGAGGTAGCTTTATAATAGAGTTGAATTATTGGGATTATTGGTTAATTTTGTATTAGAAACTGTCCCAAGTTTTCAGAAAAACAAGAGCCTCTCTGACTTCTATCTAAAGAACATTGGACTTAAACTATTTGTTTAAAGCATTTGTAAAGCATTTATTTTCAAAACATGTGTGGCCCCTTCAAAACCTGATAAGAACAGTGCATTTGTTAGTAGGATTGTCATATCTCTAAATCAGGTATGACTGGCTAGGGATTTCAGGAAGTTGAACTCCATAGGTGTTAAAGTGGCCAAGGTTGGACACTCCTCCTCTAGATGGCCACTGACTTTTTCAAGCTCCGAAGAACTTCAGGGAGAAAGAATACGAAGAAAATGGAGATGGCAATTCCTGAAGGAACTCCATTTTTCCTCCTCTTCCTCCTCCTCCTCCTCCTCCTCCTCCTCCTCCTCCTCCTCCTCCTGTAAATTGGTCATATGGCAGTAAGATGGATGGAGTTAGTTGACTAGCATAGTTTAACACTAATAAAACTTTGGACTAAATGAGTCAATTTTGCAGATTAAAGAATTTGCGTAACATCTTTTTCTTCCTTCCAGTAATTATGAATAGGTTCAGTAATTCTACAGAAAGTTCACAGGGCCCAGCATGGTAATTATTTGATTTTAGTACTATTAACACTGATGATAAAGTGAACCCTTTACTTGGATAAGTGTGATATATCAATAAATAGGGAATAATACATAATGTACTGGGGAAATTTGGGGGAGGCACAATAATCTCTATGAAATGTTTTAGAAGCTGCATGAACCATTCTTATGCTCATATTAGGCATTCTTGATTGGTGCATTAAACCGTCTCTTCAATTGGAAATGCTCAGAGGAATATAACAATTTTAACCCATGTGGCCCAGTACAAGCAAAGCCCCTGCACAGAAGAGTTTTAACCCTGCTTCCTCCTTACTTGATGTTAATAGCAGTGGAAAAATAAGGATTGGTTCTTCATCCCTCAACTAATGACTGGTAGGGCAGAATGAAAAACGGAATGTGACTCCTACAACACAACCTCTTGCTCTGCAAGTGACTTAAAGTATAGTGTAATTCCAAAACGTTTTTGTCTTGTTTTGTAGCTGAGAAGCACTTACAAAGGGAGAATATATAATTTTAGAAAAAACAGTTAGTGAATCCATGCTAGTAAATTCAAAGTTCAAGCAGAAGAATGTCATGTTCTATTTTACTAGTACCCTTTTTAGCAGAGAAAAATTAGAACAGCAATATGAATTGTTATAGCCCTAGACATATTTGGAATATATTATTCACCATCCTTTTTTCCAGAGGGAAAAAGGTTTATCTGATGATGTTCAAGTAATTAGAAATTGCATGTCTGTCTGTTTGTCTGTCTATCATCCATCTAATTTATATATAGGTAGTCCTCAACTTACAACTACAGTTGGAAATGGAATTTCTGTCATAAGTTGTTGCATTTGTACATCAAGCCAGACCTGATTTTATGACAATTTTTACAGAATTCATTAAGTGAATCACCACAGTTTTATGTAAATCACATGGTTGTTAAGTGAATCCAGCTTCCCTGATTAGTTTTTTTTCTTCTGGAAATTAGCAAAGAGATTTGAAAATCATGACTACCTGCTTGCAGGGTATAAATATCAGCCAGTTGCCAAATGTCTGAATTGTGACTGCATGACTGTGGGGGTGGTGCATGGTTGTAAGTGTGAGTACAGGTTGTAAGTCACAGATCCAAACCTCTGGCAAAGTTTCCCAAGACCAGGGGTAGGCAGCCTTGGCTCTTTTATGACTCATGGACTTCAACTCTGCCCCTGCCCAAGATCATTGTAATGTGCATAATTAAATGAATGGCCATAAATCAATGACCGATTATCTGTAGCTGCCCATCTTAAAAAACAAGTGACTCTGGATGGTATACAACAAGGTTAAAAAATGTTCATAAACAACAGCAATGATGATGATGATGATGCTTGGTTGCACATTCAACCAGATGTTCTGTTTGGATTTATCCCTTTGAATAAACTTCAGAAGAATGTGTTATTATCAGATCAAGAACTCTGAAGAAATTGATTTGCTGCATAGGACAGTATCAATGTGCACATAATGAAGTTCTTTGGAGGAAAAGCAGATGTAAATAAAATAAATAATTATTATAAAATACTTACTGGTTTCGATAATTAGAAAATATGTTTTGAAGAGCTTCTCTCTCTGTGTGTGTGTGTGTGTGTATGTGTGTGTATGTGTGTATATACACACACACACATACATACAGGAAGTTTTTCAGATAGATCGGTCTGATTGGTTACACCTTGACATTTTTAACTGCTATACTGCAGTTTTACTTTTTACAATCTATATCTATATCTATATCTATATCTATATCTATATCTATATCTATATCTATATCTATATCTATATCTATATCTATATCTATATCTATATCTATCTATATATATATATATATATATATGTTTAAAATTGTTGACAAAGAAATAAGGGATTTCTGATATAGCCATTTCGAGTTTCTTAACTCTCTTCAGTCAGAACTCACCCTTCCGGGATTCGAACCTGGGCAGTCTGCATGCTAAGCAGATGCTTTAACCTATTGAGCCACAAGTTCTCTCCCGCTTTGTCAGTAGTCAGGGAGTAAGGATATGTGTCAAGTGTTTATTTTTTAGATTGCACCCTGTAAACCCAAATATGGGAGGAAGGAATCATTCTTTCCTTTTGCTTGTTTCAGCTCAACCCATAGCCATCTTGCAAGCACAAATATATATATATGTTGTTTAAAATTGTTGACAAAGAAATAAGGGATTTCTGATATAGCTATTTCGAGTTTCTTAACTCTCTTCAGTCAGAACTCACCCTTCTGGGATTCGAACCTGGGCAGTCTGCATGCTAAGCAGATGCTTTAACCTATTGAGCCACAAGTTCTCTCCCGCTTTGTCAGTAGTCAGGGAGTAAGGATATGTGTCAAGTGTTTATTCTTTAGATTGCACCCTGTAAACCCAAATATGGGAGGAAGGAATCATTCTTTCCTTTTGCTTGTTTCAGCTCAACCCAGAGCCATCTTGCAAGCACAAATATATGTTGTTTAAAATTGTTGACAAAGAAATAAGGGATTTCTGATATAGCTATTTCGAGTTTCTTAACTCTCTTCAGTCAGAACTCACCCTTCTGGGATTCGAACCTGGGCAGTCTGCATGCTAAGCAGATGCTTTAACCTATTGAGCCACAAGTTCTCTCCCGCTTTGTCAGTAGTCAGGGAGTAAGGATATGTGTCAAGTGTTTATTCTTTAGATTGCACCCTGTAAACCCAAATATGGGAGGAAGGAATCATTCTTTCCTTTTGCTTGTTTCAGCTCAACCCAGAGCCATCTTGCAAGCACAAATATATATATATGTTGTTTAAAATTGTTGACAAAGAAATAAGGGATTTCTGATATAGCTATTTCGAGTTTCTTAACTCTCTTCAGTCAGAACTGCAGGCTGGTGCTTTCGGCTTCGTGCTTCTAGGAGCAATGTGTGATTGCTCCTAGAAGCATGATTGTTCCTAGAAGCACAAAGCTGAAAGCACCAGCCTGAAGATGACGAATGGGACTTCGTCGAAACGTCGCCAAGACACTTCAAATTCTACGTGGGAGAAAACTCGAAGAACCAAAGACCTACATATAAACACCCGCGAAAACCTCAGAAAACGTGTGTGTGTGTGTGTATACGGTATATATTTAAAAGCTTTAATTTTATAATTATCCAATTGTATATATAAGTAATGCGAAAAGAAAGAGAAAAAAAAAGTTCTAAGAGTGAACCTGTACTTCAGATATTCCTGAAGGATGCTGTTGGGATAGTAATTATATCCTAAAAATATTCAAAGGGTTATAAGATGTCTGGAAATATTATCCATGACCTCCAGTCAGGATCCAAATTAGAAATGACATCCATATATTACCATTCAGTAAATTCAGAACCTTTGCAAGACATAGATAATCTTATACAACATGTTGAAAATTTTCTGAAGCACTTAAGGTGTAGCTTTTTAATAGTACAAAATGAGGATTAGTTTCATGCTGATATGCTTGAAAGTGCATTATAAGTGATCGTAACTATAGACCAGGAGTCTTCAGACTTGGCCCTTTTATGACTTGTGGACTTCAACTCCCAGAATTCCTCAGCCAAGTCACAAGTTTATAGACCCCTGCTATAGACTCTCATGCTCACTACTACGGACTGCATATGTCAGGTTGTCTTGAAAGCAGAAGAAACTGTAAAGAGATAAGGCTGAACCCACTGTCTAGCAAACCCTCACACATTTCTAATACATTTAATTAAAAATCAAATCAACCCAAAGATTCTGTATGTGATTCTTAATCAGTTTGAAGACTCCAGGAGAATAATGTAATTATACTAGTCATTTAGTTACAGTAATTAAAACTTTAATTAACATCACTTCTAGCCTGAAGCTTCCCTAAACAGGACAGACTATTGAGTGCTTCATCCTTGGGACCCTTAGAATCTGCCAAGACCACTTAGGCCTTTTTGCTATTGGAGTCAAAGGAACTGTTTTGTTTTTCATTTGCTTCCCCCTCCCCTCCCTTGTGTTTGTTTTAAAATCACAAGATTGCTTGGAGAAATTATGTAAATACCCTTTTTGAAACCTTTGCGTGACAACTATATTTTAGACAGATTCGTTTCTTATTCCTTTAATAAACTGTTGGATTGGCATGAGTTGGTTTGTATATAGAATAGAATAACAGAGTTGGAAGGGACCTTGGAGGTCTTCTAGTCCAACCCCCTACTATCAGAGCCCTTATTTCAAAGACGTTAAGTTTTGGGGCAAAATTTAACATGCTTAAATGGAGGAATCTTATTTTAGAGCTTTCTTGATTCCACAATGTTCTGTAAAAGACTCAGCAGTGCCAAAGCATGTATTTTGAAATGCGCTGTTTGGTCACTTCATTGTCTTTGTTCCGTTCTGTATAATCCAGAATATAAACATGTTTGTATCTTCAGAAGTCTAAATCTGTCACACAAGTGTTTAGAAATGTACCATTAATGGTTAACTGTTTATTAAAGTTATGCACTGAGATATCTTTAGAAAGCAACCAGTTTTAGGAATTGACTTCAATTTTGGAACTTAAGTAATGGAACTAGGAACCTGAAGAAATAAATAATAATCAGGGTACAACTTCCAGTGACAGACTTTTAAGCTTTTAATCACCTGTCTTGATCAAAATGCTGAACCTGCGGTTCATGTTCAGCATATGTTTTTTAAAGCTTTTTCACAGAGGGAAGATAATTGTCCAAATGCCCTCATTTTTACTACCCCTCTCTTCTTACATTTGTGCTATGCAATTTGTCCAAATGCCCTCATTTTTACTACCCCTCTCTTCTTACATTTGTGCTATGCAATTTGACATCAGCAGCAGCTGAAACCTAGAATAGGTATCATAAAACAAACTATCAGAATAGTTTATATAATCTGAATCCAGAATAATCCATTGGAATTGGTGTCATCAAAATTATAACTGTAGCTCACATTAATTATGTAGTCCGAGGCAAGGAGAGAAATGGCCATTTAAAAGTATTATTCCAAATGCATTTACTTATTTGTTCCTGTCTTAAAATTTGGCCTAAAGGTATAAATGTATAAATGTAAATTAAAAGATTTCATTCTTGGCTAGCTCACTCTTTCTATTAGAGCTTCAGCAAGGGTTTTAGAAAAAGGAGGGGAAGAACAAGTTTCAGTGACATAAATGCATTCTGGCTTCCACCTCCTCAATTAATTTATTGATAAAAGTGTGGGATGTACATTAAAAATGAAAAGGCGGGGAAAACAAGGATTTGAATATATGTATGTATGTGTGTGTGCACACAAGAAAAGGGATTGGGAGCTTAGCCTGATTAAAAATCCTGCCTGAAGCATGTGTTCAGAAGTAATTTGCTTCTGCATACTAAATGTGTATAATTTAGTGTGGTTGTTTAGAGTGAGGGGAAGAATTTTGCTGTATTCAAATGCATTTTTCTTCCATATTCGGGAATTGGCCAAGATTTTTAAAACAGACTGCTGGACTTCCTTGCTGAAATCTCGGTACAAATTGTCAGGGGAAGAGAGAGGAATTGTTGTGGGTGGAAAATAGCCTACTTTAATATTTGCTAGATAGAAGAAGGAAATTGAGAAATGGATTGTGTAGAAGGAAACAGAATTGTATGTTCTTTGGTTGTAGCAGTGGAGGTTGATTTATTACTTTAAAAAACAACAACCCACATTTTAAATTTATCTGTGTGAAAAACATGCTGGCACCCTGAAAACTTTGTCTTTCAATTCTAAGTATGTAGTAAAGTACAATTGTTTAGTAGTGAGAGAAAGAATGAGAGGAAAGCACTAATTGGTAATTTTTCTGTTAAAAATTCCAGCCATTATGTTCAATTAGTCGATTACAAATAGTATAAGAAAGCCTATATTTTACTGTCGTATAAATAAATATGTTTATTGACCTTTGGATAATCTTCATTTTTAAATTGAAATAATGAGTTTCAGGATAAGATAAAACCTTTTTTAACCATTATATAATCAAAACATCACAGATAGCCCTCGTAACCTTTTTTTCTCACTGACCTTTCAAGATTATGATGGTGCTAAACAAAGGGATTTATGTCCCATGCCATTGCAGAGCCCTGTGGTCACATGATCAAAATCTGGGCACTTGGCATCTTTCCTGCAGTTATGACAACTGGGGTGCTTCAACTCCTACCATCTGCCTATCTTCCCTCCCTCTATGCCTTATTGGCCGTTGCTGCCCTGTTGCTGCCCTGTGCTTCATCGCCCCAGCTTACCTTCCACTGCTGACAAGGCATGACTGGCCAGGCTATAAAAATAAAATAAAAATAAAGCCAAAAACTGCCTGAGAGTTGCAGCATGCTAAAGAGTCCATTGCAAAAAAAAAATCTGGGGTGGGGCTTCACATTCTCTCCCCCCCCCCGGAAATAAAAGAAAGCAGCAGCAAAGTCTTCTTTAGCACCTCACAGCCTGGGCTACTTTGGACTACTATCCATGGTGCAAAGCTCATCCTCAGCCTGGCTTAGCAGCTGGAGACAGTGGCTTAATTTATTAAGGTTCAAGGCATTGGGATCAGTTAACAGCCCACAATTCTTAGTTAACTTATGGCAATGGGGAGTGCTTGGATTGCAGTTGCAATCATGAGGTATCTCACTTTACAACTGCCTCACTTAGCGACCAACATTCCAGGCCCAATTGTGGTTGTAAGTTGAGGGCTACTTGTATCATTTTTACATTTTTCTTTTTATCATTTTTACTGGTGTGGATATTTGTTTAAAATTGGGCATTAATTCATTGATTGGTATTGAAATAGTGATTTATTATTGTGCCACATTCTTCTTCAGCTGTAAGCTGAAATTGCATTTATTCATTGATGGCTTCTGCTCTGCCTTTCCTCTGATAAGCGGAGTTCCACGTGGGTAACAATAATTTTGTTTTTAGAAAGCCAATTTAAAATGTAGTTTCAAATGCAGTCAGAATTTCAATTGAACTACTAATAGAGCAAATATGATCTCCCTATCAAATCTTCTATTCTTAAAGATATTCTTAAACGAATATGCTTTTTGTAAGTAAAAAGCAGAAGAAAAGTGAATCTGATCTTGCCTGGCAGGGAGTTACAAAGCCTAGGAGCAAACACTGAGGGGGTCTCCTCCCCTACTAATTGTGGCTATTGGTTCAATCCTGCCAACATAGCTTAAGCTAAGGGCTTCTTTCTCATTAGGTGATTTTAAGCAGGCTGTGGATGTAATCCAGATTATGTACATTTGTGCTGTGATGTACTATGTGGCAAATTGTTTATCAATTTATACAGTAGTAGAAATAAAGGATTTTATATTCAAGTGACATGTTCCATTACTTGAAAAATATCTACAGAAGCTGGAATGAGCTTTCTTTTTTTTTAAAGTATTTTTATTAGTTTTTACAAAATTTTTAACAAAAGATAAAAAAGAATAATAACTCAACTGTAAACAATCATGTACAATTACCAAACAATCAAACAAAATAACTGCTCGGTACCCCCTCCCCACCACATTCTCCTAAAACAAAACTAACCCCCTCTTCTTCCCATCTAACAACCTACTTTCTCCTTTCTCAACTTTCTCCATCCCCTCCACCCACCTCTATCCCCTATCTTCTCCCTCTTACCCTCTTCCTACTTGCTTAACCTTCACTCCTCCTTCTTCTTTCCATCCAATGTGGTGCCCGGAGGCCACCCGAGCAACCCCTTGCTACCTAAAAAAAAAAAAGAAAATATCGATCCCCAAAACAGTTGAGAAAACATAAAATAACAATTATTAAAACCCTCCCACCTCCCCCCCCAGGCTTCCCAGAATGAATACAGGGTAAGAACGCAAGAAACCCCCGCTAGACTACTTATACATAATTATTTAACTATAAACCAAATATAATTCCTTCAATTGATATTTCTTTTGTATATAATCTATCCATTTTTTCCACTCCATCAAAAATTGTTCATTTGAGTGGTTCTTCAAATATGCAGATATCTTAGCCATTTCCGCCAAATTCACAACTTTTAACGTCCATTCTTCAATAGATGGTGTTTCAGATGTCTTCCAATATTGTCCCACCAGCAATCTTGCTGCCGTAGTCAAATTCAAAATCAACTTAGTCTCTATGGTGGTACATAGAGCTTTCTTAACAGGTAGATAGTTTGGAAAGTTAGAAAGTCGGGAAGAATATGCTAAGTTGCAGCGTAATGTTTTGTTTGAAAACATAGTGGATAATTGGGACAACTAAGCAGGATTCAATTCAATTATAACTCAGTTATAATCTCTTCCATTGTAGGTGTCCAGTGCTGTAGATTTATAGTGCAATTGTGAAATAGCACTTTGGCTGTAGAAAGATAGGGAGCGTTCCAAGGGCTTAGTCATTCGTTATCCCCAATCTAAAACTGTTCCTTCTACCACTAAAGCTGCAAAGATCAATTTATATTATCCAACTTTCACTTGGCATT
This sequence comes from Bothrops alternatus, assembly GCA_034064705.1. Classification (NCBI taxonomy): domain Eukaryota; kingdom Metazoa; phylum Chordata; class Lepidosauria; order Squamata; family Viperidae; genus Bothrops; species Bothrops alternatus. Next base: position 14,068,248 of record JARGCV010000007.1, on the reverse strand, counting down.
AAAATCCTGCTTGTGTACAATTTTCAAACATTTAAGGTGATTTGATGATTAATTAAGGGTTAATAAGTTAGCGATGGTTAAGAGCCCATCAGGCCAATATGATGATTATTAAAATGCTTTTCCCTAGCTATGTTGCTTGAATGGTGTTTATGAAGAGGGTGATAAATTGAATGGGGCTTTAATTTCATTCTGTTCTACTTGCTACAACCTTCTCTTCAGTAATTAACACTAGAGGTTTTCTCAGCACAAATGCTTCCCTGCAGGATTTTCTGCTTTAACGGACCTTCTAAAATCTAGAAATAGTATATGCTGTGGATATCCTGCATTACTTGCAGAAGTTTGTAACAAAGATTTAATCAAAGGTAAAATTAACCAAGGGACCAGTTCCCTTATCAGATGGTTAATAACTGTGAACTTTCTTTCCTCTGGAAGGTTGAAAAACTCTGAGTATCTTGCTAAATTTTAATAACTGAAGTTGAGCCTGAAAAAGCTTTTAAAATTAGTTTTCACTCTTTTACTTTCTTTCTGATAAAAAGTTCAGAGTTGTATCCCTTTGTACACTTACTCAACAATAAGTCCATCAAATTCAAAGTGACTGTTTTATATAATTGAGCTGCATACTTGTTTTATTGCAGCCTAATGAGAACACACAAAAAATACAAACACCAAAATTAAGATGTGAGTAAAATTTGATATTGTGGATTGAATAATAAATCAGTGTGTTTAAGTTATATTGAGGGAGAGGTGATACTTCTGATGCTTAAACCTCTAACAATCTGTAGAGCAGGGGTTCTCAACCTTGGCAACTTTAAGACTTGTGGACTTCAACTCCCAGAATTCCTCAGCCAGCAAAGCTGGCTGAGGAATTCTGGGAGTTGAAGTCCACAAGTCTTAAAGTTGCCAAGGTTGAAAACCCCTGCTGTAGAGGTACAAAATCAGAACACCTTAAAAGGGGAACAAAACAGGAATTGACCAGGTAAATTGTGATTACTTTGCTTTTCTTTTAAGACTGATTCTGGTTTATTTCTAGTTTTGAGTAAACTAAGGCAAACAGTTTATTATTGTTTTATGAATGCATCGTTAGCATCTTTTTGTGAATTCCTTATGTGCTCATTGTTTTAAATTTAGGATTGTTCTTCTCTGTGTTCATCAATCCACTGTGTTTACTTTCTGGCCAACATTTCCAGGTACATCATATTTTATGCATAGTTATACTGCCTTTCACTATTAATAATAAGCACTTTCAGTGTGTCAGAAAACATACTACATTTGTTTTAAATTTCACAAGTTCAGACAATTCCACTTTAATCCTCTGTGTGTTCTTAACAAATAAAATACAAGAAGAATTCAATTACAGAAAACCAATGCAAAGTAGTGATAATGGCATTATTTCCATTTAATGTTTAAGTAATAGGAGGATTTTCTTAACTGTGATACAGTTCTAAATAATCATAACTATAGGTGTGTAGAGTATGCATGTATAAATGCATACAAGACCTCTTTCAGTCTTTCTGAACCTGGAGTCCCTCAGAAATAGATGGAACTATAACATATAGAAAGGAACCAGATTATGGGAAGACGTATCTATATGTCTGTGCTTATTTATTCACACTGGTGTAATGTCTGACATAAGGAACCTTCATAAGAACAGAAGCAGTGCCCTATTGGATCAGATCCCCTGACCTATCTAGTCCAGCAGTCTGTTCTCACAGTTGCCAATTGCACAAGGAAGCCTCCCAGTAGATGTCTCTCCATGACACATAGGGCTCCAGTGACCTTCATATTGTGAGTCATGTAACTTCAGAAGTTACTTGCTTCGGGATGCTCCAGATAAAGTGCAATGAACTATATTTGCTGTGTTGTTTCCCCCCCTGTATGTGTGGTGTAACCTGCTTTCTATTGATGGGGAGTCACATTTCCTGTCTCCCAGGATTCCCCTCTCTTCCTAAAGCAGAGGTGATGTCAAACTTTGTTTCCATTCCCTCATTGCTTTCTGGCTGGTCCAAAGGCGAGTCCAGTAGATAATTATTGATTGGCTTTTTCCCTATTCCCCTGCTTTTTAGGAAAGAAAATATGGCAAATAAAGAAAAAAAAAGCTCTTTGTGTAAGGTAGTTGTCATTTTTTAACTCTCCCCAGCTGCATCTGGAGAGAGTCCTAGTTCAGCGGTCCCCAACCTTTCTGGCTTTGCGGACCACTGGCGGGGTGGAGAGAGGGGATGGTTCAGTGCATGCAGCTCCATTTGCATGATTGTTGGGCCTGTCCCTTGTGAAAATGTGCGCTTGCCTGCTGCTCTTGCAAGTGGAGTTGCATGCATGTGCATGCTTGGCCACCACTTTGGCGGCCCGATTCCAAATGGGCTATGGCCCAGTAGTGGGCCGTGGCCCAGGGATTAGGGATCCTTGTCTTAGCTGATTCATGCAGGAGAAGGTAAGAATCACTCACAGAACCCCATGTAGCAGTATAGAAGTGCTCCTAATGGATTGTGTGGAAACCCCATTGGATATAGAATGGGCCTAAGGTCTCTGCTATGATATTTCCCATGGCAATTTTGCAAAATAATTGGTAATATTCCCATTGTTTGTAAGCTAGCAAAAGCAGGTAGGCAGAATTCATAAGGTAGCCTTATGAATCATCTGTCATGTGTCTGTTTAACGAAACACTTCAAAGAACCTTCAGGCATTTTTTTAACCTAAAAAGCCTTTATTAGTGTTACAGAGATGTCAGCACGGCATGGTGGAATGCTAAGATCTGAATTTCCCTTCTTTTGCACATAACATTCCAGGCATTTCCCCTCCCCTATTTTGGGGTCATGATTCACATCTTCCAATTAACTTGGAGGGCAAAGATTTACTTCCAGGTTTCTTTTCCCCAGGCTTTCCTTATGTTCTCCTCCCCTTTCACTGTCACCTGATTTAACTCTAAAAATACCAGACAGTTCTGCATATATTGTCAAAGCAAGAATATTCAATATTAGCAGCGTTTACATCATCTATATCAGGCATGGACTGAAAAGTAAGCTGGCAAAGTTCCTATCAGTCTCTGAACTCTCAATCTGATTTCAGTTGAGTATTTATTTATTGGCTTGTTTTGTCAATTGCATTGAACCCTATATCACCCCCTAATTCTTAGTCAAAAAGATGAAACACAGTGATATTGTGTTGAATATTTTCAATAAATAGGAACATGTATGAAGTCCCATCTTCTTTCCTTGATGCCTATAATGTCACATTGGAGAAGTGAGGTATTCTCAAGGCTATGGAATGGAATATTTTGCCACTGAGGATAGTTCTGTTACTATAAACTCAGAATCCCTGATAAGAATATGACAGAAATATTTCTACTGTGGAGACTGTATTACTAAAATAATCCCGTATGCCTTGAAAGCATTTAAGGCTCATTTATGTTAGAAATGAGGAATTGGGGGTGAATTGGCTAAAGCTACACATACTGCTGTGCCATAATACAGCTTTTTAAAACTTAACATTATGGATGAACAAGGGTTTATAAGTATACCAAAGTTTAAACATTCCTGGCATAACATTACATTTACAATAGGCCAATAATGTGCTTATGGAAGAAATTCTTCAGAAGAAAGACTGTTGTTAGCATCTCACCCAATCTTACTATTGGGTAAGAAAGAAAAATAAAAATGTGTTATGCCTATTTCTGGAGGAATTGGGAATATATGCTTTTCACAGGTTTGTGTGCATATGCATGGCAGCAAATAATTAAAGGCAGCATATTCTCTTGAACATCTTGTTAGAAATCTTAGATTTTAGCAGTATGGAATCTGCAACAATTGAAATGCTTGTGTGATCACATCTAGGGCATAACTTGCACAGGTTTTATTGGTTGAGACATTACCGTGTTGTCACTCTATGCAATTTTTATCAGCTGAGATGGCTTCTTATGGAAGAACCAGAGTGAGCAAGATTTAAATACCACTAGGACATTATTTTATTATATTAAAAATGCTTTCTCATATCAGAAAGCTATTGGTATTCCTTTGGGGTTGGCAAAGCCAGCTTCTGTTTCCCTTCCTGTTCTTGAGTTCTGAATAGCTAATGTGCTGCGGAAGTGACATAAATTCATTCATTAAGAAGGCTAAATTCTATAGCTCAATGTGTTCGAATTACTTCACTCAATCAGTCCTTGTAATCCCTTGGGAATAGAGTTAAACACAAACTGACTACCTTTGGTTTTCTTGTGGTATCTTGATTCTATGAAAAAGGGTAAGGGCAAAGAGCACATTGATTTCCTCGTCAGTTCCATGGTTCACCATCCTTCAATTGATTCAATGGAGAGCTATTTTGATTGGAAAATGATGACAATAATAACAGAGATATTTGTTCCTGAGTACCTAGGCAATACACACTGGGCACAAAGCCAGAAGAAATTTGAAGGACAAGTCATTGAAATCAATGGCTCAAGACTGGCAGGAGCGGCTGTCAACTTGCTGAGGAAGCAGTGAGGACAAATACAAATGAATATGATGAAGTTGCTACTGTGAAGTGAGAAGACTATTTATGAATGGGTAGAATGGAAAACATTGAGCTTTCATTGAGAAGAGCTTAGACTGACCAGTTACCACTACCCCTCAACCCATACAAAAGTAATACTGAGTTATCTTACAAAAATAATATAACAATTATAGGATTCATGTATAATATAGATGAAACTTGCTGACAATTTATTCTTGTTCCTATTTACTTGCATTATATGAAGAAATGCTTCAATTTGTTTCTAATTACTAAAACTGCTTTTGTTTCAAAGATTCTGGAATGGTTCAGTTGTTGTGAAATAGTAGCCTCAAGTCAGTTACCAACATTGCAAGATATTCCACTAGATTACAAGTTTTAATCCCATAGGGAGGCCACTTGAAACAATCTCAAACCTTGGATAAACAGAATATGTTCTAGAGCAGGGGTGTCAAACTGGCGGCCTGCAGGCTGGATGCATTACGCCCAGGCCACGCCCACCCCACCTCTACAAAGGCAAAAAACATCACAATACATCATGATGCATCACATGACGTGATCAAGTTTGACACCCGTGTTCTAGAGCTCTTTTGGCTTGTGGATTGCCTAAATCCTATGGGCAACTTGCAATCTGAGTCAGATTTCCTTATGGTTTAACAGAAGAACAGAGTTGGAAGGGACCTTGGAGGTCATCTAGTCCAACCCCCTGCTCAGGCAGGAGACACAATACCATTCTGGACAAATGGCTACCCAGTCTCTTCTCGAAAACCTCCAGCAATGGAGCACCCACAACTTCTGGAGGCAAGCTGTTCTACTGATTAGTTGATCTTGGATTACAAAATAGCAGAGTTGGAAAGGGACCTTGGAGGTAATTTAGTCCAACCCCCTGCTCAAGCAGGAGATCCTACAGTGTTCCAGACAAGTGGCTGTCCAGTCTCTTTGCTTTCATGCAAATCAATTGGACAACCCCAACGACTTACAAACCATCTGTTTAGAATAGAATAGTAGAGTAGAGTAGAGTAGAGTAGAGTAGAGTAGAATAGAATAGAATAGAATAGAATAGAATAGAATAGAATAGCACTGAAAGGGACCTTGATGGTCTTCTAGTCCAGCCCCTTGCTCAAGCAGTAAGACCTATACCATCTCAGACAGGTGACTGTCTAGCCTCTTCTTAAAAATCTCCAGTGATGGAGTGCCCATGATTTCTGGATCAAGCTGTTCCACTAGTTGATTGTCCTCACTGTCAGGAAGTTTATCCTTAATTCCAGATTGCTTCTCTCTTTGGTCAGTTTCCAACCATTGTTTCTTGTTCTGCCCTCTGGAGCTTTGGAGAATAACATGGCCCCCCTCTTGGTGGCAGTCCCTCAAGTACTGGAATACTGCTATCATGTCTCCCCTATTTCTTCTTTTTTTTTTTTTAGACTAGCCAAACCCAAGTCCCACAGCTGTTCTTCATATGTTTTAGTCTCCAGGCCTTATCTTAATTGCTCTTCTCTGGCTTTCCAGAATGGGAGTCTGTTGGATCCTGGGAGATCCAACTGGGAAAAAGTGCTGTGGAGAAACTATGCTTCCTGAGTTCTATAGATAGTAGCATTTAAAGGATAGGATCTAGAAATGCACACTCTAGCCTTGCAAATAAATTGGTCTCATGCCCTTTAAGTCTTTAAAGGTGATAACCAGCATTTTGAATTGATTCAGATGGCCCACCCCAGGAACTCTTGGATCCAGTTGGATTCCAGGAGGCACTAGGAGATGTTCACAGTGATTTGGTAAGCAGTGATTACTTTGAAGCAACCTCTTTTTTTTCCCATGCTGATTCAACTTGGCATCTTGTTTTATGAAGAAACTCAAAGAGATAAAAAAAAAAGTACAGCAGAAGCAAGTTCTGGAGTGCCAGTGGAGAAAGCTTGATTTCTGCTACTTATGTTCCAGACTCCTTCCCTTCCTGGCTCCTTTGAGGATCAGTCAGAGGTATAGTAGGTTGGATAAAGGTGATCATCAACACCTCCCTGTAAGAGAGGGTAATAAAGCCTTCCATTGATTCACCTATTATATCTGACAAGTACTGTCCAATCTCAAAACTTCTCTTGGGGCAGGGATGGGGAAAGTTGTTGAGACCATGATAGGAATCTGGCTGCAAAGTGCTCTGAAAGAAACAGATTATCTGTATTCCTTTCATTCAGGATTCAGGCCTGGGCAAGAAACAGCACTGGGGATTGTTTTCGTTGTGAACTAATGTATCACTTTTGTCCCATTACCAGTTTTGATATAATAGTCATTGTATTCCTTTAGACTCCCTGATAATAGAAGACACTGTTTTCCCAGTGGTTATTTTCCTACCTGAACTGAACAGGTGGCTGTACTTGATGGTGAATGGGTAGGAAAGGTTGGCTCTGTGGCCCTCATATGTAGGGTGCCTCAGGAGTCAGCCTTTCTTCCCCTGTTGTTGAATATCTACATGAAGTTACTAGGAGAAGCCATGGATTAAGTTGGGTTATCATCAGAACAGTAACAATACCAACATCACCTCACTGGGCTTTACTGTTGATATAATGGAAGCATTTTCCCAATGTCTGGAGACTGTGGGGCAGGGGTGGGCAGCTATGGCCTCTTTATGACTTGTGGACTTCAACTCCCAGAATTCCTGAGCCAATTGTTGTGCACAGTTATATCCCACTTGAGGATACCAGAGAGAGATAAGGCTACCTATAGTGAGTTGTGAGACCCCTGTGATCCATTAGTCTTAGTTCAGACTCTTCATTTCTGTTCCATTATTACTTTTTTTAAAGGAGTGCAGTTAGAATAAAAAATCATTATCTATTAAGATATTTTTAATTTCTCTTAAGCAGTTCTTGTTAGCTTTTTAAAAGCATTTTTGGTTATTGCTGCTGTTATGTAACCCTGAGTCCACTCTTAGAATTGCACTTTGAAATAGGCATTTAACCAAAAAGAAAGAAAGATTAGGAATGGCCTCCATTTATAATTTAGGTAATTTTGCAAAGCAGAATAGGAATGTAGTTTTGATATATAGTTAATGTGGAGATGATAAATGCGTTGCATGAAAGTGAATTCACTACTGTATTTTAGATTAGATCAGTGGCTTTAATGTTTGTCAGATGTTTAAATGCTGCAGATTCCTGGTGAATCAACACTGTATATAGTATAACTAATTTATTTGCTTAAAACTATCAAAATTAATCTTGCATCCTGATTTAAATGAGACAAATGTTTATTTGGGATTAAGATCCACAAATCATTTTTTTTTGCCTTAAGCATGAGCAAGATGGTACTCCACTTTTTCACTTACAAAAATTTTCTGACGCAATTGCTGAATCTTATTTCAGAGTTTCTGATTTGCTACATCTCCACTTCATCTGTGAACATCAAGTTATCATAAGTAGTGTGGACTAGGCTGTCTGGAAGACACGGATGCAATCATTATCCTCTTCACATAATTTAGGATTACATGACTGAAGTTACTGTCTTATTCTACTACTCCTCTCGGTCTACATGTCTATCCTACTATGGGAAGAACTGCAGGTTATACATCAGATCCCATGAATGATTACAGGAAATAGGTTTGCTTTGACCACTTGTATCTACCTTTCATGACTCTTTCTTATTTCCACTGCAGTAGAGAGTTTGCTATCCAGCAGCTTCATCACTGGCTGATCACGAATTTAAGACCACATTCATTTATTTATTAAATTGATATTCTACACATCTCACTGTCAAGTGACTTTCCATTGGAATGGCATCTAGAGTAGCATATTCCAGTCTGCCTGCAGTTTTTCACATAAGGGAGAAGTTCTTGAAATGTAATCAAATGGTAGATGGTGTTGCAAAACTTAGATCAAAAGAAGATTGTTTATTAGAACCCCCCCCCTTTTGTGCATACTGGATGCAATCCAGAATGGGTTACCGTTAGTGCCTAGATTATAACAAATGCAGAATGCCTGCTATAAGTGATGTGTATTTTGTCCCTGAGATCAAATCATAAATCTGATATTTCTTATTATTTGCAGAATGAGATTTCTTTGCAGTCCTAAAGGGGTGTAATGGCAGGACAGGTGCTTATTTCAAGTCGTAGCTTCCTACAGTTTAAATTGTTTATTGTCCCCTCCACTCTCTCTCTCTCTCTTATTCTCTGCTAGCATATTTTCTTAGAGACCTGTCTGCACAAGGGATGGATTTCGTGATGAGAGCCAAGATTGTGTTATTGACACACACATACTTCATATGCGTGTAGCTCTGCTGACGCAGCATCACCCTTTAGTGCTGGGGTCATGTTCGGAGCCCATGAATAAGCTCACACAAGGATCATTTGGGGCTTTAAAAAAAATTGACTTTGTTGTAAATTGGCCAAAATCCAGCATTCTCCTCCCCTGCATAGAGATTAATAGCCTTGAGCAGCAGCGGCTTGGGAAGAAAGAGGCTATTGTCTTCTGTCTTTATCCTTCTTAGTGGATGGGGAGAAGGCGATTAGTTAGGGGGGAGGAGAAGGTTGCTGCAACTGGCTACCAGCACATGCCTGGCTCAGTGCCTAGCAGATGGGGGTGGAAGGGGAAGAGGGCAAGGGGCTTAGAGCATCAGATCAGCTGTCTCTTAGTCTCTGTGGTGAGAGGGAATCATCTTAACCCTTTATTGGGCAGTGCACATCTCTTTAGGTTGAGAACTCTCAGGCAGGGAAGCTAAAGTCTGTGAATTACTAATTCAGCATTCTAATTTACAGGGCATTCGGGTGGGGGGGGATCTGAAATACCTCCAAGGATGAAATGTATGGTATTGCATTAATTTATATTTATGGAAATTTATACTGCTTTATAAGAATTGGGGAGAGGTATGATATGGCTATGGAAGAAAAAAAAAGTGTTGAAACAAAACCACATTTCAAAATCTTGAATTAAAAAAAGGATGAGGGAGCTCTTCTTAGCTGAAACAGCAGTGCTGTAGAAAAAGATATTTTAGATACTCAACGTGGGACCATTTGAAATGGCTCACTTCATATTGATATTTTAAAAAAAATGAAAAAATTGTTCTGTTTCTAACAGCGTGACATAATGTATAGACTAGAGTATAATCTAATAAAGACTGCTTTTTGGTCAAGATTATTTCAGAAATAAATGGATAGATATTGTGTGACAGTTGTGACTGATGAACTATGCTTATAAAACTGAAAAAGTGATTGAATTAACAAAGTATAATGACAATTGCGATTGTACAGGATGGATATTGGTTTAGTTATGGAGTGCGATTGGAGGAGTCAAACATTGGATGCTGTTTTAAATGTGTGATAGATCTTCAGGATTTGTTGTGCTTACAGCCAAATGTTGATGCTAGAAGCTAACTTTTTCTTGTTATTTTACATGTTTGGTGGTCTCTTCTCATGAACAGCACTGTGTAAGTTGATTGCTTTCAGATCTCAGCTGCAGCATTTTTTGTGATATACAGCCAGCTTAAAATGGCTCCTTTGGAAGAAGATAATTTATTTATTTATTTATTTATTAAATTTTTATGCCGCTCCTCTCCGAGGACTCGGAGCGGCTAACAACATAAATAAAAACAACATCTCAACATTTCAAAAATCTAAAACCAAATCTAAAAAGCATTTAAAAAGACCCCCAGACACATTCATCATTCACACACAATCACAGTCATCCCCAGGCCTGCCGGCATAGATAGGTTTTTAGATTCTTCCGGAAGGCCGGGAGAGTGGGGGAAACGCGGACTTCAGGGGGCAGTTGGTTCCAGAGGGTGGGCGCCACAACAGAGAAGGCCCTCCCCCTAGGACCCGCCAGACGGCATTGTTTCGCTGACGGGACCCGGAGGAGGCCGACCCTGTGCGCTCTCACCAGTCGAAGGGAAGTATGTGGCAGAAGACGGTCCCGTAAGTATGCATAGCTATATCTGGTTTCCATGTCACATGTCTTGTTTCCTGTGCCGCTGTTAAATTAGTTAGTTAGGAAGATATCATTAGGAAAAAACTAAAAGCATAGAAAACAGAATTGAAATTGATAATAATGGCATTCAGTACATGGTCAGAAAAGCACCTGGTTCCTCTTTCTAGGATAAGGATGATATAGTATCAGCTGGTTAAGGCTACTGTAATATATTATACCAGACACGTCAAACTCACGAGTCACGTGACATCATGCGATGTATCGGGACTGTTTTGCCATTGCCGGCAATGGGGTGGGCACGGCTTCCACATGACGCATCCGGCCAATGGGCCGGCAGTTTGACACCCCTGTATTATACAATAATTCCCCAAAGAGAATCTCCATTTCTTATTCTCACAGCCCTATCATGCATCTGAGTTTTATTATGTCTTGAAAAATAATAGTCTCACTGCTGCGGAACTAACATTTGGGGCCTTTGGAGGGATAGCCATTTCTTTGGCAGGCTTCAGATTCATTTACTTTTTAAACCTGGTTTTGCTTGTTGCCAGCTAAGAGCAGAACAGTTGTGATTTAAGCCATGTGTGTGTAGCTATATGAAAACGTAAGTCCTCCATGGTTTTTTGTGTGCATGGAGATGTAGGAAATTATTCAGAGGAAGATTTTTGAGATTTGTTGCGGTTTGATCTATTGGTATAGGTAAGCAATGCGTATGCTTAAGTTCTGAGCTCATTTATGGCTGTAAAATTGGCGTATCGGTTTTAATAATTTACTCCATTTGTGGGGGGAGGGCAGAGGAATCAGAGGAGTAAACATATAACTTAACAGGACATAGAGCTCAAACTATTTTCATACAGAGTCAAAGTTTCATGTCCAAGTAGGAGAAAGTAGCTTGAAAGTAAAGCAAAATGGTATTTGAAATAATCTTGACTAAATAGATAAAGAATATTTTAGGTAGCTTCAGCTGAAGATTGGAAGCAAGCCAAGTAAGTTAACAATCACACTATAAAGACCATGTTTGCCCTGTTGTTTCATCCCACAGTTTTGCCATCCTTTTCACTTTAATCCACTTTATCGTTGATCCAGATTTTGAGCAGGCCAAGTAATTGGATGTGAAGAACCCTAGAAGCTGGGCTGTTAAACTTGAAGCTGCGAAAAAATGATGCCACAAAAAAAAACCAACAACAACAACAACCCAGCTCTCATGTCATTGCTGTACTATGTTAATTATATCAAGAATCAAAATAGGAACAATTAATTAAGGAGAAAGCAAAGGGGATAGAAGCCAAAAAGGTTATAAAATATTCAATAAAATGCTTTTAATCAACTATCAGGAAAAAGAAAGGGAGGATGCCAAACGTATCTCCAAATATAGGAAGCTTTAAAATCTAGGTGATAGCCCTGTTTATTTAAGCAACTTCAGCTCAGGTAACTGATGTGATCTAAAACATCCTCTAAATAATTCAGTGGGCAGCCACTAATGTATGAAAGCAAATGTTCTTTTAGATATAGTGGATTCTTTAACTCCCCTTTAATCTGTAAAGATTATGCATATAACCTTGAATAGGGTTTGAAAGACAGGAGAAGAGAATGTACCAGAGTTATATGTTCTAATTCCTCACTACTACTCCTACCTTGTCAAGAGTTAGGTTTCGGAATACTTTTCAAGAGAATCTGTGCCTAGAGAATATTTGAAATAATTAAATATATATGACACAAAAATAAGCATGCATATTTAGGAAAATGTACAATAAGCACCCCAGCCATAGTATACTAAAGTACTTCTTTCTACTGTATAGAACTAGAAGCACTTTCAGATAATAATTTGAATGTTTGGGCAGGGTGTAATCTAATAAGGAGTAAAAAAAAAGCCAATTTAGTTTTAGACAGATGAAGTACCTTCATCTTGACTGGATTACATCTCCATTTGTTAGCTCACACCCAGTATATCACAACCACTATATTTTATTCACCAACTCTCCACTGTATCTTTAGAGGCATGTAGAAAGACTGAAGTTAAAATGACTGTATTCTGCATCACTGGAAACTTTTCTTGTTTTATTATGGAGATGTTAAAAACCATGGAGGCATATGGGTTGAGTATAGATCAAAGACCAAGAAGTAATCCAACTTCAGCTTTTGAAAACTCTCCTCCCATTAAAGTCAGAACAGCCATTTAATGATATGTTCCCACACCTGTTTTAGCTAAGTGATTCAGAACAGTACTGTAGTTACTGGGATTGAAAGCCACTAAGAAATAACAGGAGTGGATTTCACCTCACCAGTTCAATATATATAATCTGCTAAAGAATAGAGGTTGTGTTGGATATAGCTAGAAAACTATTTAAGGTGACACACTATGCTATGTGACCCACATGGACTTCAGAAATTGGGGGAATTTTTAAAAGGCCCTGTATGTTAATTTTAACAGACCACGAACTGGTTAATTAAAAGGTAGATGGTAAAACTTAGAAAATATTTGCTTTAATGAAACTGTTATGAATAGATGAGACTAAGCCATTTTCTTCCCATTTCTACATGTTCTTTAACATTAACTTTATTCTGTTGAAATATTGTATGGATTTTTTTTAGAAAATAACGCTAGAAGTTTATAAAGCAAATATATAACATTTTAAATGTTTAAACATAACTTCAAGTCCAAAGATTGATTTGCTGTATTTTTATTTGAAAAATAATAGTAATAAAAAACCAGCTGCTAGAACAGTGATGGTGAACCTTTTAGAGACCGAGTGCTGAAAACCCACCCTACCCCCACCCTGCTCCACCCCCACAGTGCCCGCAGAGCCACCCACTGCCTCCACAGCCTGCTGAAGATCACCCAGGTCGCCCTGCAGCGCCATGGTGGCCACGCCCTCTGCACACGCTCTGCTGCATCATCTGCGCGCAATGGGGCGCGAGGGTGGAGTCTTGTCCCCGCTGCCCAGCTGCCATGTGCTTGGCTGCGCTGCTCTGTGCGGGCTGCACTCGAGGTGACTCTCCTCTGGGGGGGGCTGCTGGTGAGGAGGGGGCAATGGGGGGAGGAAGGGCTGGGGCGACGGCTTGTGGGCCCACAGAGAGGGCTCCGAGTGCCGTCTCTGGCACTCGTGCCATAGGTTCGCCACCACTGTGCTAGAACAATGCTGTGTGTATTTCTCTGTGGGAACGATAGATTATAAGATGTAGTACAACTTTCAGTGAGATTATATGGAAAGGAATGAAGGCTGTTCAAGAGGGCCTGTACCATCAGCTAAACATTTCCCTAAGCAATTGCTCTGAGATTAATAATGTGTCATCAGTTCTGTCCAGTCGAATATTCAGAATACCATTTTTTAATTTGAAGAACAGGAGTTGTGCTCTTACATTTTAAATATGATGAAAATTCAGCTCTGAGCCTCATTGAAAAAAAATGATAGCAGGTATGGGTTCTAAGAGGGTCCCACATGTGATCTGCTTAAGAATCTGAAAGACATAGACCAGATGGGTTCACTTTAAAACTGAACTGTCTGTTGTTTCTACTGTACTAGTACTAACCAGTTTCTTTTGCCATCTAGATATCCTTCTGATCTGCAAATCTCTGGGAACAGGCCACATAAAAAGATCCTCATTTCAAAAGATACCAAGAAAAGTTAAAAAAAAAATTCAATCAGATAATGAATAATGAACATGAATATATGTAATGTAATATATAATACATGATAAAAGAAGTTTGTACTCCTCCAGCCACAAATAATAATCATTTGATTTTTTTTCTTCCGTTATTATCATCATTATTAGATTTCTTTTTATTTTGCACTTTAAAGTAGAAGCATATCTAATATTCCTGCCTCCTATTTTCCTCACAGCAACAGAGGGCTCCCACTTTAAGGTGATAATAATTCCATCCAGATAGGGCCTGATTTTGAGACTGTTCTTGGGAAATCAGGAACATATGAATGAGTCTGGTTGAGAATTTATTGCTTTGAAATTAATAGCAAGCCTGGGCATTTCTGGTCAGCTAATGATTTAGCCCACAATGAATTTGGATCTGCTTTTTTGTAAAGCATGTATGTAGCATGGATGGGCAAGTGATGAAAGAGGCGTTGGTCTTACCTGAACGCCTTTTCTCAGCGTGACGATGGAGAATCCACCAATGGGTTAACTTCGTCTTCTGCCCGCAGACTAGTCGTCCAATTTTGCTCCGCCTCTCCTCCTGGGACCTCCCTGACCCAGTCTTGAGGCGAAAGCTAGATGGCTATGTTTTCTTGCGTTGACTCCATCCTCTCTCCTCACAGGACCTGACTGGCCTCAAGGGTGGGAGTGGATTCTCCATCGTCACGCTGAGAAAAGGCGTTCAGATAAGACTAACGCCCCTTCTCCAGCATGACGAGTGGAGAATCCATCAATGGGACATACCAAGGCCTCACTGTCCTTGTGGGTGGGATGCCATCTGGGCCTGTGTCCCACTCTCTGATACTATGCACTGGAGTACTCTCCTGCCAAAGGAGGTCTCCGCAAATGCGAATCTGTCTAATTTGTAGTGTTTTATAAAAGGGGAAGGCGACGTCCACGTCGCCGCTCTACATATTTCTTCAATCGAAGCCTGAGTTGCCCATGGTGCTGAGGTTGCAGCACTGTGCGTGGAATGTGCAGTGATTCATCTGGGGACCGTCAAGGACTGTCCCCTGTATGCCTCCGCTATACACCTTTTAATCCATCTACCAATTGTGGATGCAGTGACCCTGTGATCTCTTGTGTGAGAGTGGAAGGAGACACAGTGCTTCCGATCTACAGAAGGGTGCCATTCGCTTGATGTACTGCTTTAAAACTTTGCAAATGTCTAAGGTGTGCCACTTGCGCTCCAGTTCATGGGACGGTTTGGGGCAAAAGTTTGGTAGCACCACCTCCTGTGCTCTGTGGAATAGGGAATTGACCTTTGGAATGAAGGAGGGGTCCAAATGTAACACCACCCTGTCCGTGTGGAATGTACAAAGGTCCTCCCTCACTGACAGGGCTGCTAGTTCTGAGATGCCTCTTGCTGAGGTAACAGCGACTAAGAAGGTGACCTTAAGGGTCAGGTACTGTAGGTCACGGGTCCTGGCAGGCTCAAATGGAGGTAAGGTTATGACCTGTAGGACCTTAGGTAGATCCCAGGAAGGGTATCTGTGCACCACAGGTGGCCTGCTGTTAGATGTGCCCTTTACAAAGGATCGCACCATTGGGTGTCTAGCTAAAGTTTCAGAGTTGCCGTAGGTAAGAATGGTTGATAGGGTAGCCACCTGTCTATGAATTGTATTGGGTGCTAACCCCCTATCCAGGCCTTCCGCTAGGTAGTCTAAGATATCTGGGATAGAGATGTTGCACGGGTCTAGTTGTTGCCTGTTGCACCAACCGCAATAATTTTTCCAAGTGGAATCATAGATCCTGTTAGTTGTAGGCCTTCTAGAGCTTGGAGAGTCTTAATGACTCTTTGTGAGAAGTTGTCTCTCTCTAGGAGACTCCGCTCAAGCGCCAGGTGGTCAATTGGAGCCATTGTGGGTCTGGATGCAGCAGGAATCCCTGGTTGAGGGAAATTTGGTTGTGTGGAATCCTCCACAGTGGAGATGTAGATAGGTTTATGAGATCGGCAAACCACTGCCGTCTTGGCCAGTGCGGTGCAATGAGTATTACCTCCGCTTGCTCCTGCAATATCTTCCTGATAGTTGCTTGTATCAAAGGAAGAGGTGGGAATGCATACAGCAGTCCTTTCGGCCAGTGGCCTCGAAGTGCATCCGCTCTCTCTGCTCCTGGTGTTGGAAAACAAGAGAAGAACCTCGGAATCTGAGTGTTCTTTGGACTGGCAAACAGATCCAACACTAGATGGCCGAATCTCTCTGCTGCCTCTCTGAAGAGGGCAGGGTGCAGGCTCCACTCTGAGTGGTCTATCATTGTCCTGTTCAGGAAGTCTGTCTGACGATTGGCTTCTCCTGAGATGTGCTCGGCCTTGATGGAGGCTAGGTTGTTTTCTGCCCAGGATCCCAGCGCTTGTGCTTCGTTGATGAGGGCTCTGGATTGCGTGCCTCCTTGTCGGTTGACATGCGCTTTGGCCGCCACGTATGAGCATGTGTCGATGCGCCACTGCACTGTGGAAGTGGCGGAGAGCCAGGTGTATGGCTCTGAGTTCTAGCTAGTTTATGTTGTGCTTTAGGTCTTTCTTTAACCATTGACCCTGTGCTAGCTGCGATTGCAGGTGCACTCCCCAGCCAAATAGGCTGGCATCCGTTGTCAGGGTGACTCGGTTGGCTTCCCTGAACAAGTGTCCCTTCCCCATCACTGGGGAGGACCACCACTGGAGCGACCTCAGGACCTTTGGTGGCACCTTCACTCTTTGGTTTGAGGAGCCTATCCCCACTCTTTGGAATGGAAGTAGGAACCACTGGAGCTCTCTGGAGTGTAGCCTTGCCCAAGGTACGATTGCGAGGCATGACAACATCTTTCCTAGCAGCTGTGAGAGTGTAGCCAGTGTTGAGGACTGTTTCCTTCAGATGAGCCTGACCAGGGTTCAAATGCTGTGTTGATAGTCCTGAGAGAGATGGACTGTGCACTTTTGTGTGTCTATGACCGCTCCCAGATGAAGAAGACGGTTTGAGGGAACAGTCTGACTCTTCTGAAAGTTTACTGAGAACCCGTGGTCTTGAAGGGTTTTCAGAGTCAGTGCCAGGTCTGACTGTGCTGTCTGGGCCGATGAGGATTGGATGAGAATGTCGTCCAAATAGCATTGGATGCGCACTGGAATTATTCTCAAGTGCGCGGCGATTGTTGCCAATACCTTTGTGAACACCCTGGGAGCTGAAGAAAGTGCAAAAGGTAGGGCCCTGTATTGGAAGTGTTGACCTGTGTGGTAGAACCTGAGGAACCTCCAGTGATCCGGAAGTATGGGAATGTGAAGGTAAGTCTCCGTCAGATCTATGGACGTCAGAAGGTCCCCCTTCCTGATGCTTGCTAATATTGAGCGAAGGGTTTGCATTTTGAATTTTTTGAACTCCAGGTGTCTGTTCAGACTCTTTAGGTCTAGTATTGCTCTCCACCCCCCCCCCCAAATTCTTTGGAACTATGAATAGGATGGAATAGAATTCTTGTCCCCACTGATCTCTTTCTACTGTTTCTATAGCCTGAATGTCCAGGATGTGTTGGATGGCCTCCTTGGTGAGGTTCTTCTTGATCAGATCTTTTGGAGATGGGCAAGGAATGAACTGGTTCAGGGGTGTTGAGAGGAATTCTAGGGATAGGCTGAATCTGATGGTATTTAGGACCCAGTGGTGGCTTGCCATTTGTGGGCAAAAAGGGCTAGTGGGCCACCAATGGGGGGGCCCTCTGGGCCGTCACTTGGATCTGCGGTAGGGATGCCCCCCGGCTCCTCGAAAGGGCTGTCTTGCTTGGGCCTATTGTCTGAACCTGTCCCTGTTATTGTTTCTCTCACCTTGACGGTCCGATCTGGGCTGATAGGGATTGGGAAAGGTACCCTGATCCATGCCTGCATCAGGTCGGAAGGCTGGTCTGCGGGAATAGGAGGGAGCTCTCCTCTCCATCCTCTTTGTCAGGTTTGTCCTTGCGTTTGTCCTTATTTTCAATTAGGTAAGGGTCAAGCGCCTTGCTAAAGAGCCGGCCACCCTTATAGGGTGCCGCCGCTAAACACCACTTAGTCTTCAAGTCCACTCTCCAATGCTTGAGCCACAGCAATCTGCGTGCACCAGTGTTGTACGCTATTGCTCTGGCAGAGAAATTGGTTGCATGTAAGAAGGAATCTGACATGAGCTCCGCTGCCGCCACTAATCTTCTTAAATTCTGGTGAGTTTTCTCTCCCACTGGGGGAATACTCGACTGGAGTTGGCAGAGCCAAAGAAGAGATGTCCTGGCGAAAAAGGACGTAGTGATGCCTGCCTTGATTGCCCACGCCGAGGCCTGGTGTGCCCTGCGGAAGATGAGGTCCATCTTCTTGTCTTCTGATTTCAGGGCCTCCGCTGCATCACCGGCTATCGGGGGTGGAGAAAAGAGGGTTGCAATGGGTTCATCTATTGTTGGCACTTCTATTATCTCTGATAGTGCCGGATCTATGTTGAACATTTTCTTGTCTGCACTCCCCATTGGGAGGAAGGAACCCGGTGCCCCCATGTTGTTCTGAACAGAATCAAAGAAGAGAGGTGGACAGGTGTGCTGTGAAAACACTTCGTTGTTTGTGACCTTACTAGTTGAGGGATTGGTGGAGGTTTCTTTCTGCAGAATCAGGGGCCTCTCTATATTTGCAGTGCCACTGGCTTTATATAGCAGCGTCTTGAATAAGGGCGGATAAAACAGGCCTACAAATGGAGGAGGATCTGGAAATATATCCTCTTCGTCGGACAGTCTCTGATCTGTCAGCTCATGGTCCTCCGCAGGAGACCTCCTTCCTCTGGAGGACCTGGAGGAGGAAATAGTGTCTTGGTAGTCAGAGGCCTCCTCTTGAGAAAAGCGGGAGCCACCCCTAGAGGCCACAGACTTTGTTCTGGAACAATGGTGTCTTGAGGAGGCCATGCCCTGTGCGACAGCCTGAGATATCAGGGATTGAAGGTGCTCTGAAGACATTGCTCCATGATTATCTGAGTGACAGGTGCCTGCTTCTGAACCCAGATCTCCAGGCCCCTCGCTTAGGGGAGAGCCGTTCCCCTGTTTCGTATCAGCCTCTGTTTCCAGAGGTTCCTGGCTGGGCTTCCTTGTGCCAAAAATTTCCTCCTCCCTGTAATTGGGTGGCTCTAATTCATCTTCAGTGGAGTTTTGTCTCCTTTCGGCTTGGGAAAATTGTCTCTCTAGAGCCTGGTGATGTTGCTTAGCCTCCCTATCCGCTGCTTTGGAAGGCCTTTTGGCCGATGTTGCCTTGGCCTTGATCTTCCTAGCCACCTCCTGCTTGGGTGATCTCTGTCTTTTAAGAGCAGGTGGGCTGGTGGTGGCAGGTTCCTGTGCTGTTTGAACTGTGTTGGTATCTGCCATTCTTAACTGGAATAAAATGCAATTCCGGTCTGGTTCAGCGTAATTGTGAGCTGATCTATGTCTTGTACTCTTCAATTATTACTATTACTATTAATTTCAATGTTTTATTTTTATTTTTTTAATTTTTTTAAATTATTATTATTACTTTAATTATTATTATTATTATTATTCCTATGTGGCTAGGAAGAAGGACTGAGCTTGGGTGAGTTGAGGCTGTTATTGGTCAAACCTAAATCTCTCTCGTGTCTCCCTCAGCTGAATTTCCTGGAGACTGCCCAAAGAAATACGTGGAATACGGTCAGTGTGAGTTGCAAGGGAGTCACAGAGATGCAGGGAAACTCTGTGAGGGAGCTGCGGAGTTTAAAAGTCCTCCGCCGACCAGCTAATCCCCGCTTCAGGCAATGGAAAACAACAGGAGCCTTTGAGGTCTTTAGTTGAATTTAGGGTAAGAGCCTTGGAGACCTCTGCAGCTCACCAGCCCCCTATTGTTCCCACGCGGCTCGCCGGCTTCCATATGATATGCAGGAGGTTTAAATTGCCTGCTGATCAGCTGTGCTAATGTATTCCGAATTTGCTTTGGCTATCCTGGCTAACTTTGTGGGATGATTGGTTTGGGGGGGGGAAAAGGAGAGTGTCTCTCCCTTTCTTCAGGGTCACACTTGGTGACCGGAAAATGGCGTCTGGTTCCTTGTTTATCCGGTGATTGGCTGGGCTCAGGCCAGCCTCGTGGTTGAGCTGCAATCCGGCAGCAGAAAGGGCTCAAACCATCAGCCGTTCGTTCTTGCAGTTCCTCCCCCCCCCACCGATTGACCAAAATATCAGAAATATATGACCTTAAAGAAGAATCACTTCAGGAGTCAAGAATTCAGTCTAAACGGGCTCAAGACTAGTCGAGACTGGGTCAGGGAGGTCCCAGGAGGAGAGGCAGAGCAAAATTGAACGACTAGTCTGCGGGCAGAAGACGAAGTTAACCCATTGGTGGATTCTTCACTCGTCACACTAGTGGAGTGAATTGCTAGTATTTTTAAGAAAGCAGGCAGTTGGTGTGGTCTTAGTCTGAGCAGACGCTTAAAGTTTAGTAAGCCTGCCTAGTGCGGCAGCCAAGACGCAGTCATGCAGAGTGGACCCATTAATAACATTTACTTTAAATCAGTTTAGATTAACTGATGTCATATCTGTCAGTGAATATGAGCTGTTAAGAGTTTGTTGCTCTTATGAACATTGATTTTGATTAAGTATCTCACTGGCTTTTTTTTTTCCTTTTTGGCCTTATGCTGCTATAATTAAAGTTCCAATATTTTCTGGCTTGTAGCAATACAAGGTCTGGGACTGAAGTCATGCTTGTATTAATCTTTATTAAATGGGAAATTAGTTTTTCTCAGAATGGAAGGCAGCAGCTCATCCTGCCCTATCCCCAAATATATTATTGATGAGATGTAGCTCTGAAGCTGATGGGTGAGAGGATTTTGGTGTTCAGTAGTGAGTCCCCTGCAAATAATGAGAAAGTCGGATTACTATACAAGCCTTTCCTCTCTTCCCAATAAGTAATGGGGAAAACTGTATCTCTGGGACAGTTTTCTGGGTTAAAAAGGATTACTCTTATGGATCTGTGGAATTACAATTTAGTTCTGCCAGACAAGGAAATGCTTCCTGAGTCACTTGCTTTTTAATAAATGGAATACTTGGCATTTCCAGAGTCACAGGCTGTCATATTAATAGAGATGTGAATTGTAAAAGGTGAGACAGGCTGAGTTGTATTCTCAGTTGAGGGGGGGCATTGTTGCTTAATAATACATTTATAAAAACACTTTTAAGATAGTTCATCCTTCCAAAACAGTTTACTGTGGTAAATAAGTGAAGTAAGTTCATAAAATGCAAACACATAAAAAGGTTTGATGAATTATACAGAAAACAGTAGCAGCAGAACATCACTAAATAAATAGGATAATAACATGAACAAATAATCACATATCCAACAAACTGAATATTAAAAAAAAACCCCAATAAAACAGTTTGAGCATTACAAACATCCGGAAGCAATTAAAACCAGTTTTAGAAAATGTTCAAAAGCCATGAAGTTGAGCGGAAAAAAAACATTCTCAGAAAGAAAGAGACTATTCAGAGAAAATACCCATCTTTATTATTCACTAATGCAAACATTCTTGCTTGCTTAACTAAAGAGCAGACTCTGAATGCTAGTTTTTGTCCTTAAACAGGAACATTATCCTTGAAGTTATTTAGAGTTAATGCTGATTAACTGATAAGAGTTAATAAAGCTGATTCAGTGAATTCGGTTTATTTATTTTTACAGAGCTCCAAGAGTTGCATATTTGTGTTCTAGGTATGCAAGATCACTTCACAACTTGGTGACCAGCTGGCATTGCCTGTGCTTGTCCCTTTTGGACACCTTCCACTTCTAGGCAACTGTGTGGCAAAAACTATTTCCAGCTGTGTCAACAAATTATTTATTTAGAATTTATTTTCTTCCTCCTACTCAATAAAAAACCCTGAGATGAGTGTTACCCTTTAAAGTCTTTCTTGATTTGGAGGAAACTTGCCTCTGACCACCACAATGAGGTTCTTGCTGTATATGGCTATAGTTAATGGAGAAATTTCAGTGTGTGATCAGTTGAGGATAATCACTGTTTGCAGAAAACATCAATCTGTTTGAAAGTAAAAATGAAGCATAATGGTTTTGAAAATGAACAAATAAACATCCTTTAGAACAGCTGTTCTCAACCTATGGGTCGCGACCCCATTTGGGGTCGAACGACCGTTTCGCAGCGGTCGCCGGACACCGCGGTCCGCCATTTTGTTTTTTTGTTTTTTTGTCGCACGTGCGCCGCGCATGCACAGTTTGGCCCGTCGCGCGTGTGCCACGCATGCGCGGATCGGCCCGTCGCGGTCCGCCATTTTGTTTTTGCTTTTTTTTTCGTCGCGTGCGCGCGCGCCGGGGTCACACCGCGCATGGGCTGGGCAAGTGGGGTCTCAACCTGAAAAAGGTTGAGAACCACTGCTTTAGAATAATTATTGAGACCAGACTTCTTAGTCATGGAAACTTAAGGCTGTTACTATGGATAAGTTTATCAACAGTTAAGAGATCTGCAAACTTCTGTATACATCTCTTGAAACTCTGTATTTATAATGCTGCAGAAAGTTGGTATGCTATACAATTCAAATAGCAGGTGTATGTGTCTCTTGGGCGGTGTGGAATCCTCACTTTCCCCAAAGGTGCTTCTTTCCAAAAGGCAACTGGATTTGGTGTTTTTTTTTTTTAAAAAAAAACATTTCTCTTCTCATCCAAGAAACTTCATTTCCTAAATGAAGAAGCTTCTGGGATGAGAAATGAAACAGTTTCAAAGAAAATAACTAATGCCTTCAAAATGATGTTTGAAAAGCACTTTTGGGATAACCTGACCTGGATGGTTGAGAATCTCCAGAGACACATGGCTCCTTTTGTTCTAATGTGGTTTGACAGATTAGTGTTAGACATTAAAGATAGGAATTCCCTGGCTTCTGTGGCTGGTTCAGAATTATCTGAGTAATTTCAGGTCATACTTACTGATTCTCTTAAATACAGAAGTATTTGGAACTCCCAGTGTCAATAAACTTTAAAATACAAAGAAGCAATATTCTTTTACTTGACTCAAGAATGTTGCCTGATTTCCCCCATCCCCTTTTCCCCATAATGATGTCACTTTGGATTATAACATCTACCTACTTCTAAACAATAAAAGAACAAGATGCCTTAAAATTTAAAAAGTGTAATCTATTAATAAGGCTTAAGATGTCTGTTTTACACTGCTATGGTATTTATATGATAACCTCATTATACCATTACAGATTTATTATTTGCAATAAATGCATTGATTCCTGAGTAAATATTAGCTGCTTATTCAATCATAATTACAAAACCACATAATGTTGGTCTTTAAATTGAAACTTTTGGATTGGCAGTGCTTGGAATGCTACTTTTCAAGTAGTTCCCTCTAAAATACCGGAGAATTGTTGGGATTAGAGTCCAGGATACACGTAGAGATGTTTCTGTATCAGTTGCTTTTTCAGATCTACTCAAGCCATAAGTTTCCTATCCTGGCACTGGCGAATGGCTAAGCAGTGATAGCTGAAATTTCTTATTAAATGTTTCCTGCTGCTGTATGAATACTCAGTCTCTGTTCTGCCTGCTTTATCTTGAGTGATGTGTCTGAACCGACTGAGTTTCAGGAGTTTCAGGAGAAGTGATAAAATAGGGTGATTCGGTTGTGAATGGGATTGGGGAGCGCCTAAATGCTGAAATGAACCATGTGAGGTGTTGGAGTCCAGTAAGGAACATAGGATAACAGAAAGTAGACTTTGCTGTGATCAAATTTTGTAATGTAATTCTGTCTAGCTCAGTTGCTTTTTGAGTTGGGATTAGAGCAAGAAATGATTTTGTTGGTGTATAGATTAGTATGACGTCCTTTCCCGGTCTACTCTTTGGCAATAGTGCTTTACCTTAACATTTGTACGAAATCACTGGCAACACCACTTTGTGTGTATCAAATTCGAAGGGGGAAAAGAAACTGATGGTGTGAAAGAATGGAATGTTGCAAGTATCACTTCATCTTCCATTCTCCCTTTGCCTCCCTGCAGAAATATTTCTGGAATGGACTCTCCTCATATCTTCCAGCAGATGTCACCCCAGAGCATAGCACGGGAACTTGAAGGACAAATGTGGAGGGGGGAGGGAAAAGGGGCTTTGAAAGGCAGTACCATAAATAAGCTGTTCTTTTGCATTACTCCTTAGCACCCCATGAGCCCTGTAGAACTGGAAAGGGCTCCCCTGAAAAGGTTGCAAAGTGTGTTTTTAGCAGATAAGTCTTTGCCTTTGAAGTATGGCAGCAGACTAAAGCGCCCCGTCTTGTTGTTGCTGCCAGCCACTGCGAATTAATCACAGCCACATACAGATAAGAGTACAAAGCATCACAGAACATTGTGCCAGAGAAAGAGGAGGGGGAAGGAGCAGGCAAGAATGAGAAATAGGGAAGGACGGATCTACAGTGGGAAGGTCAAGAGTTTTGCAGATATACAGGAGTTGCAATTCCAATTTGCATTCCTCTGGTGCTTTGAAACATTGACAAACTACCCTGTCTTTTTTTTTTTTTTTTTGCTTTACTACTCTGTTTGTACGTTTAATTGAGGTGGGTTTTAGTTTGAGTAATATTCATCCTGGCTCTTTCATCTTTTTCGCTTGGCTTTGATCTTTGACTTTTCAATTATTCTTAATATGATTTTATTAATTAACTCCTTCGTGTCTACCTGAAAAAGTACTGGATTGCAAGCTACTGATGAATGGGTTAAAAGTTAAAGTCTTCTTTGGGTTGAGCTTGTCTGGTAATTGTATGAATGTTTCTGTGTAATTTTTGGCAACAGATTAAAACTGTGTTGCCATTGCCTTTTTTCTAAGCTGTTTTGTTTTGTACTTTCTACTTTAGTCTATAGCCCTTGTAATCTTCTGTACTCTTCTGTTCAAATCCTAACCAAACCTTATTTTTTTTTCTTTAACTTCTGAGCATAGACCAAGTGCTGCTATGTACTTGGACAGTTGAATGGATTAAAATGATATGATCTCCTGTGAATATGTTAGATGAAGAAGAACCTGGAATTGAAGATCCAGGAATCAGGATGAAGAAAGATTAACTATAACCCTAAATGTCCATTTGAGACATGCCAGCATCAGTACTGAAGAAGCATTTTCAAAAAATCCACATTGATAGCATGAATAAGATTTTTTCCCCTCAGAAGTGTAAGAGATTTCTGAGAAGCGTCATTAAAATCATGCAAATTCATTTCCCTTATATTTATTTAGAATTTCACACTTTTGACACATTTCTCAATATGTTTTCTTTCTTCAGAGCAGAAACTATGTTTATGATTAGGCTATTTGTCTGCAGAAGATGCAGTGTAGCATATTAATGATTATACAGTGAACATCTTTATTGAAAGACTGTTGAATCTACCACAATAGATATGGGGAGAAAAAAAGTGCCAATAAAAGCCACCATCTGATTCACCTTTTCCAAAGTGATACAGGAACTTTGCAATATGGGTAGCGGCAACATGTAGTAATAATAGGGATAGGGACATAATCTTTTCTAATATAAAATAACTGAACTTTAGAACTTTAAGCTATATATAAGAGCCAGTTTGGAGTTAGTGGTTAAGATACTGACCTAGAAATCAGGAGACTGTGAATTCTGATCCCGCTTTCTGCATGAAAGCCAACTGGGTGACTTTGGGCCAGTTGTTTTGTCTCAGCCCACTTCACCTCACAGTATTGTTGTTGGAAGGAAAAAAGGAGTATTATATATGTTCACTGCCTTGAGTTACTTATAAAATAATAGTGATAAAATAAAATATTAATATAGTGGGAAGAAAGGCAAGCCCTATCTACCTTGAATGATGTATGATAATGTTGATTAGGGACCTCACTTGACCTGTTTATTATCTAAGGACATGCCAGTGATAAGCCACAGATTTACTGAGGAAAATTTGCATTATAATCAGGAGCTATTAATTTTGACTGTAATAGAGTGCACCCAACCTTAAGAAGCCATGAATTTTGGGTACAAAGTTATCATGCATCCTTATTTATACATATTTACAAACTTACCTGTGTAAGTGATCAAAAATGATGCAGGAATAAAAGGACATTTTTAGAAGTGTGGATACACACAGCAAAGTTTGGTTGAAGTGTCAAAAACTCATGGGAATAACTTATCTGAAGGTGAAAAAAATTACTCGGGCAATATTAAAATGAAAAGAGTACAATTTCAGTATATGCACCTTGCAAAGCAGAAAAGCAAACCAACATACTGACTCCCAATTTCTAACTTGTATATTTACAATCCAGCTCTAAGCTGGACAAGGCTGAAAACATAACAGTCACTTGGGATGTCAATACTGGTAAAATAATATCCCTCCATGCTTCCTGCCCTTCTGCCTAATTGCTTCCCATTGTGCTATGTCTTCTGATCAGTGCTTTTTTTTGTTAAAAAAAAAAAAAGGTGCCAGAACTCACACATGTCATACAACCCGCCTTGCCTACCCTACAAGGTTCCATCAAAAAAAGGTGCCGGAACTCCGTTCTGGGCGTTCTATGACAAAAACGTCCTGCTTCTGATACTCCCAAATTATTCCTGCTGATTCTCCAAAGTTTTTTTCCAACAGTAAATTCCATATTGTTTTTTTACTCTCTTCTCCTTATTTGTTACATAGCTTTCCTTGCCAACTCACAGTTATACACTATCTTCTCTAAAATATCTTACCAGTAGAAAGATATTTTTTCTGTAAGAGCAAATGCATATATCTGAAGTATAGTACTACCCAGACATCAGACACCTTCCTGCCTTACTTTCCTCCAGATATTTACAGAGTCTTCTGAAATCCTACATACCCATGAAACAATCTGAAGAACGTAAGTAGATAGAACTTTTGTTAGTGCTGTGCTTGGTAACAAATGCAGTTGCTGGAGGACTTGGTTGTACACCAAGGGACTTCTGATTAATTTGGGACCAATGGATGCCATTTAATTTTTAAAATTATTGTAATGTTGGCTTATATGCCACTCCGTTTTTGAGGATTCCAAGTAGATTCCAAATGATTGATTAACTGACTGACTTATTTATTGTTGCCCTCACTTACAAGACTCTGAGTTGCATACATAATTAAAACACAAAGCTAAAGAATCAACCTAGTTGAAAATGGTTAAGAAAACCATAAAGACAGGGCAGAGTGTGTTCTAAACTTGTACACAATGTCAAGCCCCGTGGACCCGACATTCACAGGCAGGGGGGACCCGAGGGGGGACCTGCCCGCCGAGCTGCCTCCTCTTTGCCCTACTTGCCGGCCGGGACCGCCGCCAGATCTCCCAGCTGATGGGTGCAGGGCCGTGAGGGTCGCCAGCTGATGGGCGCAGGAGTTTGGCGCTGTTGCGCCTTCCGCACCAGCTGGGACGACTAACATGCCTCCCAGCCAACGGGCACAGGTTTGGGGGCTTGCCAGCTGACGGACGCAGGGGTTTGGCGCCGCGGTGGCCTCGGTTGGAGGCATGGACGTCTTGACACACAATACATCTATATAATGGGCTCAACACTTCCACGGGATCTCCAGTCATGATGACAAAACAAAGTTTTTGAGGGTCTTTTAGGAAGCCAATAGTGTTGGGGTCAGTCTCATCTCTGGGGGAACGAGGCCAGGAATCTGGGTGTCATAGCAGATAAAGGTTGGGCCACTTCGGTGTGAAGGTAATAGCGTTCCATGTGCCTTGACATATAGTCATGCCAGCCATATGATCACAGAAGCATGTTAAGACAACATTGGCTCCATTGGCAAGGAAATGTAGATGAGCACCACCCCCTAGAGTTGGACATGACTGGATAAGGGAAACCTTTACTTTTTAAACCTAGGCTATTCCAAAGGCATGGGACATCACTGTAAAGACTGAAGTACTAAGTCATTATAGGTACCAGTTGAGATGTTCAGCAGGCCCTCTCTACTAGATCCTACCAGATGAGCAGATTCAACTCTGAGAAAGTAATCTCATGAGATATCTGAGCCTCAAGCCATGTAGGGTTTTACAGGTACTAAACCAGTACCTTGAGTTTCATTCAACGCTAACTGGAAACCAGTGCAGCTGCCACACTACAGTAGCAGTGTAGTGGTATCACATATGGCGAATCTAGATCTTAGTTATTTAGACTGTTGCATGCCGAATCAGCTGAAGCTATTGAATGATCTTCAAGGACAGTCCTACGCAGAGCAAATAGGAATAATCCACCTGTAGAGTGGCAGTGGCATGAGTGACCAAAAGCAAATTATTCTGTACCATAAATGACTGCAATTGGTACAAAAATATATATATTGTAATTGTGTGAAAGCTCTTCTGGCTGCTGTTCAACCAGAATCAAGAAGAGCCATCAGATAGTGAGCCAGCTCCATCTTTCAGAGTGCAGTATGACAAAAATTATGGAAATACCTGGCCTCTGGACCCACAACCACTCTGTCTTGTTGAGATTTAGTTTATGCCTGTTTTGCCCATGTCCCAATAGCTTCCTGTTTGGCCCAGGGTGGAGATAAATAATTTATGATGTGTCATCCCACACTAGTAGATGACTTTTCCCAGCAATTTCATTTAGATGTTATTTGGCGGGAGAGAGAGAGAGAGATTCTGTGACACTGCATAATGAGATTTAATTTCTCTTTTCTCACTACCACCAAATGAAACTTAATTCTGGAAGAGCACCACAAAACAATGTCTATCTCTTATATCATGGCTGATTGTATTAAAAACTGCTGAGAGATCAAATAAGACCAAGAGAGTAGCATTCCCCATATCCTAGGCTTCCAGAGATCACCAACAAGAGTTTTTTTGAAACCAACAATGTGGTTTCAGTCCCACAACCAGACCAGAATTTTGATTGGAACAAGCCCAGGTAATGTGTTTCAACCAGGATTCTCAACAGCTGAAGTTTAATTATCTTCTAACCAATCTTCCCTAAAACAAGTAGCTTCTGAGGAAGGACACAACCATAATTATTTAAAAGTAACACCCCTCATTCACAAAAGGATTTACCAACGTCTCCTATTACTTCCCTGGCAGCTTTTACTGTGAGGTTTAGATAGGATTAATGCATGGAGACTGTGAATTTCTTCAGGATGCATAGGTTCAGATCCATCCTAGATAAACTTGTATGAATGAGGTTTTTGTTACCTCTGTTGAATCTTCCCAATGGCAATTAACTCTGAGCTGGTATGACTGATTTTGTCCTGAAGAAGCTTGTGTGAATTCATTGCAGTGACCAGCAGGTAGTTTTCTGACTTGGCTTTTCCTGATGGGGGTAGATTACTATGATCCCTTCCTCTAAATTTATCATTCCCTGGTGGGACAATGCTGGCTTTCCCTTTGTACAGTTTTATTGTTGGCTAATATCACCAAGAGTGAAAGAAAAATAACTCTCCTCATCATCATCAGGAGATTATCCTGCTCCTATTTCCCAAAGAATGCATAGTGGTTGTAAGATAGCACTTCCATTGGCCATGCTATTCCATGTTTCTTCATGGTTTGCTAATCGAGTCCAGTTCATTTTATGATCATTGTAGGCAGTTTTGGTCCTTCCTTCCTTCTTTCCTTCCTTCCTTCCTTCCTTCCTTCCTTCCTTCCTTCCTTCCTTCCTTCCTTCCTTCCTTCCTTCCTTCCTTTCCTTCCTTCCTTCCTTCCTTCCTTCCTTCCTTCCTTCCTTCCTTCCTTCCTTCCTTCCTTCCTTCCTTCCTTCCTTCCTCCCTCCCTCCCTCCCTCCCTCTAAGCTGCTGTCTATTCTTATGACCTAAACCAGGGGTCTTCAAACTTGGCTCTTTTATGACTTGTGGACTTCAACTCCCAGAATTCCTCAGCCAGCGTCCACAAGTCATAAAAGGGCCAAATTTGAAGACCCTTGAGCTAAACAGTCTATTTCCCATGCTGAAAGAAATTGGAATATTATATTTGTAGGAATGATTTGCACAGCAAGTGAGCAAAGTTACTTACTTGTGATGTCAAAGTGATCCTTTAGCACTTGTGTTCTGTGTGTGCTTAAATGAACCATATGCTACCCAGTTCTCTTTGTCACTCTCTCTCTTTTAAAGACTGGTTTCTTTTATAAACATGACACTAGAATTTTCTTCCTGATTTCAGCTATAATACAGCTGACAAAGCCACTGTTCAGGTTTAGGCTATAGTTAAGATTTTAAGAAACCACCGAGGGTTCTCATAAATTGTTCCTTAAGGCAACTGAGATGATATTTGTAAGAAAGCAACTTTTTTCTTCCAGCAAAAAGACCTGTCTTATTCAAAGCAATGTCTGCATATTTTTTTCCTCCAAGTTCTTTCCTTGTTTTCATTTTCTCTTTTACAGTACTAATTTTGGCTTTCCTGTAGAACATAATGACGAAATCTTCTTATACTAAAGATGTGCCAAGATATGGATTGGAGTATTTTAACCTTTGACTTCATACAGATCACTAGACCAGAACTGGTATTAACAGGCAGTCACACTGTATTTGCATATTTCCTATTTTGTGCTGCCACATTCTGGACCAACTGCAGTTTCCAAATGATCTTCAAAAACTGCCTCTTATAAAGCATGTCATAGCAGTCCACACACAAACTGACCAAAGCATGACTGATTGTAAAGAACATGTTCAGGAATAGATGGAATTAGCTTACAAGATGAATCTGTTTAAAGACCCTCCTGAGCATGGCTGCCATCTGTTCCTTGAGTAGGTGGCAGCTTCAAGACCAGAAGGATTCCCAAATTCTGCCCCAGTCCCAAATCGTGCACTGCAACTGCATTCGGGATTAAAAATGGAAAGCCTGCAAATTTGGGTAGTCCAAATATTCACATCTACTCCTGTTCTTAAAAGTCTTCAGGCACTAGGCCAAGAATTGACAGTATCACTTGCTTGGTCCATAGATGAGATATATAACTGAGTAATAGTAATCTAGATCAGAGGTCCCCAATGTTTTGGGCACCAGGGACCGGTTCCGTGGAGAGAGGTTTTTCCGTGGACCAGAGGGTGCATGATTTTGTGTGCTGACTGCATCCCACAGATGGGACTTTGCTTGTTTGTGCAGACTGGTTGCTGGCATGCCGCAGCCCGGTCGGTACTGGTCCACAGACCAGGGGTTGGGGAACCCTGGTCTAGATATAATTGGTATACCTGACCTCATAGCAATGGATGACCTCATCTAGCAGCTTTGTGTAGATGTTAAACAGGAGAATTGTCCTCTACGCTGGAGAGGAAACATAACAAATTGAACTATTTCTACTTTATTGTAAGGCTACATTAATAGAATCTTGCAAGTCTGAAAGTACGTTTTTGCAGTCTGTTGCCACTTTTAACTACTTAGGCCAGATTGACTCACCTATGCCATCTCAACCACAGATAATCAACAAGTACAATCAATACTTCTCAATACTCTGGCCCATCCTGAAGTTTATTGTAACTGGAAAAGGTCTTCTGAATCCTGACCTTAAAAGGAAATGATGGGGACTGGATGTAAATTGTCCTAAAGTGTTGGCAACCTGTTGACAAATCGGCATAAGACGGTCCATTAGTTGGCCTATAATCCATTCAGTTATAAACTTTGAACACTACTTAGTTGTATTACCTAATTTTGGGTTGTTTTTATTGGATACACTGAAGTTTTACATACTAACATTGCACTGCCAATTCCTTTCTTGCTGTGGTGTTGCTGATTTGTAGAGTTAGATATGATAAAGAATTCTTGTTTATATAACATACATTCTTACTGTTTTTTCATTCCATAAGTAAATTACATTATAAATTTCATTCTGAAAATAGCAGCACAGTACTATGACTCACTCAAGGCTGATGAAGCAGGAACAGAACTGTCAATGAGAAATTAGAGCAATTATTATTATTTGTGTAATTAACATATCAGGATGAGGAGAAAGGTTAATAAAGAACTTTTTGTTATTTTTAATAGAGCTTCTTTGGTGGTGGTGGGATAAATGTTTATTTATACAGGTAGAATGGGGAACCAATCATCACAGGGAATGACAGTAGATATATTTGATTTAAAGATCTAGCTTCCATGTGTCATGTAGGCTACGTTACTGCCTACTGAGAGGAAGCGGAGGCTTCAACTGGCACAGAATGCGGCCGCGCGGGTGGTAGTAGGGGCACCCTGGCGGGTACGAATGGCCCCTATCCTGCGCAAACTGCACTGGTTGCCGGTGGCTTTCCGGGTGCGCTTCAAGGTACTGGTTACCACTTTTAAAGCGCTCCATGGCATAGGACCCAGTTATTTACAAGACCGCCTTCTGCCAGTAAATACCTCCCATCGACCAGTTCGCTCCCACAGAGAGGGCCTTCCTCAGGGTGCCATCGGCTAAGCAGTGTCGGCTGGTGGCGCCCAGGGGGAGAGCCTTTTCTGTGGGGGCACCAACGATGTGGAACGAGCTCCCCCCAGAACTCCGGACATGTCATGATCTCCGCACCTTCAGAAGAGAACTGAAGACTTATCTCTTCAATCAAGCCGGCCTGGCCTAGATCTCCTCGGGTTTTAAAATTTTTAAACAAGGCTGTTTGGGTTTTAGAATTGGGTTTTTAACAGGTTTTTAACAACAGCCTTGTATTAAATATTAATTTAATTTATTTTTAAATATTTATTGTTTTTATGTTTTTATTCTGTTGTGAACCGCCCCGAGTCCTACGGGAGAGGGGCGGTATAAAAATTTAATAAATAAAATAAAATAAATCTGGGATACATGAGTCTGGAAGGAAAGGTTTCACACACTATGTAGGTGCTGTGAGCAGGTAGATGCATTTGGGTCCTGAAATGTAGATTGGATTTTGATTTTCGGTCTCATAATACTTGACTTTATGGAATAATTATACTTTAAAAATAGGTAGTAAGACTTTTTTTTTGGAAAGTACGGATAGAGTTTGGAAAATTACTTTTAAAAGTAATTTTACTTTTTAATGAACGTTCTTAAGGAATTTTTATGACTTCAGAGAATTTTCTTTGTCTAATATAACAATAACTATATAATTAACCTGACAAGTTTCATGGCTCAATATGGACTAATGGTCATAAAGAAAGCAGTTAAGACTAAAAAAAAAAAAAAAGAAAGCAGTTAAGACTGTGATGCTATCATTTTGATAGAATCCCCTTTCGAAATCAAATTGGCTTTGTATCTACAGATAGTACTTAGCATATGACTATATGGCCAGCAACTTTCCAAGTTAAGATGGCACTGAACAAATGGTGGTTATGATCAGTCCTTGGAGTTCTGGCCATCCTCAACCCCCCAAGGTCATGTGATCATGGTCTAGATGCTCGGCAAACCATTCACATTTACAGCCACTTGCCAAGCATCCTGCAATCACATGATCATCATTTGCAACCTACCCTGCTAGCTTCCCCAGAAAGTCAACAGGGAAGCTGGCAGGCATGGTCACAAGTCCCTCACCTGCATACTGTCCCTCAGCCTCTCTCTACTCACACCACACTGATTACTCATGCGTCACTGAGAACCCTCCCTGACCTGTGCATTTTATGGCGCCTCTCGCACATGCATTTACACCCTCCCCAACCTCTTGGGCACCCTTGCCCATCTTCCCAGACCCATGTGGGGTACCTCTTGTGAGTCGCGACTCCCTTGTACCATCACACCTCTCTCCAATATGTGCAGTGCCTCTCGCACATCCCCTTGCACTTTCATATGCCCTTGTTCTGCCTCATGCACTCTCTTTGACCTTCCCCCATATCTCCACACAAGCCTTTGTTCCCTTCCTCAGCTAGCATCTGCTGTTTATCTGCCTGCAGGCCTGGGACTTGCAACTTTCTGTACAACTGCCTCACTTAGCGATGGAAATTCCAGTCTAAATTGCTCTCATAAGTCAAGGACTACCTGTATATTAAAATTTGAAAAAATGTTGAAATTACCAATATTTATGATTTACTTATCTTCTTAAGTCTTGCAGTATGTTTCTCTTTGGCTTAGATTTCTTAATACAGTATTGTACAAGAATAGATCAATCTTTATGTCTAATTTGATACATTGTTATTAACTATATATGTGGTATAAGTGGATAACATATCAAATGAACTCTGATTTTTAGTATGACTTTTCTTTGATTTGTTTTTCTTTAAGTAAGGTAACTTAACCATTAATTAGATGGTAACTATTGGATAGGTGTATATTACTTTTTTAAAATTTGGTTATGTTCATAGTTTTTTTTTTCGTGAATTTTGTTTAAAAAATTGTGATTGATAAAAGAAAGAAGGAGGGGGGGAGTTTCTCTTGCTGAGAGATCCAGAACACCTCAGTTGCCTTTATTATTATTATTATTTTTTGCAGGATTATATCTGGAGAGTGTGGGGTTATATTTTTTTCTGTGTCAAATCAGCAAATCCAGAGCAACAACTCTGGAGTAAGAGACCATCTTTCTTGGGGTGAAAGAGAGTCAGGTTTCTTTTAATCCATTCTGCATCAAAACTCCTTTTCCTTAGGAAGTTGATTTTATCTCTTTGCCCCCAAACCATATTTTTTTGCTAGACTGCACTGCGTATGAATGTTTAAGAAATCTATGACCAGACTCCTCTCTGGAGAAAAAAACCCCCAAGAGTTAACAGTCTGCTGGCATGCTCAATTTTAAAGGGGAAATGTGGCAAAACTGCTGCCCAGCTGTGGGTAACCTTCTCTTCCTTCATTGTGGCTGTAGGTTACTGGGTTATTGAACTGCTTCAACAAGGCCAGTTATATGAAGGGCAGATTTATCATGCTAAAAATTATTGTCACTCTTTTCCCACCCACCCCTGCAAAACTATTGTTTTACATATGGTAAGAAGCCACATGTAGCATGTAACATCTTTATTTCTGTTAATATGGTGAAAATAGCACTGTGGAGTCAAAAGCATTCCCAGATTTAGAGATTTTTTACAAATGGCCACTGAGTCATTTCCTTGGAACTTTTGTTGTCATAAAATAATGGTGACAATGCTGGAGATGTAAATACTCATTTGATATTAGGATATTGGATGCTGTTTCCTTTGCCTCTTTGTTTTCTTTAACTTCCAAGTATCAGCTGTCACAAACTTCACAATGAAAGTAATTATTCGGAACTGAGTGAAACTAATTATTCGGAACAGGATCCTTTTCATTAATTTGGGTCTCTAAACAATCTAAGGTGCTGCAGGAAAAAAAAATATTCTTTGAGAGCACAGTTGCTACTTTTATTTTCTTGATAAGAGGTTTGACTCTCAGAGTGGTGGCTAATGGTTTTTGAATATATGCTTCAAGACAAATCCAGATCTTCAGTAATGTAATTTTCTTCTGTTGGAGTGTAGGCAATATAGTATAGGTAGGCAGAAGTATAGATTTAATTCCATGGCATAATTAAGCTTTACAGCTTTTTCTAATTGCATATTCTGGAAATGGTAGGCAGATGCTAAGAATTCTGGGAATTGTAGTCTCAGTACATCTGAAGGGCATAGTTGTGGGAATTAGTTAAAACTGCCTTTTCTGCAACAGTTTGGGCATTCATAAAATAAACATTACATACAAGACAAATTGTATGTACAAGCAGTCCTTGACTTATAACCACAATTGGGTCCAGATTTTCTGTTGCTAAGCAGGGTGGCTGTTAAGTAAGTCTAACCTGATTTTACTTACCTTTTTGTCCCAGGTTTGTTAAATGAATCACTGTAGTTGTTAAATTAATCACAAGGCTGTGATCTGATTTCTCCCACTGGCTTTGCTTGTTGGAAACTGGCTGGGAAAAGGTCACCAATGGCAATTTTATGAATAGCACAGCACAACATTCTTTATTGGCTAAGTATGGTTGGAAACACAAGGAATTTGTCTTTGGTGCATAAGCTCTCAGTGTATATACAAGCAATAGTGATAAATCATGATCATAATCAACATAAAATACATTAATCATAAATCATAAAATACAACACATTCATCATAAATCATAAGATGCAACGCTTAGTGATAGTTACAGGATACTAGGTAAGCAAACAACATAAATCATACTAGAATACTAATAAAACAATATAAATTGTAAGATACGAGCAACAAAGTTATAGTCTTAAAAAGATAAGGGTAGGTAATAGGAAAGATGAGAATAATAGTAATACAGTTTTACTAAGTGGTTTGACAGTTTTATAGGAATTAGTTGTTGAGCAGAGTATGGCATGGGGGATCTGGGATCCTGCCATCATTGTAAATACATGCCAATTGCCAAGAACCCAAATTTTGATCATATCTGTGGGGCTGCTGCAACAGTTGTATGTTTAATGACAGGTTATAAATAACTTTTTTCAATGGCATTGAAACTTGGAACGGTCACTAAACATATGGTTGTAAGTCAAGAACATATCCTGAAGGAAATCCAGTTGTGTTCATTGAGGCTTGAATACTATTACGTATGTTTTGATTATAACATAAGCCTCTGAGATGTTTTTTTCTTCCCTTAAAAAAAGGTCGTAACCTATTTCTGTGATGTTAAGACAGCTCAAGCCAAATACTTTCATACTATCCTCCCTAATGGAGTTTAGTGTGGCACCTGTAGGATTATCTCACTTTGTCTCCTCAGCTGCCCTCTGAGAAAGATTAGATTGAGAAAGTGCCTAAACTAAGGTCTCCTCAACTGGCTTAATGCCTTCTCAGATCTCTTAGTGCAATTATTACATACCATTTATTGTATCATGCTGTCTCTGATGCCTGCCTCAGTGAAGCAGTGACAATTGAATTAATTTTTTCCCATTTGATGCCCTATTTTTTTCCATAGGACCATGTCACATAAACCAGGGGTCTGTGAACTTGTACCTGGCCGCAGCATGCCAGCAACTGGTCTGCACAAACAAGCAAAGCAGGCAGCTCACAAAACCATGCACTGTCTGGTCCACAGAAAACCCCCTCTCCATGGAACCGGTTCCTGGTGCCCAAAAGGTTGGGGACCCCTTATATAAACAGCAGATTGATATAAATGGTAGAATTACCCCTGATAGTGAAAAGTTACTACTGGAATTGCTACGATACCACCGAATGGTTTTAAAACTAAAGTAGGAATATATTGATTGAACTATGAATATGGCCCTTTAAAGGACTGAAAAGGTGTAATTTGTCATATGAATTCAGCCTATGAGAAACTGTTACCATGCTTAAAGTATTCATGGGATGCTGCTCAGTTAATTCCAAAGTTGACAAACATAGTAATTACGGTCACATGAAACAGAGAGATTTAGAAACCATTCATCTCCCTCAATATAAGAAGGTTTTTTATTTTTTTATTTTTTTTAATTAAATACTGGATTAAATGGCAGTTTGCAACTTTTAGAGTTATACTGAATCCCTTATCAATTGAAATTAGTGAGAATCAGGTTTTGGCATGAAAGAATTGGGATTGAGATCCCTGCCAGCCATGAATCCAGGAATATCAGTCATATATTAGACTTCATGATTTGTCAAACTTTACTTTTCAAAAATTGGCCCCATTTGTTATGTAATACTAGTGGTTTTCATTGGATATAGGAAAGCTTTTAGAAGTGTTGTTACCCTTCACTTGCTTTATATGGGTAGGACATCAGCTGATGTGGAGAAATAGTCTGGTTGCTGTGATATCCTGTGACTGAGGGATAGCATTCCTCTTAAACTTGGAACTTCAATATTTTCAAGTAAATATCTCCTAAGACTTGCCACACTTTATGCTGAAATCATAAGCACTTTGTATATTTTAATGACAATGTAATACAGGCCTGTTTTAAAGAAATTTTAAAAATAATATTTCTGAAGTATTTATAGTATAGAATCATAAGGCTGGAAGGGATCTAGAACAGGGCTTTTCAACCAGTGGTACGGGTACCACCTGTGGTACATTGGCACCTGGCAGGTGGTACGCGACCATCCTAGAAAAGTGGTAGCGGGGGAGGGGAATGAGCTGAACTGGTGGCAGCACCGCACAAGCCTGAGCGAGAGATGGCTGGAGCTGCAGGGCTGTCAGTGCCGCTTTCCAGCTGATCGGTGCTTTTTGGGGGCTGTCAGGGCTCGGGAAGCACCAGGATCAGTGCCAGGATCCAGCTGGAGCTCGGCGCTGATCCTGGTGCTTCTGCTGAGCCCTGAAGAAGCACCAATCAGCTGGAAAGCAGAACTGATCCTGGTGCTTCTGCTAAGCCCAGAAGAAGCGCCGATCAGCTGGAATGTTGCAGCATCTCCAGGGTCTTGTAATTTACATTCAGATGCTTGGCAACTGATTCATATTTATGATGGTCACAGTGTCCCAGGGTCATGTGAAATGACCAAAACCTGCTGCAACCACGCAGCAGACGGGGGAGGGAGAATAAAAACCAAACGCCCTCCCCATCCCACCTCCACTGCCAATCCTCAACAGAAATGCTCACAACAATGAAAACCTTGGATAGGAGGAAGAGTGCCGCTGGGCAGGCAGGCAGATGTCTTGCTTGGCTGTGGCTTGGGGGGCACTTTTTTCAGTGCCATTGTAACTTCGAACAGTCACTAAGTGAACTATTGTAAGTCAAGGACTACCTGTACTTTATCACTTTTTTCCTTTTTTTTGTCATCAACTTTTTGACACCTTGCTAGGTGACTGGTGGTACTCGGATGTTGCCATATCCTAAAAAGTGGTACAGTGGGTGAAAAGGTTGAAAAGCCCTGATCTAGAAGGCCTTCTAGTCCACCCCTGCTTAAGGGAGGAGCCTTATACCATCCCAGTCAAATGGTTGTCCAGTCTATTTTTGAAAACCTCTAGTGCAGGAGCACCCACAACATCTGAAGCCAGCTACTCCACTGATTAATTTGTAAGACTTTTCTTTGACATGGCTTTATGAATTAGGAATTATATAGCTATTTGGGGTGGCTTTAACTCTTTTTGAATTGTCTATTATTTATTATTTTTATTGATAATTGGGTGGATGGAATATTTGCTAACACAAAAGGTTTTCTTTGAATGGGAGAAAATCTCAGTATGCCCAGATTTTAGTAATGTTGATTACTAATGGAGATATTGTAGTAACTTTAAATACTGGCCTGTTGGCAAAGCTTTAAAGTATTCAAAGAAAAATAATTAACCAGTAGGTGGTTACAGTTTTTAGTAATGACTTATATTTGCTAAACAGGAAAAAGAGCCCAGCCTGGAAGATTAATAAAAGGATGTATTTAAACAGCTTATCCCTGCATTTATTTTGGTGTGTGAAACTGGATCATAACTTTCTTTCATTGTTTCGACATCTTTAGAATATATAGCAGAAATGGGAGGAGGCCAGGTTTTTACTCCCTACACAGTACGCAGTATATGTCTAGTGAAAAATGAAAGTATGTCTGCCTTGCACATTTTCCGTTTAACCTGACATTAAAGGGATTGGAATCAGCTAAATGGATTGCAATGATAAGCTGAAGCAAGAAAGAACAAATCCATAGGAAGGGGGGGGGAGACACTTGGCAGCAAAGAATTTAAAAGGGGAATGTAGAGTTTGGGAGGGGAGAGAAAGAGAGATAGGGAGGGAGATAATGGTCATCAGATCCAGCTATGAAGTGAGGGAAGTTTCAGACTAGCAATTTCAGGGAACGTGTTGGGATGAGGAATTGGCAGCTGCAGACAAACATTCCTGGAGTTAATAGGTATTAGCTTAACAGCTGTCAGGCTGTGTGCGAAGTCTTCTCACAATCACACCTGCATTCCTGGACACCTTCACTATGAGCCCAAGCCCTATTCACTGTAGGGGGCCAGCCTCTTTATATCCCTGCCGCTGCTGATCTATCTTCTTTCACTCTGGGGCGTCTCTCTTAATCAAATACATTTGTTTTGTAAAACTGACTAAAAATAATCCTGGGCTGGTGTGTGCTGGATGTTGGCAGTGAATCAAAGGCTCTGCTCTAATTAAGCAGGCCCTGGTTTGTTTGTGAGCTGCATATATTTCCATTCTAATCAGCCACACGCCAGGATCCTGCCTTCTAAGCCTCACTTCCTTTGCCTGATTGGAAACTATGCAAATGGACAGAGGGAGTCTATTTATTGCAACTGAGGAATGAGACTGCAACCCATTTTGTGGGGCTTTATTGGAGTGGGAGAGGCAATGCTTTGGCTGGGGTTGCAAAGATAATGGGTAGTCCAGTGATTCAGTCCAATTATTTACAGTTATATAAAGGGTATCAATTACTCCTTTGTCATGAAATACTTTTTTAGTCAAACGTTCAAAGTCGCTTAGATTTGTTGACCAAGTATTACTACCGCTATTCATAGGGAATAGAATTAGGAACGT
Source organism: Bothrops alternatus (assembly GCA_034064705.1). Classification (NCBI taxonomy): domain Eukaryota; kingdom Metazoa; phylum Chordata; class Lepidosauria; order Squamata; family Viperidae; genus Bothrops; species Bothrops alternatus. Next base: position 14,028,063 of record JARGCV010000007.1, on the reverse strand, counting down.
AAACAACATGAATCAAACACAAGGCTTGTCTAGTCCTAGGTTACATTTCTTACAATTGCCAACCATATAAGAAATCCACAAAAGGAGCATGATCACGGTTTTGTACCCTCCTGCTTATATATTTCCAACCAGTGGTATAAAAGAGCAGTTTGCATCTTGATTGGGACAGCATAAAAGCATTTTGATAAGTAGCCATTATGGACCACATCCCCTACAAATCTGTTTTGTTCTCTTTTAAAACCCTTAAATGAATAGAGATCACTTATAACTTTGGGGAAGCAAAATTGTTCATTGTAAAAAGAAATGCTTTCTTTCGTTTGTTCTGAACTTTTCCACCTTCAACTTCGTTACATAACCCCAGATTCTAGTATGTGAATGAGTGTAGTGATAATTTTCAGGTGACCATCCATTATGAATGTATAGGTGTGGCACCAATTTTTGGGACTATGTATAGTTTAAATGGTCATTTGAATTAGTACAGGTAGTCCTTGACTTACGACACAATTGAGCCCAAAATTTCTGTTGTTAACTGAGACATTTGTTAAGTGAACTTTCCCCATTTTATTTATTTATTTATTTATTTATTTATTTATTTATTTGTTTGTTTGTTTGTTTGTTTATTTGTTTATTTATTTATTTATTTAGTGATTTCTATACCGCCCCCCTCCCGAAGGACTCGGGGCGGTGTACGACGTCTCTTGCCACAGTTGTCAAACACTTCAGTGGTTAAATTAGTAACAAGGTTGTTAAGTGAATCTGGCTTCCCCATTGACTTTGCTTGTCATAAGGTTGTGAAAAGTGTTCACATGATCCTGGGACACTGCAACCATCATAAAGATGAGTCAGTTGCCAAGCAACTGAACTTTTTTTAAAAAAATTTTTTATTATTAGATAGCCATTTGTACTTGTAAACAAAGAAAAAATTCAAGTTAAAGCCATTCAACTTAATACAATCATTTTAAATTTGTAGACCTTTTTCACTCCGTATATCAAAGTTTAACTATAAGCCAACTACATTTTAAAAATTTTAAGTTTCACTTCTTTTCAGATCTATCCATTGTACATCAAACAAACAAGTCTTCTTATTAAAATTAATAATTTTCATGTCGATACACCCCTCCCTTCAACGCATACATTCTTAGTCTATTTAATATATATCTTCCATTAATCACCCTCTCATGTCTCTGCTCTTACACTTAGTCCTTAAATCAGTCCATAATTCTTTGCCTTTAATTCCTTGCATAAAATATTAAGTTTCTCTTCTTTTCAGTCGAATTCTGGGTTTCTTCCTCTGCCAGGTGGATTTCCATAACACAGCTTCCCTTCCAAGTAATAAGTCTCTCTTTATTGCTTGCAATGTCCCTTGGTTCCATATAAGCCATACTCTATGGATTCTGTCAGTTTGCCAAGAGAAATTTTTAGCCTCCTCTCCTAGATATTTTTCCAATGCTTTTATAACAATTCTTTTCAAATCTTCTTGTTTCTCATTTGGGGATTTTTCCAGTCTCTTGCCCCTAATTGCTGTCATCATTTGGCGATGGTACATCATAGTTGAGCGGTTTTGCACCTCACTTTTCATTTCAGTAAGTTGTCTCTCTTCTTGTCTCTCCACCTCTTCCATTTTTTCTTCAACCCCTTCCCAGACCCTCTTCGAATGTCTCCCAATATCTTCTCTCATTTTCCCACTGTGCGTTTGTACTGTTTCTCCGGTTTGGTCCAAGTCCTCAATAACTTCTTTGCTTTGATCTTCCACCATCTTCTCCACTTCTCTGCTTTGTTCCACTGCCTCCATCGTCCTCATCCTTTCTTCCCACCTTTTCTCATACATGTCTATTATCATGTTCATCTTTCTCCTTATTTTTTCAATAGTTGTTGACGTTGCATCTTTTAATTCTTTCGTCGTCATTTCTGGAGAGCTTATATACATCCTTAGGTTTATTTTGCAAAGTTTTTAAGTTATGCGTCTCTGCTGCCCTCTAGAGGTCTCTTTCGCATTACAGTTTCTCTTTCGCCTTTCTCTTCTGGTCTCTTTCACTTTAAATTAATGGTCGCCATCTTGGGTGCATTTTGTTTATTGTGAACGTAATTGATCTGAGGTAAAATATAAGAAATACTTGCTTTTTAAGCTCCTGCGTTCAGTCTGTCAATCTCTGTGCTTCTTTGAGAGGTTTTCCTCGAGTGGTGGCTGGCCTCAGCGTCTTGGTCTGTCAACTGACAGATGCTGCGCCGGGCTGGAGCTATTGTGAGCTCACGGGGAGTCTTCTTTCTTCCGCCCCCGAATGTTTTTTCGGGGGGTTTTCAGAGGATCTCAACCCCCACCCACAGCTCTTCGCCCCTTCTCCTACCGAGGAGGGGTTTTTTCCGCCACGAAAAACAGCTCTTTTGCGCTGTTTTGGCGGCTTTACAGGTCCCGTGTCGCAGAGCCTCCGAACTGCCAAGCAACTGAACTTTAATCATGTGACCGTGGGGGATGCTGCAAGGGTTGTAAGTGTGAAAAACGGTTGTAAGTCACTCCTTTCAGTGCTGTTGTAACTTCGAACAGTCACTAAGTGAACTGTTGTAAGTCGAAGACTCCCTTTTGTAGGGCCAAAAGACGATTGAATCCAGATGTCAGGTGAGATGGAATAAGGTTATTCACCATTTCTTCCATGATTCAGGTTTTGCAAATTGGCTTCCAGGTGTTTTAATTGCAGAAGGAGAAAAAAAATACTTCCAGTGCAAATATATAAAGAGAAGCATGATGAGCATCTTGATGACAGCTGAATGAAGAAAATTATCCTAGATATATATTCTGTCCCTATTATGGGTTGAATAGGATCTTATAATGCCTTTTAATGCCGTTATTTCCTCTGTGGTGAAAGCAAATCTTTTTGGATAAGATTTATTGTCATTATTATTAATGGGATTAGAGCATTTGCTATATCCCTGCTTGCCAGGAACAAATATGCTGATTGACCCTTACTCCTTTTATGAAGTATAACTTCTAATAGAATACGTAGGCCCTTGATTGTAATACTGAAGTGGTGATGAAATTTGTCTTCATTCTCTTGGCTCTCATTATGCAGCCTCTTTGCATAGATATTTGCATGGGTTGTTAGTGCTTAGGTGCTTCACCTTCTTGATAGCTGGAGAGCCTTTCAGGAGCAATGCAACTATTAGGCTATTGAAAAGTTCATTGAGTAAGGGAAGCTGGCTAAAACAAAACATATATAATTCATTATTTTTTTAAAAAGGAAGATGATTAATTCCAGTAACAATACCAGCAAATGTACGAGATGGTCAATGCTGAGAGGTGGTAATTGTATGATTGCTCTGGCAAAGAAGATAGGCTACACTGACAGGTAAAGGAAAAAGAGTCTTTATCCATGAGAGGCAAATCCTATTGCTGGAAGTGCACTATTTCTGAGGCTATCCCAAGAGAGGCTGAAGTTCACAGTAGCTACCATTCTTCCTCCATCCAATTCAGCCTGTAGAGAAATTGATAATGGAAAACTTGCCCTAATTAAAATATTTTTATATTTTCTACATGGTGATGATCAGTAATGCTCAACATACCTCTTACCGGCACTTTCTCTGGAGATACTAATATACATTATCCAGTAATTGCCTGCTTCATTTTTTCAAATTTATTATTTTACCTGTAGTGCATTCAGAGTTCATAATAATGGCAGAGTGGTATACAAATACATCAAATAAATCTTAAATGAAAAGCAAATGGAAATAATTGTTTTTATTGTGAAAGACATAAAAATGATAACTCGGATAAAGTCCCATGAGGCAGCTTGGATTTCCTTGTTTCTCTTTGAAGACATTTTGCTCCTCATCCAAGAAACTCCTTTAGCTCTGACTGGATGGTGGAGAATGGCAGGATTTATACTCCTTGCAGATAGCTGAATAGCGCAAATGGGTGTGGAGCCTTCTTGGAACTGCTGAAAGGACTATGTTGTAGACTGGAGATAGATTTATTTTATTATTTATTTATTTATTTATTTATTTATTAGATAGATGATGTTTTATCCCTCCCCCTCTGTTGAGAGAGGGCAGTTCAATTTTGACATGGATGGCCTCTTTCAAACTAGCGGTCCTCTCTGTTCAGAATGTGGACTTTGCTGTCTTTGAAAGAGTGGCTTTTGTCTTTTAAATACAGATGGACTGCTGAATCTTGTCCTAATGGGCTTGTTCTCCTATGTTGTGCCATGGTTGTTATGTTTCCTCAGTGTACAGATCCGCACATGGCTCACTGCTTAACAATGTTATGCTTAACAATGTTAGTGTGGACTAGGAACTCCATCACTAAGCAGCATGGTTGTATATAGTGCAACAACACTGATTGTACTGATCGATGCTGGTAGTTGCACCAGTCCCATTTGCTGCTATTATGTGAATTCTATGTGGCTGCATCATTCCATGGTCACATGATTGCTATTTGTGACTTCCTGCTGGCTTCCTCATTGACCTTGCTTGTTAAAAGTCAGCCATGAACATTGCAAAGGGCGATCACGTAACCACAGACATTGCAGCTGTTGCAATGGTGAGCCAGTTGACATTGCCAAGTGCTGATTGTGATGATGTGACTGTGGGAATGCTACAGTAGCTGCAACTACCAGGATTGGTCATTAGTTCCCCTCATTCAGTGTCATGGTAACTTTGAACAGTTGTGAACTTAGTGTCGTTCAACCAGGACCACCTGTACTTGTATAGAACTGGAACATTGTGTCTATGGAACCTAGTAAATGTAACTCAACTTAATTTTGCAAAAATTGCACCAGTTTTCATGCTTCTTACATGTTCCTTGTTTCTTTCAGATCTTGGTTGATCCTACCAGTCCCATTGGACATTCAGCTTTGCAATATGAAAATGTGGTAGCCCATGATGGCAGTCCAATTTTGCGGGATTTAGTGCTGAGCCCTGATCTGCAATATCTTTATGCCATGAGTGAGAAACAGGTAAGAATCTAAATTTGTATTACATTTCATTTGCATAAAGCCAACCCTAGGGAACCCATAACCAGATGATTAGAGGTTTTTTTAAAAAAAAATCTTTGCTGCAAATGGAACATTTCTCAAGCACAGTGTATTAAATTAGGGCATGGTTGTAAGACTCTTAGATGAATTGAACAAAAAAAGTATGGACTGATGACATAGATCATGGGAATAAAAGTATTTGAATGACTGACAGGATGGCTCTCTTAAGAGATGGTTTAAGAAAGTGAGCGGTTTTTATAGTACCATATGATAGCTAATATGAATTGACTCAGTAAATTTCAGTTTTAGCAAGCTCTACACAAAATCAGTCTAATGCAAAATCAGCTTGTGGCTTTCGATATCATCAATCTGAATCAGCCTGGAGGATTAGGGGTGGCCAGCACAGTCTTTTGCTACTCGCCTCCTTTCTACAGAGTGAATTCCAGTCAGTGGGGATTCAACATCTACATGAGGCTACTGGGAAATCTCATCCATTGCCACAGGGTGAGGTATCATCAGTATGTTGCTGATGATATATCTCTGCTCCTGGTGTGTTAAGTAATGCTGTGAACATTGTAGCCCAGTGCCTGGAAGATGGGAGAGTCTGAAAAGGGGATGATAACAGGCTTCAGCTGCAATTCTGGCAAGACTGAATGCTCAGCAGGCATGATTGTTGTAAGATTATACCATCTTTAGTGTTGAGATCCTCCTGTACTCAGAACTCCTGCTCAAAGAGCAAGTAACAGTCATATAGTTAGGAGACCTTTACATAGCTTTGTGTTGTGCACCAATTGAGCCTGTTTCTAGCTCTGCTTCTGGGTCCAATTCATGTTGCTGGATTATCTGAGGGACTGTCTCCTTTTAATTATATCTGTCTGGCAGAAGAGAAATGCTGTGGGTTCCAATTACCAGGGGATTTGGCAGGTCCCAAGCAGTGGGCCTTTTCTGCTGTGGCACTTACTTAATGGGACATTCTCTCCCCCCCCAAAGTGAGGTTAGGTCCATCTGTATCTGGAGTCCCAGGGGACCAATGAAATTCTTAAGATAGTTCCATTATTGTGGTTGACATTCAATCCTATGCCTTGTGTTTTTTATATTTTAATAATGACAGTTTTCATACATTTGTTGTTTTAATTAATTGTTCTAACCTGTCCAGAACATTTTTGTCAAATGGACAGCCATATAAATTTAATAAAATAAATGAATAAAAGGCACATCACAATCAACTATGAAATGCCTTCTGCTTATGGATCTAATGGCTGGCAGTTACTACAAAAATGGCTTTATGTTCAAGAATGAACATGATTGTGTATCTTTATTTATTCAATATAATTTCCTAAGAAATTCAATTTTGTTTTTATGGCAAAAAGTACTAATCAGGTGTGTTATCATTTTTTTCTCCATATGTTACTACAGTACAAATGTCTATTAATATTGCCGCCCAACACACAAAATCTATTGCTTGTGAAAACATTTGTACCATCAGTTTAACCCCTTAATCCTTTTTTTAGTAACAATATCCTTTAAAAATGGAGTGCCTGACTGATATCTTCCTGCAGTTCAAATATTTCTCAGTCCAGGCAGTAATTCCATAACTATTGGGTTGGTTCACCTATTCTGCCAAATAATTTTGTTTTGTCCTACTGTGAATGTATGAACATACCGGTAGCTGTTGTGATTTATAAACCAGAATTTATAGCATGTTCGGACTTTATATAATATGTAGCCGCCATAGGCAGCAGAATATTTGTTTTTTGTTTATTTCATTTATAAGGCTGTCTGTTTAATTAATACATGTTTTAAGGGCGACCAAATAGATATTCACAGATAATGCTAATACTAATAAAGATGCTGACACTATTACTTCTACCAGTAGAGAAAATCCTGCCCACTGTTAGCCCAAAGCCTCCCAAGCTTGTTAAGGGCAGACACTGATCCTCAAACATTTGCCCACTCCTGATCTGTTTTTTAAAATATGTGAATGGAGATGTGGGGGAGTTTGTTAGATAAATGGATTGTACAAAATAAGGGATGTTAAAACTCTTGTTATAATTCCTGTTTTACCTCTTCAGAAACTTTCATCTACCTGAGTTTTTTCCCCCAGAATTAAAGATTGACTAAGGAGTAAAGGATGGACAATGAGGTTACAGTAGCAGAAGTGCTTTTGATCCTTGCTATTTCCTTGGTTCAAAATATCAAATATCCAAATTTACTTTATATAGCAAAAGGGAAGACCTGGATTTCAATGAATGGAACTGTTGCCATCACATGTAATTTGGCAGTAAGAGGAGTCAGGGTTTCCCCCATCATATTTATCTCTAATTGAATGTTCAGTTGTTTGCTCAGGGAATGAAAAAGTATTTAGTTGAAATGGGAAGGAAAGGTAAACTTCATTTAATAAGTTATATGCCACCCACATCACCAAGGTGACTCTGGACAGTTTTCAAAGTGGCATTGCTTATTAGAAAGCAAATGTAGATACAGTACATTTAGCATCTGTTCTAAACTTACTAGAGCTCTTTTGGGGGAAAACACTATTTGACAGATTGCCTTTGCTACAGGTGTTATAGAAATGTCTTCTGCAGTATTCCAGCAAGATATTTATATAGGTAAGCAATGCCAGAGGTGATATTCCTATGGAGAGTCTCAATCATCCAGGTCATGGTTGTCACAAAGGTGCTTTTCTAAAGGCAACCAAGAAGCTGAAGAAACTTCTTGGATGAGAAGTGAACTGTTTTCAAGGGAGGAAACCAATAAAGTCCAGTTGCCTTTTGAAAAGCACCTTTGGCACATAGGTAGTATTGTGGCTAAGTGTTTCAATGTTCAATATTTTGCTAGGCAGTAGTCCTAGATTAAAGGCCATTTAAAGGTGATTTGAAATTTATTTGCTAGCATCCAGTTTTTAATTGTAGGTTCTTCTGCAATTTTATCTTCCCTTACCCTGCCTTAAAAATATAAATAAAATTGTGGAGTTAATAACATTTAAAGCTAATTATCACTTTTATGAGACAAGCACCATTGTAAATATCTGCTGTGAAGGGTATAATAAAATATAAATTTCTAGAAATTGCAATGACCAACAAAAGGGGGCTGTTCCTAATCCACTCTTTGAATCACTGCTATTCCTCATCTTAATTAGTCCCAGCATTCTAGAATCAATTATTTATAATTGATTTTATCATATGTCCCATATATATTAATTCATATATATATGTTACAAATAAATAATTCAATTAATACTATTTTCTACTATCCAAATAAAGTTGCATATGTAGTCAAGAGGAGCATTTTGTTGTAAAAAAGGATCAGAATATGAAAGGTAGGCGAGTACATAAACTCTTTTTCACGGTGCTTTTTTTCTTAAAAAAAAAAAAAGGTGCCAGAACTCACACATCATACAACCCACCTTGCCTACCCTACAAGGTTCCATCCCAAAAAGGTGCCGGAACTCTGTTCTGGGCGTTCTATGAGAAAAAAAGCCCTGCTTTTTCATATTGGAAGGTCTACATCAGGTAGGGAACCTTGCCTCTTTTATGATTTGTGGACTTCAATACCCAGAATTCCTAAACCAGCCATGCTGTCTCAGGAATTCTGGGAGTTGAAGTCCACAAGTCATAAAAGAGCTGAGTTGAAGTCCACAAGTCATAAAAGAGCGAAGGGTTCCCTACCCCTGGTCTACATGAAGGAATTACAAAATGTCGGTCATGGGGAAAGTTTGTTGCACTGCATTATCGGCCATGTTGTCAGGTTTATAATGATACAGACTACTTGGTGTGCACCTTCCCTGCACTTCATCTGCATCCACTGTACCTTTGTGGGGAACAAAACCTGGATGAAAAGCACATGAGACATCATAAGCAGATTTCTCGTTCCATTTTTTCTCCTGAAAGAAAGGGAAACGGTATCTCTATTTATGTGTGCATAAGACAGAGAGAGAGGGGGGGGGGATTATTGTGTCTCTACGTAGATTGGAGAGCAATTAACTTTACACTGAGGTGCCTTCCTTTACAATCAATTCATTTTAATCAATAAACTATTAAATATTAAAACGTTTTTTAGTCTTAGTCCTGCCCTTTTTGGAGTGAGAACTCTGAATAGTGTGCATGCCCACACACATCCATATGCATGCACATATGTATGTACATGTGTGCCAAATGTATTTGTTACAGAAAAAAAAATTCTAAGGAAGTTTTAAGTGAGAGTTGCCAAGCCTAGGTTGTCAGGCAGGGGTAGCTGGGGATTGTATGGGAATTTTTATTTGTTTGTTTCTTTGGAATATCTTCTTTAATTCAGAATTATGTTCCTAGTTGAAACTTTTGGATACTTTTAGGTGCTGCCTACACATATTGCACTACATCAGGGCTTTTCAACCAGTGGTACGGGAACCACCTGGTACATTGGCACCTGGCAGGTGGTACGCAACCATCCTAGAAAAGTGGTAGTGGGGCAGGGGAATGAGCTGAACCGGTGGTAGCACCGCACAAGCCTGAGCGAGAGACAGCTGACGCTGCAGAGCTGTCGGCTTAGCGGAAGCACCAGGATCAGTGCCACTTTCCAGCTGATCGGTGCTTCTTCGGGGCTGTCAGGGCTCAGCGGAAGTGCCAGGATCAGCGCCAGGCTCCAGCTGGAGCTCGGCGCTGATCCTGGCACTTCTGCTGAGCCCAGGAGAAGCGCCGATCAGCTGAAATGTTGCAGCATCTCCAGGGTCTTGTGATTTACATTCAGATGCTTGGCAACTGATTCATATTTATGATGGTCACAGCATCCCAGGGTCATGTGAAGTGACCAAAACCTGCTGCAACCACCCAGCAGGTGGGTGGAATAAAAACCAAACACCCCCACCCCACCTCCGCTGCCAATCACAAACAGAAATGCTCACAACAATGAAAACCTCAGACAGGAGGAAGAGCGCCGCTGGGTGGGCAGGCAGGTGTCTTGCTCGGCTGTGGCTTGGGGGGCACTTTTTTCAGTGCCATTGTAACTTCGAACAGTCACTAAGTGAACTATTGTAAGTCAAGGACTACCTGTACTTTATCACTTTTTTCCTTTTTTTTGTCATCAACGTTTTGACACCTTGACACCAACGACTGTTGGTACTCGGATATTGCCATATCCTAAAAGTGGTACAATGGGTGAAAAGGTTGAAAAGCCCTGCACTACATTACAGATGACTAGCCTGGAATTTACTGCAACATCAGTGATATGCCTATGACTGTCTTCTTCAGGAAAAGATATACAAAAGCATTTGTATAAAAGTACCACAACCGTCTGATCAAGTTCATCTGTTCAAATGCAAACAATTTAAATGGAAGAAAAAACTGGTATAAAAACATATGGTTCAGGCATGTAAAATAAAGGCACTACAAACTCTATAGAGTTAACAGCTTACAATGCCATTCCTTCAGAGATTTTGTTTTAAAACAGATGAAGGCATTGAAATAAAAACTCGGCTCTTCTTTCATGTAAAATGGCAGTTTGAAATGTCTGGTCAACTCTTGCCCATATGATTGTATTTTTCTGCTTGTCACCAGCACTGGAAAATTCTTTTATTTTGTTAGTCAGATTTTCGTGGGCCCCGCATAGAAAAGGCAGTTAATGGATTGTAAAATGCAATCACAATGGAAAGGTAAGGAATACAGGTAGTCCTCTGCTTACCACAAGTGAGCCCAACATTTCTGTTGCTAAGCAAGACAGTTGTTGAGTTTTGCTCCATTTTACCACCTTTCTTACAATAGTTGTTAAGCTAGTGGCATGGTTGTTAAGTAAATCTGGCTTCCCCATTGAGTTTGCTTGTAAAGAGGTCACAAGGGGATCACATGACCCTGGGACAATGCATAAATACGTGAGTCAGTTGTCAAGTGTTTGAATTTTGATTCTGTGACTATGGGGATGTTGCAAGTGTGAAAAATGGTCATAAGTCACTTTTTTCAATGCCATTGTCACTTCAAACTGGCACTAAATGAATGTTTCTATGTCAAGGACTATCTATATACCCATCTATAGGTTGGTTTTCTCTGTCTAAAACACTCCAGAAATAGAGCAGTCTGGAAGATCATGGACTAGTAGCTCCAAACAAGCCAGGAAAGTTGTCTCAGTCTCTTTAGCTAACAGGGAGCTAGACCTTGTTTTGTTGTGAAAGGGTGAGGCATAAATTTTATCAATACGTAAATACAATTATATTTGAAATGAAGGATAAGCTCTGCTCAGAAACAGATATACAATACACGGCTGCTCTTTAGACTGGAGAAATACAGTAAGAAAATACAGCAAAAATCTTATCTTACATTGCAGTCATTCTTTCTTTTGAATTCTGAGCTGATAAAATCAGATATTTTCTGTAGTGTAGAATCCTTTCCTCCTTCATCAATGCTTATCAGCAGTTACTCATATCCCAGTCCCACTTAGACCGCCTGCCTATCTAACCCTTTCAAAACTTGCATGCTTAGCTGCTAAATACCTCTCTTTCAAAACAGCTTCTTTGTTCCAATGCTTGAGGCTGAAGTGGCACACCTGCTATGAAAGAAAATGGCCTGTTTCAAAAGATTGCATGTCCCCTTGGTAGTTAAATGGTCAAGCAGGCCTTGGAAAAATCCCAGGTTCCTGAGCACACAGAGATCTAACTTCCCATGGTATCCCTGTTTTCTTTGGCGAAAGACAGATTTCTAGAAATTCAAAATGTGTTTCCAGATCTAAACAAATCCCATCCAAAGCCTCTGGATTATATCAGTAGTTCTCACTTGCCTACAGGTGAAAATAAGATTCTGCTTTAATATGATGAAGCTAAATTGTCTCCACTGTATGCAGCATTTGAAGCAATCTGTGAAAGGAGTTAGATAGTGTAGCTTGAGGCTATTGCAAGCAAGATATTTGACAGATTCATCTACAATTTGGGAGTGATGTCTAGAAGTAGTAATTTCCCACATTTTCTTACTTATTCTAATAGAATGGGGTAAACCTTGGACTGCTTACATGTAGGCTTCTGTTGGGGTGTGTGATTTAACAATTTGGGCTTCAGTTTAGAGGTGGCTAGAGCTGGGAATTTTCTAAGGCACAATCGCCTTAAAACAGAAGATGGGACTCTGAAGCTAGTAGGATCACAGATTCCTGTCCCATGTCTCTAGGACTTGGGGGGGGGGGGAAGCAGGTACATTTTAAGAGAGCTAAGTTGTTGAAGGAAAGGCTGACATCCTTCTTTATGAGGGCAAATGATGTAGTGTTATTTTCATACAGAGATCTGAACTGGATTCTGAGTAATGCTCTAAAGGGCAGAGCTGGTCACTCCATGGTGCTGGTGCTTGTAGTGGAACATCTGCACACAAGCCAGAGCTATGACTGTGTTTTACATGTGTCAACAGCAGGGGTGGTTACATGGAGGCCAATTCAAGCAGACTTCTTGATAGAAATGCAATTTGTACTTCGGTTTCAGTAAGTAATTGTAGAAAGAGAAGAGAGAAGCAGCATCAGTCAAAGAAGCAGAACTACCAAGGGCTTTTCTTGATTCCATAATCCAAGCCAGCAGAATGAATTCTGCCAACCAAGAGTTCTCAGTAGGACTTTGGAAAGAAATTATGTAAAAGCCCTTGATTTTTTTTTAAAAAAAACTGGGAGAGCCTGGAGACAGAGAAAAATAATCCTGAAAAGATCCCTATGGGAGAAGCCATTGGTTAGAGACTTGGAATGTGTTATAGAGCCAATGTGTTAATGGTTGACACAGTGTTTGCCAATGTTAGCAACTTTAAGATATGTGGACTGCAGTTCCCAGAATTCTGCAGCCACCCTGACTGGGGCATTCTGGGAGTTAAAGTCCATGTATCTTAAAGTTGTGAAGATTGGGAAACATTGGCTTAAAGTGTTCATTAAAGTGTTGGGCAGGGAGATGGCAGACAAGGTTCTAGTCCTCCCTCATCCCCAGAAACTCATTTGTAACTTTGGCTCAGTTGCTTTCCCACACAACAACTTCAAGGATTGTTATGAGGGGAAAAAAATAGGTCATGTACTATGCTTAGCTATACATAATTGCCAAATAAAAAAAAAAACAAGCTAAAAGTTGCTGACTTCTCCATTTTAATTCCCCTCCTCCTTCCAATCATGATCTAGAGTACAGCTGTTTTTAAGAAGAATTCCAGAAGCAGTGCTCTTTTCCATACTAATTGATCAATTGTAGTTATCTTTATATCTCAGAGGCCCATGCTCTGTCCTGGAAGAGGGGCCATTTTTCCATAGAAGAAGGCTAAATATTAAATCAGAGATCCATACCTAATTTATTTTCTATGAAGTAGAAGGGAGGAGTCTAGTGAAAGAAACCCCTCACAGAACATGGACATATGGGGAAAAGTTTTGTATTATCTTTATTTGTAATGGGTGGATTTGGGGAATTCTTTTGAACACAGACATCTATGTAGATTCTTTTGACACTGAAACTATTGAATATCACATGAGGTTCATTTTACAACTAAGGTCCAAATCTCCTTGGATACAACAAGAGGAGGCCTTTGACATTTGTTCAAATGGCTGTGATGACACTGACTCAAGAATCATTCTGCTTGTACAGGTCCCTTTCTCTCACTTTTGTGTAATAAAAATAGCATCCATCCACAGCATGCTGTTATCAGGATGTTGGTGGAAAGTAATTAAACGAGCAGTTGTAACAGAGCTCAAAGGGCCTGAGGAATGAGGGGTTTTAATCAAATCTGGAGGAGCAATTAATAAAGAACGTGTAACCCCTTAAGGGTGACTCTTCCTGGCAGATTAAACAGAATGAGGGTTATAGTTTGTGTCTGGGGCAAAGACAAGTTAGTGCAAGACGCTCCTGTGGTTTTTAAAATGAGGCTTAGCCTGTGTTGTTGGTGATAATAAGAGTTTGAGAATTGGGAGCTAGGAACTGAATCTTTCAGCATCAGTAGCAAAAGACATCCTGCTAAGAAGCAAATTTTTGTGTATGTATGATTTTGAGTCCATATTGACTTCTGGCAACCACACAAACAAGCCCAGCAGCTCTCTAGGCAAGCTTTTCAGAAGTGTGTGGTTAGCCATTGCCTTTTTGTTAGGGCTAAGAGAAAGTGACTGGCTCAAAGCCACCAAACTGGCTTTGTGTCTATGGCAAAATTAGAACTTGTGGTCTTGGAGTTTCTAGTCTGGTGCCTTTAACTGACTTTTAATAAGCAACTCTACAGTCTAATGTGTTAAAAAAAACAGACAACTTTTATGCTTGGAATTTTGGAAACTATAACATACAAAAACTTATTTTCTTCTTCTTTACAGTGGTGATATAAAATATGTTTTACAATCTGTTCAGTTGAGCCTTTTTCTAAAAAAAGATCAAGGCATTTGTGATATGGGGAAATGCTATGTACTGACTAGGGAAACTAAAGTTTTCAGCTAATGCAGTTTGTAACGGAGTTATGTATATTGATACAGAGATCATAGCATGGAAAACTAAGCCTGGAAAGCATGCCTGAGTTATCCTGCAGCATTTACTGTTGCATACAGAACCGAAAATATATCCAAGAGCTCTTTGATATGACCGCTCATGGATCAATCTTTGCAACTTCTGAAAGCCATAAAAGTTTTGTTATAGATAGTGATTGTTAGTTACTCTCTTTTCATTTGATTCACTTAAATTGCATAACTAATTTGGGATTTTCAGAAGTCTTTGCTTTTGAACCTAAGATAAATTTCAAACATACATTCTCTGTTTGATGACACTTCTGGAAAGGAAAACGCTTGATTTAAAACAAGCATTTTGAGGTAACTAACATTATTTTTTCCATTACCAGAGGCTTTCTCCTCATTATTCATCTTCTTGGCCTGGATAGAACATTTAGTAAAACAAAAATTGCAGAAGTACCTTAGGAGAGGCCTGCACAATTGTGGTCTTTCGACCTGAGCAGTATACTAGCTTGGTGCAATGGCTTACCCGGAGTTTGATGAACCTAATTTGGCTGCTTGAAAACATGGTGTGAGTTGTTTTCCGCTGATTGACAGCAGGAAGATACTGTGCCTCACCTATTTTCCTTTTTGCTGACATCTGATATCTATGAATCTCAGTGCCTTCTTCCAAGGGCTGACCTGAGATCACCTGGCTGGCTTTGTACCTATAGCAGGGCTATAACTCTCAGTCTCCTAGTTTGTAGCCGACTGCCTTAAGCATTTCACCAAACTAATTCTCATTGCATCTATAGTCCATCACAAAATAACAATTTATCAGAAGACAAACTGGTATTCTCTATGGATCTCTAGGATATTCCAAAAAATGACACAATCGGGAAGGATAGATAAGGGTAGATGTTTTAATTAAAAATAGAAGTTTTTTAAAATTCTAGACAAGCTTGAGCAGTGGGTTGAAGCAAATAAGATGGAATTTTACAGAGAGAAATGTAAAGTTATACACTTGGGTGGGAAAAAGATAAGCCAATAATCTATGACTGGGTGACTTGGCTATCTTATATGGGAGAAGATTTGTGTATTTCATCAACCCACAAGTTAAACAGTCAGCTGTATGATGCAGCTGCTAAAAAGGCAAATGCTATTGAGGTTCATTAACAGGAATATAAGACCAGACTATGGGAAGTGATTGTTTTATTCTCCTCTTCCTTGACCAGATTCCATTGAACCATTCTGACAGCAATGGACTCCTCAGTTCAAAAAGAATAGTGATAGATACAGCAAGTTCAGGAGAGGCCCATTGAGATAGTGAAGAGTCTGGAAATCAAGCCTTACAGAGAACAGTTAAAGCATCTGAGAATTGAATAGGTTGAAATGGTGAATTCTCCTTCATTAAAAAAAACAACCAAAAAACAACCCTACAATGCTCCATCAAATATTACATATCAATCAAAATCAACTAATCATTTGAGTTTAGAATGGGTAGCCAATAGGTGACTTGGTAAAACTTTCCCCTGCAATAAGGTCTAAGACTGTGCCCCCCACAGACAAGCTGGATGGTCATCTATCAGAGATATTTTAGTGAATGCTGCAGATGAGACTAAGTTTCTTTCTAACTTTGATTCTGTGATTTTAACCCTTAATTCCATTTACCTTTGTCTATCTTTTTCTTTTTTGGTCAAGTTGGTACATTTATGGAAAGAACATTCAACTGTTTATTTTCTATGAAAGCCTGGACTGCCTTTGTGAAAATAAAGAATGGTGCTTTGCGTTAAGGCAGTCCTGCAATTCCTTTGCAGATTATGATAGGCAACCCGATACCCGCTGGTTGGGTTGGGGATCCCAAAGGTAGAAGATTAAAATAGCACATTTATTTGTCTTGGAAGTCAATATAGGTTTTGTTACAGCTCCCTAAAGCTAAAGGGCAGTACAAAGACTTTACTGGTGTGTTATGTATAGTCAGATTCTAGAGGCCTTGAAATTGTATATGCTATATATGCTTCTACAAATGTTTATAGGCTTCAGTGCTCCCATTCATGCTCTTTTTTTAATTAAAAAAGCAAGATTAGTTGCTTTCTGAACCAGGTGTCATGGTTCCAATAGAGCCAAATAAATCAGGACTCCAAGGCTAGAGGCTTCCTCAAAGAACATGTTTATTGGATACAAAATATCGCCATGATCAAAAGTGAAACCAAGTCTGAAAGTCCCCCTAAAGAGTTACACTATTACAAGTTAAACTTCCCACCCCAGTACTATGCAATCATCCACGTTCCCCAATAGAATAAGTTGGTGGGCTTTCTAACAAAACGCCCAACCCTCTAACATAACCAATAGAATGGCCTTGGTTCCCACAGGACACTTTATTGTTTAGATTAACAAAATCCTCTGCATCCCCTCCCATTCATGTGGCAACCTAGAATGAGCAAGATGGCTTCAGCCAGGTTCATTGTAGAGTTGACACCAGGCTTTTCTGATTAGCCAATTGCCCAGGAGTTAGATTGTATTTCACATTCTGGTTGTCTATAAAAAGAGTAACATACAAGTCTTGCTGATAATATTGTGACCAGGAGTGGATATAAAGAGGGATGCTGGCATTGCTGTCTGCTTCCTTTTCTGTTTTAATAATGAAGAGTAACTGATAAACTTTTGGGTAAATAAGACAAACATTGGCTCCCAGAAAATTGTTGAAAATATTGGCTCCCAGAAAATTGTTGAAATCAATTTCTCAAAAATATTAAATGCATGGAACAGATAAATATATATTTCTAACTGTCTTCTGGAGAGATCTACATTAGAAACAAAATAAATACATCGTAACTGAGAAACATGTATATATTTTGAGTCTTTCATCCTTATCGATCTTTCATCCATAATGAAACTATTTTAGATATATCTAGTGGAAATTGGTGGCAGTCAGTAGCTCTGTTTTCATGAAAGGAGAGAAGGAACACAAATATTATAGAACAATGAAGTGAGAGACTCCATTTCTTAGCTGTATACATTCACTGAATGTCTGTCTAATTTCTACATAGATGAGGCTCTGTCCATATGGCCAGGAACTATGGAAAACAGATTTCTAAATTGAAGAAACATGATAGTGAAGTTGAAACTGAGTATGAAAACATAATTTGGCTTGTTGATTTTGGTGTATTGGGCCAGGAAGTTGCTGTGATTTATAAAAGTTAATGGTTTAGCGTGACTATATTTTTTCTGATATTCATTGAATACCCTTGGCTTGGTTATTATCTCACAGACATGATGTCACACACACACACACAAACACACCATTGAAATCTAAAATGAAGCAAAGTTGATTGCCACATACTTTGGGAAAGGTTGAGAAGATACAGTTGTTATACTTTCAAGAGATATATGTTGGGAAAGTATTCATACTGGCACAGGTGTGCATTCAGCAACTGTTAGTCTTCTGTTTCACACTACTCTAGTCTATGGTGTGGATTCTATGTTCCTTTCAGCCATTCCCATACTCATGATATTTCCTTTCTTCTCTTTTAGAAACATCAGTTCTTCTTAGCTGATGTTCAGGCGTAGGCTCCTCTGAGTTGGAAACTGATCTAACAGACCCAGAATTTAATTTTCTAGACTCAGGAATGATTCAGTGAAATACTGAGAAAATTGAAAGCACAAAAAACGTGCTTTCTTTTCCCTCTGCTTTGATCAGCAACCTCAAAGAAGTAGCAGGGTGTCTCCAATCATTGACCTTGGACTTAGAAAGAACCTTGGTGTTTGACCTGTATTTCATTGACCCTTTTAGGCCCACTGAAGGTATTTGCCTTTAACTGTGATTAAAATTATTTTAATTCATGAGCAAAGTAAATTTGCATTTTGTTCTTTTTTCCTCCTCCCTATATAAAACTACTTAATTTGTATGAGGTTTTCTGTATCTTTGTTGACATTCCTCCGTACTATCTTATCTCTTCAGAAAGAGATGTCAAATTTTCATGTCTAAAATTCAGTTGTAATGTTCAGACAGATCCTTTTCTGATAATTCCTGAATCAGTCCTTAGGTGATTTCAGCATGAACTATTTCAGTTGGAGAATGCATGTATATTATTTTATTGAAATTTAGCTATTTCATTTCAGCACCATTTCAGGTTTTATAGCACTAAAAAGTGGGTTGAACTTCCCCCATGCTAGTGCCCTAGCAGCCTAACTGATATGCAGACTGATCATAACACAATTATGCTGGCAGGTGATGATGGGAGCTCTAATATATAATATATGTAGAAGAAGATGGGTTGGGGAAAACTATAGTATTTTCTAAGTGTTGTGAAGGATTATGTATTTGAGGCAAGTACAATATTAGGCCAAAACTACCACATGCAGATTAAAAAGCGCCTCCCCCCCTCTCAATAGTCACTAAAGTAAAATGTCTAGATGTGATAGGGAGAATTTCACAGGGGGTAATCATATTTGCTGTAATTGTCTACAGTAAAATAACTACCTTATCACGGTCCTGCATACTTTCTGGAGTGTAAACCTTACCACATTATTTAAAGGTCAAGTGGAGATTTCAGTTAAAAAAAAAGTATGCTTCCCTTGAAATAGCAGAACAAGCTGAAGGAATGATAACATAATTATGAATTCTAGAATACTTTCAATGCTAACTTAATAATTGCATTGAAATCATGTTGTGTAGTCCATGGAGAACAATTGGGGTGGTAGACAAAGAGTCCTCTGCCTCACCTTTTTTCAGTGCTGCCATCTGTTTCACAAAGGCAGTGGTGTTTTCTTCTGGCAGAAGCAATGAAGTATTCTTTTCAACAGCTGGTTGTCATAACACCCCTTCCCAATTACCTATATCAAAGGAGAATTGAATGTTTAAAAGATGGTTGGTAACCATAATTCCTTCCCCTTAGTACTAACACCTTAATGTTGTAACATACAGTAGTATTAAACAGAGAGAGTTGGTGTTGGGAAATAATTGCCTTGAGTTGCCAAGAAGTGCATCTCTGTTTCAGCCAAGACCCTTTTTAAATTATATTAAATTAAATGTATATAATTTATGCACTGGCAATAACAAAAAAAACTGGAAAATGCATTATATCAAATTATAAAAAAGATCAAGAACTGATGATAAGTCCAGGTAACAGCACCCATACCCCTAAATAAATCCAACAGGACGCCATCCACCCTAACTCAAGGTATAGGACAGGGGTCTTCAAACTTGGCCCTTTTATGACTTGTGGAACTTCAACTCCCAGAATTCTTCAGCCAGCATCACCCAGGCTTTGCAGAATGCCTTCAGGATGGGAGCTACATGGAAGTCGGGGGGAATCTCATTCCATAGTGCTGGTACCATGCCAGAGTGGGTGCACTTCTTTTTTTTTTTTTAACACCCTGCTTCTGAATTTTTCACTTTTTCTTCCTCAATAACCAATGAATAAGGTGCTGAAACTGAGTGAATTATTTTCAATTGTCTGATGGTAAATGGGGAAAAAGAGGAAGCACTGGGAATTTCACATATGAATAAGAACTGCAGCTTGAAAGTCTCTGAAGTAAGATTTTATTTAACACTAGCCCTTGTCCCCCAGGTGACTCGTGTGCCAGTGGAAAGCTGTGAGCAGTATGCAACATGTGCACTGTGCCTGGGCTCTAGAGATCCTCACTGTGGTTGGTGTGTCCTACATAACATGTAAGTATGCTGAATTGTCTCTTGGTTTGGTTTGACTTGGCTTGGTTTGGTTTGGTTTGATTTGATGGTGTCTCCTGATTCTTATTCCCCATACTCCTTTATTTATATATAAAAACTCTGTTCCACTGTTGAAGCTTACTTCTGACATTTTGAATGCTTATAAATCTGTTACAGTAGTACCATTAATCTTTTATTTAGTAACAGGGTCATGTACAAAAAGGAATATGGGAGCTCAGGGTTGAGTTGAGGGGTCGTTCATGCTCTCTGAGCTTGGTTGTTTTCTTGTGAAAGTTTCATTACCCAGCTAGGTAATATCATCAATGTTAGCACAGTCCTAACACTGATAATGTTACATAGTTGGGTAATAAAACACCTGCAAGAAAATAACTAAGCTCAGAGAGCACAAAGCATCCTCATGTAATGTTAAGTTTAGAGATTGAAATAGTTTTTTGCTCATGTTATATTGATAAACAGTTTTTCTTATTTCTTATTTTAATCACTATGATTTGCATTTTTACTGTATTATCACTAATATAATTTTAATTTCATTTTCACCAATAAAAATAAAAAATGTATTAATATTACATTCTGTAACACCTTACTATCATAGTTCCTACTATCGAGCATATGTCAGCATGAAATACATGATGCAGAACCCTTTGAAGAGTATAAATAAGAGAAAGTAGCAAAAGATGACCGTATTAGTTAAACTTAAATTAAATCAGAAAACAATCCGTTAAAACAATATGTGCTAAGGTAAGAAGGACCCATAAAAGAAAGGGAAAATGGTAGAAGAAATGGAGCTGAACAAGACAGGAGGCCTTGATAAGAGGTGAGTTTGGAGTAGTCACAATGCTGCTATGAGATCTAATTACTCAAAAACAAGAGACTATTGAACATGAAATGATGAAGAAACAGCCAGAGAAGGAATTCATTTCTAGATCTGCTTATGGGCTTTTGGTAGCACTTGGTTAACGTCTATAAAAAATAAAAAGGAGGACGCTGTGGAGTTTTGCTGTCTAATGGAACTCAGGAAAAATGCTATTTTTTTAGTGCAGCACTGCTCTCTTCGTGTTTATATAATACTGAGTTTATGGAGTTATTATAAGATTGCAATAATAATATTGAAGTGCTGTGCATACTCATAAAAGTGCTATAACTAAAATAAGGATAAGGATGCCATTATCATTTGATTTTGTAATGTTTGGAAAATTACTTGTTTTGCTTGAGTGAATAGGCTTGTCATGTATATTCAACCTTGAATCTCCTATGGTAGGGCACCGCAGCAAATTTTCATAGGGGTTAAAAATTCTGCCCATTGTAGTTGTCAGGAACCCCTTATCCTACTGATTTGCATGAATGTGGAAACCAGCACAGTGGGGAATAGAGCAAAGAATTGCTGGTAGGCTTCACCTGTTTATTTCAAGCTGAGAGAAGTAAACCTCAATGTCTGGTATGTATATTTAGTCTCCTCTTGCCTCTGTGGTAAATGCTTTATGCTATAAAGCTGATTGATGGCAGCCAGCTCTGAGTTGCCAGTTGTCTACTGCATTGGCAGCTTCTGATGTGTGGGAGGTAAGGACTCAATTTTCTACTTACTATCTTGAAACACAGCAGGAGTCACCCTCATTCCAGCATAGATTGACACAGACTGTGCATTTCCCCAAAATAGTTTGCTGTCCTGAGACCAGTTGTCCATGGTTTATTTATTTAGCGAGGATGTGCAGCAACTTAACAGTGATATATACCCACACGTAGATCCCTATGCATATATAATGAGTTTAGACATTGAATTACTTGTAGTGATGGGAAATGGGAGGGTGGTGGGAGTAATGGCATTAATGTAGCACATTTAGTTCTTTCTGCTTGAAAATATTTTATTTCGTCTATAGTTTAAAGAAATTTTCCTAATGACTTTATGAATGCAATTTGATTGCTCAGCATGAAATGTCAATACTTGTAGCTATCAAATGTTTCCAGTTATATTGGTTGATGCATCAAATGCAGGTACCACAATGCTTCTTGTTTGCCATACTGGCAAAGTTAAGATTCTTCAGTTGAAAGTGGCTTAAACCGGGGCAGTGCTGAGATGCCAATCCAGGAACATTTGGCAACAGGGAATATTCTTGAGAATCAGCTCTAGCCCTGTTTTAGCTGCAGAGGAATAGTATGAAGAAGACATAATTTTTTAAAACTCATTAATCTGGTTTTCTTTGAAGATCATGTGCATCTGCTGCTACTGATCAAAACTACCTTACAATTCAATGTCTTTAACTCAGGAACTGGGCCTTTCGTATAGGGTTACTAATGAAAGCATAAGAGAGTAGGGGCAAAACAATAATTGAAAGACATTAAAAGGGTGATTTTCTTTGGGCTTGAGGGGGCAAAGTTGTTAGAAGCTACAGAGTCCTGACTGTTTAGCCATGTGGAGCATTTTAATTAAAATTCAAAGACATCTCTTTCCCTGAAGCATCCCAAGGATATAGGTGGAATGTTGTAGTGGCTCAGAAACTCCATTGTGCAGTGTCATGCTGGCACTTGCTAGGGAGATAAATCATTGAGATTACTAAGACCTTGAAAGGTGCATGTGTATCTGCTTATACTGTATTGCCCTCTGCTTAATTAAATGCGTTCTATAATGAAATAATGTTATCACAAATGCAGGGAGGAGAAGTTGAAGAAACCCATTTAAACTTATTAATGGAGGCAGAATACCTGGATAGAACAGTGCTATGGGGGCAGCGGAGTGGCTGCCTTTGGTGAAATAGATGAATATTTGCAGCTACTTATTTGAATTGCTTGGAGTTGCTTAATCGAGAGCATAAATGAGTGTGATGAACTGTTAGGCTCAAAGGAAATTGAAGCAGGACTCCAGCTCCACTAAAGCCACAATACATGAGATGGGAAGAGCATAGAATTGATTAGGGTAGGATGTTAAAGGATAAGCCCTACAGAAATTTTAAAAAGGATCTAAAAATGCCCAGGTATAATGTTGCATCATCAGTGTCATACAGATAGTGAGAACTGAATCACAAAATTCCCAGCTTGAATTTTGATTCTGCCATGAACTTGCTGATCTTTACAAAACCACTGTATGACAAGTCACAGAACAGGACAGAGTCTCAATGTTACTCTTTCTTATTCTTACCTACTAGGTAAGAACTTAACTAGTAAGTTACTCTTATTGTTGACTTCTTCCACTTGTGTAGTGAAGAAAGCAGTTTTGACTGTTATATTTTAAGGAGAATGTTAATGATCTAAGATATGTCTGGAGGATGATGATGAATATGTTGAAAGATTGTAAGCATTGCATATGCTTATTCTTTTTATACATACTTTATTTTCTAATTTTACAATCATGAGTACTTAATAAACAACATGTTGTCTGGATCCATTGGTAATTCAGTGGCATATATTAACTTTCTCAGTGTAGTTCCAATACTACACTATCCAGTGCTTTCTTGATCCTATCTTCTTCCGGTGGTATGCAGTTTTCCACACTGGGCAAATACAATTTTTGTCACTGTTAATACAAATACAATTAAATATAGACATCTTCATCACATTTTTCTGGTATTATACATAATATCGATAGTGTCAGTTTATAATATCTTTTCTAGCCAGAACATATCTCAATTGCATTTGCACTTAAAATCCATTTATTCAATCAATATCCTGTTCAATCAATATTAAAATTTTAATTTCCCATCAGTGTTCAAAATATCTCTATCAATTTTCTCAATACATTATATTTGGGTAACCAAAAGCTTCTCATATTCAAACCGTTTTAGAATTTTTATATTTCCCATCTCACAACAAAGTATAATATTCTAATTACAAATCCTATCCTTCTGATTATAATACTTTTATTTCTAACAGTTATCTTTTTCTTAACCATATTCAAACATCTGTTTAATAGTATAAAATCCCATCTAATAGGTCAAAACCCTGTATTTTCTTCAGTCTTGCTCTAGCTTTCTTCCTTTGCCAAATAACTTTCCAAGTCAGTACATTTGTATCATCAAGTAATTCTTCCTCTGCTTTTGTATATATTGTTTGGAATGAGGAAGAGAATTTGATTGAAATATTTTTGGAAGAACGCTCAACCCATTTATATTCTTTAAACATCCTCTATCCTTCTCCTTCAGTTTTTCTTTTCATTTGTTTGTCAATATTCAGCATTTCTCCTAACAGCTTTATCATCTGTTCGATCAGCTCTTCTTCCTTATCCTCAAATGTGTTGAGATATCTTTTTCATTTCTGGTGTTATCACTGCATCTTCTAATTTTTCATTTGTCTGTATCTATCTGTTAATTCCTTCCTTTAGGTCCTCCATCTTTGGATCCGTTTCTTCTAATTTTCCTACTGTTTCTGGGTTACTAGTTCCCTCTTTGTAGTCATTGTCTGGATTTGTAAGTTTAGGTTATAAAATTGTTCTTTTATCTCATTGGCATTATTTTTAGTCTCATCCTGAAATCAATCTTGAATTGATTTCAGCATAGAAAGAATTTATTTCTGAGATTCATTAACATATTTTTTGTTGGTATATCAAGCTGGGAGCTTCGGAGACAAGTGTTAAAGATGTTTTTTTTACATTTGAGACTAAGTATGAAAACCCATTTTGTTTTTGTATGTAGTCTTTATAGTCCAATAAGGTCCCCAACACAGATAGGCAGCCCAAGAGGTTTTTTTTCCCTTTTCCCAGCTGCAGTCTGAAAAAGTGAAAGTTTCCAGGAACAACAAAGAGTCTTACCTAAGTCCGGGCTTCAAGCCAAGTTTCCTTTAAGCATAATAAATTTTAGTTTTGTAATTCGCCACTAGATGTCATTGACACCGTCTTCCAGTTTTCCAAATACAAGCCTATTTTACAGACTTTCAAATAACTTTTCTAAAAAAAAGGCTAAAAGGTACTTTTAGTCCCAAATTTCAAAGCTATATATCTGTATTAATTCCAAATTGATCTTGTAGTTTTCTCTATTTTCCCCCAAAGCAATTAATTCGCTGCTTTTCTTTTTCTGAGGGAACGGGGCAAAACCTTCCCCCCTCTCTCTCCTCGGGGAGGATTCTTTGCTTTGGGCATTTTTTTTCCAGGAGAGCTTTATTAAGGTCATAAAAAGAGGATAAAGTCTCACCCAGTTCCATCCACATTGCTCAAAAATTGCTAGTTAGTTCTTATCTTCAGTTGTCAGCAGCTTCTGACTGTCCACACAAATGTAGCTAGTCTTTCCCCTGCCAGTTTGGAGGGCTTCCTCGGATCCAGCAGAAGGGCTGCCGGCCCTCTGCGGTTGATGAGGGTCCCCTCCTTTGTTGCCTCTCTGGGTGACTTTCAACCCTTTTTAGGGTCCCCAGCGGGGCAAAATCGAACATGGAAGACGGAGCCCCATCTTCCTCATCCGTTATACCACGACACCTAACTGGAAGTCAGCATTGCATATCCTTATTCTGAGAAGACATAATTCAGGGTATCATGGTATCCATCTTTGCATATTTGAAAAACTGTTACAAAGATGAAGGAGCTTGTTGTTTATAATATCCAGACCAACTAGTTCAAATTACAAGACATTTTGTAATTTAACATTTAAAAATGTTCTCTTAGCTTTTAGATAACCAATAGGTTTGATAATGGAATGAATTATCTTTCCTTCTTTTTTTAAAAAAATAAAGGTCTGATAAGCTAATATAGTTCTAAAGGATTTCTTCCATAATTATCATATTGGATGAAATACACATTGAAACTATTTCCTATTCTATGACTTACCATGTAGTGGTTTTGTAAAGATCAAATGCAAAAGCATATGAAACTCACTGCACTCTTGCAAGCATTTGTACAAACACTGAATATTAAAAAGCTGTTCAGCACAGTAAGTATTTGTTACATTATTGTGTTACATCATTAATAATCCATACACAATTGCAGATGAAATTAAAATCCCATCATAAAGATAGTGATTTAAACTTTAAGGAGTAATAACATCTAGGTTGGGAAAAATTGAATTTAATTAAGCAAGCAAACCAAAACAGAAGAATAAGACTTGTTCTCACAATTCACATTTTATTGCGGTAAAACATAAATTTTAATAACCTTCTAAGAGTAGACTTTTGTACTATCATTAAGGCTTTCTCTGAGAAAATATAACACTGTTTGTAAAATGTTTCATTTACTCCTTTCTCATTAAGATTAATTTTAATGTTAGTAAAATAATGCATAAAACCCATCATTGCATGCCATCGTGACCTAGGCGCTGGTTTACTTACAAACATGGATGTGGGTTCAAGAGCAAAATATAATATACAAAAATAACTTGAATTACCAAAGAAATATTTCAGTGACTATTTGAATGAGAAGTTTCAGTACATATTGTGAAGCATGTTTTCAATTGATAACATTTATGGTCTCTTTTATTATTTGTGTAATGTAGGAATAGCATTAAGGGCTTTCTCATTTATTTAAGCAATTTTTATTCCATTTCAATTGTAACTGACAAAGCAGTTACGAAAGGTGGACTAGAATTTAAATAAAACTAAAATGAACTAGCAAATGAAAATAAAATAGGTCTTTGCATGCCGTTAGTCAT
Source organism: Bothrops alternatus (assembly GCA_034064705.1). NCBI lineage: Eukaryota > Metazoa > Chordata > Lepidosauria > Squamata > Viperidae > Bothrops > Bothrops alternatus. The sequence continues at coordinate 14,001,484 of JARGCV010000007.1, read as the reverse complement.
CAATGTAGCAACATAATGAGAACATTGTTAGTTGTAGCTAAAGATTACCACAGTCTTATAGATATTGTTTTTTGCTGTTTCACAGCTGTTCTCGGAAGGAGCATTGTGATCGAGCTGATGAACACCAGCGTTTTGCCTCAGATCTGCACCAGTGTGTTCAACTTACCGTTCAGCCTAAGAATATATCAGTCACCATGTCAGAAGTCCCGGTGGGTCATTTTACTTTAAATTCCATATAGTTTTGTTAACTATGTCAGTATATTTTTTTAGGATGGTGAAGTATGAAGGTTTTATTGTAGACCCCCTTTTTTAAAACAACTAATAGATCACTGATTTTTTTTCCTGTATGTCATTCTGTCAGCTGGTTTTGCAAGCCTGGAATGTTCCTGATCTCCTGGCTGGTGTGAATTGTTCCTTTGAAGATTTCACTGAATCTGAAAGCCGCATTGAAGACGGCAGAATCTACTGTAGTTCTCCATCTACAAAAGATGTCATACCTATTACCAGAGGACAAGGTGAGTTAATATCACATCATCATCCTGCAGCAGTTAAATATAGAATAAACTCAATGTACTTAGGGAACTGAATTTTTTAACAAGTATTTAAGTAATACAAAAGTTGAGCCAGTCTATGTAGTTTATTGTTAGGATGGAAACATGGAATATATTATGTAATCTGTTTTAAAATGCTTAAAATTGTGTCTTCTGTTTTTACAGTGTTTCTGTAAATATCTGTAGATATTTATAATCTCACAGTTTTGAACCTGGGTGCATTTTCACCTACTTATACGAAGTAGAACCACAATAAATACCGATAACTTTTGTGTAGCTATCTATACTTGTAATATTCTATTACAAAATCCTTCTCTCTGGGGTCAGAATTGTTCAATTTTGGTAACCTGAAGATGTGTATACTTCAACAACCACTTGAACTCCCATTTTCTCCAGCATGTGGATTACGAATCCACTATTGATGGGTTTATATCCAGCTCCGCTGCCCATAGACTAGGACCAAATCTCTTAGCTCCGCCTCCAACCGGGACTTCCTGTCCTCCCAACCGGGCTTCCTGTCTCCCAGTTTTTTCCTAGTCTTCAGCCCGTCAACAGCTCTTCGAGCTAGGCTCCTGAATAGGATCGAGTTTTAGCAAGTTAGGTTAAAGGTTTCTTTTTAAAAGATATTTGGAAAGGAAAGTTAGCTTAGAATCTTTTAGTCTCCAAGAACAATCAGCAGAAAGGATTCAAAGGAGCCGGTCCAGGGACCTCCCCACGGTCCTTCGGGACCACGCGGTGGGAGCAGGAAGGAGTATCGCTCCGGCACGGATCTACGGCCTGAATCCTCTCTGCAGAAGAAGATTTCCCCCCCGAGAGGCACCCCAGCTCCAGCGGAGACGAGGACTCCTGCGGAGGACGATCACAGGATTCCGTGACATCCAAATCGCAAGTGGGGTTTGCGGTGGGGGGGGAGGAAAGCGCCGCTGAGCCATTAGGCCAGCACTTGGCGCGGAGCCCCAGAGCGGCCGCGAGGGCAGCGAGTCGGGGGTCTTGGGCGGCCATTAAGGACCGCGTGGAAGGAGGCAGCCGCCATTTTGGGCCATCGGCCTCCGGATTTGGCGCGAGGGGCCATTTTGGAAAAGGGGCGGTCCCATCCAAGGGCGGCAAGGTCGGCCATTTTTACGCAGGCCCGAGTCACCGGGGCAGGCCGGAGAGCCGAGCAAGGTGGGGGGGCTTTAGGCGCCGCAATTTATTGCAGACGGTGGGGACAACAGTCGCAGCCTTAAGCAACAGCAAGCCCAGCCACCCTAGAGCCTGCTGAGTCAGGCCGAGAAAGGGAGTTTTGGAAGTGTGTGAGTGATCTTGGGGGGTTTATTTCCTTTAAACCCCAGGGATAATCAGCCTCGCAGACCTACCCAGAGAGAGTCTGCCTGCCTGTCTCCGCCAGTGCTTCTGTGCAGAAGGGGGCCTTGCCCCACCTGCCTGTGGAGCTAAGCCTCCCATTTACTCCCGCTTGTCTGGAGATTTCTGTAAGTCTCCCAGACGCACAATGGCAGACAGCGCGTCGCCTCAGGTGTACCAAGGCTCAAGCCCCTCCCCTCCCTCCCCAAAACGCAAGGCCATGGATCCGGAAATGGGGGGGGGCAAGAAGAAGGCAAAAACAAAGCACCTAAACAAAGAGCCATCGAAGGCAGCCGAGCGACAGGCCTTAAGACGGCACCAGGTGCTAGAGAGAGAATGTGCCAAGGCCCAGAGACTCCAGGCCAGAGAGACCGAACAGGCTGATTTTTCCCAATCCACACCTTCCACACCAGAACATGCTGATCCCACAGACACGCAGAGGGAACAGGAAATCCCAGACCTACCAGGAGGGTGGTCTGAACAATTACAAGCATTTATGCAGAAGGCATTTGATAAGTTTATGGCTACTAAACTTTCCTCTTCTCCTCAGGAGCACAGCAATCAGCTGTGTAATATTCTATTACAAAATCCTTCTCTCTGGGGTCAGAATTGTTCAATTTTGGTAACCTGAAGATGTGTATACTTCAACAACCACTTGAACTCCCATTTTCCCAATGCTGTCTGAGAAATTTTGGGAGGTGAAGTCCACACAACTTCAATCTGCCATGGTTGAGAAAGATGCTCTGACTCAGGAATTCTGGCAGTTGAAGTCCATGAGTCATAAAAGAGCCACGGTTGCCTACCCCTGCTCTAGATAATAAAAAGCACTGTCTAAAAATATGTTGTTTCTATCCCTACATGGGAGGCAGATAATTTAGTCTTCAGTTCAGATAGTATAATCTAGGCTGATCTCAGATACTCGGGTTGTTTTTGCTATAGAGAAATCTAAATCCTTTAAGATATAACATATTGGCCTGAGAGAGAGGTAACACGGAAAATGTCAAATATAAATTCTGCAGTAGCCAGTTAAAGATCTATTATCATAGTCTTTCATCAGCTTTTTTAAGTTTTGTACTAAGCAAAATTACTTACTCTCTAAATCATTAAAGCTATCAAGAAAGAAGAAAAGTGATTTAGATGGATCATGTTCTTCCATGATTAATGTTTTCTTATGTCATTGGTATTCACTGAGACTATTTCTTAATTCAGTCAGAACTATTTATTCCAACCTGGTCAAATTAAGAAGTCTTTATTTTCACAGATGTCCATGCCAGTCACCAAACTGTTGATTTCTGATCTGTATGTTTGCTTTCTTCTAGGTGATAAGCGAGTGGTAAAGCTCTATCTTAAGTCCAAAGAGACAGGGAAGAAGTTTGCATCTGTGGATTTTGTATTTTACAACTGTAGTGTTCACCAATCGTAAGTAACCTAAAATACATGTTATTCTGAATTTTTTTTGGACTCGCTCCAAAAGAAGACTGTGAATAGTATATAGTAAAAGTAATCAAATGAGGGGAAAGCAGAGACTGTTTCCAGGGTTGACATATTTATTTTAAGGAAAATTATACCATTACTTGGCTGATAAAAGTATGGTTTGGCCCAAAAACAAGGCAACCAAAGCTGCATGTATATACTTTCATAAGAAATGATTTAATTATAACAATTTGTTGATTCTATAGAGATTGTTATATACATTTCCTTCAGTTAGTTTGTATTTATAATGTTCTGTGAGTGATGTTGTGAAATTTGGTTTGCAGAACTCTTACCAGTATTACATAGACTTAGAACATAAATTGAAAAGTTAATGGGGAAAATGCCTTAATTCTTGGAAGAACGCAGCTTTCTCTGTAGATGCAGATTCATGATTGTTAGTTAGCATTATTTGAACTTGGTGCATCTATAAACTCCTGCACTGAGGGAGTCAAGCTATTCTCCAAAGCACCTGAAGGCAGGACAAGAAGCAATGGGTAGAAACTAATCAAAGAGAGAAGCAATCTAGAACTAAGGAGAAATTTCCTGGCAGTTAAACAATTAACCAGTGGAACAACCTGCTTCCAGAACTTGTGAATACTCCAACACTGGAAGTTTTAAAGAAGAGATTGGACAGCCATTTGTCTGAAATGGTATAGTTTCTCCTGCTTGAGCAGGGAGCTAGACTAGATAGAAGACCTCCAAAGTCTCTTCCAGATTCTGTTCTGTTCTGTTCTATTCTATTCTATTCTATTCTATTCTATTCTATTCTATTCTATTCTATTCTATTCTATTCTATTCTATTCTATTCCATTCCATTCCATTCCATTCCATTCCATTCCATTCCATTCCATTCCATTCCATTCCATTCCATTCCATTCCATTCCATTCCAATCCAATCCAATGCAGTTACAATGCAGTATTACAGGCTAATTCTGCTGATTGTCAGCAGTTCTATTCTTACTGCTCAAGGTTGACTCAGCCTTCCATCCTTCCAAGGTCAATAAGATGAGGACCTAGATCAGGCCTCCCGGGAGCCAATGTACAATTTTGTGGTAGCCAACTATGTTGAAATGCATTCTTAGCTCCACAAGGCCGTCTTAGCTCCACAAGGCCATCTGGAAACAGTAAGGGACCAGCCCCTGCCACATTGGCCCCACCCCCTGGGTGCGCGCTGGGGAGGTATCACCCTTTGTGAGGAATGAAGAAATGCACCATTGTCTGGAAGTGGCCAGCAAATGGCCCTCGCCTACTTAACATATTTGGTTTCAGCCTGCAGTGGGGCGCTGTCCTCACAGCACCGAGAGGCTGAGCCAGGTGGCGCAAATCCAAAAAAAAGCATGATGCCGCTCAGCCCCCAGCCTGCCTGATTTTGGCAGGCAGTGGGGCGCTCTCCTTACAGTGCTGAGAGGCTGAGCCAAGCGGCGGAAATTCAAAAAGAAGTGTGCCGCCACTCAGCCCCCAGCCTGCCTGATTTCAGCAAGGTAGCAAGGTGCAAAGCTGGCGAGCTTCACACAGCCCAGCTCAGCCTCTCGGTGCTGTGAGGAGAGCACCCCACTGCCTGCCGAAACCGAGCAGGCTGGGGGCTGGGTGGAATCGCGCTTGTTTTTGGATTCATGCTGCCTGGCTCTGCCTCTCAGCACTGTGAGGAGAGTGCCTGGCTGCCTGCTGAAACCAGGCAGGCTGGGGGCTGGACGGCATTGTGCAGGTAACGTCGCTCATGGCGTCCCCTCCCACAAAGCCCATCAAGCCAGATATGTGAAGTAGGCGACGGCCATGTGCTGGCCACTTCCAGGCGATGGTGCATTTCTTCATTCCTCACGAAGGGTGACACCTCCCCAGCTGCGTTTCTTGCCTGTTTTTCTCACTCCCTCATCTCAAATATTTTCCCACCACTCTGTTCTTGAAGGAAGGAGAGGAAAGTGAGGGTCTTCCAGTGGACCATGTCTTGGCGCTTGCCCCAGTCCCACCCCCTTCTGCCAGAGACCCTCAGATCTGTCCCACTCCTGCCAAGGCCCCCACAGGCACCCTTGACGCGAACAATGTAGAGCTAGCCATGCCCACCCAATAGGCCATGCCCACCCTGGCCACACCTACCCGGCCCCCCGAGGACAACCGCAATGCTGATGCGGCCCTCAATGAAATTGAGTTTGACACCCCTGACCTAGATTGTTGGAGGCAATATGCTGACTCTGTAACTGCTTAGAGATGTCTGTAAAGCACTGGGAAGCGGTATATAAGTCTAAGTGCTATTGGTATTGATATAGTTATAATTTATCCGGTCAACAATTGGCAGATTATTCAGATTGTTTAAACTAAAAACCTTCAGATTTTACATACTAAAAACCATAAAATCTAAATTTGCAATATACTAAGATATATATTTCAGAGAATCTATAGAAACAAATAACTTCCATAGTATCTAGCTAGTTACTGCAAAAACACTTAATAGGGCCAATCTGAATCTATTCCTTAGGAAATTTTTATTTGTTGGGTCTGCTGGTCAGTAGTCTGGAATGATGAAATGGAAAATTATGAATATTGAGAGGCATTTGCTTAAGCATCATTGAAATAAATGAACTTTACCTGGGGTCTTTCCTATCTGCTTTCAATATGTAGCTCTGCATGATGGGATGGCTGCATTGGTGGATGCATGATAAAGCTATGCTTCTATAATATTTGACAGAAATGATTTTCATATGCAAAGTACCTATTTTAAATCTTGTTACCAAATGTTGTGACAATGATTTTAAGCAAGATTGCCTTTTAATATTTAGGAAAGTGAAGAATATATTGAGATACTAGAAGCCTAAAAGATGCTTAACATACTTGCAATGAAATCTATTACTTGGTGCTAGATCTGCTGGGCTGGAAAGGGGGAACATCCCTGCATTTGTTTTCTGTGAAAATTCCTGTGTCCAAGAGAATGCTCTATGGTATAAAAGTTGGACAGCGTGACAGGAAAGTCAGAACTCTGATCTGGGCAGTAAAGTGTAAAATATTCACATAGAAAAATCCATCTTAGCTTTTTCTGACAGAGAGGTGACGCCAAGGCTACTACTGGGAAATCACTACCACCAGCTGTTCCTTTAGAAGTGTGTTTCTCAACCTTGGCTGCTTTAAGATGTGTGGACTTGAACTCCCAGAAATCCCATGCTGAAGTCCACACATCCTATACCTTCCAAGGTTGAGAAACACAGGTTTAGAAAACATATTTGGGCTTCTGGATGGTTGCCAGTGAGGAGGTGGATTGTAGGCAGGAAAGAAGACAGATTTCTAAGCAGGACTTTGTTTTTCACCTTGATCCTTTTGGGAGAAAAGGATGTTTTTTTTTTCAGATTTGGTTTCTCTTTGTTTGATTTTCTAAGTCTAAAGATATTTCATTGATAGTTGGGGTGTACATTTTTACACATGTATGAACACAAAAGCAGCTTTATAAAAGAGTCAATAAAGAGTACGTTTTGTTCAAGAAAGGCACAATAAAGATGCTGTTTTTAAATATTAATATATGCAAAAATTTTTTTAAAAAGAACCAAAAAACTATGCAATAAACAGCCACTGTGGCTGATTTATTATCAGACTGAATTTCAATTTTAGATGAATTATTTTAAAAAGCAAATTATGGTTTGTATTAATATTTATAAAATCACTTTAGAACTATTGATGGCACTGGTTGTTTACAGTGGGACTTTTAAAAAATTTCCTTATTCCTTTGCTATCATTTGGCTTTGAGGTTCATCATAAAGAAAGAAGTCCAATCAAATAAGTTCTCTGAAAAACAAATACATAAATAAATGTTTGTCATCATATATTAACTTGCAATCAGTTAGTATGCCAATTTAATCTCTGTTCAACCTTACATAATTTAGGTTGCTTCTTGCTACAAGATTCACTTAGACAATATATTCTTTCTATGTTTTAAAACAGTTTTTAAAATGAAAACTGATAAGTTTGAAATATTTTCTGAAAACAATTTGTTCTTTAAAATGCAAAGTGTATATGTGTGTGTGTGTGTATTCTTTTAACATTGTAAATAGTTGTTTTTATTGTTTTTAAATATCTTTTTAGCAATAAACAATTGGTTTACACCTCTCCCGGAGATCGAAGGCTGTGTTATTGAACAAATACACCTGGGATTCACATTTTTGCAGCTATCAAGGACATACATACATACATACATACATACATATTCATTCCTAATAACTATAATAATATGAATCCCAGGCATATCTGTGCAATGATAGAAAATCCTCGAACTCTGGGAAGGATATAAACCAGCTGTTTATTGTTAAAAACTAAAACAATAAAAAACAACTATTTACAATACTAAAAACAACCTAAACTTTCGCTGATCCACTGCCAGCGTCATCAGAGTAAGTGTCAGGGGGTGGGGAGTTTTCTTATAAACCTTGCTAACTCAGTTTCTTGCCCATTGACTGTGTGATAGGGCCGTCTGTCCTAATTGATCATAATTGCCTCAGTTGTCGAGTGCGGACGAGACAGTGGGACAGGAGGCTACTGTGTGCATGTGCGCCTAAGCACAAAGGGAAACTGGAGGGAACAGGGCCGATAGGGATAAGCAGCAGAGGGCAAGAACAACAGGTGGATAAATGGGAAAAGCAGGAGGGGAGCAGCAACGGAAAGGCACCTACAATGCCGGACCCAGATGTGCTGCCCAGAATGATTGCGGGGGGGGGGGCGGTCGGAAAATACACCAACAGCAACAACATTAGGAAAGATGGGATTGACAAGGATGGGAAGGGTGGAGAAAGAAACAATGGGAAGAAGGAAGGCTGTGAAATTGGAATGCAGACGAGGGGAGGCGGGACAACCGAGGCAATTACGGTGAATTCTAGTCCTACCTTAGGCCCGACAACCAGCTGGGTGACTTTGGGCCAGTCATTTTTTCTCAGTCCAACTCAATTTACAGGCTTATTGTGGGGAAAATAGGAGGAAGTAATATTATGTTATGTTGACTGCCTTGTGTTATTGAAAAATCTAGTAAGTACAAGTGTCATTTATATATTTAACATTCAGATGGTCATTAAAAGTTATGTAATAACAGAAGAACAGAGTTGGAAGGGACCTTGGAGGTCGTCTAGTCCAACCCTCAACTCAAGCTGGGGACCCTATACAATTTGAGACAAGTGGCTGTCCAGTCTATTCTTAAAAACCTCCGGTGATGAAACACCCACAACAGATAGTAGATAACCTTTGTTGGCATTTTTTTTTACTGTGGGCACAATGGCACACATTAAAAATGAAATTTAGTTGCTTGCTCTTAAAGTATATACATAACATAACACACATTTAAACACACTATATACAACATATGTATAGACCCTCTGGTGCCTTGGAGCATAATTTGACCCCCTCTTCTTTGTGGCAGCCCCTCAAATATTGGAATACTGTTATCATTGATTCTATGCCTCTGTTTATATAACCCAGGATTGTATTAGCTGTTTTGGCTGCTGCTGCACACTGCTGTTCATATTCAATTGATCATCCACTAGGACTCCAAGGTCCCTCTCACAGTTACTATTTTTGAGCCAGGTCTCGCCTAATCTGTACATATACTTGTTTTTTCCTGCCTAAATGTAAAACTTTGCTTTTCTCCACATTAAAACTCATTTTGTTGGATAGGGCCCTATACCATTTCATATCTACGGTACTACAGTACTATGCATTCTCTAGCAAAGTGAATAGCAGAGTAATACAATTAAGTAGTGTCACATAAAAAGATATGTGATGGTAAATAAAGGATAGTGGACATCTTTTACGATTGCATGCTTTGAGATACAATCTAGAATACCAATATTGGTCTTTTTCTGATACTTACACTTCTCTTGGATGTGCTTAGACATGATCACTTTCCAGATGGTGTATTAGGCACTTAATGGACGTGTTCTAGGCAGATTGCCACAAGATGATTATTTATGGTGTTTAATTTATAGAAGGTAACTTTAATAAAACACCTGTGACTTGAGAAACACTACTTTTGTATTCATTCTGTCAGTTATTTACTTATAACTGAATGTTTTGCCTGTGAGACCATTTTTAACTGAATCCTAATATATGCTTGTCAAGGAGTATGGCAATATGTTGTGTACAAGCTTGATGGACTGAAGAGCAGACTTTGCTTACTTTACTGAAGATCCAGAGAGGTTCAGCTAGGCAGACGCTGAATTACCACGAAGATTAAATTGTACATCATGCTGAGCATTATTTATAGAAATTCTTTGTTTCTTGAACTATGTATGTATTATCCACATTTGGGGGAAATTGGTGGTACCTTTCTGAGGAAGCATTATAGTAAAAACATAGAATTAGAACAGTTGATTGCTAGTCATGGCCCTTTTTTAGAATAGAAGAGACATATATGGAATTAAAATGCAATTAATAAAGGGGATTATGGTTACCCATAATCTAATTAAAAAAATTAGGAGCAGAAGAAAAAAATAGGACCTTTGTGTTACTACTAGCAAAAAACCTGCAAACAATAAACAACCTGTGTGGGAATCTTCTTTAGTCTGGCTGTCATGATTGGAAACTTGACGGAAAAAGCTGTGTAGCTACATTGTAATTTCAGAAATACAGAAAATAATTTTAAAACTAAAATAAAAACACTTGATTTATGACTTTTAAATATAGGATTATGAAAGGGGGACCAATATACATTTTAGTCTAGATTTTTAAAACTATCCCTGGCAGTATGAAATGGTACATTTAAGCAGCAAGTATAAGTAAAACATATATTTGTATTTAATATGTTTTTACTCCAGTTTCCAGACTTCTTTTAGAGAGAAATCTGTAAAACCTTTCTTTTTAAAATGGATAAATCCCAGTATCAGGAGCAGTCCTGGAGCAGTTAGGTCAGTGGTTCTCAACCTTTTTCAGTTTGAGACCCCACTTGCGCCGCCCATGCGTGGCGCGACGGGACGATCTGCGCATGCGCGGCACGTGCGCGACAAAAAAATGGTGGACCATGACAGGCCAATCCACGCGTGCGCGGTGCGCGCGCAACGGCCCGAACCGCGCATGCGCAGCGTGCACGCGACGAAGGAAAAAACAAAACAAACTGGCGGACCGCGGTGTCCGGCGACCCCCGCGAAACGGTCGTTCGACCCGAAATGGGGTCGCGACCCATAGGTTGAGAACAGCTGAGTTAGGTAAACAGTCTTCTTTTGGAGTTTACTTACCTCTATGAATTATGATTTTTATGTCTGGGCAATGTTACTTCAGGTCAAAAGCTAGGAACTTGAATATTAAGATACTTACGATTTTTTAAAGTTACTTTTTAGAGTTACTTCTTATGGCTTTTATAGTTGGACATTAATATTTGGGGTCAAAAGTTAGGGATTTTAGTGTAAGGTTATTTTTCTGCTCCAGATGGATGAAATGTTCAAATTGTTAAAGAGGGTCCTCTCAGTAAATTGGAGGTTCTTCAGTTTGTTGATATCAGCTGAAGAACTGTCATGATGTGTTTCCAACAGTTCTCCAAAATCTCAGAATATTTGCAAGAGAAATATACTGGACTGGGGAAAAATAGATTGAGATCCTAGTGTATAAAATACCCTTGCTTGTTTTCACCCTAACATTTGCAAAATGTAGACCTGCTTGTACATTTTCTATAGCACCGTTGAAATCCTAAAAGTTCTGGAAAAAATCCTAAATTCTAACTTTGACAGATTTCCAAAAGGAGGGTTTTATCTAATAGAAGAATAAGTTGGAGTGTTAGTGGTATTTGGATTAGCGAGCAGAATACTTAGGAAAATACTGTTTTGTCAGTTTTAGAAATAGATTTCAGAAGATACAAAGGGGCTATTAAGATTTCACAAATCAAACCCTGAATTGTGTTTGGGAGACTGTGTGTGAATACATACAGTATGTCCACAAGAATTGTGTGTGTGGACTCTGATGTGCATTTTTTCCTGGCAACTGTTCCCATTTGATGACAGATTATATTGTTCTACAAAAGCTGCTATTTAGCAGGCAACCTTCAGTGGGTAAAGCTGTAACTCAGTGGTAGAACATCTGCTTTCTTTGTCTGAATTATTTAGTCCTTAATATTCCAGTTTAAAAATGCAGATAGCATGTGATGTGAAGTACTCATAGAAACGTAGAAAACACTCAGCTGTATTTATCTTGGAATGTAACTATCAGAGTATGTAATGCTCAATAGGATTGGCTTAATTTCACCTAGTCTTATAGTTTAATGAGAGGAATTGTCAAGATACCAAGAATTAGCATTTCCGGGAAAGAAATGGCAAATTGATGATAGTTCCCCTGAGAGTGGAGTCATTGACTGTGGTGGAGTGAAGAATTGAAGTGCAAAGTCCACTCTTTGCAAATCATCTCTAGACTGGGATTGCCCACAAACTCTCCAGACAGCTGCTCTTCACAAGGAGACTTCAAAATAGTGGTCTCTGGCAAGTTTAGAGCACTGGGAGACAGATGAAAGGCGTTGTACCCTAAACAGCATTTTGGCACCTTTAAAAAGGGGGAAAAAAGGTTTGCATTTTTCCTTTCTTAATCATTTTTGGAAATTGCTTGTTAGCTGCTTCTTGGATATTAGGAATCTTCATAAGGCAGGCTTTACTATACTGGTTGAGTTTCTTTTTACCTTTAGTAGAAGATGTTTTATATAATTTAAAAATCTTGTTATTTAGGAGTAAGCAACAAAAGTGTGATTAGAAAATTCATTTCAGAAAGTTATAAATAAATAGACTATGGGTTTAGATGGGTTTGAAATAAGATTTTGAAACTTTAAGAATAATTCTTATGGGAAAAGGCTGTTTTGAATTTTGCGTGTGTGTGTGTGTGAGAGAGAGAGAGAGAGGGAGAGAGAGAGAGAGAGAGAGAGAGAGAGGTGATTTTGAAAGTTGGACATTAGAGGAATCAGAAAGAATTAAACATTACAATCAAAGGGAAAAAGCATGTAAGTTCAAGTAACTAATGTAGAATGGAGCAAAATACTTTAACATTGGAGGATGTTTGTGAACAATGTTTTTAGAATTTTTTTAAATCTTGGTTTTATTTTTATAAATAACTTAATAGATATGCGTAATACACCTTCCTCTTGTTAACATAATGAACAACAACAACAACAATCTTGTAAGGTGGATTGGGCTGAGAAAGAAAGTGTGACTAGCGTGACTAGCCCAAAGTCACCCTGAAGTAGGACTCACACTTCCTGTGGATTTTAAAAATGTCTGTCATTATGGGCATATTTTGTCTGGAAACTGATATGGAAAAGGAACAATGTTTTCCTGATAGGATTGAATATGATTTGAAAGTCGATTTAAAAAGGATGGACCATGGGAATGATATGGAAGGAGAAGCTGCAATGGATATATAAATGGAACCAGTTGATGTTTTACCAAACTAAGAGTGTCCTGGATAACGTTCTTATGTTGGATATGCAAAAAACCCTGTTAAAGTTGTGAAGAATTGTGTTAGAAGGGAGTAAGACAAAATGAGAAGAAATCAAGTTCCATAGTTCAAGGACTTCATTTGTGGGGTTTAAGGACCATGATTGTTAAAAGTAAAAAGAAGAATTAGAAAGTTGGTTTATTTGATTAAGGTTAAAGGTTTGATTAAGGTATTGTTATTTGTAATAAACCTCAGTGGACTTTTACTGACCAAGACTGAATGATGAGGTTTTAAAGATTTGTCTATAGATAAGAGATGGCATCATTTGTTCTATTTTAAGGGAAGATGATATGTTACCAAAATTGTTTATATTTGTTGCTATGGAGGGGAGACAATTTCTTCACACATACTTTTCTTTCTTTTTTTCCTTTTTTTCCTTTTTTGCACTTTTTATTTTATTTTTTCTACTTTAAATTAGTTTTTAATTAGCACAGATCATAATTAAGGCAGATAAGCTTATTGACTGACATCAAAGCATTACAGGTAGTTCTCAGCTTAGAACTGTTGGCTTAACAATTGGTCAAACTCACAACAAACCTCCTAAACTTTGAATCTGGTCACATGATGCCTCAATACTAGCACAGATGACTCAGTCTCATTTTAGCCTAGATTAGCATATTCTGTAGACCCAACTTTTGAGCATTAGAATGACCATTGCCAGCACAACAGAAGATAGCAGTATGGGGAGAAATATCTGTTCCTCTATTGTTGGAATTGTTTTTTGTTACCCACAGTGATACCAGATTCAACAGGCATCCCAGTTAGGTTTGGTAGTGGGGAGGAAAACAGAGTTACCAACTTTAATCTCCGTTGGGCAACACAATTTCATGGGCCTCTACAGAAATTTTTTCCTGGGATTATGTCCATTGCTTTAAATCTTCTCTTGTAGCCCACCCAGATCAACATGATGAAATGCTAGAGCATGGGTGTGTAAAACTCAATCATGTCATGTGATGCATCATGACGTATCATGATGTTTTTTGCATTTGTGGAGCCAGGATGGGTGTGGCCTGCATGCGATGCATCCGGCCCACAGGCCGCCAGTTTGACACCCCTGTTCTAGAGGGTACTAGAAATTAGGTAGATACCATACCTCTCATTACAGGTTATCTGTTTCCTACTGAAAATTGTTTTTAACAGAGTACCCCAAAACATGCATGTCAAGAACAGACAGTGCGAAATATATGAAGTTTGTGGTAAACTATCTTAGATTTTTTAAAATTAGCATGTAGGAAGAGAAACTAGACTTTAATTTTAAGCATGGTTTAGTATTTCTTATTTTGAGGGACAATATATTGCTTTATAAAATAAATCCAAATTATCTATAATGTACTAACACTGTAGGTTAAAGGACAGCAAAATTAAGATTGGGATTGGAGCAAACTGTCCTACTTGTTTTCATGTGTGTTTTTCTTTTTGATACATTTCTGCAGTTTAAAATTACCAAATGTACAGTTCAAAAGCATGCAAAATGCAAGTAGATAAATGGATACCACTTCAGTGGGAAGGCAACAGCATTCCGTGAACTTCAGCATATAGTCATGCCACATCACCATGGAAATGTCTTCGGACAACATTGGCTCCCTCAGCTAAGAAATGGAGAAGAGCTTTGCACCTAGAGTCAAAAACGACTGGACAGGAGGAACCTTTATGTTTACTTCAAAAAGGCATAGTTCCTCTCTGAACTGGTCAGATCATATCTAGAATATTGTGTCCAGTTTGGGATATTATACTTTGGGAAGGACATTGACAACTGTGAAACTGTGTCCAGAGGACAGCAACATAGGTCATAAAGGACCTGGAAGGAAATACCTAAGAGGAATGATTGGAAGTGCTGAACATAAGCCTGAACAATAGATCATGGAATGATATGATAGTTATGTACAAACTGTGGTACAGAAGATGGTGTAGACTTGTTCATTATTGCTTCAGAAGACAAGATACAATAAACAAAATATCATTTATTAAACAATACTAAAGCTGTTCAGTAAAGGAACTGATGTCCTTAGAAGACAGTGAACTCTTTTTTCCTGAAAATATTTCAGCAGATGATGAATAGCCATTTCTTGAGAATGCTCTAGTAGGGATTCCTCCAGTGGATTGGAAAAGTTGAGCCGTGGTGGCGCAGTGGTTAGAATGCAGTATTGCAGGCTAACTTTGCCCACAGTTCGATCCTGACCGGCTCAAAATTGAGTCAGCCTTCCATCCTTCCAAGATCGGTAAAATGAGGACACAGATTGTTGAGGCAATATGTAGACATTGTAAACTGCTCAGAGAGCACTGGAGTGTTATATAAGTCTAAGTGCCATTGCTATTACTATTGTGATTTTGCTAAGCATGCTGGTAAAGATTAGCTCTGCCTGCTTAATATTTAGTATTATAATTTTCACTCTTTTTATTTTCATAATTAGCTTTTCTAAAAATTTTCTTTCAGCTAACAGCATGTTCTTCTATGCATATGTCAAAGTCTTAAGAGTGTTTAGAGTTTTGTCTTTAATCTCAGTTTCTCATTTCTTCCAGCCCTACCATCCATATAAATATATTTACGGTATAAGTTGAAAAGATGTGGGGACAATGTGCATCCTTGTCTCATTCTCATCCATATTGTGAATCATCTGGTTACTATGAATCTGGTTCTTCAGAAGAATAAGGCACTTTATTGACTTTAATATATTGCACATTCTGACATGAGCTACACAATCAAAGGCCTTACTGAAATCATCTTGTTCTCCATTTTATCCATCATAAGTTAACTATGTGATGTGTCCCTCTGCCTTTTCCGAAATCTGTTGTTGGTATTTCTCTATATATGATTCTTACTTTTAAAATAGATAATACATTGCTTGTACGATGAATTTGTGCAACATTTCAATACTTTGTACATTATCTTTTATCTCTCTGTTTTGGTATAAATATAGATATATAGATATATAAGTATAGATATATCGTCAACTTTTAAACAGCAACAGTCTTATTCCCTATTTGTTGACACAGGGATGTTAGCATTTTAACTACCTCTTTGTCTAAATATTTAAATTGATCAGTTAAGTTTCCTTCTGCACTTGGTCCTTGTACCTTTGGCAGCTTTCTAGTGGTGTCAGTTATTCAATATATTCTCTCTACCTCATTCTGTAATCCTACCTGTAAAGGATTTCAGCATATTCTTTTCATCTTCCTTTAATCTCGCTTGCCTCTCTCAGTTCACTTCCCTGATTATTTGATTATTTACCTTATCTTTACATTTTCTTGTGATTTCTCCAGTCTTCTTAAAACACCTGTCGTTCTCTTGTTTTTGTTATTTACTTCTACTTGTTAGATGTCTTAATCAAGAATCCTTCTCCTTTTCTGCTTGACGTTGAAAGTCTGTGTTGTTCTGTTTGTTGCCCAAGGCTTTCATGCTCCTTTTTTCCTGACTATTGTGATAGCTTGTACTGAAAGCCACTTGGATCTTTTCCTCTTTGAAATGTTCACATCTTTTTTTTGTTTTTTTTTTGTTCTGCTCCAGTTTTCAGTGTCTCCTTTTTTTTTTTTCATTGTTACCCTGGCTATGTGTATCAAATCTGTTCCTAGCATTAATCTTATATTTTGATTGTATGTAGACAGATCAAGTATTCCTGGCACACTTTCCCTCCTTAATTTTCTACTTTTAGCCTATATATTTGATGCCAATAATTTCATGTTCCGTTCTACAATCTGTACCTTTATGTTATACTCAATTTGGATGAACAGTTAAATAATTTTATGTTTGCCATATTGAGATCCTAAATACTATTAATATTGGTAGATTTTTTCTTATTTTCAGTAGTTTAAACTTTCTAAATAATAGAATATTCATAAATTTAATCATATTATAAACATGATTAAATACACGGAAATTTGCACTGAAAATGTTTGCATTGAAATTTGCCAGTTTGGTCTAGTGCAGGGGTAGGCAACCTTGGCTCTTTTATGACTTGTGGACTTCAACTCCCAGAATTCCTGAGATAGCATGTCTGGCTCAGGAATTCTGGGAATTGAAGTCCACGAGTCATAAAAGAACCAAGGTTGCCTACCCCTGGTCTAGTGGTTAAGCCACAGGCTTGAAAGCAGGAGACGGTGAGTTCTAGTCCTGCCTTAGGTGATCTTGGGCCAGCTGGGTGACCTTGGGCCAGCCATTCACTAGCAGCCCCACTGAGCTCACAAAGTTGTTGTTGCGGGGACAATGTGTTCTCTGCCTTGAATTATTTGTAAAATTAATAAAAGCTGTATACAAATAAAGTAATAAATAAAATAAGAAAATAACAGAATGTATCAAGATTTACACTATTATAGTATAAAGGAAAGAAGAAAAGAAAAGGAAAGAAAATGCCAATGAGCATTTGTATTGGTGGCCCTTTCTGTCTCACATTTACATAACTTGACAGGATCATTAGTCTTGTTAGCAGGGTAATAGTCTAAGCATTCAAGAGTCCTCCTGTCAATACCAGTTTGAAATTCAAGAGGAAGTGGTTTGCCCCTTTGAAATGAATTCTAATTTCCCTGGATACATATAGAACCCCTTCTCTTTGCCAAGTTAAAAAAAATGGAATCAAAAGTTGACCTATTTTGTGTCAAACCATTAGATGAACTCAAAAGTTTGGTAGGTGTCAGGACCATGAAGTGCTGAACTAAATTTGTCAAGGAGGCTTTAGCATGATTGTTGAAGTCTTCTAAACCTACTAGACTGGGTTTTCCAACACCCATCTCTTAGATTTACCCCAGACAGCTAGGCCAGGGAAAGCGCCAGGAAGTATGAAAAATAATACATTGGGCTGTCTTATCTGTCTGTCTTAAAACCAGACTGCCCTATCTTAGATGAGGATGAAAAACTAAAAAGATGGAAGAAATATATTTAAGAACTTTTTGAGGACACTAGGGATGATATAGATATGGGAAGTATAACAACTGGACTAAATATCACTATGGAAGAGGTTGAACATGCAATAAAAATAGCAAAAACAAGAAAAGCCACAAGACCTGATGATATCCCAGTAGAATTTTTAAAATTGCTGGAAGACAATGGGAAGATTTTTTTTTTTACTGCAGCTCTTCAGTCAGATATATGAAACAGGAAAGATACCAAATGATTGGCTAAAATCAACCTTTGTGATAATCCCCCAAAAAATAAATGCAAAGAAGTGTACCAAATACAGAACTATAAGCTTAATGAGTCATGCCTTGAAAATATTCCTGAGAATAATTCACACAAGAATATACAACAAAATTGAAGAGCATCTAGGTAACATACAATTTGGTTTCAGAAACAATTTTGGTACAGGAGGTGCGCTATTCAGCATTCAGGTTCTTGTACAGCTTTGTAGAGATGTCAATCACAGTGTTTACATGTGCTTGATTGATTTCTAAAAAGCTTTTGATAAAATAAGACACAGCAAACTATTAGAAACCCTGAAACAAGGGGGACTAGATGACAAAGACATCCAAATCATAAAGAATCTGTATTGGCATCAGGTAGCAAATGTGAGACTAGGCCAAAAATACTCAGCTGATGCAGAAATAAGAAGAGAGGTCAGACAGGGATGTATTCTGTCTCCACTGTTGTTCAATATCTACTCTGAGTCAATCTTCAACAAGGCACTGGAGAACATCGATGCTGGCATCAAAGTAAATGGTGCTTGGGTCAACAACTTAAGATATGCTGACGATACAGTTCTGCTTGCCAGTAAGCATGAACACCGTCAGCTCCCCATCAACAGAGTCACAGAAATATCTGAAAAATACGGCTTGAAGCTTAACATCTCAAAAACCAAGATCATGGTTGTCAGCAAACAACCCGTTAATTTATCACCAATAAACTCAGAAGGAATACTAGTAGAAAAAGTTGAAAAGATCACATATCTCGGTTCCAATTTACATGAAAGCTGGGACATGACCGTTGAAGTAAAGACAAGAATAGAAAAAGCTTGAACAGCATTCTTCAAAATGAAAAAGGTCTTTTGCAGTCATGACATAAGCCTAAGACTGAAAATCAGGCTTGTCAGATGCTATATTTTTTCTATCCTGCTCTATGGAATAGAGAGTTGGTCTCTGACAGGAGGCCACCTGAAGAGACTAGAAGCATTTGAATTGTGAATTTACGGTGGCTGTTACGTATAGCTGGGTTGACAAGATCAGAAACGAGGAGGTGATAAGTCGCCTGGGAAAGCCAAGGGAAATCATCAAAACAATTAAAAATGAAAATTAGAATATTTCGGACATATGATGCGACACCCAGAAAAATATGGCATACTCCATTTAATCCTCCAGGGAAAGATTGAAGGCAAACGAGGTCCAGGCAGAAGAAAAACATTGTGGCTTCAAAATCTAAGGGACTGGTTTGGACAAAACTCAGCAGCACTTTTTCGTGCGGCTGCTGATAAAAACAGGATCACCAACGTGATCGCCAACGTCCGATAATGGATATGGCACAAGAAGAAGAAGAATATACACTAGATCAATTTTCCTCCAAAATTATATAAAGGGGTAATAGTCTTTAGTATGACTAATCCAGAATTTAAAATAGCACTATCAGACCAGATGACTGTCTAACCTGACAGCATTGATTTTGAGAGATGGCGAGATCAAAATACGTTAACTGAAATATACGAGCCAAGTTTTCTATATCTTCCTCAACACTGTTCTCTTCCCAAAATCACTTCAAAAGGGACATATCATTTTCTTATTCTGATCAGGGAACACCAGCATTGAGTATTTTTCTCTAGGTCAGTGGCTCTCAACCTGTGGGTCGTGACCCCATTTGGGTTCGAACTACCATTTCACGGGGGTCGCCAAGCACCGCAGTCCGCCATTTTTTTTGGGTCGGCCATTTTTTGCTATCGCGATGGGGGCCGTCGCATCGCGCATGCGCGATGCGCCCCATCGTGCCACGCATGTGCGATGCGCCGCGCATGCGCGGTGCAGGCCCGCCATTTTTTTTGGGTCGGCCATTTTTTTTGATTGGCCATTTTTTCCTATCGCGATGCGGGCCGTTGCGCCGCGCATGCGCGATGCGCCCCGTTGCGCCACGCATATGTGATGCGCCCCGTTGCGCCACGCATGTGCGATGCGCCCCGTCGCGCATGCATGATGCGCCCCGTCGCGCCGCCGCACATGCGCAGTGCGGGCCCACCGTTTTGTTTTTGTTTTTTGCACGATGCGGGCCGGGGTCGAGCCCCGGGAAAGGTTGAGAACCGCTGGTCTAGGTACATAGGATCCTTGTTTTTCCCTTTTTTAAGTGTAAGATGCCTAGAATCATTCTGTTATTAGATGCCTTCTCAGTCTAATCTAACAAGCACACCTTCCACAGATGTTCACTGAATAGTAATGCTTTCTGCTATGACACAATAAACATGCAAAAAAACCATACATACCAAAGTATAAAACTGTGTGCCCTTAGCCTTCTGGCTGTCCTAATGGCTTTCCAAGCTGGCAGTCATTTTGGTGACTGTATCTCAGAGACAGCCTTTTTGGCAGGAACCTCACCATCTAACAATGATGAGTTCCAGCCAGAGGTAATAGCAGGAGAGCAGATGAAAAATGCCAAATCATTGTCCCTAGGCTTCCTTAGAAGAATTAGGAAGATATTTGGAGATATATAGCATGATATCCCATCCAGTAAGCTTCTTACGTATATAGCAGGTCAAAGGTCAGCCTAATCGTCCATACAGATGTTGAATCTCTTGTTTGTAAGAGAGGAGTTCTATATTAGAGAATGCTAATAATGTTCCCTACCTTGTAACCAATTCATGTAAAAACATATATTTTATAGGATATTTATCTTTGAGGTAAGACAGTCAAATAAGATCAGTTAGTCAATTAATTAAGCTTGTTTTACTGTTGACAGCCAATGTCTCTTGGCACTTCAGAGTAGAGCGATAAAAGTAAAAACAGATATTTAAACTAGCCATTAAAACTAACAATTAACCAGAGTTAAATTATTATTTGCCTGTTTAAATAATCCCTTTTTAAAAAAATATGTGTTTTTAGAGTTTCTTTGTGTTGTTTTAACTATAAACTGTTTTGGATATTCTTTCCAAGCAGAAATGCGGCATTTAAACACAGTTGAGGTCACACATTGGATCTGGAATTGTGATCTAGGGTTGGAGGATATTAATACCAGTTCTTTGCCATAGACCAGGGGTTCTCAACCTTGGCAACTTCAAGACTTGTGGACTTCAGTTCCCAGAATTCTGGGAGTCCACAAGTCTTGAAGTTGCCAAGGTTGAGAACCCCTGCCATAGACAGATCATTCCCTCTTTTCCTTGGACTTTTTCATGGCTGCTCTCCACTTCAGGGAAGCAGGACTTACTTGATTGCTCAACCCCAAGTGAGTCATGGATTCAATGAGGTTTCAAAGAGAATTTGAGATTATTCCCATGACTGAGGCCCTGACTATAGCTTGGAATGAGCAGGTGTAAGGGCCTTGGACTGGATCATACCTGGTGGACAGGTCTATAACCAAGGATCTCCACAGAGCTCACTGGTTTACATCAAGTTCCAAGAGATGAAGTAACACAACAGCACTTTGAGAGCCACTGGCAAAAGAAAAAAAAAAAGGAAAGCTTTTTCACATAAATGCCTTCATTAGGACTTGGTGTCAGCCCTTTGAGCTAATCCAGACAAGAAGCACAAACCATTCAGTACTCATATTGCCCTTAAATTGTAAGATAGTAATACAATCTTCCAAGTCTGAAAGTACCTCTTGCCCCCTTTATTATTATTCTCCTGAAAACTAGGGAGGATTCCTTCTGAGATCCTTCCCACGTTGTTTTTCCTTCTGTGGGCTGAGACAGCATGGTGGCTGTCCAGGCTGCAGTTCTTCCTCCTGTCTCTCAAGATCATTCTCACAGACCATTTTGTGTTTGATTTGTGGGGATAAGAGAGGTGAAGGAAACTCACTTCTTCACGCTTCATATTGTTTTGGGTAACCAGGACCCTTTTTGGTTAAGGAGGTGCCAGAGGACCCCTTGCCGCTGTAAGGAATATTTTAGGCATCTATCAAAATTGCTTGGCTTTGGTCAGAATTGGATTCCAGCTAAGAAAATCCTATGGAAGTCCCTGAGGCTTTTCCGACCTCAATTAACTGGGAAGAATTGTGGAGAGGGTGGTAAGAGTTCAAATTATCCAGATTTTTCAGTCTGGTTTCAAGGCAGATTGTAGTACTGAGAGGGCATTGGTCACACTTATGGATGATCTCTGTAAACCTTGGGATGGGTTGATATAACCCTCCTAGTTCTCCAGGATCTCTTGATAGCTTTTGATACCATCAACCTGATACCAACAACTTCTCTTTGTTCCTCCATCTCTGGTTCCCCTTGGGGAGGAAGAGGTCCATCCTTGGACTTCCCTTGCACGGGGTACCTAAGGGCTTGTGCCTCTCACCTTCTTTAGTATCAGCATTATTATCAAGATTATTCGTTTGTATGGGCTGTGCTGTCATCAGACTAATGGCAATACCCATCTTACAGTAATACAGTGGCTAGGCAGGCAGTGCCATTCAGGTGCTGACCCAGTGTCTGGTGGATGTAAGGATGTGCATGTAGCATGTTTTTAGGTAGCGGGGGAAGGAGAAAAAAAATAATTCAGTATCAGACATTCTTTCAGTTAACTTGACTCAAGCCATAAAAGGATTTGGAGGTAATTTTAAGTGTTTTGTATTTCGCATAGAAAAATCTTGTGCAGGTCTGATGTGGTCTTTGGCATTGGGGCTCTGTACTGCATCCAGAGTGCATTGCAATATTAAAAACTGCCTGTTACTAGGGTCTTCAAACTTGGCCGTTCTCTCTCTCTCTCTCTCTCTCTCTCTCTCTCTCTCTCTCTCTCTCTCTCTCTCTCTCTCTCTCTCTCTCTCTCTCTCTCTCTCTCTCTCTCTCTCTCTCTCTCAGGCAATATATTTACTTTTCTGTAAGTGTAATGAAGCAACTATGGTTTATCAGTTTGATCAGTAGATTAATTATCTAAAAATTAAATTGGATTATTACTCTGTAATACACAACACAAAGAAAATTCAGTCTTTAGCATTTTGTTGCATATTGCAATGTAATGTACAATGTTAAAAGTGAAAGCACTACAAATTTACTGAATGTTTATTTGTTTTGAGGGAGTTTATTAAAAATTCTTTGTAATAAATCCAGTTACAGCACATTTGATCACCAAAGTTCAGTGACATTAGATCTGCACTGATCTCACCTATCTGCGTGACTGACTGATTCTCTTGCAAGATGAGTGTGTTTCTCCTTAAATATGTATTTGTAAAAAGGAACTTTGACGCAGGTTTTGGTGTTTTCTGGTCCTCAGTTAAGTGCTCTGTTGTTATATCTGGACTGTGGATGAAGCCATGGAAATATATTCATTTCAGATAACAGCTGCAATAATGAGGGGCGTTAAGCAGCAGAAATGGAAACACTGAAAGAAATATGTATTTTAAATTTAAATAATCCCCAAAACCCTCAAAAGAACCTGTAGTTATAAGACACATAGTGAGAACAATAAGTTCAGGAAAATGTCCACATTTACCTGAAGACTTAGTTTTCGTTATATATTATTTGTACAGGAAAATTTTGATTAAGGTATTTATTACAGAAGTTTTGCCAGTCATAAATAATATTGGGGCTATCTTTTTTAGTTTAGAATTGTATTATAAGTGAATTGAAATAGAGCATTTCATAAATTAGGCTGGCAATAAGAAATAGCAGTACTGTATAGATGGAAGAAAGGTAAGCCAGATAGTTTCACAGGTACACTGATTCCAAAACTGTTAAAATCAGCGAGATAATCCTGCACTGAAATGATTGGCTTGTCCCTTGTTTCTTATTGATGTTATTGTGGATTTACTCATCTCATCCTAGTTTTTTTATTCCTATCTTGGGAGTTCTAGAATGAGACATCCTGCTACTCAAACAGCTTCTTTTGACTTTTAAAGGTTTTTTTTTTTTAGAAACAACATTTCTTTCATCCATGCTGCTGTTGGATGGCATTATTTGGCATTTTACTTCTGTTAATTCTGCTCAAAATACATTCACAGAGGACTTTAGAGGAAGTAGGTTTGTGGGCAGAGACTGCCAGAAAATATTGCAATATAGGAAGATCTTTGTGGTCCTTGAACATCAGTTAAGGTAATTGAGACTATTGGGTCAAAAAAACCAACAATAACCCCATCCTTCTGCAAACTATAGCATTAACTATAGTTTGCATCACTCAGCAATCCTGACTACAAACAAAAGATCCACATAGCAGAATCCAGAAGTTTGTGTATTGTAGGATGACAAGACACTTTAGGAGCAAAAATCTTTGTTTCTTGGCTTAATAATGTGGTATACATTTTTTAAAGTTCTTAGAAAAAATGTAAATGTAATTAACAAGCAAAGGCTTTTCATCTCTTGATTATTTGATTTTTTGAGAGAGTATTTAAAAATAAGTTGTTTTCTTTAGATGATTTTTACATTCT
Source organism: Bothrops alternatus (assembly GCA_034064705.1). Taxonomy (NCBI): domain Eukaryota; kingdom Metazoa; phylum Chordata; class Lepidosauria; order Squamata; family Viperidae; genus Bothrops; species Bothrops alternatus. The sequence goes on along the minus strand of JARGCV010000007.1, from coordinate 13,977,229 downwards.
ACTTTCCCTCATGAAAACATACAGATATGTATGCAAGCATAACTATAAATGTTATTATTTTTTTCTATTAGCAAAGATGTTCTCCACTAGAGGGCAGTGTTCCCTCCAATATTTCCCATGAAGCTTTGAGAACTTTTTTATAGCGCTTTTTATATAGTTTTTTATATAGCACTGCTTCCAGAATTATATTAATATCCAGTATAATGTCAAATCATATGAACCTGACCGCAGGCAAGCATGAGAATCAATCATAATTAATTTGAAAAATTCCGCACACAAATACTGTAAAACCTACTTTAAAAAGGCAGCACTGAAAGAAACAAAAGTGGCCTTAATTGAAGGATGGTATTGCCATTCTCGTGATCTCAGATTTAATGGGTTTTTTTACAAAAATGCAAAATCTTGTCTAGCCAACTCACAAATCCAAACAGAAATTTAATTAACACATTTCAAGTACCAGTTTGTAGCAGAGACAGGAATAGTATTTCTGTCTAGCTTTTTTTTCCAGAATATTTCCATTCATTCTAGACCAGTTTAATCAATTTATGGCTTTACTTGCCGGAAATGCTGCAAGATTACCTGGACTAGATGAAAGGATTTGAGTATTACCTTAAACAATACTTAAGTTTGAAAGGAAGGTTGAGCTTGAGCCTATTATTATGACTGATCTGAGCCGATTTGACCAAATATGCAAGTTGTCTCTAGATATTAAAAATGTTTAGTCCCTGAATATTGACAGTAAACAATGTTCACCCCAGGAAAAAGGAGAGATGGAACAGATGGTGTCAGGCTGTCAAGCAACCTGCCACTGAAACATAAACAGATAGTGATGACATATGGATATAGGGGATAAACTCCCAAACATGCTATAATGCTTATTTTTGAATGAAACATATTCAGATCTCAATAGAAGTATGAAGAGTCTCCCTGACTCTTGTACTCTGATAAAATAAGGAATCTCAGTGGATCTTTGCCGGGTGATCAGTTGAGATTAAAAGTATTTTTGTTTTCCTTAGCAGTGGCAAAAAAAGAAGGGAAGATGTTAATAGATATTGGTGCATAGGACTACTCACTAATAAACCCCAACAGAGGTTACATTCAGTTTCTCACATAGAACTATTTCATCCCTGCTTAAAGAATTAATGTTGGCACTGGAGTAATTCAGTTTCATTTTCACATGATTACACTCTCAAACATAAATATTACTGCATTAAGCTCACCCATTAAGTGAGCTTTTTAACAAAAGTCTAGAAATAAAACACATGCGTGCATTACAGGTAGCCCTTGCTTACTCACTGCCTTGTGCAGCAGTCATTCGAAGTTACAACAGTGCAAATAAACATCTTTGGAACTAATCCTTGCATTTACAGCTGTTGCAGTGTCACATGCACATCATTTGTGTGCTTCACAACAGGCACATATTTACAACCATTACACATCCCTCCGTCATTGATCACCCTTCACGTACTTTGTAACTGGCACATATTTTTTGCTTGTGACAAGCAGAATTAATACTATACAATATGGAAGGTGGACATAAAATCATATGTCATGCGTGTCTCCTCCACCCCCAGATAAACAGTGATTCTCAGAGCGGTTGATTTTTGTGGGCATCTCAAAAATGAGTTCAGCTGATGTTTCACTGATGAGATTGGATGCCAGGTCTATGTCCTCTCTAAGCTAACTATTTCTGTTACTATATTTTGTTTGACACAAAGTTGGGCAATTTTTACGTTTTTCCCTCATGGGAGTTTATTAGCTGATGCAGCATGTGGTTGATTGTTGAATTGAATGTGTGCTTTTTAATTGATTTTTTTAGATATATTTGTTTGGGTTTTTTATGGTACTTCACTGTTATATATATGTTGTTAACCGCTCCGAGTCCCTTGGAGAGGAGCGGCATACAAACCCAAATAAAATAAATAAATGTATTATTAATAATTGGAAAAGAGGAGGTTGCTTTACCATACATTTCATATATGGCAGGTAGCTTTTTTGCAGATGGTAGCAAACTTATTCCAGTTAGGCTCAGAGGGTAAGGCTGTATGGCACAGTGAGTTCAAAGCAAGTGCATGGGATTGAGAATTTTGTATTGTATCTGTATTTTGAAGCAATTTTACCACAAAGCTTATGTTCATTTATTATGTTCTTGCTCTTAATCTGAAACGTAGGTGGAAAATTGCATGTCCATGATTTGGCCACATGTTTTTGATGGTATACTTTATAGAGGCTTGAGAACCAAAAAGAGAGCCCAGCCATTGTGCTGAATGTTTTTGTCATCACATGATACATAAAATCTTTTGAAACTGATATGCAAGGATTAACTTCATACATTCTTTATGTAAAATATTTAATAGTTTCTTCCCAGATAATGAAATAATTCATCAATATTTTGCCTAGCAATTATGATTGTAGCATTTCTAGATATTAAAAAATGCATAATCTCACATGTAATTGACTATGGATATATATGATCTATAAATAGATGAAATAAATAAACATGTTTGTTAAATGTTTTTTCTTTTTTCTTTTTGGTTTTGGAATGAAAATGCAAATAAACATGGAAGTAACTTCCAGGAAATAGTTATTATTTTTTGGTATCTTTAGCAATGACACCAACGTTCCAGAAATTGTTAAGTCTTTGGCTACTCAACTTTAGAAAGTGGGCTGAACATGGGTGGATTAATGGTTAACTGTGGTTTGAATTAGCTTGTTACATCTCCTGATTATTTTTCTTAATAAGACTTTATTCACATTGCTCACCAAAGCTATATAAATATGTGAATTGATTTTGTTTCTCCTTAGGCCTCATACAAATCTTCATTTCTCTAAATGCTGAGATCAAAAACATTTGCCTGAATAAGATGACAATTGAAAACATAGCACATTTATAGCAAACCCAGACAGTAGCATTCTGTTTTTGCAGGTATAATTGGGCCCTTGTGTACCAGAGACTGGGGAATATGATTTCTAGGATGTCTGTTTATCTGATGTTTCTGGATTAGCAGCAGCCCTAACTACTGTCAGTATGAGAAAGAAGGCTGCTACTGATTTTAAAACAAAAACTTGAGGTCTGCTTACCGTACTTCATCTCTTTGTTCTCTCCCTCCCCCCCACACCTCTACATATTTCACAAATGAAGACTACCAAAAGGCTCCTGAATCTTTCTCTCCAGTGTGAACAAAGCAGAGACAAATGGGAATGAAGATCAAAAACTCATAAATAAAATTGAGATTACAAGCTTGGTCATTGGGGAAAATGAAGTTAAAGAATTCTTAATTATCAAAAACCCACTAACCCAGGGGTTCTCAACCTTGGCAACTTTAAGACTTGTGGACTTCAACTCCCAGAATTCCTCAGCCAGCTTTGCTGGCTGAGGAATTCTGGAAGTTGAAGTCCACAAGTCTTAAAGTTGCCAAAGTTGAGAACCCCTGCACTAACCCTTTTGAGCCCTGTTGGTGCTATGATTAAAATGCAGTATTGTAGGCAAAACTCTGCCCACAGCCTGGGATTTGATCTTGATGGGGCTCAGGGTTGACTCAGCCTTCCATCCTTTTGAGGGGTATAGTATGCATAGAAACAACATGAGTAGATAATAGAAGACATTGTAATATGATAAAAAAAACATGATACTCTTCAAATGTTAATCTGACTCAGATTTTGGGTAACTGTATTTTTTTGTCCGGAATGATTCTGTATTGCATTTTTCAGGATTTTTCTCCACTCAGTGGAGCATTGTTGTTTTGCTATCTGTTTATTTAAATTGCTTTTCATATATCCCAGAATAAAGCTCACAAAGTTTGTGAGTCAACCATAGTGCATATCGATGGAAAGAAAGAATTGTAATGCTGCCAAGTTAGAAGCCGAGGTCATTGGGGCACAGATTTAATCACACGGAAAGCATTATGAGGCCCCAGTGTGGGGAAAGGAGAAGGCGATTGACACAAGGGCTAAGGAATGTGAATATTAAACTGTGACATTTGTAAAGTTCTATGTTTGCAGTCACTGAAGGTGGTGTCTCAGCTTCTTTATAGTGTTCTCATCTTTGATTCAATGGTGAACTCAGTTGTCTCAACATGGAACTAAGGACATAAAACTATGGAAAAAGATTTGGAGGGTCCTGTAGGGTTCATTTGTCATTGTCATTGACATTTCCCATTGCTCATTCTCCCATTGCCATCTTCTAGTTTGTATTATATGGCAAACATTTTGCCAAAAAGCCACTGAGGCTTTTAGCAACAACTGAGAGGTCAGTACTTATGGCCCTATCCAGATGTTAATCCACTCTTCTAACCTATAAAATCGTCCCCACAGGTTCCATTGTATAGTACAAATTTTTCATTTCTTGGCCTGATGTCCATTTCTTTGCTTATTGTATGTATTGTAAGCATTCTGGGTCTTCGGCATGAAACACTTTTGTTAATGACACACTGCTATAAATAATGAAAAAGACAAGATCTTATATAATCAAAATGTTTCTGAAAGTCTTAATGCTTGTCTTCTTTTTTGTTTTTTACAGCTGCCTGTCCTGTGTGAATGGATCCTTCCCTTGCCACTGGTGTAAATATCGTCACATTTGTACTCACAATGCAGCAGACTGTTCCTTCCTTGAAGGCCGTGTAAACATGTCTGAGGTATATACTCAAGTCTGCCTTTTTTTGCTCAGTGTTACAGCTCATCTATTTTCTCCTCCTGTCTCTTTTTTCATTTCTTAGATGATACAGTCCAAAGCCCCATTTCATTTAAAGAAGGATCAAATCCCGGGTTCAAAAACAATAGTAATCATTTGATTCAATATTGGGTAATCCATATCTACTTGGGCATCAGAATAAGAAAAGACTGAGGAAAATTGAAGAAAGGAAAATTTAAAAGTCAGGCTGTGCAAGAAAAAATTGAAAGGCATTGCAGTGTGTTGCTGTGCAATAGAGATTTTTTTTTTTTAAAAAAAAGATAGGATGTGAAAGTACATTTATTGGATTGTACAAAATGAATGAATGTGGACAAACCTAGGAGTATGCATAGTATTAGGTGTCTCTAGGTGTGCTCATGTTATACAAGCTGCGCAGACTTCTAATTTAATTTCAGGTGCAATTTAAAGTTCTGGGTCATTCTTTAAAGCTCTGCATGGCATAGGAGCAGGCTATTTGCAGGATTGCCTTTGACATATCTGTCCATCCCACTAGATTGGGTAGTAAGGGCATGCTCCAGGTCCCTCTCTGAAACATTACCATCTAATGGAACCTTGGAAGTGGGCTTTATCTGTGGCTGCCCCTCCTTTATAGAATACATTCCCCCTCCCCAGCAATCCAGAAGGCCCCCACCCTCTTAGTGTTCCTGAAAGCCGTTAAAACCTTGCTGTTTACACTCAGGTCCTGGGGTAGAGTGTTAAAAAGCCTGTGCAAGATTGTTTGGGTACCCTGGAAAATTGATTGAGGTACGGGGCTTTTAGGTTTTTTTATGGCTTTTATGGTGTTTGTAGTTTTATTGTTGTTAGCTACCCAGAGTTGTTTTAAGGTGGGTGGCCATAAACATACAAATCTTTTAAAATAAAATATAAAATTAAAATATAAAATATAAAATAGTATAGAAAGGGAAGTAGTTTGTTTTTGTAATTCTTTTTTTTTCAATATAAAAATTCTTTTATTAAAACAATCAACATTGAACATAAAAACATATTATGCAGCAATCATCATGACACCTGGTATACAATACTAAGTATTAGTCTTTGAAAACGTCTGAATTAGTAAGCCTTTTTCCCACTCCTCGCGTCTAGCCTCAACTATACTCCTGTTACATTTTATTTGATTGGTGTTTCTCTTATCTGGTTCAATATTAATGTGATCAACATTAAACATAAGATCCTATTGCTTTTGTAATTCTTCATAAATGTTTGCAGACATCCTCGCTGTACATGTTGCATGTGAAAAAAAATTGTATTGTTTTCATGGCATTTAGTATGAAGTAAGTAAGTTATGGGGAAGGGCATTCCAAAGCTTCTCGAAAGTTGATCCAGAGATTTAAGCAGACATGACACTTGCTAGATAAACACTGGTCTTCTTTATCAGGCATATGGTGGGATGCTCTGTTTAACAATGAAACAATCTTTTTCAAGACCAAGAGGATTTAACTTCTTTATCCTTTTGTAGTTTCCTCTTAGAGTCCCTGTGCAAACCATTAAGAAAGAAGCCCACAGGCCAGCAAGTCTATTTCAGAAGAGGTCACGGTTATGCTCACTAGGACCCTTTCTTCCTTTTCTTCTCTCATCTTTATCAGACTGTCATTTTAACCCTCAGGCATTTTATGAGCTCTTTTTCTTGCTCCATTATCTGAGAGGACTCTTCCAGCCAAAATAAGTTATAATGGTGGACAGTTTTGTTTTTTTTTTCTTTCTCAAATTACTTACAAACTGGCTTTCAGGAAAACCATATGTATGTTTGCATCTAAAGTCTTAAGGAAAATTGCAGCATATAGCTTGAGTAAATCATCTGTTTCAAAAAAAAAAAGGTTTTAATTTTATATATCTGTTCCACCTTCGTTATTAACCTGAGTGATTAAAGCATTTGAACTGTCAAGGAGAATCAATAATTGTAAGTGACAGGCCGCATGCCCTGCAGAAATGAGTCAGCTTAAAGCAAATTCTATCTTCAAACCATAATTTGAATATTTTTGAGCTTTTGTAATTTGGCTTATTCCCCTAAGGCATAAGTAGAGTTTGGCTTTTGATCTGCAAGGGGACAAAAATGCTGAAATCTAATGATACGTTGGATAATAAACTTGAATAACAGAACTGTCCGGTGGCCCTATATCACCATGGGTTTCTTCTTCATTATAAAGCAACTGACTTTTATATTTCTTGCAAAGTGTTAATTATTGCTACTCCATAGCAGCTGGTTTCTGCCTTGTGCTTATTTATCCTATTTATATATCAAATTTATATGGCTGTCCATCCTGGGTTTATCAGTTCTGTATATTGCAACATCCCATGTTAGTTTGTTTGGAAAAATAGCCCTGTTTAAGAATAAGACTAATTACACACACTGGTAAAGCAAGCTGGAATCTGCAGAAACTCAAATAGCTGCTGACAAATATTCCTGGTGGAATACCAGTCTGGTTATGAAAAGTCAAATTCAATGCAATTCTATCAATATGGTATATATGGTATATATACCTTTCTTTAAAATGAAGGGTAAATTTAAAATATGGAAGTATATAACAGAACAACAGAGTTGGAAGGGACCTTGAAAGTCTTTTAGTCCAATCCCCTGTTCAGTCAGAAAACTCTATAACATTTCAGATAAATGGCTGTCCAATATCTTCTTTAAAACCTCCAGTGTTGAACCACCCACAGCTTCTAAAGCAGCGGTTCTCAACCTGTGGGTCGCAACCCTTTTGGGGGTCGCACAAGCCTTTCACAGGGGTCGCCTGTGAAACACATATTTCCGATGGTCTTAGGCAGGGCTTGTCAAGCCTTCTCTCCCTCTCCCCCGCTCCACCTCACTTGTTTGTGGAAAATAAGCTGCTTGGCACCAGTCTGCATGAACTCTACCAAATGTGCCCTGCAGGGGGCGCATGAAGAGCGGAGGCGCAGAGCAAGGCCCCGCCCTTCCCAGAGACTCATTGTGTAGCAACTGGATTGACTTCTTCTCGTGTACACAGGTCACCGAAGGGGAGGCTGCCACAGCACCCAAATCTTGCGCTCATCAGCTGGTGACCCCCAAACTTGCACTTGTCAGCCGGGAGGTCTGGCAACGGCCGCAGATCTACTTTGCCACCCCGCCCAACCTCGTCTCCTCCTCCACCGGTTCATGTCAAGCCCGCCGGGGCTTGACAGGGAGAGAGGGAGGGAAGGACGAAGGGACTCCTCCTCCTCTCCTAAGCTTCAAAGCACAATCAGCTTCCCAAGGGCTCCACAGTCCTCACGAAAGTGGGGGGGGGGAAGAAGCAAAGGGGGCGAGAAAGCTCGTGGCAGGCTCAAAGGAGCACCTGTCAGCATTCGTGACAAGAAATTCCCCACAAACCCAGGGAAGGGGTGGAGAAAAGGAGCCCCTTTGGGGAGGAAACCACCACCTTCTTCTCCTTGGCTTTGCGCTCTTCTGTTCCTTGGCAGCCAGGCTGAGAAGACTCTGCTGGCTGGAACTTCCTTTCCTTCCCTCTCTCTTGGTCTCTTCCTCCTTCCCTCCCTCTCCCATTGTCCTTCCTTCCTTCCTTCCTTCCTTCCTTCCTTCCTTCCTTCCTTCCTTCCTTCCTTCCTTCCTTCCTTCCTTCCTTTGCCTCCCTCTTTGTCCCTCCTTCCCTCCCTCTTTCCCCTTGTCCTGACGTCCTTCCTTCCTTCCCTCTTGTCCAGGATCGGGGCAAACCTCTACAGCTGATCCGTGCTTCTGCAGAGCAGCCCAGAAGTGCAGATCAGCTGTAGCTGCTCTCCTTGCCTCCTGCCCAGCAAACTTGCTCGAGCTTTGCTAGAAAACATGCCACTTGCTAATTTAGCAGAAGCGCGAATCAGCTGTAGCCCGGAGCTGATCCTGGAACTTCTGCTAACTTAGCAAGCGGCATGTCTTCCGCCGAAGCTGAGCAAGTGAGCTGGGCGGAGCTCTCCTCTGCCTGTGCACAGGCAGGTTGGGCATGTCGCCATGGCCACCGGCAGCAAAGCCCCCAGCCACGCTGGCAGCCTATCCACCTCCCCTTGTCCCTTTCTGGGCACAGAGGGGGGGAGGAAGGGACGAAGAGGAAGGGAAGTAAGGGACAATGAGAGAGGGAAGGAAGGAAGGAACAATGGAAGGGAAGGAAGGAAGGAAGGAAGGGACAAGGGGAGAGAGGGAGGGAAAGAGGAAGAGATTAAGAGGGAGGGGAAGGAAAGAAGGAAGGGACAATGGGAGAGAGGGAGGGAAGGAGGAAGAGACTAAGGGAGGGGAAGGAAAGGAAGGAAAGAAGGAAGGAAGGGACAGTGGGAGAGGGAGGGAAGGACAAATAGACTAAGGGAGGGGAAGGAAAGAAGGAAGGAAGAGACAATGGGAGAGGAAGGGAAGGAGGAAGAGACTAAGAAGGAGGTGAAGGAAAGGAAGGAAAGAAAGAAGGAAGGGACAATGGGAGAGAAGGGAGGGAAGGACGGCAGGCACCCCAGTCCCATCCCAAAGACCCACAGATTCCCCCCCACAGGCACTCTGCAACCTGAGTGATCAGCTGGCCACGCCCCCTGGCCATTGATCACATGACCCTGAGACACTGTCAATGTCATAAGTATGAATCAGTTGTCAAGCATCTGAATGTAAATCACATAACCCTGGGCATGCTGCAACAATCATAAGTGTGAAAAATGATCATAATTCGCTTTTTCAGTGCTCTTGTAACTTCAAACAGTCACTAAGCGAATTGTTGTAAGTCGAGGATTACCTATACTTTCCTATTTTTCCCCTTTTTTTTGGTCAAGTTTTTGATACTCCCTGGCCAGCTGGATGGGGGGTTGGGGGTCACCACAACATGAGGAACTGTATTTTCCAGAGGACTGGAAAAGAGCTGATGTAGTCCCATTTTCAAAAAAGGAAAAAAAAAAAGGACCCAGGAAATTACAGACCTATCAGTCTGACCTTAATACCTCAGAAGATTCTGGAAAAGATAATCAAGCAACGAATCAGCAAATACCTAGAGGCAAAAAAGTCATTACCAAAAGCCAACATGGGTTTGTCAAAAACAGATCATGTCAGACAAATCTTATTGCATTCTTTGACCAAGTGACAAAATTAGTGGACCAGAGGAATGCTATAGATATAATTTGCTTGGACTTCAATAAGGCATTTGATAAAGTAGACCACAACCTACTACTTGATAAGATAGAAAAATGTGGATTAGACAGAATCACCACCAGATGGGTTCCTAGCTGGCTGACCGGCCGTAGTCAGCATGTGGTCCTCAATGGAACTGCATCTACATGGAGGGAAGTGTGTGTAGTGGGGTGCCCCAGGCTCTGTTCTGGGCCCAGTGCTCTTCAATATCTTCATCATTGATTTGGATGAGGGGAATAGATGGGGAACTCATCAAATTTGCAGACGACACTAAGCTGGCAGGAATAGCCAACACTCTACAAAATAGGCTTAAGATACAGAAGGATCTTGACAGAAGTGATCTTGATTCTATCCATTTGTTAATTCAGCCTAGCACAGTGCTAGGCTGCATTAACAGAGGGATAGAATCAGGATCACGTGAAGTGTTAATACCATTTTACAATGCCTTGGTAAGGCCACACTTGGAATACTACATCTAGTTTTGGTCACCCCAATATAAAAAAGAAAGAAGAACAGCAAAGATGATTAGGGGATTGGAGGCTAAAAGACATGAAGAACAGTTACAGGAATTGGGTATGTCTAGTTTAATGAAGAGAAGGACGAGGGGTGACATGATAGCAGTGTTCCAATATCTCAGGGGTTGCCACAAAGAAGAGGGAGTCAAACTGTTCTCCAAAGCACCTGAAGGCAGGACAAGAAGCAATGGATAGAAATTAACCAAACAGAGCAGCAACCTAGAACTAAGGAGAAATTTCCTGATAGTTAGAACAATTAACCAGTGGAACAACCTGCCTCTAGAAGCTGTGAATAATGGGTAATGGGTGGATGGGAAGAAGCATTCATAGTTGTTATAAATTGTGCAACTGTCTGTTCAAAGCTTGAAACCTTGTCCTTTCTCCATCATAATTGGAAAATAAAAACTAATGTCTCCAGATATAGCATGATTAGTTTATAAACTAAACTCTAATAGTTCGGTATGCAACTGTTTGAAACATGCTTCTGTTTCTTCTCTTCCCATACAGTCCAGTTTTAAACTTAATGTGAGCCTTACTCTAATATTAAGCCTGATTTTCCATTCTGCATTTGCTTTGGTATGATAATGGCAAATTTCTCTTTCCCTGGCCTCATTTACTGTCCTATGATTTTGAGTGAGTGGTAATGGTTCTTGGGACACAACTTTGACTTGGATTTAGCTCCTATCACTTGCCTGTTGTGGTTTATTTCATTTCACGGATTACCCTCCACGTTTTGTCCTGCAGTCCACAGTGTGATTGCCAGTTTGACAGCTCCTGTGTTGTACTAGATGAATCTCATTCTAATCTTTGGTTGTGAGTGCTGGTATAGTGGAGATGCCCTCAGCTGTATTTTTCACTTCTCTCTCTCTCTCTCTTCCTTGTATCATTTCCCACTATGACTTCTGCCTGGCAGCCATTCTGGACTGATGAGTGTTGGCTCCATATTAAAGAACTCAAGCTTCTGGCAATGAGCAATTAATTCTCCCCATCCCCACCCCCTTCCCCCAGTCTCACCCTTTATCATTTCTGGGAGCACCAGCCTCCAAGGAGGAACCACAACAGATTGGCAGTCATTCATCCAGCACCCAGCCACCAGCAATGTGATTGCTTTTGCAAGGGCTGGTTATGTGAAAGGGAGAGTGGGATTTATTTTATTTATTATGTGTCAAATTCTGTCAACAATTGCTGCTGGAGTTGGTGAGCCTGTTCTCCCAGAAGAATATGGATGATCAAGATGAAAGAACCATTGTCTTATTTAGAGAAATTGAGGAGAAGCTACATTAGTCGCCTCCCCCTCTCCCCAGCTCTCCACCAACCTCTGTAAAAGCAGATGCTTTCTGAGGTATAAACTGCTAGGGCAGAGAGCACACTGACTAAATTTACACTTTGCTCTAAGCTATGTTTTATGCAATCATTAAAATGGTGTGGTTCACACAAAACAAAAGGCCATAAACTAGCAGGCACAAATTGTGGTTCCTGTGGTCTTAAGTAAGTGCCTTCTCTAAATAAATAAATGAAAAATGCTCATTTCTATAAGCCCTCTCTTTATCTTTTTTGTCAGTATTGTCTCTGTATCACTCTTAAAGTAATGATATTGATACTGTGTAGGACAGACAGAAGACTAGCAGAGCGCATTCATATGCATCAGATAGCAGTCAGAAGGTACGATGAAAACTCCTTAAATTCACAATACCTGGAAAAACTCAAATATAGTTTCAACTGGGAAACTAAGCTAAATCCAGAAATGCTAAGGAATTCCTAGAAGCTTGGGATTCAGACAAATCAACCATCTACAGACATATAGAAATAAGCCACATGTACCCACCATTCAAAAAATAAAGAAGGAAACAAAAAAATTAGAACACATCCTTGCCAGCAGATAAGCAAGGATTAACATCAGAGAAACAGTTAAGTAGAAGACAAATACTCTAATCTTATAAAAATTTATTTAAACCCAGATCGGGCTTTGTAGATACTGGGGCCCAAAAGGGCGAGGCAATGTCTTATGTGGTTGCATAAATGTACATGAGGGGCAGTACTAACAAAACACATGTCCACAAATATAAAGTAACAACCTGAACTGGCGTATAAATATTCTTTAGTAATAACTGCTAGCGGCAGCAGGTTTAGAAACTGTTGGTGGTAATATCCCAGACTGGATCTCCAGTTTTGCAACCCTTTCCTTTCTTGCGTTATCACTCTAATCCAGCTCCCATTTAGTTATTAAGAGGCACAATATTTGTGTTAAAGAAACAGAAATTTAAGACTGCTCAGCTTTGTGCAGGAAAAGATCAAGGGGGGGGGACTTTTGTTCTCTCTCTCCATGATCTACGGAAGCAGAGAGTCTCACTGTTTTAAGGTCACTATAAACCTTGGAGACACTGAGCAGTGAAACCTGTTTTCCAGATACCTTTTAAGATTCAGATTAAAAATGGTGTCTTGTTTACCTTTCCAGATGAGAGCTAGAGCAAAATATTCATGTTTTTAATAAGTTTGGATTGTCAATATTAGGATATCATGCAGGCTCATCATCCCTAATCAAAGAACTGCCAAGGAGAAAACCACAACCCCAAGTCTGGCTACTGTGTATAAATTCTGCCACATACATGGATGATTGTGGTTGATTGTTGAATTGAATGTGTGTGTTTTTTATTGATTTTTTTTAGATATCTTTGTTTGGTTTTTTTTATTGTAATTCATTGTTATATATATGTTGTTAGCCGCTCCGAGTCCCCGGAGAGGAGCGGCATACAAACCCAAATAAATAAATAAATAAATAAAACGGGGGGGGGGCAAACCCACACTCAGTAGTACTGATTAAGTTATTTAGTTGGTTAATGAAATATCTGCAAACAGCACCAAGGACTCCATGAGTAGCATTATTCTTCTTGGCAAGCAATAGCTTCCACCTTGCTACACTCCCATGAACCTCATACTGACTACTTTTCTGATAGAATCACAAACATTGTAGTGAAGAAAAGAGAGCTTGCAGATTGCTGGATATTGTTTTGGGCTTCTTTGTAACTTTTTCATTCAAGCCAGAAACTTCTACTTTGGTTTACTCAAGTTGTGAAGATCAGACTTTGATAGTGAATATCCAGAATTCTGTTCTTTAAATAAGGCAGGACCTTTCACACACATCTGATTACAATCCCATTGATTACACCATCTGTCTCTAATTTATCCTTCAAATCACCTGATAATCTTAGGGGTTAAATACTTTTGCCAGTAGTAGAATCCACATGAGACTCCGTTAGCATTCAGTAGCACAGATATACAAAATTTAGAAAAGAAGACAAATGTATTTTCAAGGAATTCTATGTAATAATAAATGCTACTTCCTTTGTAGTGCTGAAGGAATGATCAGTATATAGCCAAATGTCTTTATACCATCCTATATCTGCTCACACTTAATTAACAGCAGAAAAATACAATACCCTGATTTATATGCCTCTAATATGTTTACTAAGCAAGAATCAGCCACAGAAGCTTCTTAAGGTGTGAGCTAAATATTATTTGCTGATTATGGAAGATGAAACTGTTGCTACAAACTATTGCAATCTGTTCAAATATTGGCAATTCCACACTCAGCCAACGAAAGCAGTTCTTGTTTTGAGCATAGCTTCAGGAATTTCTACTTCTGGAGAAAAGTAAGCCAGACAAAATACCACTGGATTTGGGATATAATCAGCTCATTGCTCAGGATGGAACTAGCTTTCACTCATGCATTGTGTTCTCTTATGGCAGGGATGCTGGCGGAGGAATTCTGGGAGTTAAAGTCTACAAGTCATAAAAGAGCCACGTTTGAAGACCCCCCCTGTCTTATGGCTTCCAAACTCAACTGATCAAAGTAGCATTGAATGGGCAGAAGATATTACCATTTTCATTCTGGAAGCAGGGGATGACTTTAGACACATCTGTCTCTTTGGATTGCTACCCTTTCATAAGTGTTGAGCAAATCCTTAGAGCTCTTTTAGGCAAACCTGAGTCTGGTTGTATTGCAAGGAATCCATATCTTGTACATTTTAGCCAGAAAAGCCCAATGAAAAAATCCCTCTGGCTCTGATTTTTAATCCATAGATTTTTAACCCTTCTTTGTTTCTGATTCATTGTTTTTGAATTCCTGTTAGGAATGAATGCCAAGCCAGGGAAGCACAATCTATGTAGCATTTTGGGGGCAAGGTGCTATGTGACTGTATGCAAGCATAAAGTTATACAGTAATTATTCATGTATAATACCAGCTAGATCTCTTTGCGTTTGAATTCCAGCATGCTGAGTTCCAGCAGATTGGAGTTTTCAAGGAAAGCTACACAGAAGAAGGATTGTCCTGTTTTTGTAGGCACCACACAAGTCTTTATTCATTGCATAGTTCAGTTGACCTATGAACAGGTGCTTTTCTGTGCTTCTCTCAAAAGGGAATTGAACCCATTTTTCTTGCTGTCCCGTGATTCTATGTTTTTAAAATAATTGTTATGCATCCGCGTTTCTCCGACCCTCCTGGCCTTCCGAAAGAATTTAAAAACCTACCTCTGCCGGCAGGCCTGGGGATGATTGTTGATTGTGGTGTGATTGATGAGTATGTATGGGGTTTGTATTTTTAATGTTGTTCGGATTTGTTGCAATTGTTTTTATATATATGTTGTGAGCCGCTCCGAGTCTTCGGAGAGGAGCGGCATACAAATCCGAATAAATAAATAAATAATTCAGACTGTTTGTAGTCAGAATGCAACTTCCCACCTAACACCTAGACTGCCTAATTATTATTTTTAATTCAAAACCTTTGAATGACAACAGGATGCAATTTGGATAGTGAAACAAAACAATCTCCTAATTTTCTTATCTAATCAAAACATGATTTGATAAAATTGAAAGCAGGTGGAAGGAGAGAGATGAAATTGATGAAACACATTCTTTGAAGGCAGGTGCTTACTGTAGTTTATTCCTTAACAATTTTGTTCAGTGTTCTCCCTTCCCCTTGTTGTTTCTAGTAAATAAGCACCAAGTAGCCTCAGAAGTAGCTATCGGTATATTAACTTGGAGCTAATAATATACATCTCTAATTTTGAAAAAAACAAATGATGAAAATAGGGAAATAAAATAGTTAACTTTTATTGGTGTAGAGTTTCGTGGCTACAGTCTGTTGGGCAATATTGGGGTTCAGGGTTCATCGACTGTGGTCTAGACAACAGATTTCCTGGCATTTGACTGGTATCTTCAGAGGCAGGCTGTCTTTGACAAATATGTGAAGATACATAGACCATCTTGTCTCTGAAGATGCCAGTCACATTTGCTGGCAAATATCAGGAAATCTGTTGTCTAGATCTCCCCCCCCCAAAACTGCCCAACAGTCACTTTTTATTGATTCTGAATTGGTTCATAATAGCTTTTCTAAAATTTATGAGACTCTGAGGCTCATTGAAACTTTTAGTAGAAAAGTTTGGGAGCAGCTAAAGCAGGGGTGTCAAACTGCCGGCCTGTGGGCCGGACACGTTATCCGGAAGCTGCGACCACCCCATTGCTGACAATGGCAAAACCGTCCCAATATGTTGTGCGACATCATGTGACGTTTGGCATGTCTGAGCTAAGGAGACAGTTTGGTAGGATTTTTTTTTTTAAAAAAACTGTTTCTAAAGATATTAATAATGCAATAAATAAAAAATGAGAAAAACGGCTTGTTAAATATAGAAAGATGATCCTTTCTATCATCTTGTCACTCGGAGAACATTTGACCCTTCACTTTCAACTTTTGTTTCTTACTCTTGTAAATCTTTAGATGCTTAGAGCATTGTGTTGTCTCAACTTTATCAGATAGATCAAGATGTGATTTTTTCCCCCAAATCAGAGATATCTTACAAAATGAGACTGATGTGCAAAAATATCTGTGCAGGCATAACCTAGAACGTTACAGTGTAATATTGTCACGCACACTGCTGTCCAAAATTCCATATCCCGGAAAAGATTATGGCTAAGTAGTTGATAAGCTCGTAGTGTTTGAATAAGGAGATGTTCTCATTAATCCTTAGAATTGGCTATTCAAAAAGGGAACAGCTGGGAAAAACCTGACTAGCATCAGAGCCATTTTTTCTCAGAAACTTTCACTCCAGTGTCATAAATGCTGAGTCATGAAGATTTTTAGAAAAAAAAATCTATAGGTACCAGGTGCTTCCTGTTTTTCAGTATGGCAGAATTTTTGTTCAATTAGGCACCGTTCCCTCTATATGCCAAATATAACATAGCAAGATTGGAGCATTTCTGGCTGAAAAATCACTAAAATGTGTATATCTTTAGGGTGAAAAACACATTATCTCGTTCATTATGTTTGTCTAGGCATCTGGGCAGGCATATTTTGTGTCAGATTGCTTTTGTAAGCACTTTTAAGGACTCTGCATAGTTATAATAGCACATGCCTCTAGTCCATTTACCAGGATGTTCCATGAATTTGGTTATCGGAGATCAAAGAGCTGTGATAATCTAATTCATAGCTAAACAGCGAATTTTTCAACCTGTCCTTTTTCAGGGGTGTTGAGGCAGCAGGAACAGGATGTTGAATTGATTTTGGGGAAAAAGTGAGAAAAACTAGTTAGAACTTTAGAAGCCAGGAAACTCAATATTCAGGGAGCTTAGAGGGAGGGAGCAGGGATTTGCCAACTATTCTGAGCTAGTTTGCTTTGATAATTTATTGACGCAAGGGATAGATTGGTGAGAATTCCTATAAGGTTCCTTAAAATACCAGGCCTTTGTGTATTTTGCAGTGATTCCTGGTTTAGAAAGACACACCTCTTTCTTGTCTTTGCTATATGCTCTGTTCTATAGAATAAACCTTCCTGGATTGTGCTAAATTTAAGCATATGCTGGTTTGCCTCTCGGGAAGTCCCCACTGAGCATACATATCTTTAGGCTCCTAAGGCCAGTTTTTTCAGTCTGTAACACTTAGCTTGAAAACATGTTATTCTCTCCCTGCTATTTAAAGCAGGAATACCTTTGCCATTAGGCCCTGGTTGGCCAATCTGGATATTGCATCAGGGTATTGTTGCTGAAATGGTGCCCTTCTGGGATCCAGGGCTGTTTTCCTGGCTGGTCCTGTTTATTTTTATTCTTCTCTGCTCTCTTGAGTATTGCACCTAGGCTTTTTGGGAAGTTAAGATGGTACTGTGAGAGCAAAAAGTGATATGAAGAGTTTTTGGCCTCTACTTTGTCAGCTGCTGAACAGCCACTTGTTGAGGGCAATTGGGAAAGTTCACCCATGACTCAGATGGTAGTTGGCTCAGTCAATAACTGAATCTTGTTTTCCATTAAATGTAGGTGCAGCATTTCCACCAGAGCATCCAGAGATGCCATGATATGTTGCTGGTGATTGGTATCACAAAAAAATGGGGAGATGCGCTGAGTCCTGCTAGACAGAGCCGGATGATATTCTGAAAAATAACCTTGTAATAGATTTGGGGTTTTTGAAGGTTCTGAAGGGTTTTTTTAAAATATTAGAGCAGGTTGTATTTCTAGATCAGACAGGCAGAAAAAGGAAGATTGATATTTTGGTTTGTCAGGATCCACATCCCATCTTGTTGTTCTGTAGCTTGTTTGTCATGGAAAGCCGTCAACTAGGAGAAGTTAACATTTGTTAACCACCTGAATGATAAAGTTAAGTGCCATTATAGATTTCATTATTGCTTTCCGAGGGCATGTACTGGTCTTAAGTAAATAGAGGTATTATATCCCTAAGCTTGCAATTTATTTGGTACATGCTGCTTTTTATTTTGGTTGAGCCTTGGAGAAACAGCAAAGATTTGTGCAAAAGCCAATTTTCTTACTCTACCTACTATCATACTTAATATTTTTTATCTCGGCCTACATTTAAGGAACTTAAATTTCAATATATGGTTTCCACTATATTTGTTTTGCAGGATCAATCTTGGTCGGTCATCTGGACCAGAGGCTTAGTCTTCCAAGCCTTTGTACTCCAGCGGGAGTCCATCCTCAAGGAACTTCTCTCTATCAGAATATGTGGTTCCCTGAGGATGGGCTCCAGCATGAGTCCAAAAGCTTGGAAGATTAAAGCTCTGGTCCCAGTAACCAACCCAGGTTGGATCCTGCAACATTATCCTGGGACACATATATTTGCCTTCGTTCCTATTTGTTTTATTCTCTCATAAGCCTGTGGGTGGATTTTCTCTCTGAATGTGGCTAAAATGAAGTTGGATAGTTTGAGACTCAATACATTATGAAATCCCAGTTAGTGTCTCAGTAAGTGTAAACCAAGCCATCACATTAAGCTGTGATACAGTTTATTTATTTGGGCACAGTTATACTTTGATAAATATGTTTAGCTTAGGAGATAGGATAGAGATAATAGAGTGGTTCAGTTTCACCTTATGAGCTTCGTAGCAGATGATAAATTCAAACTTGGCTTGAAGTGCTTTCTCCAGTATTATTTCCACTGTACTGCATTGATTTTCTCTAGTGTTCTTGTCAACATTGCCTTGGCCTTTCCTTTCATAGCAAGTTGAATAGTGAAATACCATGTTAAACAGCTCGTCTGATACTCCAAGGTCCTTCTGTTTTTTTAATTCACTGGCAGCTTTTGTGACAGAACTGTCAGCCTATATTGTGTTGCAAACCCTTTTTATTCTCTTTGCAATGGGCACACAAGAAGAACTGAAAACTTAATAATTCCAAATACATGTGTATTGTGATTCCTATTATGTAGCATTTGCTATGGGCCATATTTCCACTAACCATTACTTCTGTTTAACAAAGCACTTTGAATAGTAAAGCAAGCAAGCAAGCAAGAGAAATAATTCTCTTGGACATCCACATGATGCCCTTATAGCATGGACTGAAATCTCCCACCTGATTTCATTTTTTTAATTCTTTTGAATAACAGCATCATTATCATCAGAAAGTAGGAGAGGTGTACATGAAAAAACTTTTCAAATCTTGAAACAAATAGTTTTATTCTGAAGGAAATTATTTTGAATTGGTAGTGGTTGGATATAACAAACTTCAAAGTAAATTGGGTGTTCCATGTTTTGTTTAAATAAAATTTATAATAGTTTGGAGTGTTTCAGCAGTGGAGAGCTTTCTGATATGTTAGGAGGAGAGATGAGAAGGGACAGAGGGAAGGGAATGAGGGAATTAAATGCTGTGGTCTAAGAAAGAGGTTTGTAAGATCCAGCCTTTATTAATAAAGTATTGCTTCCCATGGAGTTGATTTTCTGGCCTGCTGTACATAGTGGGGCTGACAACCAGGACTCTCTTGGCCAGAAAAATAACACCTGAACTGCAAGTGGCAAGACAGCTTCCAATGACATCATTAAACTAGAATGGTTTCACTCTCAAAACATTACCCACCTAAACAAAAGTTCAAGTTGGTCTGTGTCTGAAACAAAATTCCACATATTATTTTGAATTAGAAGCAAAACATTTATTTGTGGTTTGCTTCATGCATGAATCACTAGAAGGTCAGTGCTCCAAGAGGTTCATGTTCAATCCATTTTGCACATCTCTAGAAATCTGTGTGTAGCAAAGCAAGGTGCCAGACTTAGATGTAATCTGATCTGTAAGGTATATTTTTCATTATTTCTGGCATTGCCTTTAGCACCGACACAAGAACCTAAAATGGTGACTGCATCCAATACTTTGAAGTATACCTATAGATTCATGAAATAGATAAGTAAACTGATCTGTAGAGAGCTTTCTGAATCTGAGAAATCAGTAGGGTGGTGAGGAAAAACCCACAGGTGTGTGCTCTATGATTGGATGTCTGTACAAAACAGTCATCCTGAAGGTGCTATTAATTAATGCTCTTAAATTGCTCCTTGAATGCCTACTATTCCCCAAAATTGAAGGCTATGAGATGCTCTTCCATTTCTAATATACCCTTTCCATGATAAGATGTAAAGCCAAGCATTAGTACTTTTTTCATGTAAAGCCAAGCATTAGTACTTTTTTCTCTGATGGGATGGGCAGAGCAGTAACATTAGGGTTAGTATTTCTGATCTTCAGATATGTGTAAACATCACAGGAGTAGAAACTAACCCGAAGCAGAATTTTTTAAATAACTGTCAGAGAAGTACCTAACAATTGATGACTTAGGTTAACATGAACACATTCATAACATTTTATAAGCTGTATTTTGAATTGTTAAATGGCTCTTGCTATCTATAAGCAGAGATGTCAGACTTATTTGTGGTCTGGGTATACAAACTGGAGTAACTGAAGACAAATCACTTTCAGTGCAGTAGAAAAGTGCATGATCCAGAATTCTGGAAAGGCTTTGATGAAAAACCTAGAATGGTAAGGGGAGAAGAGGCTGAGTTAGTAGAATTCATGCTGGGAGTTGGAAACCACAAATCTTGAGAGCATCCAGGTGAGGAAGAATAGAATATGAAAATAACAGGCTGTAGCGTCTTCATTAGTTTGAAGTAAGGTAGATATCAAAGAGAAGCTTTTAGGGAGAGCATTTCCAAATAAAGATCAGTCACTAGCAAAGTGTGTCATTTGAATAACAACCTTGCTTTATGAATATTTAGTTTATAACACATGGCTTTTTAAAGTGGTTAATGATATCATATTCACATTACAGTATAACCTTATTTCAGAGCTAACCATGGTAAACTAGTACTGTAAAGTAGATTGGTGTTACTGTTCATCACCATTGCTATCAGACATGAAACAAATGTGTAAAACCTGTTTTTTAAATCCTTCTCTCTCACAGGACTGCCCACAGATCCTTCCAAGCACTCAGATTTATATCCCTGTCGGTGTGGTGAAGCCTATCACTTTAACAGCCAAAAACTTGCCACAGCCGCAATCTGGACAGCGCAATTACGAATGCATCTTCCACATCCCTGGGAGCCCCTCCCGTGTCACTGCCCTGCGTTTCAACAGTACCAGCATCCAGTGCCAGAACACCTCGGTGAGTCCATAGCCCAGAACTGTCTTCTGAAAAACTGCTTTTGGCCTTGGATATAGAGGAAGCCTGAGTTGGGTAGGATCATAGGAAATTAAGGATGTATTTGTGTTCTTTGCTTATTCTGCCTAATTAACATCAATCCTTTTTAGTGGGTTGCTGCCTTCCCTTCTTTTTATGGAAAATGTAGTTATTGAGCTTCATCTAGGCTTTTCTCTTAAGATTTAGCATTTTAGTCTCATTCATTTTGTAGTTGTGTTGTTATTGTTGTGGAGGTGTGGGGAGGAAGTAGTATTAAGCACGTTCACCAGCTTGGGTTACTTATAAAGTAATAAAGGCAGGATAAAAGTTAAATAAATAAATTCATTCAGAGGTGTGTGTGTGCGTGTGAGAGAGGGCAGAAGATATTTTTCCCCCTTGTGTCCATATTATCCTATCCCCAAATACTTCCTGGATGAGAAACCAAATGTTTTTAATTAGGTCAGGTTAGTATTCTCACGTGAGATTATTTAATTGCCATGAGTGCTCTTTTGACAGAAAAAATAATAACAAAGGCAGCAGCAGGTGTTGTTATTGTTTCAAGAAGTTCCACATCCCTCATAGTACCAGAGTATTGGATGAATGGGCTTAAGGGAGCTCTGATCATAAAGACCTGTAAATTTAATGTGCTAATCTGTAGAGACAGTTTCTTGGTTAGCCTTCTGGGCTATCTTCTAATCATCACACCTTTATTTAAGACTCTGTTCTGCTGAATAGACCACATTAGCTCAAGGGAGTGAAGTGTGGCTAAACTAGCAGAAGGACAATAGAATAATATTGATAGGACAGTCTAAAGAATTGTATGTGTAATTAGTGTCAGCAAGTAAACTATTACTTTTCTTCATTTTTCAGTCTGCATAGAGACATCCAGTGAATTATCCAGTGAACTGTTACATTATGGCCCATATCTAATAAAATTGGGTGAAATTGATTATTTGGTAGCCTTTAAGAATAAAATTATATGGTCTGTCCCTTACATTTTTATAGTTTTTCTCAGAACACAGAACTTTTTGTGACTGTCTATTTTACACTATATTCTTTCCCCCATAGCTGAGATTTATAGCCTGCAACTCTCCACAGTTTTGACTATAATCCCCAAATTGCTGATGAATTATAATTTTAATGTATTATGAAAAGGAGATTTGATTAAGTATACTGTATGAGGAGAAATCACATTAGATGTGATTAATTTTAGTTACATTTAAGAAATTTAATTTTATTCTAAGAAATTTAATTTTATTCTGAAACCATGTTTAGAAGTGTCATCTCTGTTATGTTATTTGAAAATGAAATGCAGCCCTCAGCTGAAATTTGTCTCCAATTGTCTGTTATGATATACATGAAACTACTGGGAGACTTTATTTGAGTTTTGGAATTTGATGCCCCAAGTCTATTTCCTTTCTGAATAAATCCAAAGAAGCTGTTCCAGGTTCTAAATTACTGTCATAATATTAGATAGAATAGGACAGATGAATGAAACACAAATTGAAGCTTAATCTAGATGGAGACGCTGTCAATCAGTTGAAATTCAGATCAGAAAATAAGAATGGAATCTATACTGGTTGAACTTACAGTATACAATACCTCTCTTAGACACTCTAATTCTGGATATCTGGGATTTTGTGTTCACTGCAGGTATCTTGAGTACTTATCTCATAAATCCTCCCTGCCCACTTAATTGAAATAACATTTGCAGGAGAGAAGCTGTTTTGATTTTACGGTGAGCCAGGATCCTGATAAGGCCTGGTGAGACTAATACCGGTAGTAAGACAAGAATGTATTTTAACAGCTAAGTCTGATGTATCTCAAATCAGCTGTATTTGGGAAGAGGGCAGATGTTAACTAGAAAAACTAAAGCATAATGTATGAGTTTATTGTAATTAGGCAGCAGCAATCAAATATTGCCTGTAAACTAGATAGTAGACTATCAAGAGAGTTTTTTCTATTGAATCTCTGGCATGGCTGCTCTTTGTACTGCTTGCAAAGCCTCCAGGACTTCCATCCTAGCAGAGTTGCAGAGAAGGGCTGTGTGTTTGTGTATATTTACAAGTGAGTCAGGTCAGGCAGTAACGATTTATTTGAAAATTAGGTTGAATGTTCTTTTTGTAGGTAAAATCCTATTTTGTTGAGGTTGTGTGTTCCTTCTTTCCTTTCTTGGTTTCACTTCTCCCTGCTTGCTAGTCATTTCTCTAGACACTGGTTGTTTCTGCTGCCATTAACAGCAGGATACTAGTCATTTATAACATGTTTACTGTGAGAGAACAAACAAGGTCTCTTCTCTTTTCCAAGAAACCTTGTGGGAGTATTGGGAATGCGCACATCCATGTAGAAGCGTGCATAACCTCAAACCAAATATTTATTTGTTTATTGATTCTGCAATTCATATGGGGAAGAGTTATTTGTATGACAGTTGAGAAAACCTATATTAGTACATGTGCACTGAAGATCAGGATGATAGGGATTGGACAGCAGATGACACAGAAAACAAGTTGGCTGGCTGGGGAATTCTGGAAATTGAAATCCACCCATCTTAAACCTGGCAAGGTTGAGAAACACTAACATAGAGGATAAGAGAGAGAACTCATCTAGCTTATGAGGACAGATTATTCCTTGGCCACTGACAGTTGCACTGTACACAATACAGTTTTGCCATTTCCCCAGTTATTAGTTCAGAGACAGTTCTTCAGAGGTCAACCAAATGGCTATTTCCTTAAGCAGGAGGTCTGTTAACTGCTCTGTCTCTGAGTGCTGTCAGTGAAACATGTACATAGTCTTATCACATTCAGCTTGAAATCAGGTCTGGAATGTAGAGCTGTGAGAAAAATTTGCTACTAGTAGGTAGTGTGAATACTTCAGAAGAAGTAAGTTTGATGTTCTTCAGGAGAAATCATATTAGAAGGAAGATCTGTTTCAAGAGACTGAGTCAGCTGGCTAAATCACTTAGTTGCACTGCTCTACTGGAAATTTAGCTGTGAGCTTTGCTTTGACTTTTTACCAGTTATAAATGTATTAAGTTTAGAGCCAGTCTTTTAGTAATATGCATGTTCATATCACTGAAAATTAATCAAATAAAATAATATAGCATACTAACTTGACTAAACAGGAAGAGTGAAAGCTTAAGTGTCTGAGAAGTGGAGTTAGATCAAATTCAGCAAATTCTGTAAAAGGTCTTAGAAGGTGAGGTTCCCTTTTTCTAACAAGTCATAAAAATGATGCCAGATGAACTTCAATGGGAATTGATGAGACAGCTGGTTAAGTTTATGTGAATTGAAGCTGCAACAAATCTGAGAAAGTATAACTTTAAAAGTTCATTCACTATGAACTTTTAAACTATCTATTTTTTAATCTCTCTATTCTTTAATCTCTTCCTCCTTTTCCTTCCCCTCCCCTTTCTCTCTGTGTAGAGTATACCAAGTCAGGCTGACATATTATATAAATAACATTAAATATTTGAATTGGTTGCCATTTTCTTTTAAACACTTCCTTATTCATTTGACATGTGACCTTTATACATTTCTAAGTACAGTAACATTTTCTCTGAAATAAAAATTAATAATATTAATAAAACATATTGATTGGCCTGTGGGACCCAACAAGGCATATGTCTGTATCTTATGTTAATACATAGTATTGATTATATGACTGAAAGGAAGACTTTGGTTTTTTTTCTCAGATAGCTTTAAATAAAATCAAAGAATCCAACTTAGATTTACTAAGAGTACTGGGATGGCAGCACATTGTTTTTCTTGTCTTAAATTTAGTGCTGCCTCCTTTCTTTTTGGATAAATATAGTCTCTCATAAAAAGCGATTCTGAATGTTTTGTATGAATACACATCCTTATGATTTTCTGTCCGTTCATGCGGCTTTGATGCATCCTTTTCACTTTCTTCCTTTGAGGATTTGGGCTTGCTTAGTTGTATTTTTAACAAGAAAAATGAAAGACAGACACGGATCTGATCACCAATCTGTGGCTAATCCAGCATGCTGTCTTTCATTACTCCAAGATACTGGATTTCAGGTATCTAAGATTACAAATAGCTTTCTCATCCTTGCTTTCATGAATTGTCCCATTGCCCTGTTTCTATCAAACTCTCAAAAAGGTGAACCAGAGATTGGATCCCGTCAGCACCTACCGTAGTATCTTCTGTTCTATTATTTTTGCTGGGTCTTGTACATTGGGGGTCAGGTCCTTTTCCTCCAAATCTTTTCTTTAAAGCTTCCCATTTCACTTTAGAACACAATTGACTTCCTTCATTCTAAAGAGATTTGGTCTGCTTTGTACTGAAGGACACTGTTTAACAATAAACAGCATGGCTGAACAGTAGCAAAAGTGTTAGCTTAATGGGTCCTGAAGGTTGTATTTGAAATACAGCCCACGGGAAGGAATTCTGTATCTATAGCAACACAAAACCTGAAAGAAGGAAGAGCATTTTCTCATCTATAAGCACAAGACTGGAGAACATGAATTCCATCTATGCTATTATTGTTTCATTAACAAAAAAAAAAGGGTGCTAG
Organism: Bothrops alternatus; assembly: GCA_034064705.1. Lineage (NCBI taxonomy): Eukaryota > Metazoa > Chordata > Lepidosauria > Squamata > Viperidae > Bothrops > Bothrops alternatus. The sequence continues at coordinate 13,951,473 of JARGCV010000007.1, read as the reverse complement.
GGAAATGCCATGGGATTTTTTTTTTAAGCATAGTTCTGTATTCATGTAGTGGCTAAACCATATATAGATTTTGTGTGTAGGGACTCCATTAAAACTCAATGGAATTTCGGTCAGCCTATTAATTATAAGACAACAGAAATGCTACTATGGAGAAGCAGGCCAGTAGATATTGTTTGGACATGTACTCAGAAAACGGTTCTGATCTAAAAGTTGATAATGGAAGTAGAAAGTAGATAAACAAAGGCTCAAAAGCAAAACAGTTATTGGGGTTAAAAAAGGCTTAGAATCCAAGAAAAGCTCATTTAAGAAAGATTTGTTCCCACAATCAATTCTAGGCAGCATGTCTCGTTTCATTTACATATGTGTTTATAATTTTGCATGGGAAAAGTCATGGCTGTTCTCAGGATTGGATTTGTTGTGAAAAAGAAATCTTGTAGTCTTTTTTATGGGAAAGAGTTGATGTTTATATTTTCCTATGAAATGACATCATCATGACTATTCATGTGTAGGTGTTGGCCCAAGCCCAGTGAAATCCAATTGAAATGAATCCTTTATTACTTACATCTAATGGAAAGAATCTTCTAATCCCCTAAATCTATTCTGAGAGATTCTAAGGTGTGGCTACCCTTCCTCATCCAGACTACACTTCTCTTAATTCAGACTCCTCCCTGGAAATGTTCTGTGTTGCCAAAACTCTCCTTCACTGCTTCTCCAGGTGCACATTCTATCATAGTAGAATACGTGGATAAATGGATTCTAACCCTTATAAAAACTAACTATGAAAATACAAGTATTTTAACTTCATAAATCTCAAGCATTTTTTAAAATGGGTGCAGTTTCACTCAGATTTTTGCATAGAGTTCAAAAATCCAATTATCTTTTTTCTTCTCTCATCTTGTCTTCTTTTCTGCTAGAGACCAGAAATTATATTTGAAATAATATTTTGTTAGAATTAATTTGCATTTTTGCCTTAGCTTTTTTTTTTACCAGATTTACATTCCATATCTTTCATTTTAGGAGGGTTTTTTTAAGTTTTGGATATTGACATTTAAACTCATATTTAATGCAGCATTTGATTTCCATTTTGACAATAGCTATCATTCTGGATCTTTCAGTCTGAAGAGTTTGTTCATGCTTTCAAAGTTTGCACTTAATATAAAGAGAGAAATACCAATTTCACGTGTTTGTTTTCATGTTTTTGGTGTCCCCCTTCCCATTTTACCTAGTTTGATTGTAATGCTTTATTCCATACAAAATTAGATAATTTTGCAGGATATTTTGTTATTTGGATTAAAAACACTTTGATTTATACTTATATATCTAGTTTATGGTAGATAACGAGCATTACAACAATGAAATAATGAGCATACAACAATGTAATAATACTCATTTATGAGATAGTGGATTTCATTATTTGAATAAGGACATTTGTTGCTGTTAATATTGCTCCATCCATCCATCCATCCAGTTTGTCTACAAAAACAGAGAATTGTTTAAATCAGTGTTTCCAACTTGGGCAACTGTTAGCTGTGTGGACACCAGCTTCTGGAATCTTCAAGAATATCTATGCTGGCAGGAAAATTGTGAGACTTGAAATTTTAAAAAGGTTTTGAAAAAGGATTAGGTGTATTTATAAGCACCGGGCAACTTGTGGCCAGTCATTCACTGTTAATTAAAATTCCATGTTCAAAGGCTGTGTATTCATGATGCCAGACAAAGGAGTAGAGAAACTCGTTTTCATACCTTATTTTAGACATTGAACTAGCTGATGTTTGGACTAAAAATGGCAGATTATATATCCCTTGGTCAGGTTGAGCTGTTCAATTCGTCTGGCATACAGTTCAGATTCATTATCCTATAGCTGTCTAGTCCTGTTTTGATATCTGTGAACAAATTGCTAGTAATTTACTCACTTATTTAGTGCTGGTGCTTTTCTAGTCCTGATTTGTTTTCCATAAGAGAGAATGATTTTTTTGTGTGGGAATAGTAGATAGTGTCCCAATAATAGAACAGTCATATTTTGTATGGTCTGTCTACTCTTCAGGTAGTTACAATTGGTCCGCTTGTTATATGAGTCTTATATTTTTCTATTTCTTTCTATTTTATTATTTTAATGTTTGAAAAAAGAGAAGAGACATTGAAACCATGATTCCAGGGAATAAAACTGATCACTCTTTTGCTTACATTAAATGTCCCAATGCCTGCCGCCTGGAATACCATACCTCCTGAGAACCAGCTGGCCCTGAATCTGCTGACAATTTGGAAAGCCTTGTTTGTTTGATGTCCAATGGATTGATCTGAAAAGAAGTGAAAGTTAAAATGTTTAAAATGTAGTTGGTTTATAGTTAAACTTGGATATATGGAGTGAAGAAGGTCTACAAATTTAAAATGATTGTATTAAGCTGAAGAAAAAGTGTTCTATCACTAAACTATAACCTGCCTCTCCCCCGCCATTCAAAGTTTCCAAGTTTGATTATTTAAGTAAGAAAAACATCCATACCTTTAAATTTTACTGATTTATGTAAAACAGTATTAACAAACAAGATTTTGCCAAAATCTTGCTGCAGTCATTTCACTGGATTCTCTCCACTAAGTTTCTAACTACCAGTGGATATATGAAGTATGTTCTCTACCAAATGTGTACCAATAGGTCACAGTAACCTGAAAGGAAATTCTTCTCATCCATCAAGGAGCAGGTCATCTTAAACAGTGCTTTGAATAACATTCAGTAGATGTAATAAGGGTAAACTAATATCGCTGTCCTTATGGAATAAACCTGAATATGGGTTTAAATCTAGTTGTATTTAATTAACTGTTTTGCCATCAGTGTTCTAGGCTAGTGCTCCCTAACTTTTTGTGCACCAGAGATCAGTTCTGTGGAAAATAATTTTTCCAGAGATCCCGGGGGGAGAGGGGAGTGGTTTTATGTGTTATCTAGATCTCGCACATGCGTAGATGAAACTTTGCTCACTTTCACGGCCAGGTTCCTAACAGGCCATGGAACGGTACCAGTCCACAACACAAGGGTTGGGGACCCCTGCTCTAGGCAGATCTTCTCAGAGTGCCCCTTCTGGGACAAGCTTATCTGATATTCCCACCAATTCTGGATTACAAAGATCAACAAGTTCCTAGTAGAACTATTAGTTCATTAGGAAACTTCTTAACCACTCAATCAAACTGGCTCTCATAAATTAATACTTTAATTATTTATTCTAAAAAAACCCTATCTATCTATCTATCTATCTATCTATCTATCTATCTATCTATCTATCTATCTATCTATCTATCTATCTATCTATCTATCATCTAGCTAGCTAGCTAGCTTTCTCAATGACATGGTGACTTTGTACAGTTAAAAAGATTTAGAATAATCCAAAATATAGTCTATTTCTGATAGTAATTAGGGAGCGTTAGACTCCTAATTGTATCTAGAATAAATTTTGAAATCAGAATTTTAACTGAATATAATGCCATTATATAATTTTAGATCAGATTCTCTTCTAATTAGCAATAAATTAATTTAAATTGTTAATATCTCAAATTGCCCATAATTTCCCCAGAAAGATTTGCCTATAGTTTTTGAACCAGAAAAGATCCTTATTACTATAAGCATCTGCTGTACAATACCTATGTTGTTATCCTTGAGAAATAAGACACACCATCCTTACATGACTTTATAACATTGAAAGGTCTTTATATTGATTTGGAAATTAAACATTGTTGTTGTACATATAAGACAACAAGGTGCCAGCAATGTGTAATCATACTTTTAACAGCTTAAAAAAAATACTTGTGCAGCAAAGGTTATTGCTTCTTCACATACTGTGCATTTAGTAGCACTTTGTGCAACACAGTTTCCCACCAATATAGCGAAATGGAAATTATGAATTTGGCAGTCCAATTCATGTGGAGGGTGCTTAGGTGAGACAATCTGCATCCTAAAACAGGGTCTATACTGATTCTGATTTCCCTAGTAGAAAGATAGAATTCATGATGTATTTATAATTCCTGAAAATTATACTTACTATTTTAATATAGTTAGTGTAATTTTTGCAGGATGAACTTAAGGAGTAAATATGGACTTTCTTCCCTATTTAGAGCTGCACAAAGAAGGTAAAAAAGCACCCAAGTATGGCGACATATATTTTAAATAAATATGTGCAGATTCTATGCATTTAAGCATAGTAAAAGTAATTTAAATAAGGAAATGCAAAAATACAACAGGAAAGCATTCTAAATAGCAACTAACCATTGTGTGTATCCCAAATATCTACGAATATAAAAATATATATGTGGAATATAAAAGTATAACACAAAGATGTAATACATTTTCAAATGTATTCAAACTTGCATCTTTTCATTTTAGACTTGAGTTTATGAAATCACACTGAGTGGCAAAAACCTTGACACACTAAATATGCTGAACTTGCAAGATAGGCAGGTATAGAATTAGGTGAATTTATAAGAGAGGAAGACTCAGCTGCAAGCAGTGATAAAGAAAAATAATATTAGGCAAGTAGAAAAACGGATGTGGAACAAAGCAGATGGCAAATCTGTGCATGTGTGTGCTTGTGTGTTTCATTGGGCTTGGAGTACATAAATCACTCAAAACACCTTATTATGTGCACTGCTCACCTATAGTGTATGCATCCCTAATTACCTGGGCACCGAAGGAGAAATAGGGCTGCATCTTACACGAATGTAGAAATATTTGTGAAGGGGAAAAAAATCTCCCTCCCTCTTTCTTTACAAGCAGCACCAGACATTTATCTTTCTGCAGCAGTGTTTAGCGTGAAAAGGGAGTATCAGGAGAGTTTGATAGGATCCAATTAAATTCCAACCGATAAAATAATGATGAATTGCAGTTGAGTTCCAATGAGACACAGTGCACATTACTGTCATCCCCATAGTGCTAAGAAGGCATTGAGGTCATCAACAATAGAAAAATAGAACACAGTTGCAGCTGTACTATTTGTGTAGAAAACAGTTGAGGGAAATGAGATTGGAAGGTGTATGTGTGTTTCAAAGTGGATGAATACACTGCAACAGTGTTCTGCACAAATCTAGGAGATCAGCACAGAAGTTATCTTCCTTTGCCATTCAGATTCAAAGACATAGAAGGGAAAATGAAGAAATTAATTTTCTCATTCTAATGAAAACTATAGTTTTATTGCAGCAATAAAAAAATGAGTAGAAATAAGATTAGGCCTATTAAAGTACCAGACATTCCTATCATACATTGCCCATTAGAAAAACAAACTTATTTTGGTTAAAGTGTTATGTTTTAAGTCTAATCTATCCTAGCTGACATTCCCCTATAAATAATTCAAAGGTGTCTTGAAGGCATTTCTGCTGTTCAGAAACAATAGGTCTTAATCAATCAATCAATTTAAATTTATTGCAGTAAAAGACCAGTACCCTTAATACATATGTAAGTAAAGGTCGTCCTTATTTAATGTCCACTCATTCAGCATTGAATGTGTGACACTGCTAAATGTGTGGTGCATATAACTGGTGTTCAAAATCCCAGCTGTTGCAGCTTCCCCGTGGTCACAATTGCAATTTGCAATCCCTGCCAGTTTGCCACAATCCAACTCAATGGAGAAGCCAGCAGGAAGTTAGAAGTCACAGTCACATGAGGTCCTCACTCAATGACCCATGGTGATTTGCTTAGCAGTGATTGCCAGAACTGCCACTGTTAAGCAGTGTAGTCATGTGATATTGTGCTTTATGCATAGCGACTGAATTCCAGTCCCAATTATAGGTTGTGTTCACACATTCCATTAAACTATAGCTTGTTTTAGCCACAATTTGTTTCATATTCTGTACTGAATATGAATATTCTGTACTTATGATTTACAAATCACAAAGGGTGGATTCACATGCATGCACTAAAGCATGGGTGTCAAACTCGCAACGTCACGTGACGTCTCGTGATGTATCGTGACTTTTTTCCCATTGCCGGCAATGGGGTGGGCGCGGTTTCACCATGATGCATCTGTCCCGTGGGCCGGCTGTTTGACACCCCTGCACTAAAGCCAAATAAATCACTGAATGTGCAGTAAGTGGTGTGTAAATTGAATCATGTATTTCTTTTCCTGGTGACTGAATGCTCAGTCAGTTAATCCTAAACAGAATAACATTTATATCCGGTTTTCAAACCTTCCAGACACTTGGCCATTGTTTTTCAAAGAACTTGGTAACTATTTGATGCTTGATTAGGTGGAACAAGATGAAACTTAATCAAGGGGAATGTTAAGCAGATAACTCCACGTAAACTCCACGTAAAATATACAAGGCACAAAAATATCATCTGAGTTGTTTAAACACTAGCTGATGGTGGAAAATGCTCTTATAAAGAGATTTGTCAGCTTAAAAAGAACCGTTTATTGAGTAAAGTATATACTATTTATTCAATGTTGCGTACTCTGAGGAGGAGTAGACATTTTAATGCTGGAATTTTGAGAATATCAGTTTGTACATTCTAAAAACAATGTACAGTAATAAAAAAATTGAGAATATCCACACTGTGAATGTTTTCTTTGTCTCCCCTCTTGTATGTTTTTCTGTAATGACTCTTTTGCACCAGATTTGCGTATTTATCTTTCTAGGTATTCTTCTGTCTTTGTCTCTATATCTATACTTTTCTGTGTCCTTCTACACCCATCTGCTTGTTTGCTTGTCATGCTGTGTGCCCATCTGTGTAAGTTTCTGTCCACCTACAAATGTGGGTTTTTTTTTAATTTTTAAAGACTGATCAACTGGGCTGTTTATAGAAGCATTTGGTGTAGACTTTTCAAAAAAGAGTATTAAATATAGACTAACAGAAGGCAACTGATTACTCAGTTGGGAATAGAAACAATTAGGTGAGAGGATAAAAGTAGCTTTGTGTCCTAATTGTTATTATATCTTCTACTTTCCTCAGTTCCTTTTCAATGTCATTATTGATATTTTATTTCCTTTTTATGGTGTTTCATTTTGCTTTTATGCTATTGTGTATTTTTACTGTCAGTTACTTGGATTACTTATATAAATATCATATCCCACTGGAAATCCTGTAGAGTGATTATGAAGAGGCCAAGAGATTGCTGATAAAGCATTTAGTTTGCCTGCAGGTCATAGGTGTGCTTAGTTAAATGCCGACGTCAATACCTCCTAGTTTTCTATTTATTAAATTGCTGAAATTGTCAAAGGTGTATAATTTTCAGCCATTAGGGGAGGACAACACCATTGTTTGCCAGAGCACATGCTCTGAACTCTGACATCTCTGATTAAAAAAAGGATCCACTAGCAGGTAACATGAAATATGTGAAAGGATCCTGGAGAGAACTGATCATACTGGCCAAATGGGGGAAATACTTTGACCTGGAAATAGGGCAGCTTCCTATTTTTCTTTGAACTATCTTAGTGCCTAAGAAGGAAGCAGTTGGACTTGGTCTCAATTATTAGGAACCAAATATCTCTGTTACTAGAGTATTGCAAAATGATTCCTGTCTTCTTTTATTTGTTTGATGCAAGCAGTTACAGTTGTCCAGAGCATACACAGTCTCCTATTTATTAATTAATCAGAATAATAGTTGGAAGGGACCTTGGAGGTCTTCTAGTCCAGCCACCTGCTCAAGCAGGAGACTTAGACTACCATTTCAGACAAGTGGCTGGGCAGTCTCTTCTTAAAAACCTTTAATGATGAAGCATCCACAATGTCTGAAGGCAGAGTTAGGAAGTTATTCCTTAATTCCAGCTTGCTTCTCTCCTTCATTAGTTTCCATCCATTGTTTCGTGTCTTGCCTTCTGGTGCTTTGGAAAATAAATTGATCCCCTCCTCCTTGTGGCAGCTTCTCAAATACTGGAATATTGCTATCATGTCCCGTCTCCCCCCCCCAGTCCTTCTTTTCTCTAGACTGGCCATACCCAAATCCTGCAACCATTCTTCATATGTTTTAGTCTCCAGGCCTTTAATCATCTTAGTTGCACTCTTTTCAAAATCTCAACATCTTTTTTGTAATGTGGTGACCAAAACCTGATGCAGTATTCCAGGTGTGGCCTTACTAAGGCTTTATAACAGCAGTTCTCAACCTGTGGGTTGCGACCCTATTTGGGGTCGAACGACCATTTCACGGGGGTCGCCAAACAACGCAGTCCGCCATTTTTTCCCCTTTTCCCCTCGGCCGGCGCAGGGGGCAGCACCGCGCATGCATGGGGTAGCACCGTGCATGTGCGATGCGGGCCGTCGCACCGCGCATGCGCGATGCATCACGCCGCGCATGAGCAATGCGGGCTGTCGCACCACGCATGCACGGTGCAGGTTGGGGTCGCGGCCTGAAAAAGGTTGAGAACAGCTGCTTTATAAAGTGAAGTACTACTTCACATGATTCTGATTCTATGCCTCTGATTATACAACCAAGGATTATATTCGCTTTTTTGGCTGCTGCTGCACACTGCTGGCTCATGTTTAAGTGATTGTCCACTAGGACTCCAAGGTCCCTCACACAGTTACTATTTTTGAACTAGGTCTCGCCTTATCTGTACTTGTGCCTTTGGTTTTTTCCTGCCTTGCTTTTCTGCACATTAAAATTCATTTTGTTGGATAGGGCCCATTGTTCAAGTCTGTCAACATCTTTTTGAACCCCCATCTTGTCTTCTGGGGGTGTTGGCTATTCCTGCCAGCTTAATGACATCTGCAAATTTTATGAGTTCCCCTTCTATCCCCTCATCGAAGTCATTTATGAAGTTATTGAAGAGTACTGGGCCTAAGACAGAATCTTGTGGTATCCCACTGCTTACTTCTTTCCATGTAGATATACCGTAGTACCATTGAGGACTGCTCATTGAGTATGGTTTGTCAGTCAGTTACAAATCTATCTGCTGGTGATGCTGTCCATCCCACTTTTTTTTAGCTTACCAAGAAATAGGTTGTGGTCTGCTTTGTCAAATGCCTTGCTGAAGTCTAAATATACTATGTCCACACCATTTCACTGGTCTATTAATTTAGTCACTTTGTCAAAGAATGAAATAAGATTGGTTTGGCATAATCTGTTTTTAACAAAACTGTGCTGGCTACTAGTTATAACTTTATTTGTTTCTAGATGTTCACAGATCTGTTTTTTGATTATTTTTTTCCAATATCTAACCAGGTATTGATGTTAGGCTAATTGGTCTGTATTTTCCTGGGTCTGTTTCACCCCCCTTTTTTTTTGAAGATGGGAACAACATCAGCTCTTTTCCAATCCTCTGGTAGTTCTCCAGTGCTTCAAGATTTTTAAAAATATAGTACAATGATTCTGAGCTCTTAAATTACCTAAATTTAGATAATTTACTTCAAATACAGTAAAACCTCCATAGTTGACCACCTCCCTACCTTGACCACCTCACTAAGGTGACCTAATTTTCATAGATCAGACTTATACTATTTGTGCACAATAGAAAGCCAACCTCTCTATATTGAACACTTCTGTAAGTTATATCTTGACCACCTGGACCTTGACACATGGTATTAATTTACTCTCTATAACTTGACCAGTTGAGTCCAGTCTGCAGCAAGGGCAAGAAAAGTGAAATACAGAATTGGTAGCAATGAATTTCTTTCAAGAAGAATATCAAAGAATACAATATTTTTGACTTTGATTCACCAGTTTAACAATGATAATTATGGACTCATTTCGCCATATAAATTGCCCAAAGACTTAAATTTTTTCCACTTCATTTTTTTTCCTTTTTCAAGATTGATAAAAAAAAATAGCCAATGGTAAAATGAAACAAATACACAAACAACACAGACATACGTGAGCCATTTTACTTTGCAGCAGCCATCAATGTAAAGCACCAACAACAGTGTGCAATTTACAATGGATCTAACCATTGTGAAAGAAAGAAAACACAGTTTTAAAATATAACAAATAATATTTAGGTACAATTATGGAGCTTGGACTGTGGTCTACGGTGAGGGAAACAGCGTTTCATACTTCCCCCTCCTTGATGAAGCGTGATTAACTATGAGGTCAAATGGAAGAATCGTAGTGGCCTCCCCCGTCCTGTCTGCTTATACACGGAATAGGAAAGTGGAATCACTTTTGGAACTCTGGAATTTTGGTCCTTACTTTAGATCGAACTGCCTGGTTCTCGCCGGACCCCATCAATGTATCTTATCTGACTGACTCCCTATCTGAGATCAACTCTTCTTGCATTTCCCCCTCTCACAATCATGGCCCTCCGCTTTATCAAGGGCCCATCTCGAGGATGGACTTTGGAGTCCTGAGAGATGGCATGCGTCAAATAAGGGGCTTTGGGGTTTTTTAAACCGTTTTTAACGAAGGTTTTAAGGGAGGGTAGAGGTGGGGAAGGGGTGCTTAGGGTGGGGGAAGGAATTGTTGGAGGGGAGCTAGAAGATAGGCCCGGCAATGGAAGGGGACGTAATCCTGTGGGTTCGGATGGGGAGCTGATTAAGACTGATTTAGTTCCAATTAGTACCGTAAGCGGGAGGGGCAGATATGGCGGGAGCAGGGGGCCGTATCATAATAGGGGAGCGCGTACCCACTGTTTACGAGTGGTCATGCGCTCCGACCCCCAAGGCTCTACCTGTTCTCGGGGTTATTCAGAACCACAGGGCCCTGGCTGTAGGCTGATGTTGTGCAATGCCAGGTCAGTGGTAAACAAGGCCCCCCTCATCCAAGATTTAATTTCAGAGGGGGGAGCAGGCCTGGCAGGTATCACGGAGACCTGGATAGGACCGGAGGGCGGTGTCCCTCTGGTGGAAATGTGCCCACCAGGTTTCCTTGCATTCCATCGGCCGAGAGCACAGGGCAGGGGTGGGGGAGTGGCGGTTGTGATTAGGGAAGATTACAGGCCGAGGGAGGTCACTGTTCCTCAGACGGCAGGCTGTGAATCCCTCCTGGTGAAGTGGGACCTTGGGGGTCCGAGGGTGGTGTTGATTACATACCTGGCTCCCTGCCACATGTCAACCGCCCTGCTCGAGCTCCTGGACGTTATCGCCGCAGTGGCGGTTGAGGTTCCCAGGCTAATAGTCATGGGTGACTTCTACCTGCCATCTGTGGGCGGGACGTCCGGGGGAGCTCTAGATTTCATGGCTTCCATGGCAGCCATGGACCTGACCCAGGTAATTCAATGCCCCACACATACAGGGGGGAACATACTTGACCTGGTTTTGTCTCTGGACAGTGGCTGAGTGGTCAGAATATAGGGGATATAGTTATTGAGCCCCTGTCATGGTCTGACCACTCTCTCCTTCGCTTGGACTTTCTGACCACTGCACCCCACCGCAGGGAGGCGGAACCAGTGAGATGGTACCGCCCCAGGCGGCTGATGGAACCCGAGCGGTTCCAGATGGAGCTTGGGCCAATTCCTGAGGTTCGGATACACGACTCGGTCGAAGAGTTGGCGGCAGCCTGGGATAGGGCTGTGGCCGGTGCTCTAGATTGGGTCGTGCCTTTGCGGCCTCTGATTCGACGTACGTCGATCGGCCCCTTGGTTTACTGAGGGGCTGAGAGAGATGAAACGCGGAAAAGACGCCTAGAGAGCAGTTGGAGATCGAGCCGTGCCGAATCTGACCGAACACTAGTAAGAGACCATATTAGGTCCTACCTAGCGGCGATAAAAGCAGAGAAGTGTTCTTACCTCACTGCTCTTATCGCGTCATCAGATAACCGCCCAGCCTCCTTGTTTAGGGTGACCCGCTCCCTCCTTCATCAGGAGATGAGAGGAGACCCCTTAGAGGGTAGAGCTGAGGATTTTGGAAAATATCTGCATGATAAAATCGGTCAGATACAGGAAGGCTTTGATTTCAACTGGGTATGTCCGGTGGGAGAGACGGAGTCTGGTCTTGAGACTGCTATCTGGGCTGAGTTTGACCCCGTGACTCCCGAGGACATGGACAGGTTGCTCGGGGGACTTAGGGTGACCACTTGTTCATTGGACCCGTGCCCCTCCTGGCTGGTGTTGGCATCCCGGGAGGTGGTACGAGGCTGGTTCCAGGCAATTATTAATGCTTCTTTAAGTGAGGGTGTCTTCCCTGCCGCCTTGAAAGAGGCGGTAGTGAGGCCCCTCCTTAAGAAGCCTACCCTGGATCCAGCTGTTTTATCAAATTATCATCCTGTCTCCAACCTTCGCTTTCTTGCGAAGGTTGTCGAGAGGGTGGTTGCCCAACAGTTCCCGCGACACCTGGAGGAATCGTTATAACTTGATCCACACCAGTCGGGCTTCAGGCCTGGTTACAGCACGGAAACAGCATTGGTCGCGTTGGTGGATGATCTCTGGTGGGCCCGGGACAGAGGTTGTTCCTCTGCTCTGGTGCTACTGGACCTCTCGATGGCTTTTGATACCATCGATCATGGTATCATGCTGCAACGGTTGGAGGGGTTAGGTATAGGGGGCAATGTTTTGCGGTGGTTCTCCTCCTTCCTCTCCGGCCGGATGCAGTCTGTGTTGACGGGGCCAGAGGTCGACCCCGAGACCCCTCGTATGTGGGGTACCTCAGGGGTCGGTCCTCTCGCCCCTACTGTTCAACATTTATGTAAAACTGCTGGGTGAGATCATCCGTGGTTTTGGTGTGGAGTACCATCTGTACACTGATGATACTCAGCTGTACATTTCCACGCCGAACCACCCCAACGATGCTCTTGCCGTGCTGACCCAGTGCCTGGAGGCCGTGCGGGTCTGGATGGGGAAGAACGGACTCAAACTCAACCCTTCCAAGACCGAGTGGCTGTGGCTACCGTCGTCCCGGTTTAGTCAATTGATTCTTTCGTTGTCCGTTGGGGGCGAAACAGTGGCCCCCGTGGAAAGGGTTCGCAGTTTGGGAGTCCTCCTGGATTCACGGCTGTCTTTAGAGGACCATTTGACGGCCGTGGCCGGGAGGATGTTCTATCAGGTTCGCCTGGTATGCCAGTTGCGTCCGTTCCTAGACCGGGACTCACTATGCACTCATGCCTTCGTCACTTCCAGGCTGGACTACTGTAATGCTCTCTACATGGGGCTCCCCTTGAGGTGCACCCGGAGGCTTCAGCTGGCCCAGAATGCGGCCGCGCAGGTAGTGACCGGAGCGTCATGGCGCTCCCATGTAACATCGCTCCTGCGCGAGCTGCAATGGTTGCCGGTGGCCTTCCGGGTGCGTTTCAAGGTGTTAGTGACCATCTTTAAAACGCTCCATGGCATCGGACCCGGATATTTACAGGACCGCCTTCTGCCAGCAAATACCTCCCGCCGTCCGGTACGCTCCCACAGAGTGGGTCTCCTCAGGGTGCCGTTGGCCAGACAATGTCGGCTGGCGACCCCCAGGGGGAGGGCCTTCTCTGTGGGAGCTCCAACGCTTTGGAATGAGCTCCCCCCCGAACTCCGTACGATGATGGAATTGCGTTCCTTCCGTCGAGAATTAAAAACATATTTATTCCGACAAGCTGGCCTGGGATAGTAGCTCCGGTTCCAACAAGGCCATAATTGTTTTTAGGGGATTGAGTTTTTAGATTATGTATTGGGTTTTTAAATGATTGGGCCAAATTATTTAATTTATTTTATATAATTTTACTTTTTGTGTGTTGACGTTTTTAATTGGGCTGTGCACCGCCCCGAGTCCTTCGGGAGGGGGGCGGTATAAAAATCGTAATATAAATATAAATAAAAATAAATGAAGCAGTAATATGAGAAAAAAAGGTTTTACTTTTTTGTCTTTTCTCTATGCAAATTGAGTCATGATGGCAAAAAGGAAGGAACTGAAAGAGCTGACATTGAAGGAGAAGGTTGATCTTTTATGTTTTCTAGAAAATAGTAGTGGAAAGACAGTGGAACATTTTGGTGTCAGCAAGATGACATTAAGCAATATCCAAAAATGTAAGGATGAGTACCTGGAGAGATGTAATAAAGAAAGTGGAGATTTACAATGGAAAAAGAGAAACATTTTGCTGAATGAAGTCAATGAAGCCACATTAAATTGGTTCAAACAAATGAGGGCCATTAATGCCCAAATCTCTGGGCCAATAATCCAAGACTTTGCTAAAAAGTTTGCAAAGGAGTTTGGGGTATCAGATTTCCAATTGTTAAGTGGTTGGCTCAATAAATTTAAACTGCGACATGAGATCTCTCAGAAAGTATTGTGTGGTGAATCTGATGGAATTACAGTAGAAATTGTTGAAGAGTTCATTGAAAAGTTTACAAACTTTGCCAGTGGGTTCAAAGAGGGCAACATCTTTAACGCTGACATGTGTAGACTCCTTTTCAAGGCAATTCCTGACAGGAGCCTCATTATGAGGGGTGACAAATGTAAGAATGGAAAACTTTCTAAAGAATATTTCACAGTTCTGTGCATTAGCTTAACCAGAGAGAAGTTAAAACCTTTGGTGATTGGTAAATCAGCAAAGCCACGCACATTCAAGAACCTACAGCCCAAAGACCTTCTTGTCACCTGGAAATCTAACAAATCTGCATGGATGACTGGTGCCCTATTTGACAAGTGGGTAAGAGGTATTGACTGAGAAATAAGGAAGAAGAAACGGTCCATTCTTCTTGTAGCGGACAATTGCTATCCCCAACTGAATCATCTTAACAAATGTGAAACTGAAATTCTTGCCTCCAAACAGTATATCAAAAATTCAACCTCTCTACCAAGGCATAACCACCAAGGCATAACCAAAATGCACTACCGAGCCCAGGTTCTGTACTGGGTCATTGCTAAAATGTAAACCTATGGTCCATCTGCAGAAGCAACATCATCTGTTGCATCAATTTCTGCTCTGGATGCTGTTCTCTGGATTAGTTATGTTTGGAATAAAGCTCAGCCTGAAATGATACAGAAGTGCTTCAAGAAAACTGGATTTGTTACAACCCAAGATCAAGATGTTGCAGCCCCGCAAGACAGCAGAATTTGAGGGAGTAGATTTTGAAGATTTTGTTGCAATGGAGGGTAGCAATCTGCAATGAACCTAACCCAGAAGCAGTTTTTCAATCAGACCAAGGTACAGCCTAGCAGAAAAGTGCTGGAAGCAACTGATGAAGTGGAAGAATTAAGTGAGAAGGACACAGAAATTGCAGATATTCTGAAAGAAGAGGATGTCGGTTATTTGATAATGCAGTTAAAGTCATTTGCCATGGAAAAATGCCCAGGTACAGCCAGCGTTGAGAGTGCTTTCTTCACTTACCTTCATAAAAAGAACATGAAGTAGACTAAAATTGACCTTTTTTTCCAGAAAGAATGAACAAATCATGAGAAAACAATATATACGTGAATGTATTGATTTCGTGTGATACAGTATTGTATGAATGATTTACCTGTGTTTTCACTAGGTGTATTTCTGTATGACATTCTCTGATAAAAGCTGTACAATAAAATGAGGCACGTGTACACATCAGTACAGTTGTTCCGTATGTTGGCCACCTCTGTATGTTGAGCACTTTCCTTCATCCCTTGGGTGGTCAACATTGAGAGCTTTTACTGTATTTCTCACCCCACAAGATAGATTATTATGGTATCTAGGCAATTATCATCTATTCTGAGCAGTGTCAATTCTCCAAAGCCTTGATGCCAGGGGCTCATGTCACCCAATAACTGATAACTTCATGGAAGGAAAACCTTTCAACTCCCATATTTTCTTTTGTACATGGCTCACTTTATATCAAATAATTTTTAAAAATAGCAAGGATAGTTATTTAATATATATCTTTGTTACACTTAACTTGAGCAGGGAAAGATAGCGAAACCATTATCATGAGACAGATGGCATATTGTTAGTGGGAACCTGTTGTAAGGTTTTCCACTTAGCCTCACAATTGCCCCAACGTTACTCAGGAATTTTAAAGAGCCAAAGAAAGTCCTGAGCCGAGGTTTGAACAAAGATTACAACTTTATTTTGATCAAAACAGAGAGGGACTGCCTGATTCCTCTTCGTGGCTGGTAGAGGAATGAAGGCAACCACCAGAAAAGATGTCTTCCACCTTTTATACCTTTCCAGAACAAAAAGATCAGGTCTTGGTACCAGGCATAAGATGGCACAAAAAAAATAATTCTTAGATGATGACTCATACACAGCAACCCAGGCTCCATCCGTAACTCCTTTCCCCCCTCCCCATACTGTGCTCTTTTCATATAAGCAATCACCTGTACCTAAAGCATGAAGCCCTTACTTTTCCAATATATATATATAAAGCATCTGATCAAGCAATTAACTACAAAATAATGATTACAAAATAACAAAACAATGATTACATGATAACACTATAAGTATCAATATAAAATGGTTATTATATATAAAATAAATGCTAATGTCAAACTTAAACATACTAAAATCATAAGCACAATAAAATCCCTTCACTGTTTTATATAAAGTAGTGGCTTCTTTGGTTTTAGACAGTTTTGGTTATAGTGAAAGCAGAAGGAGCTATTGAACATTTCCAGAATAGGAAGCCAGACCTATCTATGCATTGGCCTAATTTTGCTCTTGTTTAATTTTAGATCAACCACTTTGCCATTTTTTTTTTAAATTCTCTGGTGTATAAAATAAGGATTATGAAATAGATTTGCTTCTCATCAAATGGGTGAGAGGGGGCAGGTAGAAGTGTTGATTAGTTACTGTTTAAATCTGTGGTATGTAACTACAGAGTGCTGTTGTAATCTAAACAGGGTTTTTTTTTTAAAGAAAAAGTAAATAGAAATCCTGTTTGAGCTTTCAGGGCATGCACAGGATCCATCTGTATATCTGTCAACAACAAATAAATGCAGCTTAAACGAAAATAATTGGAGTATAGCCATTCCTGTGCTGAAGTGCCAAGTCTTGAGGTTAAATATCTGCAGCAATCAACAACTGGCAAATCGGCAGTAGGAATGGAGGGATTTTCTTGCTGGTTTTGCATGCTGTGAGAATATAACACAGAGATTCAAACGCAGACAGTATTGATTAAGACTGTGCTGTTCTTTAATCTTTAAAATTTTACACATCTGTCTGATGTACTCCTTGTTTTTTTCTTTAAGAGATCTACAGTGAAGACAGAATTATGGGTATATGGACATTCAGAGAGGGAAAGATGCATATCTGGATGGCTTCTTCATTATCTCTTTGCTACACTAAGGAAACAGTTTCCTTAAAGGAGGGGGTGGTGGTGTTAGGACTTGAACTTCATGTTGCTAGCAGAGACTGTCTGCCCAGGATTGCATCTATTTCCAAGAGTCTCTTCCTATCCAATTTGATCTAGCAGATTAGGCATGCTGCAGATCCCATCAGCCAAAAGATATTGGGCCTCTTCCATAGTAGCTCCTGCTCTGTGACATATTCTCCCCACAGAGATTAGAACGGCTTCAAGCCTGCTGGCTTTCTAGAAGGCTGGCTGTGTACCTGAGCCTGGGTCTCTGAACTTGCTAAGAACCTCATTTCTAACTTTACTGTTAATTGGTTCATTATCTCGGCTACTGTATATATTTATTTTGGATGTTGTCATTGTTTAAATGTTTTTTTTTTGTTATTTTCTTAGGTTTAGAACTGCTAGCTACCCAAAGACAGTGGTTGGCATAGGCGACTGTCTAAATTGAATAAATAAATAAAATTTCCTGACCCCATGACTTAAAAAAAAAATTTTTTGCCCTGCAGTGGAGACATTGCTGGCAATGAAATTACCGTTGTAGAAGCAACTCTAAAGGATACAATGGAAAGGTCGTGAGAGCGCCCTACTTTTATTTTTGTATTTTTAATTGAGTACTAAGAGCAGATGAGGAGAGGAATCTAAACTCCTGGTTTATCCAGGATTTTATCTGCTATCTATCTTTAACTTTATATTTATCATGGATATATGCAAACAGAAGAGTGGGAAATGTATGCCTCCCAGCTTTGTCCACCATACTGTGGTGTGATACAGTAGACTAGGAATATGGTTGGGAAAGGACAATAACAGTCTTTATATATTCCATCTTGATGACCAGATGTACTATTTTATAATCTCCTACTTTTCAATGGATTATGCTATATTTGGTTATTCAGGCCAGTTATGGATAGTGTCAACATACTGTTTACACTTTTATTAAACTGTTTCTGTTCCTGGGTTATTTGGGATAATCTTAAACATGCCATTAAATTACACATAGCTTCTTGTTGTAGAATTTCAATATCTTCATTGTTTAATCCTCAATTAAGAACTGTTAATGATTTAATGCTCTCCTTAATGTTGATCAGCCTGTTCCAATTAGTGCTCCTTACTTACCACAGGGTAAGATTTGGATTTGTTTGTTTCCTTGAAGTTTGTTATCTAAAAGTGGAGAGTCTGTCTATAACACTGTTGTCATGGTCATAATCATTCCCTGATTAATTTTAGACTGAAAGCTGATAAAAACTTCTGAGGGTCAAGGACCATTTAAAATTATCCAGTTGAAATACTTGATTTATCTAAATAGCTTCATGAATGCTTTGGGGAAATTCTCATGGTATCTGTCAGTGATACTGTTAAGTGCCATGGCTGACCTCTGAAAAATGGAAGTAATTGAGGTGGTTGATATTGGCGCTCCTAAGAATCCATTTCTGTCTGATAGAGCCAAATCAGCCCACTGCTTTATTAGGAATTTAAGAATAGTGAAGCAGATGGGACAACAGATAGTAGAAAGACTTTTCTGACAGATCAGATTGATGTACAATATGAAGCCCATCTGAAAATCCACTTGGTCTTCTGCTCTGCTGTTCTTTCACATAGGTCAATATCAGTTCCATGTACTTGGTGATATTTCTTTTACCAGAATGTTGGAGGGTGGTACTGTTGGTAGCTCAGTTTCAGCAATTTGGTTTATCTGTTCCAATTTGTTCCTAATGTTGGGACAGGTTGCAGGGATGAAAATTTAGAAACGCTTTGTCCAAGTTTTTTAGATTCTTTTCAGGTTGTAGATCTCAGGGATGTGTATAGAGTTGTGATGGATGAAACTAAGTGTCAATAGAGGCCCATTGATGATCTATTTGAACTTCTCATTTACTACTCTCCAGCAACCACAAAGAATAGACTAACATTACTTTCCTGTATTAAATGGCATCTGCTCCAGCAAGATTGAATTGGACCTTGGGGAAATCCTTCTATAGCACTTCTGGCTCTTCCTCTGAGAAAATGTTCAGAAAGTAGTGCTCAACAGAGTATTGTTTGAACCCTTAGGTGTTAATCAATGGCGTTTTGTCCCCATTATGTTCTATATGAGACCTCTGTGGGAGGTCATCTTGGGTTTTGAAGTGGGAAGTCACCAATAATGCTTCTATTGTGCTGAATGTGCCCTATGTTAAAAAATGGGCACAATAAAGAACAAATTTACAGAAGATAAAAATGCTGTTAATAAATAGGTTATTGGTTTGGGATGCTAAGGTCAGCCTCTTTTGGCTGAAAGAGCTGATTCACAGTTGAAAAGTGTTCCTTAAATCTCTTCCCATCACTGGATTTGTCAGGCATGCTTTTGCACAAAAATGCCAAAAGTCTCAGCGGTCTCCCTTCCTTAGCCAGTTGGCTTTGACAACAGTTAGTTGCTGCTTTTCTTACCTTCCGTCTTGACTACTGCAACACACTTGACTACTTTCAACACACCCTTGAAAAATGTCCAGAACTTTCAGTTGGTTTAAAATGCAGCACAAAGGAAAGTGCTCCTCTGAAGCTTATGTGAAAGATCTACAGTTATGGTATATAATGTGTTGATATTGAGTGTTTAAGTCATAAATAGGATCTGACTATTTGGCTCATCTATTAGGAGCTTCTCTAACTGTTAGGGTTTGGAAATCTTCCAGGTATCAAAGCTTTCTACTTCAGTGGAGAGGGATTTTTTCCTACATTAATTACTCCTTTGGAGTTTTGTGTTTGGCCCAGCTTTCTTGGTGCTAAGAAAATCTGTAAAAACAGGTCTTTTTTTAAATGGTGAAATTAGTCTAATGCTTGTTTTAATGTTACTTTAAATTAGATCTATTAATTGTATTCTCTCACTAACAAAATTCATTAGACAGGATATACATTAAATGTATAATAATTTCAGTTATAGAGTTATTCCTAATTGTCACTTTAAAAGCATCAGGAATACATTACAGCAGGGAATGAAGGAAGAACCATGCAACAGCACAAAAGGTAAACCTCACCCAGTAATGCAGCAAGATCCTACCTACCCAGGTAGTTTATTTAATTCAATTTAGGTGCCATCTGACTCTGAATGGCTCACAATATAATAAACCATAAAAATACAATACAAAATAAAACGAGATAGGAGCTAGTTGCTCTATTCAAAAACATAGACGAAAACGCATCCAACAAGGGTCCATCAATCTTAGCCCAAGGTCTTCTGGGCCCTACACAAAGCCAACAGGGTGTGAGCCAGATGGATGGATGGATGGATGGATGGATGGATGGATGGATAGATGATAGATTGATAGATAGATAGATAGATAGATAGATAGATAGATAGATAGATAGATAGATAGATAGATAGATGATATATGTGATATGATATAAATAGACATTTACATAGGTATAGATATAAATATATTTATTGAGGAAATTCAGAATTTTATAGAAGCTGTAGCAACAGCAAAGACAATTGTTACAGTGGAATTGACTTTTACTAGTACCCAAGTGCTGTTTCATGTTTATGTCTTTTGGGGAATTGGCATTGACATTAAATAAGTTTCAGTCAGTGTAATAGGCAAGGCTAGTATGATTTCTGTAACCCATCCTTTGCTCTTCTATTTCTCTCTCCATGCACACATACATGTTATATAGTGAAAGGGTAATATCATATGTATAAACAGAATTATTTTTAAAACGTTTTATGTATTTTTTTAAAGAAAACAAAGGAAGACATGGGAGAGAAGCAATAGTCTCTACTCTCCTCTTCCCCAAGACATTTTTGAAAGTTTCCAGTGTAAACTCTGAAATTCCCTATACAATGTTTTTTTTTCTTACTGCAGCTCAAAAAATGCTCTGCCCCTTTCTATCCAACTCATCTTTTTGCTTGTTCCATCTTGTGAGTTCACAATTTATTTTCTCTAGACATTATTTCATTAAAAATAAAGAAAATTAACTTGAAAAGCTCCAAACATGATGAAAAATCCTCTGTTGCTCTTCCCTAGCAGTAAAGGTGCACAGTAGATAATAAGAGTGGCATTTGCTGCTTTTGCAAAAACAATGAATAAAATGTCAGTGGTGCTATCAATAATTGCATGGGCATACATGCTTTGACAATCCTCCCAAAAGTAGCATTGCTAAAACTACCCCTTCCTTGCTAAGAATCCCAGCAGGAATCAAGGTTTCAAATCGGGACAGGAATGGTCGTAGAGCAGAGGTCCCCACCTTTTTGGCACCAGGGACCGGTTTCATGGAAGACAATTTTTACATGGACCAGGAAGGGGGGGAGGTTTCTGGACAATTCAAGTGCATTACATTTATTGTAAATTTTCTAAACAAACAAACAAACAAACAAATAAATGCACTTTATTTCTATTGTATTAGATTAGAACAGTGACTTTCTGATTCTAAGAAAATGGGAAGGAAAAGAGACAATTCTAAACTCAGCCTTCCAGCAAAACAAACCAAAGACCCAGCACACTGAGGAAGTGCTGAGAAAACCATGTGAGAGAGACAGAGTGAGAGAGAAAGAGAAAGACAGAGAGAGACCAGGACCAAACCAACTCAGCACTATGGAAGTGCCCAGTAGTCTTAGAAAAAGTGGAAATGAGAGAGGGATTCCCTTGGAGACACAATGCTTCAGGGGAAATGTAGCTTCTTCCCTCCCCCATTGCAAGCTGGATAGGAGCGCTCTTGGCTTGAAAACTTGGAGAAGAAAGGAGGAACACAAGCACACACGCACACACAACATACCACATACACAAGTACACCAAATTATACCTTGAAAAGCAGGCAGGATGTTGCCAAAACAAGAGACACCTTGAGCATCAAAATAAAGGCCAAAAACTCCAGTTGAAGTGCAACGGAGCCCAGCGGTCTTAGAAACGGTACGGACGAGCAAGAGAATCCCTTGGAGACGCAGTGCTTAAGGTGAAAGGTAGCTTCTCCATGCCCCTATTTGCACCCTGAGAAAGACACCCTCACATACACATAATTGGGGAGCCCTCCAACGAGGCTTTGGGGAAGTCCCTAGTTGCAAACTGGTGCAACCAAGCTTGGAGAGTTGCACAAAGGGAGCATGAGCCCAGCTGGAGAGGAGGAAAGTGAGGAAGAAGAGGAAGAAGAAACAACAGAACCAGGAAGAGGGGGAGGAGGCAGAAGGAGAGACAGCAGGAGGAGGGAGAGGAGGAAGGACGCGGAGCTCAGGTGTTGCAAACCAGTTGCAAGCGCAGCCATCAGAGGACCTTGCACTGAGTAAGACGGCTTCTGCCCTGCCACTCTCCCACCCCTGCCCGCATTCCTGGAAGTGGAAGATGCGCTTTCAGAGTGCCTCCAACTGCATGGGCCAGTTCCTAAGTGTCCATGGCTCAGTACCGGTTCATAGACCGGGGGTTGGGGAACCCCTGTTGTAGAGCCTCCAGTAGCATAGACCCCCAAGAGAGAGAAAAAATAGTTCTTTCCTTGTTATGCTGCTGATGGTAGCTACTGCCAGTGCGTTCCTTCTCTCGGAGAGAACTCTGCATCCATTCTTCTCTGTATTTTACTGGTTGATGATCTGGATAGTCCTTACTTCCTTGGGAATCTGCCTGGCACTTGTGCTTTCTGCATTCAGAGTAAGTAAAAATGAGAGAGCACATATAGTAGAATTTAGACATGAAATGCAGTGGGCCAATCTGGAAAATGCTAGTTCAAAATGTGTTAAAATATTTCTGCCAGGTTTTTTGGGCAGAGGCATGCTGCCATCCCCCATATAAATGATGCTTGTATTACAATTTCAGAGTTGTCCCCCAAAGCCCAGGAACCAACATCCTAACATGTTCTATCATTCCAAGATACCCTCTGTGTGTGCATAATGTAATTGTTTACTGATTGTGTAATTTTGTGAGAGCCTAACAAGGAAATTCAGGTTGCTGTGTGCTACATCCATTAAGCCAGCCTTATACATTTGCAGAAGTGTATAATTTAAAAATGTGAATGGAGAGATGTTAACAACATTGGCATAAAGCCACAAGCAATGTAACACATCAGCAAACTGATTGTTTAATAAACTGACCTTCATTATCTTCTCCCACATGTTTATTTGGAAATAAGCCCTATTTATTTCAGAAGACTCTCTTCCAAATGCATATATTTTGAGTTGCAATCCTAAATAGTTAGAAGTTGTCAGAATACTTATATCTAGATACAGTGAAGAATAATAGTGAAACACAAAATTGACATAAAACAAAGTAAAAACAAACAAAAATAAATGCTCAGCTTTGGCTCTCTAGCTCAGCTTCCTGGCCATAGTTCAAACTATTTGGCTGCTTTCTTTCCTGTTTACTTCAAAAGACCCACCTTTTAAATTTCCCCTCTAGCTCTTGGGATGCATTTCCATTCCCTTCCTTTATGCAGAGTTTGGAAATCCAGGAATACTCTAAGCAGTTATTGGCAAGACCAGCATTCTGGACTGTTCTTCCTCTAGATGAATTTTAGAGACACTGGCAACTGTAGAAGCAAACAGATTCCTAGTTCTTGTTGTTTTTTTTCCAGATGTGCCCATCCACCCTTTTGGACCAATGTAGCATTAAAAGAGAGAAATCACATTCAGTGCCTTCTTAATTATGTAAGAACATGCATGGCATGCTTTTAGCTGTCTAATGTAGCCTTTGTTCTTCACTGCATTGAAGATGTTGAATTCATTAGCTTCAAGCACCTTCTCCAGCATATGAAATAGTAAATTTTAAATCTGCATTGTACCATTGCTGGCTAAAGATGATGATTTATAGAACTTACTCTTGTATATTGCACTTGGAAAACTAGCCCTTTAGCCAAGCAGACCAATTGTTGAGTTCAAGAATGTATCTTTTCAAACTATGCCAGTGATGGTGAACCTATGGCACATGTGCCAGAGGCGGCACTCAGAGCCCTCTCTGTGGGCATGCACACCATGCCCCAGAGATGGCAACCATCCCTCTTCAACCAGCCGCCTGCTAACTCGCCAAGGTCCCACATGGCCGGATGCATCCCAATATGGCTGGTTTCCCTCCCCCCCGTCCCATCCCTCCTGGCCTCGCATGCTCTCCTTTTCCCGGTCACGATCCACTACATCGCCTCCTCAGCTGTCAGCCAGCCGTCCAGCTCAAAGGCGGCTTCTCTGAACTGCTGGTGGTGGGCTGCGGAGCCCCAGAGTGCGCCGGTCGAGGGGCTGGCAGGCTGTGGCTGCTGATGGATACTGTTAGCCCCCATGCACTCGCTGGCCTCTGTCTGCAGGGACCGATGGTGTCAGGCAGCCGCCCTGGCCCCTGCCTCGCCTTGCCCTGCGACAATGGCACCCTGCCCTGCCTCACCTTGCCTCGCCTTACCCTGCAGGACGAGCCTCCTGCCCACCGCTCCACCTGCCAGAGACCCCCTGGATCTCCCCCAGCCCTGCCTGTCCCCCACAGGCATCCCTCCCCATGAGAAACATTGAGGTGACCATGCCCACCTTGGCCACACCCACCCAGTCTGCCATGACCACCACAGCCACACCCACCCAGTGGGCCACGCCTACCTGGTACCCAGCGATAAATGTGAGTTTGGGGTTGCAGTTTGGGCAATCGGTCTCTAAAAGGTTCGCCATCACTGAACTATGCAATGTGTGCTGCTAAAATTGCCCTCAGGAGGAAGGGAGGGGAGGGGAAGGAAGGAAGGAAGGAAGGAAGGAAAATATTGTATCTTAAAGCAAGAGTCAAAGAGATGTACTACACACATAGTACATCTTAATGTCATAAGAGGTATTTCAATAAAATTGATTATTCATGAGCATGAACCCTTATCTTGCCTAAGTCCTTGATCTACATGTCATATGTTGCAGAAGATCACCAGAAGTCTTAATAATTACCACCAAAAAAATGTTTGTCAGGTAGAAAGGGTCATGTTACGTGAAACAAAGAAAAATACACATATCTGTCTCTTCTGTGTAAACTGTTTTTGTCAGCTTGGGTTTCTAAAGAGTTAATAATCTGCCAGTTCCCACTTTGTACCCTATTCAAAAGGAATTCATTTCCAAAAAGATCCAGGGCAGAGAAATGCAAATAAGTGTTTCGGACAGCTGCAGGCTGTATGCCTTTCTGAGATGCCAGGGCCCCAAATGAGACATGTCAGAGTACAAATTGAAAATGCCAATTTCACTTATTCTGCCACGCTGCTCGTCACAGCTAAATTCTTCTCTGCCACCCTCCCAAAACACTTTTCTCTTTCCAAATGATGGGTGCTTTTCCTTTATGTAAATATATGTGACCTTTTTTGAGTTATTCCTATCGACAGCTTCTTCAGCCTGTTTCCAATTAGTCTAACACAACCAGAAAAGAATGGGACATGAACATGCACAAACACAATCACACACACTTACACAATTGCATGTACCACATTATGCAAACATCAATTATTTTCAAGTCTCTACTGATCTTTAAGTAGTTTATATATTGTATTGCATAAAGATATTACTGATGTGAGCTTATATTAGCTGCCCTTCAATTATCTGAACTTGTGATTATACAGTCTGTATTTAGAGTTCTATATTCTATTCTTTGGAGCAGATATTTGGTATAACAGACCAGCCTTTCCAAATTGATGTTATCCAGGTAACCTTCAGCAATTAACCTGGACAGTGCCATACTGGCTGAAGGATTATTCTAGGAAAGGCCTTTATGGAAGAGAAATAAAATGAATGAATAAATGATTGATTGAGTGATATTTGTTTTCTGAGGTTTTCGCGGGTGTTTGTATGTAGGTCTTTGGTTCTTCGGGTTTTCTCCCACGTAGAATTTGAAGTGTCCGGGCGACGTTTCGATGAAGTCTCATTCATCATCTTCAGGCTGGTGCTTTTGGCTTCTGCTTCTAGGAGCAATGTGTGGTCTGAGCTGTTTTTTCCTTTTAACTGCCAGTGGGGGTTTGAACTGATTGGCTGGGAGCTTGGCTATGTTCTGATTGGTTAGGGGCTTGGCTGTGCTCTGATTGGCTGGGGGGTTGGCTGTGTTCTGATTGGCTGGGGGAGTGTTCTGGTTGGGTGGGGGCTTTGTAGTGCTGGAGGGGTTCAAAGTGGCCAATGATGCAGCTCTGGTCTGGCTCCTGGTCTGTGGTCGTGCCTCATCATCGGTTTGGGTTTGCTTTTTGCGTGGATGTGTGGAGGTGGCATCCTGTGTGGTTCTGGTGTCAATCTTTGTGTTAGGAATTCGTTTGTCAATAAGGGCGGGTTTCCAAATGGCTGGTAGGCGGGAGGTATCATCTCGTTTGTTCATGCTGTGGGGGCGTTTTTCTATCTCGATGGCTTCTCTGATTATTCTGTTATTAAAATGTTCAGTTTTGGCAATAGTTCTGGTCTTTTTGAAATCAATTTCATGTCCTGTGGCTTTAAGGTGTTGGACCACGCATTGAAGAACACAAAAACTCAGTCAAAAGAGAGGAACCAACTTCTTTTACCTGTTTCAGCTCAACCCAGAGCCATCCACAGGAACCAGTATATATATATTTTTTTATTTTAAATTGCTAACAAAGAATAAAGGGAGTACTGGGATAGCTATTTCGAGTTTCTTAACTCTCATCAGCCAGACTTACCCTTCTGAGATTCGAACCTGGGCTGTATGCATGTTAGGCAGTTGTATTAACCTCTAGGCCACAGGCTCTTTCTCACTTTGTCAGCTGTATCAGGGAGGGAAGAGATTTATATTGAGTGTTCTTTTTAAATTGCACCCTGTTAACCCAAATATGGGAGAAATAAATTGGATTTCCAGGGAAGTTGAAGAGGAGAAGGGAAAGGAAAGCGAGACTTGGAAGGATAGGGGTTGGGGAAGATACTTGATGCCTTCTTCATCTTTTTGGCTGTCTTATGCCTTCCTTGGTGGCTAATATAGTGCTGTGGCTGAGTAGGGAGGGGGTGTTTCCAGAGCAGGGGGAAAGCTGCACCTGTAGTATCCATAGTTCCCTAACAAACTCCAGCAAGCTATGAATCTTTCATTTAATCTCTCCTGACACGCCTGTCATTTTCTCCGGAGAAAAGCAGAGAATCTTTCGCCAAAGGAGGTCATTAGCTGTCAGGGAAGGTTCCGACTGCCTTCCTGTCTTCATATCGATTAAGCCTCCACATGCACGTAGGCACTGTGAAGGGAATATTGATGAGACTGCAAGAAGTTTGTCTGAAGCAAGAGATTGGGTTAGGTTTATTTTTCACGGAGATAGATGGGATGAAGGCTCATGGTGATGTAGGATGGAAATACAATTCCCAATTTGTGTGCCTCTGTAATCATCCTTCTTAGAGAGATAGCCTTCCTTAAGTCTGTTGCATTTTCATTTTCTTTCCTGCTGTAGAAGAAGCTGAGCAGCATTTGCCAGCTCGACAGAGACAAAAGTAATGTCTCCAGTTGCTGGGAGGCTTTAGACTCTATACTTCCTCAGTTTAAATATTTATTCAGACAAAGGCTCCTTGCTCCTTTGTCTTATTTTGAGGAGCGCTGAATGATGATTAGAATAAAATAACTTCAGTTTGTACTTTTTATTAATTTATACAGTGACAACACTAATTTATAGCTTGTATATTACCTGAATAGGTCTGAAGATCACTTCCTTTCAGGCTTTGTGTACTCTTGGATTGTATTTTAAAAACCAACCCAGTTTATTAGGTGATGCAATTTTGTGCCGATGACCATTAGTCTCAACAGCGCAAATAAATTATGCTTGTGATTTGGCATCCAGTAGATTTGCTCAATTCCTACCAATCATTCTCTAGTGGTAAAGAATACTACAAATCCAGAATCAAACTGTTTTAACATTGCCTAGGTAGGCAAAGGAAAAATTAAAGTGGAAAGTAATAGGAATATAAATGATTTGGATTGGTACCCAGTGTGTTCTGTCTGGCAGAATTCTAAAGAAGTAGCAGGGAACAAAAATAAAGAAAATTGTGTTGTTCTTGTTGTTGTTCCCTGGTTATTACGGGGACTTCATGTCTGACCAATCTGCCTTGCTTTGACATGGTCATAATTGTCAGAGGAAGATCCAGGTAGGTGCACTTGAAATTGGTGAGAAGAATGTGATGTCCTACACTGGCCTTTCATTTGCCTCTTGGTTTGTATCTGCTATTTTTGTCTAAGGTTGACTCTGTGCCCTGTTGTGTCTTCTTTGGCAGTATTTCTATGAAGGGAATGACATCAGTGACCTCCCAGTGAATCTTTCTGTTGTGTGGAATGGAAACTTCATAATTGACAATCCCCAAAACATCCAAGGTAAGCTTACATAGGGAATGTAGAAACACCTTCAGTTATAACAAAATTTCTCCATAGTAAACTGTCTCCATACTTAATCTTTGAACCAGCCAGCTGGAGACCATATTTGAATTAACAAACTGCCACAAGTGAAAATTCAAAACATTTTGTCCGTATGAGCAAAAACTGTTCCTTACACATAGCAAAGTTAAAGGAGGCAGTCTGGAAAGATCTGGTTTTATAACTTATTATCTGTGTTATTTTTCTCTGTATCTAATGTGTCTCTGGAAATGCTATAAGTCAGGGGTGTCAAACTGCCGGCCTGCGGTCCGGATGCGTCATGCCAAAACAGTGCCCACCCCTTGCTGGCAATGGGGGAAAAGTTGCGATATGTCGTGACATGTGATGTGATGTGGCAAGTTTGACACCCCTGCTATAAGTTATTCAGTTAACTAGATGCACATCCTATATATTTATTTATTTATTTTATTCGGATTTGTATGCTGCTCCTCTCCGAAGACTTGGAGCGGCTCACAACATATATATAAAACAATTTAATCTAAATCCGAACAAAAAACATTAAAAATAAAACCCCACACATACTCATCAGTCACACCACAATCAACAATCATCCCCAGGCCTGCGGCAGAGGTAGGAAACCATGATCAAGTTAGTTTACTAATGCACCTAGGTCAGTGATGGCGAAACTTTTAGAGACCGAGTGCCCAAACTGCAACCCAAAACCACTTATGTATGGTTGGGTGCTGGGTGGACATGGCCCATTGGGTGAGTGTGGCTGTGAGGGTAACGGCAGACTGGGTGGGACTAAAAAGTTCAATCAATCAATTCAACTTATTCAGTTAACTAGATGCACATCCCATATAGCAGGAAACCATGATCAAGTTGGTTTACTAATGCACCTAGGTCAGTGATGGCGAAACTTTTAGAGACTGAGTGCCCAAACTGCAACCCAAAACCACTTATGTATGGTTGGGTGCCGGGTGGACATGGCCCATTGGGTGGGTGTGGCTGTGAGGGTAACGGCAGACTGGGTGGGACTAAAAAGTTCAATCAATCAATTCAACTTTGCGAGATCTTTTTTTCCCCACAAGAAGTTGAAATTGATTGATTGATTAAACCTTTTTTTGTGTGCATACAGTGGCAGAGGTCTAAAGCAAAAAGGTTTTATAAAACTGAGCTGAAGGCCCAGGACTGGGGCGACGATGCACGTGCCACAGGTTTGCCACCACGGACCTAGATCATTCATTAATGTCCTAGGTGGGGGGGGGGTTGAAGGGGCTCTCATCAAAAATTTGCAGATGGTAAAGATGACTTTGGACAATAGTCTCAAGTTCAGAAGGATCTTAACAGACTTGAGCATTTCGCTCCATTCGACAATATGCAGTTCAATGGTGAGTCTTGCACTTAGGCAGGAAAAGCCATATGCACCGGTACAAGATAGGCATTAGCTGACTCAACAATAGTACCTATAAGATGGGTCTAGGTGGATCACCACTTAAGTATTGTAGAAATAAGGGTCAGGTAGAGGTCGTGAACAGCAAACTGCCCCTCCAAAGCCTGAATGCCTCTTCTCTCTACATGATCTCATCTGTTCACATCACCATGGTGATGTAGGGGAATACCCCAGGCTGGTACATGATATCACCTGGTTCACATGATATCAACTAGGTTATATCAACAGGATGTGGCAGAAAACTGCTCCCTGTCTGGGGCCTCCTAGCTGATATATTCTTAAGGATTGGCAAGGGATTTCACCAATAGAACTGTTGTTGCTATGCTGATGCCATGTTACTTTATGCTATTTGGAATATCTGTATAAAAAGCAATAAACACTGCGAAAGGAGTCAGACATCTTTGCACCCTGCAATGACTGGTCACTGAATCCTTCAAAGCATGACTCTGTAGTGTGCTGCAGCTGCCAAAAAAAGTCAACATGGTCCTCAATTGCTTTGACAGAGGGATAGCATCAAGATCAAGGGAAGTAATAGTATCACTCTATATCACACTGATGAGGTCACATTTGGAATACTGTGTCCAGTTTTGGTCACGACAGTATAAAAGAAGATGCTGAGGCCCTAGCAAGAGTACACAGAAGAGCAACAAATATGATAAGTGTTTTGGAGGCTGAATCTTATGACGAATGGCTAAAGCTACTAGGTATGTTTCATTTAACGAAGAAGAGTATGAGGGGAGACAGGATAGAAATCTTCCAGTACTTAAAGGGCTGCCACTGGGAAGAGGGTGTTGACTTATTCATCACAATACCTGAGGGCAAGACAACAGTCAATGGCTGGAAGCTCATCAGAGAGAGATGCAACCTGGAAATAAGGAGAAATTTCCTGACATACTATTAAGCTAGTGGAAGGGTTGCCTTCCAGAGTTGTGGGTGCTCGATCGATCATCGGAGGTTTTCAAGAAAATATTGGACAACCGTTTTGTCCAAGATGGTATGATAACTCCTGCATTGGGCAGAGGGTTGGACTAGAAATTAAAACAAACTAAAATTACTCATAGCCTATTTAGCAAATTTTACCTAGCACCAATTTATCTTTGAGTGTATGCTTTCCTTTGCAGCTCACTTGTACAAGTGCTCAGCTCTGCGAGAAAGCTGTGGGCTGTGCCTGAAGGCAGATCCACGCTTTGAGTGCGGCTGGTGTGTGTCAGAAAAACGATGTTCCCTCCGTCAACACTGCCCAGTATCGGAAAGCAGCTGGATGCATGCAAGCAATGGCAATAGCCGTTGTACAGATCCCAAAATCCTTAAGGTATGTTTGGGATGGGTATTGGATTGGCAAAGAAGAGGGCCTTTCTCCATTCTCTTTCTCAACGGTATACAGAAATTTGACTGTGTCAGAGGATGCCTGGAAATACTTGGTCCTGTAATATTTTAAGGACTGATAGGCATATCCTGCAGCTGTTGGTATTAATCAGCTTTGTACACTACTGATTTGATGTTCATAATCTCTTAGCTTACCTAATTGTGGTATCAGGGGAATTTTCCTGGCAAATCAGGAAACAGCGTCGGAGGAGGCTAAGAATTATAGGATTTGACATGTAACACATCTGGCGGATACCATTCTGGGGAATGCCGGTGTGCATAACATTCCTGTGGCACAGAGTATTGCTGTCTGTTTAGACTACTAGTTCTTCAGCTGTTTCAAATATTTTATCATGCCATTTTACTTTTTAGAGGCTCTTTTTAATAAATTTGATAAAATCCCTCTTTTACCTACATGAGTTTTCATGGAATACTAATGCTTATTTGATTATGCTAGTGCTGTCACCATAGAGATGCTTGCAGTTGAGAATTGGGAGGATGTGATTCAGTGGTTAGAGTTAGATAGATATCCTACATGCCATTTCTAGATTTAATTTTTCTCCTTTTCTGTTTAGCTTCTCCCTGTGACTTTTGTTCTGCTCTCACTGTAGAATGGAGATGTTTAGTATCAGTCGATATTGATGGCTTGCAAGAGTTCATTGTTCAAATCTGAAGAATTGCTCTGAGGCCAATTGGTCAGATCTAATGAATTACTCCGAGGGCAATTCCCTCTAATAGGCAGGGGATGGAACTGAATCTGGCACATATTCACTGCATTACAAGGCATTTGTTTCTAGAGCACCTCTTGTATATATTAAGCTCACAGTTTGAATCTTCATCTGCCTGCTAAAATTTAGTGATAGAAATCAGTCGCTATAATAGATCAACATTCTATGCTTTTACGTGGTTTCTGCATAGTTTCTCCTTTGTAGTTTCTCCTGTGTTTAGTAATGAAGTTCGCATCTCCATCCAGCTGTCTTATCTTTGCATCTAAGAATAGAAAGGTGGTGTTGAAAACAAAGGAAAGGAAGGGTTTCAGGAAACTGCAAATATTTCTGCTGCAAAACTAGATGTAATAATAATAATAATAATAATAATAATAATATTAATAATAATAGTAAAGTTGGAAGGGACCTTGGAGGTCATCTAGTCCAACCTCCTGCTGAGGCAGGAAACCCTATACCATTTTGGACAAATGGCTGTCCAGTCTCTTCTTAAAAACTTCCAGTGTTGGAGCATTCACCGCTTCTGGAGGCAGGTTGTTCTACTGGTTAATTGTTCTAACTGTCAGGAAGTTTCTCCTTAGTTCTAGGTTGCTTCTCTCCTTGATTAGTTTCCATCCGTTGCTTCTTGTCCTGCCTTCAGGCGCTTTGGAGAATAGCTTGACTCCCTCTTCTTTGTGGCAGCCCCTGAGATATTGGAACACTGCTATCATGTCCCCCCTCGTCCTTCTCTTTGTTAAACTAGACATACCCAATGCCAGCAGCCGTTCCTTATATGATTTAGCCTCCATGTCATTGAATATTAGTCTGAAAATGAGCTGTAGCATGTTTGATACAGTTTCCCTTCTGATTTTAACACGTTTTGTAATTGTTGAGGTCCCTCCCTTCCTCTCCTTTCATGTCCAATAATCTTTTCCCTTCATTTCATCATCCAGTTTTGCTCTCCTACCGTATTTCTTTTACTGCCCTAGTGGAAGGGATCTGTTTTTCACAGCCCAGCCCACCTATGTGGTTCCCCCACCGCTCTTTTGACTGTTTCTGCTGGAAGAATATAGGGTAATATGTATGTTTCCATTATAAGAATGAGAGAAAATTGGTCCAGATCAGTATTTCTTAAAATGTTGTCTGAAGACTCCTGTGGCCTCCAAGAGCCTTCCCAGGATCCTGTAAAATCAAAATTATTTGCCAAATATTGAAGATGTTTGCAATCATTTAAAATCTTGTCACTCTTCTCAGTATTACT
Source organism: Bothrops alternatus (assembly GCA_034064705.1). Taxonomy (NCBI): domain Eukaryota; kingdom Metazoa; phylum Chordata; class Lepidosauria; order Squamata; family Viperidae; genus Bothrops; species Bothrops alternatus. Next base: position 13,918,392 of record JARGCV010000007.1, on the reverse strand, counting down.
TTTGATATGTTATAAAAATATGTAGCTTCTAATGGGCTGAGTAGTGTTATTTTTACTTGATTCAATATATAATTCTATGAATGCATCAATTTTAATTTTTAATACATAAATATCAATAAATATAACCCATACAAACCAAAACTCTTTTGAGGGCCTCCATAATTTTTAAAAATGGGAAGAAGTGATGGGAGCAAAAAGTATACAAAATTCTGGTCTAGGTGGTAGATTATTTAATTGATAAGAGTCTTATCCTGTTTAAAGGGCAATTGATTTTAATTAGTAGCTATTAATGCAATTATTTTAAAATTCTGTCCTGGTCTAGTCCTTTTGGAGAATCTTCCCTGGCAGATATAGAAACAAACACATGTTTGTGATCTTATTCCATTTTTCACAACTCTTTTCCCAGTTATAGTATTTGTCAGCGTTTCATTCTAATACAACTACATTACTAAATCATGAAAACTAAATTAAGAACTTGTTACTGCATTTGTAGATCCTGTGTAAGCAGATCAAATATTACATTGCTGTGTACTTTTGGGGTGGTTGGGTGTTACATTGTTACTGCTTTTTCACAGGTATTGCTGTGCTGGCTTCAGGAAAATGCAATGATAATTTATTTGCTAGGATCATCCAGAGTGCAGTGGAATCAGGGGTATAAAATATGCTGTGGTGTTTGTTTTTTTAATCCTGGAAAATACAAGTAGTAAAGTTACTTGGTCTGTTTCTCTTGGGAGAGACAGGGATGAGTTTACACAGCAAGCTGAGATACTTTAAAAACACACAAACATAGAAACCAGTTTGTTTATTAAGCTATAAATTGTGTATTTAGAGATTGTGCAACTACAGTAATTAGCCAAAACTCAAGCAAAATTAAATGTTAAAGTTTATCATTATGATCCCATCTTGTGATTTCTGCTAGATTGAAGGGAAATAGGGATAAAGTACATCCATTTAAAATAGAAAGCTGGTTTCTGAGATTTTAGCTTTCAGAAGAGAAGTATTTTAATGCTGAAAAATAAATTCAGCTCTATCTTTCAATGCACTGCTCAGATAATGCCTTCCTCTACCTTGAAACATTGCCATAGAAAACGATGAAGGAGATTTGTAGAAGATCTTTGATAGGAAGAAAAGATGTGTATCTGCTTCAGCTGTAACTTTTCTAGTTCAAGCATTGTAGAAGACGAAATCCAAGAGAGCTGAATTGGGAGAATCAATGAAAAAAATATTGTTCTGGCTGCCAGAATTAAAAAAGCATTTATGTGGTCTATTAATTAAATTAAATTAAATTAAATTGCTCTTGATTAATGTGACAAGATTGTTGTGGTTATCCCTTCCCTTTGGCACCAAAATTGTACTAAGAAAGACTTCACAATTGTTATCTGTAATTGTAATAAAATCAAGCCAAGTGATTGAATGTGATCTTAATATTCCCACTTTACTCACAGGAAATTGAGCGATTTTTAGTTAACATTAAAACACTCTCCATGTCAGGGCATTATCAATTCATTTAGTATTGCCTTCTATCTCTTTGACATGATAGTACAGTCCAAAACCAAAGTTGCCTTTATCTTGGAATTATATTTTGGATATGGAGAAGTGAACCTATCAGATGAAAATGCTGCATTTTGTTGTCAGCATTGTTTTACTTCTTTATGAAAGTCTTTTTTTGTGATCCCAACTAACATACACTTTGCTGATTGCTTGATTGCATTACTGAAGATGGGCCTATATAGTTATGTTGTTTCAAACTTTGACTCACTTCTCTGCTTCCAGCCTTATGCTCTGTAGTCAAATTCTCAACTGCATGGACAGATCAGCTATTCTGAAATTATACGGTCAAATAAACAAGACACTTAGTAGATAATTCGTTACTTCATGTTTTGGGAACTGGTATTTCTTACATTCACTTCATTTGGCAGATATGAAAGGTTGTGTTCTGAAACCAATTAGATGAAGAGGGCTGCTGTTTGTCAGAAAGAGATGGGGTGGGAGTTTGTATATAAGGAGAGAACAAAATAGCTGGATTTTCCTGCCAGCTCTGGCTCTCAAGTGTCTTGTTTAACGATGACCCTCCACACACAGTGTGTCAAGTATGTCAATTTTTTTCCCATTGTTGCTTCTCCCCAAACATGTGGCCCTTCTCAGTTTTGCTACAGTAGAGGGGAAATCTAACACACTATGGGAAACCTTTTGCATTAATTTAACAACACCAAACAACAGCACAACTCACCAGGTACCTCGAGGAGCCCAGTTTAGGGAACAATAACTCAAGTTGCCTGTTGTAACAGCTGCTTTCATTGCGTTCTGATCCAGGATAGCAGTGGAGGATTAGATTACATTTAGGTGAATGACAGACTCCAGTTTTCAAATTGTCTTGCCTTGCATAAATTCTATAACAGGGCAGTTGACTTCTTCAGGCCTTTGTCATAGTTAACCAACGGAGTAACCTAAAAATAAGAGAACAAATATGGGCTTTGTGGTGTTAAATACATGATCCATGTTGGCTTTGGGCAAGCAGCAACTGATCTATACCTTATCATTTGGTCATTATCCAGCAGAACCTTTTCTTCATCTGTCAATAGGGAGAGTCACTGGAGATATGGATAAATTGGAAAATGAATTCATACATTGAATCTCAATGTAGTTGTGCTTTTCCAGATGGGGAGTGGTTTGAGAAATTCAAAACCTGGTAGATTTTGTTGATTCTGAGTTTCAGCCAAGTCAGAGTTTGGGAGGAGGTCTTACAGGGAGGTGGGACATGGCTGGTGTCTCATCTTTCCTCTCTTTACAGAATAACAGAGTTGGAAGGGACTTTGGAGGTTATCTAGTCCAAACCCAATACCATTTCAGACAAATATTTTCTTAAAATCTGCTTCATATTGTCTGTTGGCTGCCTGCCAACTTCTCTGCATTTTCATTTGCTTAATTCTCATAATGGCATGCTTGACATAAAGTCATCAATTGATTAAGGCTAGCAAGTAATAGAAAAACTCAGAGTCGATGCTGGGGAGACAGTTGGATATGCTGCATTTAAAGGTATGGATATTGGCAGGATGTCTAACCACCTTTGCATTTTCCCAGCTCCTTTCTCTCCCTTTCCCCTTATTGAGTTAATGCATTTAATATCTGACAGTCAATAATCTAGAAGGATGGTGTTATCTATATTTGCATCCTCTCCTGGAAGTGTACAAAACCTCTTCACTTCCCTCATTTCAGTTTGACGTCATCTGACTTCAACAACTCTGGTGTCTCATAGTATTAAAAACAGGAATCTCCAATAGAAAGCATTTGATCGATCGATTGGTTGATTGGTTGGTTTTCTTTGCCACCCATCTCACTGCAAGTGACTCTGGGCAGCTTACAATGTTAAAGCAATTATAAAACTGTGTGTGTGTGTGTGTTTATAGATCATAACCGGCACTTTGAATCACATCTGGAAACAAACTGGCATTTCCTGAAGTGGGATGGGCATCATTGCCCATCTTGTTACATTCTTGGAAATTGAAGCTTCCAGGTTGTCATATATATTTCAGTGACTCTTTAAATCACTTTCTAGCTACAGTGCTAGATCTAAGCCTAGAACCAAACAATTTGGGTTTGCCAGGCTTTGGGAAACTTCCTTGCTTATGACTCATCTCCATTAAGATCAATTGAATAAATGCTTTACAAAAAACAACAGTGATCTGTGCATGTAGTGAAGTAACTTGCAGGCTGACTCATAAACATAGAAATTCCTTCTCTTGGGGACTTGCCAATCCCTGTACATTTTGTAGAGGAAGTATAAAGCTGTTCCGTGGGCAGTATTGGGAGGCTTTGTCTTAACTATACTTTTATGCCTTCTGCCTATTTTTAAACATGAAACACTTCCTGAGCATTTAGGAGTTTCCAGCGTGGCAAATTAAGTAATAACATGCATTCCAAAGCTGTTTGCTACTCCTAAGCTTCACTACTTAGCTTAGAAAGGATGTATCGCCTATGTCTAGGATCAGTACAGAAACTGGAGGCCAGCTTGACTGATCAGCTAATTGGTTGGTTCTTGATTTGCTAGGTTCTTTTATGCTGTTTCAGCCCTGGAGTCCCTTTCCTTGGTTTGGGGTTGCGGTGACCCAGAAGAGATTTCCCAGCTGGGTGCCCATTAATCCTTTTTATCACTTGCAGGTGTATGCCAGGCACTGGGGCCCAGCAAAATGTGGTGTAAAATTGCCCATAATTACCTTGTTAGTGGCAATGGTGGGCCTGTAACGCACTGCTCATCTGTCATCACGCTGGCATATGACAAGCCACACCTGTCCGTTTTATTGGGAATCAGCCTAACAAATGAGCCATATCGTGCTCTGCTGGGGCTTCCTTCCCCAGCTGGTGCTGGCAGAAACTATTGTATGCTGGGATATTCCAGAATTACTACAGAAAGAGAAGACCCATTTTACATGAGTTAATTGGTGTCTACTTTGTGAGGAAGGCTCTAAAATGATGACTTTTCTTCTAATAATTCGTAGCATGAGAAAGAAATAGTAGGTTTTGTGAGAATATCTAGGATTGAACAAGCAGAATGCATCCTGAGGTCCAATGCTAATAGTATAAGTAAGCCATTTCCTAGTAGAATATGTTTATTGTTTCCATTTTCATATTCTGATAGGTTCAGAGGGCTATATTGTAGTAAGGAAATGGACAATGTAATAGTGGAATTCAGGAGGAAGAGAGAAGTAATATTGCTGCTTAGATGATAGAAACTAGTTTTGAACTACAGAAGAGCTGTCTGAATTTTAAATGATTATCACTTCAATTTCACTTTTTCTACTGATAAGTTTATTGTAAGTGGCAACTTGCCTCATAATTTAGAAATTTATGGTATCATACTTACTAGTATGTGGATTGTGTAACATAGTGCTATGGCAGATGTTTCTGTTCATCGCAGTGGATCTGATGGATTTTCATAACAATCTGCTTTTTTTCTTCTTAGTTGTTTCCTGAAACAGGCCCCCGGCAAGGTGGGACTCGGTTAACCATCATTGGTGAGAATTTGGGCCTGAAGTTTGAAGATGTGCGCATGGGTGTTCGGGTTGGCAAAGTGATATGCATGCCCATTGAAAGTGAATATATCAGTGCTGAGCAGTGAGTATCCTTCAAATTACAGACGACTGCCTAGAATATTAAAAAATGGATTCATTTGTGAGGTCCTATATAACTGTAAGAAGCAGGAGAGTCAAGATTTGTAAGCTGCCACTAAGGAGAGATGGCTGTGATTTTTCTTTTAGAGCATTAGTCACCATCAGCACTTCTTGATTTAACTCATTTTAAAATGACTGTTTCTTATTTTGGAAAGAGCCAATGTGGCAAAGTTGATAAGACAGCTGAACTTGGATAAAGATTCGAATTCCTGCTTATCCATGAAGGTCACCGTTTCATGCTAGAAGCAATTATCTTTCACCCTAGTCTTCCTCATAGGGATTCCTGTGATTATTAAACGAGATGGCAAGTGTATAAGTATTTCTCTGAGCAATTTAGAGGGGAAAAATGAATGGCAGGATAGCTTAAAAATAATAATGCCAAATCTCCTCTGAGTTTGGTTCCACAAGACAGTGGCCAAATAATAAGGGGAATGCCAAATCTTTTGTGATATTCTGTCAGAAAGATTTTTCTGGTTTCACAAATCATTTCTGGAAAATATTTGATGGTAAAATAAAATGATTCTGCAAGTCATTAACAGAGTTTTGATTCTGAAAATAAAATGTATCTTTGTGGGGGGATGAAGAATGATTTTTCACTAGATAGTTTGTATTAATTTAAAAGTCCACTTTTAAGTACATGTTTACAGAGCCACATTTTCTAAAGCTGGTCAATTCTGGCTAGCCACAGATATTCTGTGTACTATGCTGTTCAAATTTACCTAGCTTAAAATTATATAGAAAAATACAGAGCCAGTTTAAACATTAATAGGATGTAATAAGAAAAATCAATGTAGGATCATTTAGTGGGTGTCTTTCTTTTCACTTGTAGATAGTAAATCAAAATATAAAGCCAGAAATGTACAGGAATATTTTCCACTGTTTAACTTATGTATGTGCATTATATTACATTATATTAATACATACTGTGAGAAGATGGGGGAAGAATGAAAATAAATGGGTTTTTTTCTTTTTAGTTGTGTTAAATTTTAATTGATTCCCTACTGAGTTAAATTATACTCTCCTTGTAATATTTTATGTATTCTGCAATTTTAATCTGCCTATTGTTCAAACACCAATTTGATGTATGCTAAGACATAATTTGCTGAAATTGTTAAATGACATTTAATTAAAACAACAACAGCCCATCAAAATACAATGACAAGATTGAAAGAAAGAATCAGGAACATGAGAAATATTTGGCTTAGGGATATGCAGGGCTGGTACATTTCATGTATGTAACAAGAACACTAACATTTCATCTGTTTGTAAGACATTCAATTGGTATGCCCTCTATAGGATCGTCTGTGAGATTGGAGAAGCCAGCCCCAGCAAAATTCAAGATGCTCCCGTAGAAGTGTGTGTCAGAGATTGTTCCCCCAGCTATAAGGCTATAGCTCCAAAAAGCTTCACTTTTGTGGTAAGGTTAAATATTAGACATTTGCCTTTGCCATTTCATCTCCCTCTAAATCCCACTTTTGCCCTACGGATTTACCTTAATTTAGTGGTCCCCAACCTTTGCAGCTTGGTGGCCCAGCTTGTGGGGAAGAGAGAGGAACTGGGTTGCGTAAGCGGTGGGCCGGCACGTGCACACATGCAGCCTGACTTGCATGAGTGGGGGACTTGTGCGAGCAGCGGGACAACACACATGCATGCAGCTCAACTTGTGCAAGCGGCAGGCCAGAATGTGCGAGTGCCTCTCAGCCGCCCTAGCACAGGTTGAGCTGCATGCATGCTGCCCAGCCACTTGCATGGCCCAGTTCCAAATAGGCCACGGCCTGGTAGTGGGGCTGTGGCCCGTGGGTTGGGGACCCCTGCCTTATTTAGTTGTTTTTCTATCACAAGCTCTTATACTATTTTCATGTTTATTATTTGTAGGTAGACAGCATATTAATTTAATTGAAATTATATCCTAACCTTTGTAAAATATGCACAAATGGGATGCCAAGAAATAAATTACCAGTCAATCTGTTCAGCCTTAGAAGATTCTTAGAAGAAGAAGAAAATGAAAAACACAATGAAGTATTGAGTTATGGAAAGGATGGAAAACCAGATACAAAGTAGGAAATATAAGAAACATACCCATAAAGGACTCAAATGCTCAAATACAGAATGCTCAAAGTTTAGGGAACAAACAGGATGAACTTGAAGTACTAGTACATGAAGGTAAATATGATATAGTTGCCATTACTGAAACATGGTAAGATGAAACTCATGACTGGAATGTACTGATGGAAGGATACAAACTATTCAAAAGAAACAGACCTAACAAAAGAGGAGGTTGAGATCACTACATCTCTACAGAAGTCCACAAAACCAAAGATGAAAACCTCCTAGAATCCATATGGGTCAATATAAAAGAAAAAAAAGAATGAAATTGCTATAGGTGTATACTACAGTCCACCCAACCAAGCAGAAAAAATAGATGAACATTTGGCTAAACAGTTCACAAATGTATGTAGGAAATATACCACAGTAGTAATGGGAGACTTTAACTACTACCCTGATATCAACTGGGAGACAAACTCTGCAGCAAGTGGGAGATCAAACAGATTCCTAACCAACCTAGCTGACAACTTTGTCATCCAAAAGGTAGAGGAGGGAACTAGACGAAAAGCTATACTGAACCCAATTCTTACTAATAGAGAAGAAGTGATAGAGGGAATTGAAGTTGCCGGACGTTTGGGCCACATATTGAAAGTCAATATAATGCAAATACAGCAATAGAACATAATCCAGCCAATGTCTTAAACTTCAAAAGAGCTGATTTTAACAAACTCAGAAAGAGCCTAAGAAAAATTCCATGGATGAAAATCCTAAAGTGGAAAACAACAAAAGAAGCGTGGGAAACTCTGAAAAATATATCATAAAAATCCAGTCCACCAAAATACTACTTAAAAAGAAAAACAAGACATCCTAGAAAAAAACAGCATGGCTGCACAAAGATCTCTCTGATAAACTGAAAGACAAAGAGGACAAGTACAAAAAATGGAAAGAGGGACACATAGCTAAGGCAGAGTATCAGCAGACAGCCTGAATCTGCAAAGATGAAATCAGGAAAGCAAAAGACTTGCAACAAAAATCAAAGATAATTTTAAAAAAGTTTCTTTCAACATAAATAACAGGAAAAAAGGCAAGGAAACAGTAGGTCCACTTAAGAGAGAAGATGGCAAGGAAGTAATAGGTAGCAGAGAGAAAGCAGAACTGCTAACTCATTCTTTGCATCAGTCTTCACGCAAAGAGAAATTATAGCCCAACATACCAAAAGCCTAACTGTAAAAGACAGACTAGAAATAAAAATAAGCAAGAAAACATTTAAAGAACACCTATCTGATCTTGACAAATATAAATCACCAGGACCTGATGGATTACATCCCAGAGTTCTGAAGGAACTATACTATACTTGTACTATATCTTTCAAAAATTCTGGAATACCAAGGAATTACCTAAGGATTGAAAAGAGCTGATGTGGTTCCCATCTTCAAAAAAGAAAAAAAAGAAAAACAGACCCAGGAAACTACAGACCAATCAGCCTAACATCAATACCTGGGAAGATACTGGAAAAAATAATCAAAAAATAGATGTGCGAACAAAGTTATAACTAAAAGCCAACATGGGTTTGTTAAAAATAGATCATGCCAAACCAATCTTATTTCATTCTCTGAGAGAAAGTGACTATGTTAGTACCGTAGACCAGCGTAATGCTGTGGACATAGTATACTTAGACTTCAGTAAGGCATTTGACAAAGTAGACCACAACCTACTTCTTGCTAAACTAGAAAAATGGATAGATAACATCACTACCAGATGAATTTTGATCATTAGAAAAAAGATGTTGAGACTTTGGAAAAAGAGCAAAGAAAGCAACTAAGATGATTAAAGACCTGGAGACAAAAATATATGAAGAACAGTTGCAGGATTTGGGTTTGGCTAGTCTAGAGAAAAGAAGTACTAAGCAGTATTCCACTATTTGAGAGGTTACCACAAAAAGGAGGGGGTCAAACTTATTTTCCAAAGAACCAGGGGGCAGGACAAGAAACAATGAAAATTAATCAAGGAGAGAAGCAACCTGGAATTAAGGAGAAACTTCCTAACAGTGAGAACAATTAACCACCGGAACAGTTTTCCATCAGAAGTTGTGGGTGTTTTTAAGAAGATACTGGACAATCATTTGTCTGAAATGGTATAGGATCTTCTGCTTGAGTAGGGGGTTGGACTAGAACAGGGCTTTTCAACCAGTGGCACGGGTACCACCTGTGGTACATTGGCACCTGGCAGGTGGTACGCGACCATCCTAAAAAAAGTAGTAGTGGGGGAGGGGAATGAGCTGAACTGGTGGCAGCACTGCACAAACCTGAGCGAGAGATGGCTGGAGCTGCAGGGCTGACAGGGCTCAGCGGAAGCACCAGGATCAGTGCCAGGCTCCAGCTGGACCTTGGCACTGATCCTGGTGCTTCTGCTGAGCCCTGAAGAAGCACCAATCAGCTGGAAAGCAGCACTGATCCTGGTGCTTCTGCTGAACCCAGAAGAAGTGCCGATCAGCTGGAATGTTGCAGCATCTCCAGGGTCTTGGAGATGCTTGGCAACTGATTCATATTTATGACGGTCACAGTGTCCCAGAGTCATGTGAAGTGACCAAAACCTGCTGCAACAACCCAGCAGATGGAGGAATAAAAACTAAACACCCCGCCACCCCACCTCCGCTGCCAATCCTCAACAGAAATGCTCACAACAATGAAAACCTCAGACAGGAGGAAGAGCGCTGCCGGAAAGGGCAGGCTGGTATCTTGCTCGGCTGTGGCTTGGGGGGCACTTTTTCAGTACCACTCTAACTTCGAACAGTCACTAAGCGAACTGTTGTAAGTCGAGGACTACCTGTACTTTATCACTTTTTTCCAAGTTTTTGACACCTTGCTAGGCCACTGGTGGTACTCGGATGTTGCCATATCCTAAAAGTGGTACAATGGGTGAAAAGGTTGAAAAGCCCTGGACTAGAAGACCTTGAAGGTCCCTTCCAGCTCTATTTTGATTCTGATATTCTGATTCAAGACATGTTTGCTCAAACTGGGATTCTTGAGTGATTTTTAACTAAGAAGGCTTCCAATCTCATAAATATGACTGGAGCAGTCATTAACTAATATAGATTGGACAAAATCAAGATTTAAACATTGGTATCTCAAGGATGGGCTGTTTCTTTTCACTGATTTAAAGCTTGGCATCTGCTGATAGCAATGTTTCTAAAATTACTCAGAACTGTGAAGCAACTAACGAGACTTTGGTTGGTTAGAATCGTTAGTCAGTTACTAAAATTTTCCTGTACAACATTTATTGTTAAATAGGTGTTCTCTGGCTAGTAGAGGAGTACAGATAAGAGTTACTTCTCAGAAGCTTTTCTCCCTGAATATATGGCAGTTACAGCTAAAACGTTTAAAAAGCATCAGTTTGCCTATCTGTCAGACACTAATATATGTGCATGTGCAAATGTATAAAATTATGATATATTTACCCAATATTTTAATTTCTTGCTTGTTTAAAATTGCTGAGGTTTAGCCAGTTTAATCTGTTTTTAATTTTTAATTATAATCTTATTATTCCTTTAGTCTCCTGCTTTATTTTTTTTTGTTTTATAATTATGTATTTTATCTTATTATGAATGTCAGAGAAACTAGTTGATTGAGAAAGTATACAGGTACAAACGATAAGAAAAGGATAGAAAAATAATTGTATGTGACTTACCACTGAATTATCACAGATACCCTCATAATTGATTTTATGTTCTGAGTTTAACTGTGCATCATAGCAATGTGATACCCCTAGTGCCTGAGTTGTGAAGAATTTCCCATTTTTACTTTGTTGCTTATTATAAGTCTTTCCATAGTTCCTCTTGTTATGCTTGTGCATTAAGGCTGTCTTCTGAATGCTGTGAATGGACTGTTTCCCTTTGACAGGTTCCTACCTTCTCACAAGTCATCCCAGATCGTGGGCCTCTTTCTGGGGGTACCTGGATTAGCATCAGAGGAAGACATCTCAATGCAGGAAGTAACATCACAGTAACCATTGGAGGACAACCATGTGCTTTTGCAGGGTGAGCTTTCTTGGTCTGGGATATAAATGGTCATCAGGCACGACGTAGAGAGAAGAATGGCTTGAATGCATTGAACTAATCAATTACATATATGCACTGGGTATCAACATGTGTACAATATGTAATAAGATAATGTTCCTAAGGAGCCAATCAAAAAAATTTCGGTGTAGCTTGTGGAATTTCTTTTCATGATTCATTAAAAAAAAGAAGAAGAAAGGTCAAAGAATGATTTCCTTTTCCTTATAAAGAGCACAAATCCCTGAGCCATGAAGTGGATAATTTTTAGATTAGGGATGATAATGGAGCGGCTCTTTAAATATTTTTGTACAGTAATTACTGGTTATCAGCCTTAATCGCTTGCAGCCGCTGCATGATGGAGAATGCTCCAGAGTTATGCCAGCTTGAAGGACTGTGTGTGTTTTATTTTCTTTTTACATTAACTGATAATTTTAGCAGAACTTCCCAAGGAGATTAGAGGGAGTGGGTGGGGAAGGACCAGATGCAGGGATTAATATTTTATTTGTAGAAAACCTATTGTAAATGGTTTAAAAGACAGCCAGGCCTGGAATTTTCTCAAGGAAATCCTGATGTCCATTCCACAGTTTCCATGTGTAAATTTAAATTTATTGCTGTAAGGAAATTGAACTAATGAAACTGAGAATTCGTGTGATACTATTGAATTCATATTACAATTTACCAGTAGTTCAGATTTTTAGTTGCAATCTCTATCCTTCGTATAAGTGAGATTCTATAACAAACAAGGCACCAACTGGGCATTTCTATCTATACTTCTTGAGAAAAAGATACTCTTGATGCCTATGTAGAAGTCTTCCACAACTTTACAGTAGCACTGCAATTTTAGCCTTTTTGCAATTTTTCTGTTTCCCCTCGGTTTATTTTCCTTTGTGCTTACTGTATTTTTTAGCGTGCTCCGCTCTGCAAGGACATCTTCCAGTTTAACATTCATTGGATTTCCCAATTTTCTTATAAGTTTAAAATATCTTTCCATAGGTGTATTAGATGCAATGTTAAATTATCTTTCTTGTACACCCTTCTTTGAAGAGGGAGAAGTAATAAATGTTTGCATCCATTGAGAATTTTTGTCAAAGATGAGTCTCCGGATCATTTCTCTTGCTTAGGTCCCATATCCGCCAGCTGTGGAATCAGTGCTGCTGTTTCCTTGCCTTGTGAACTTCTGGACCAACCAATTTTTCTTGCTTGCCAGTTCCGCTGTTAGAGGAAGAATCCCCAATCTTACAACGGTCCAGGGTTGCTGTTAAATTAGGTGGCCTTAGAAATCTAAACGGTAAATGGTCCACCATCTACAGCTAATATGGTTTCACAGCGTGGATTTCAGAAAGGATAATTTGGGAGAGTTCAGAGGAATATATTCTTTCTATGCTGCTCTCTTCCAGTTTACCCTTTCCGATGCCAAAAGATGATGGATCAGAATCAATCCAGTTCTTACTGCTATTAGATTGAAAGGAATATCGGAGGAAGAGGACTTTCCTTGCTATTCTGTTATTGCTCTTCTGGTCATGGCTCAACATAACCTCATCCTTAAACACCTATTAATTAAATTCTCAAAAGTACTGTGATATTAGTTACGTTAAATCCAAAGTATTGGTTTTTGAAAAGAATAATAAACCACAGTCATGAGATTTAGATGATGATAAGTTGGAGTAGGTTACAGAATTGGAAGCATTCTCGTTCATAGTTTTCCCTTAGGTATTTTGCTAATAAAGCATCTGCCACTAATTCAGTGATTCTTAGACCTTTCTGTTCTAGGGGAACCAACACCCCATCAGTCATTTGGGTTTTTAAGGACAAAACAGGGACTCAATTTTGATGTGGTCGTAATCTGGGTTAAAGGAATTAAAGATGTTTATCATTCATTAAAAGCCCAATTCCATTGTGTTTTGTTTCATGTTCTAAGTTGTGTTCCCAATATACGGTATTTTATGTTATTAGAAACAGGTTTATGCCCTTTTCCAATTTCAGCCTGGTTAGTTACTGTTGAATTATAGTTGAGAAAATGTATTTTTAGAATATCTGTTGGTCTTTTGGTGCAAATCCCCTTTAGAGAATTACACCAGTACTTAGATAACTTTGTTAGCAGACAAAACATAACAAATAAGTATTGATTTGACAAGGGTATCAGATTTAGATTGTTCCTCAGCAAACACTCAAATTGAACTGAGGCTTTTTAGATCCTGCCCACCAGGATTTGCAAGCAGCAGCTAAAGTCTCTCGCTCCCCAGTACATTTTGAAATAAGAAAGCAGAAAATCTTTTACCTTACATACAGCTCTTCATGTGTTTTTCTCTTTAAAAACATGGAAGCTCATATTTTCCATGAAATAAGGTAAATAAATAAATATAAATATAATTAAATATTTATTTATATTGTTTATATAAGTCTTCCCATACTCTTCATTTTCAAATACCTTTTAAAACTTTTTTTAAAAAAAGAATATTGAATATTTATCCCTTTACTTAGGTTGCAAACATTGTATAATAAGAACTCTTAGTACAAAATTGCTGGTGAAAATTAAGAAAACATGTTGTTTTCCCGTTGAGATAGGCCAATACAAACTGAATGAATGTTTGAATCTTGAAAGTGTTAAGGGACTAATATGCTGTCTTTAAAATGTTGGTTATTTCTGTTCATTTTAATTGGTGTTATACCCTGAATTGCATGTTAAGTAGTCAGCCATATAAATCTAAGTGATAAATAAATAAGAGAAAGGAGATCTTCAGGCTACTACAGTCCCATTTTTAGATACTCAATGATGTATTTTCTATTTGCATTTTCTTTTGAGGCTGCTTGTGCAAGATGATAATTCCACTTAGCACCCATATGTAAACTCACAATTATTAATGGCATTAAAGACCTGTTCACTATTGATTTAGTCATGTTTAATTTAATTTAATTTAATTTAAATTTTCGGACTTATATGCCGCTCCTCTCCGAAGACTTGGAGCGGCTTACAACATAAATAAAACAATATTTCAAAAACTAAGTCCAAAACTAAAAAACATTAAAAATAACACCTCAGACACATTCATCATTCATTCAACGATCCACAGTCAACCCCAGGCCTGCTGGCAAAGATAGGTTTTAAGATTCCTTTGGAAGGCCGGGAGAGTGGGGGAAGCACGGACTTCAGGAGGCAGTTGGTTCCAGAGGGTGGCGCCACAACAGAGAAGGCCCTTCCCCTAGGACCCGCCAGACGGCATTGTTTTGCTGATGGGACCTGGAGGAGGCCGACCCTGTGCGCTCTCACCGGTCGAAGGGAAGTATGTGGCAGAAGACGGTCCTGTAAGTATCCTGGTCCAGTGCCATGAAGGGCTTTATAGGTAATAACCAACACTTTGAATTGCGCTCGGAGACCGATAGGCAACCAGTGCAGCATGTGGAGAGTTGGCGAAATGTGGGCACAACGTGGAAGGCCCACAATTGCTCACGCAGCTGCATTTTGCACTAATTGTAGTCTCCGAACACTCTTCAAGGGTAGCCTCATGTAGAGAGCATTGCAGTAGTCAATCCTCGAGGTGACAAGGGCATGTGTGACTGTGAGTAGAGACTCCCGATCCAAATAAGGGCGCAACTGGTGTACCAGGCAAACCTGGGCAAATGCCCCCCTCGCCACAGCCGACAAATGATGTTCCAATGTCAGTCGGGGATCGAGGAGGACTCCCAAGTTGCGCACCTTCTCCGAGGGGTTTATAACTTTACCCCCCAGGGTAATGGAAGGACAGATTGAAATGTCCTTGGGAGGCATAACCCACAGCCACTCCATCTTGTCAGGGTTGAGCCTCAATCTGTTAACCCCCATCCAGACCCTCACAGCCTCCAGACACCGGCACATCACCTCAACCGCTTCACTGATTTGGCCAGGAGTGGAAATGTACAGCTGGGTATCATCAGCATACTGATGGTATCTCACTCCATGCCGGTGGATGATCTCTCCCAGTGGCTTCATGTAGATGTTAAAAAGTAGGAGGGAGAGAACCGACCCCTGAGGCACCCCACACGGGAGTAATCTAGAGGTGGACCTCTGACCTCCCACTAACACCGACTGCGACCGACCAGAGATAGGAGGAGAACCACTGTAACACGGTGCCCCCCACTCCCAATCCCTCCAGCCGGCGCAGAAGGATACCATGGTCGATGGTATCGAACGCCGCTGAGAGGTCAAGAAGCACCAGGACAGAGGACTGGCCTCTATCCCGGGCCCGCCAGAGATCATCCATCAGAGCGACCAAAGCAGTTTCGGTGCTGTAGCCGGGCCTGAATCCAGACTGCAGAGGCCCCAGTTGCTATTTGTATTCTTACTTATATACTTCAATGAACCAGTTTTACCTATTGATTCATTTTTGCAAAAAGCTGACTGACAGTAAATATGGGGAGCTGATAGTGAGCAGGCTCTGGCTTCATTATCTGACAGTGGAGATGAAAAGTAGACGATGGATTGCCTTAAGTGAAACAAATTGCCTGCTTGGTAGAAATAGAATATTCAGTTTGTTTGGTACCATGGTATAAACATGGAAAAGATGCCTGCTGTCTTAAACTTAGCAAATGACATTGTTTTCATTTTTTTCCCTTTCCCCTGTGTCCCACAGGAGAAATGCTGGTGAAATCCAATGTAGGACCCCATCTGGTCAGATTCCGGGTAGTTCAGCCATCCTGATTCATATAAACCGGGCTGTGCTTAGCAGTTCTGATGTTACATATTATTATACTGAGGATCCTACAATTCAAAAGATAGATCCTGAATGGAGCATCAGAAGGTAAAATTGAAGAGAATAATTTCAGAATAAAATTATCATTTTTTGGTTGATGTAGTTTTTATGCAGTTTATGTTTCACAGAGAAAACTACTGAAAAATATTATAAATTTTTTCATAAACTATTTCAATCAATACTGTAAGGTGAAGGCATGGTAGCTATAATATGTCAGTTGGACATAAAATGCTGAATATTTGTTGTCACCCTTCATTCTGCACATCTAATTCTTGGTAGAAGTTAATACCAAGAGTCAAAAGAAATTTCTACAAATGTTAGGTTTTCTATCTGTTTTGTATTTATTTAATAAGTTATTTAGGAATATTTTAGGGAGATATTTATGCATTATTGTTATAATATATATCTCTTTCTCACAATAAAGATGTACTTTGTGAAGCATTTGGGACAATAGACCTTTGTTTTAGGTTTTCTCACAAAATATCAATATGAAAGTGAAATTGTAAGATTTGAAGTAAAAACATATATTTGTTGTGTTTATACTGGTAATTAATGGACCCATATCAAAAGAATTTAAACAATGTCTGTGAAATATATCCTTCTGTATCTAGCTTTTGGGTTCCATGCAGAATTCCAAAATGAACACTGGAAAGAATAATGTATTTCCTGCCTGGAATTTGGCATCAGTTAATGCTATTAAGACCTGATATTATCTTACTTGGGAGTAAGCCCTATCCTACTCATTCGTTGGATTGTACTGTAATATGAAAAAAGGAAGAACTATTCTTCTTAAGAGTCAAAAGCTTGATATTGGGCATCCTTGGTACGTTGTGGAGATTAATGGAACTCAAGAGTATTTGTTTTTACCCATCACTGCCTAAAATAACTCACAAAGTCATTGTTTTTCCCAGCATGAAGTTAAAAGAACATGGAGCTGCAAAATGTTGGGACAAAAGGAATGCTTTGTTTCATTGGGTTAGGCTGCCTGCACTCTCTTTATTAGGAGCTTCAATTGACCTCTTCTGTTTGCTTCCTAGTGGTGGGACATTGTTGACTGTGACAGGCACCAACCTGGCCACTATCAAAGCACCCAGAATCCGAGCCAAATATGGCAGTGCTGAGAAGGAGAATGTAAGTAAACCTTCACCCAGCTTTAACCCAATGTAGTATTCTCTGGTTGTTTTAGGGATGCACATTCTGATCTGGAATTCAGAGAGTTTGGATCCAGGATGCCTGAGCTGCCATGATCAAAAGTCTGCCTTTGACGAGTAGACAATATGTTTCTAAAGACTTCAGAATTTCATAAAAAATGTAATTACCTTGGTTGACAAGCTCAGTTGTTTTGTTGCATTGTTGTCTTAGAGCATAATTCAGAAATCTTTTAAAAAACTATGGAAACTTCGGATATCTTATACCACAGTCAATATTTAAATGGTGCAGGGAGAAAGAATTTGTTGTGCCCCTCCAGAGAAAGATTCATATTCATAGCTTGAGAAATGAGAACAGTCTACTTAGGATGTCTTGGATGTGTTCTCTGATGCAGAAAGAGTTAGGTAAAATCTACATAACGAGTATAGCAGAAAAAATATTGTGTCATCTTGTACTTTTTAAAACAATATCCTTCATTGAGAACAACACTTGCAGTGCTATTTTTGAGTTAAGTTTATTGACCACAGGAGAGAACAAAGAGCCAATTTGGTTTAGTGAGTAAGGCATCAGACTAGAAACCAGTAGGCCATGAACTCTAGTCTGCCCTTAAGCATGAAGCCAGCTGGGTGATCTTGGACCAGTCCTTCCCTCTCAGCTCCAACAAACAGGCAATGGCAAACCACTCCAAAAAACCTTGCAAAAAGCCTGAAACAGATTTGTCCAAGTAGTTGCCAAAAACTGACTTGAAGGCAAATAACACTAATAACAGCAACAACCACAACCATGGCAGTCTTCAAGTTTGGGCAATGGTAATTTAGTTCATTTATCAATCTCTATTTGAAGATTAGCATCTAAGCAAATTTTTGCATTTGTTATCTCACGTGACACAGTACATCCGGGTTTTCCTGAAATTAAAGTTTTACTTTCTGTTGAAATAATCTGAGTTCATTTCTGCTGGCCTTTTTCTGTTTTGTACATTTGCTGGAGAAGTGTGCCATTGCATCTAATTAAATTATTATTCAATTTAATCTTTCCCTTTCCCCTCCAAATCAGCTGAACAAGTTGGAAATATAATTGTTTAATTTATATCTTCTTAGAATGGACAATAGGAAAAAGTCTAAAAGGGTATGAAGAAAAAGAATATAAAATACAGTAGTTTAACCAGCATATCTGATTCATAATAAGATGAACATTTGAAAAAATAGGAATCTTACCAGAAGCATTTTCTTCTTTTTTTGAACATAAAGAATATATGCAGTACTTTGTTATACTTCAAGTCTGTTAAGCCAGCAAAAGCTCATACCAGATTTTTAAATGTTGGACAGTTTCAAAAGAGATTTGATATACTTAAACTGATGTACTAGGATACGTCACCAGAATCTCTTGCCTTAGATAATAGCACCATGAAATTTAATATTATTTAGGTCAGTGATTCTCAACCTCAGCAACTTTAAGATTTGTGGATCAACTCCCAAAATTCTCCATCCATTCCCTATTAATTTTAATAATATTTAATTAATTAAACAATTCACACTGATTTTAAATAATAATTAATTTAAAATTAACAAGTTAACAATAAAAAGATTACGCACTCCTGAGATAGATAATTATTTTATTCAGGGAGGAAAATACACATTTCTTCCTAGGAATTAATTATCTTTGACAGTGACCTTGCCATATATGGGAGTTGTGCCAAGCTTAAATCTGTGATTCCCCACAGTACCATGGGGCCTGCATGCTGTTTAAGAATCTGAATAAATTAATTATTGGCACAGCTTCTGGTCCAAAAGAAAGGTTACCATTTTGGAGTTAGAATGCAAGACACTCCACACTTCATTCAACCTCCTGGTTCTGAAAATTTCCCCTGCCTGTTGCTGTCAAGATACCCCTCTTCCCCACCATTCCAAGGGATCACTTTACTGTCCCCTCCATATAGTGACTGGTTCCTGTTTTTAATATACCCTTGCTATAAAAAGGGAGGGAAGTTGCTGTCTTCCATGTTTTCCTATTTCCTGGCTAGTAGAAGCACAGAACAGCTACTCAAAGAGGACAGAATGATAGCAGTAGGGGGACCTGCTTAGTAGTGTGAAAAGGTTTAGAAGGGTGTGGCACATAGCTTGGGAAAATTGGTTTTTCTTGGCAATAAGATAAAATTAATGAAAGAGAAAAGTGGTTAAGCCTGCTAACTTTTGCCTTTCAGAATTGCACAGTCTACAATGATACCACCATGGTGTGTTATGCTCCTTCCATTGATAATCCAGTCAAGAGCCCTTCAGAACTTGGTGATCGACCAGATGAGATTGGCTTTATTATGGACAATGTCCAAGCCTTGCTGATCATCAACAGAACTAACTTTATCTATTACCCAGATCCTGTCTTTGAATCTTTGCCATCTGGTATGTTGGAGCTCAAGCCAAGTTCTCCTCTTATTCTCAAGGTAATAATTTGTTCAACTTCATTTCTGCAGGTTTTAGCTCCTTGTCTTATTAGACAAGTACTAGTTACACTGTTAGGTTGATATAGTGTTGTTTAGAATTCCCAGACCGCTTCAGGGAAGGCTTTGTCCATTAAGCTAGACAAAGATCTTGGTACTCATAATGTACAAGTGTAGGATTAAAATTTAATTGCTAAGAAGAGAGAAAAAAATCTTCATTGATTCTTCCCATAACAGTGTCAAAGACAGGAGAGGGGAACCACTGTAAGTACATAATCACTCTGATCAATTACTGGTCTTTCTCCTCGTCCAAGAATAAGCTATTGAACCTATCCCTTCAATGGTTTGATACCTTTTCTTACAATTCCTCATACTTCCTTTTCAAAGCTGAACAAAATGATATGAATTAAAAAGATAAGGTTGACCATAGTAATAGCCTTGAAACAGAGAGATTAAGTTCTAGTCCATATGCATAAAAGCTGTCTGAGTAACTTTGGGACAGTGATTGTCTCATTCCAACTCACCTCAGAGGTTTATTGTTGTGGGGAAAATAGGAGGAGGAAGGAGTATTCTGTACGTTTGCCAGATTGAGTTACTTATAAAGTAATAAAGGTGGGGTAGACATCAAATAAGTACGTAAGTTAGTAAGTAAGTAAATAAACCTGGCATGCTATTGTGCCGTGGGGTCACAAAGAGTTGAACATGATTAAGTGACCGACAACAGCAACAACAACAGCAGCAACAACAAACAACCTACTTTTATTCTTTTTAAAGGGCCGTAACCTACTGCCACCTGCACCTGGTAATTCCCGGTTAAACTACACTGTACTCATTGGTGACACTCCGTGTGCTCTTACTGTTTCTGAAACTCAACTGCTCTGCGAGTCCCCAAACCTCACAGGACAACATAAAGTGACGGTAAGGCAAGTCAGGCCTGCCCCTGTTTTGTGCTTTTGTGTTACCTGGACAGGCTTATAATAAGCACCAAGTGCTTATTTTATTTTTCTTGCTAAAAGAATTATGAAATTACAAAGATTGCAGAATATAGGCATTGTCCTTTGAATTTTGTCACTCTTCCCTCCTTCCCTTTCCAAATATAAATTCTGCTATTTGAGGAACTATGCTGTTTATCTATTTGTAGCATATTGCTTGTTTAGTTTTTAATATTGATTGTGTGCTGTCAGTTTGGCGTTCAATTCTGGCAGCCATAGAAACAGACCTTCTCCAAGATGATTTGTCCCTAGCCTGGTCCATCAGATCTCCCCATGGTGTACCTTTCACTACTGCAGATGAATCTGTTTACCTTGCTACTATCATCTTCTTCTTTATCCTTCCACCTTTTCCAGCATTATGGATGTCTCAAGAGAACTGGGTCTTTGGCACAATATGTTCAAAATATGATAATTTCAGTCTGGTCATTTATTCCTCTAATGAGGGCTCTTTGTTGATTTGTTCTATGACCATTTGCTTCTTTTCTTGGACATTCATGGTATTTTCAGGAGTCAAAACCAAAGTTTAAAAGAGTCAATACACTTTCTGTCCTTTTACTGCACAATCCAATTTTTACTTCCATAGATCATCATTGGGAAAGTCATTATTACATAATTCTGAAGTAATTAGGTACAGATATGTCATAGCATCCAGTATTTTTTCCAAGGCTTTCATTGCTTCTGAACCAAGTTCTTGTTTGCAGCATATATATTCCACTTAGAAATTCTTAATTGAACTTGAGGAAGGAATGCTGGAGTAATTACACAATTCAATTTTTTAAACAAAGTAGCTTAGTAGTTCCCAAATTATGATGTAGATCATAATATAGTCACCCTTCAGATTCTCATTTGGTGATTTTGCACAATCCTTGTTTCAAAATTATCGCTCAAAAATTTACATATTATACAAAATGGCATCTGTTAGAAACATTGCTTACAAAGGTAAACACAGTTATGCATAAGTTTAAAACAATCATAATAATGTGGCTGCTTGACAAAATTGACTTATATCTGTGTTTATGCAAAACTTAAATGGATCATAAACTTGATTTAATTTTTTTAATATTGTTGGCTTCAGAGGGAAACAGAAAAATGTTATTTACCTCTGAATTTTTTACCTGTTCTTTTTTTGTACACAGCAACATCTATATGAATTGTATAAGATTAGTTTTTAGTACAACAATTCTGACTTACCCTGGAGTTCATTATAGCCTTGAAGGACCCAAAACATTTCTTCCTCCAGGTCCCTCATCCATGTGTTATTATAATGTTATTTGAATGAGATATCAAACTTGATGTTTACTCCTTTCAGGCATCAGCAATTGCCTGCATATATCTATATCTCATCTAATCTCCTTTCTGGCAGTATGAGACTTAACCTACAGTATCTCACCATTGTTCTTTCCTGCTCTTACATTTGCTTCCCTCTAAAGATAGCAGCCAGCGTTAGCTAGAAGATGGGCATAGTAAGGGTACAACAGACTGTAGTAATAGTGTTCTGAGTACAAAGAATCTCTGGGCTATTTATTAGAATAAAAATCAGTGTGGCAAGTATATTTATAAAGGAGAATATTTGTAGCTCAGGGTTGACATGAGGAGTCCTTGGTGCTCTCTGCGCTTGCTTGTTTTCTTGCACAGGTTTCATTACCCAAACATCTTCGGTGCTGATGATGATATTACCTAGTTTGGGTAATGAAGCATCTGCAAGAAACAAGCAAGCTCAGAGAGCACCAAGGACTCTGCAAGAATATTTTTCTTCTTAGTGATAAAATATGTACAAATTAAAAGAAGGTGCCTTATCCTGCAGTGACAATAGATCTGACCACCAGTGGGAAAAGTATATGTTGATAATGTCCTTACGACAATAGTTCTTTTCAATATTTGAAACTGGGCAATCTCCTCAATTGCCCGACTTGAAAATATGCTCAACTTCCTTGTCTGCTAAATAAATAAAAGAGAGAATAAAAGTCTTCCTTTGGTGTAAGAGAGCCCCAGTTGAGATAGTATTATGTGTTTTTCTCCCTTTGTGTCTTCCAGATTAAAGCTGGCGGTTTTGAGTTCTCTCCAGGGACGCTGCTGATCTATTCTGACAACCTGTTGACTTTGCCAGCCATTATTGGCATTGGTGGAGGAGGCGGTCTTCTCCTGCTCATCATCATAATTGTCCTTATTGCATACAAACGAAAGTCTCGAGATGCTGACCGTACCCTCAAGCGTCTCCAGCTGCAAATGGACAACTTGGAATCACGTGTGGCCTTGGAATGCAAGGAAGGTGAGGGATGCCTGCAACCATTCTGTCATTTATATTGTTGTCAGTCCATTACTATAAGAAGAAGAAAAAACTGCAGGTAGAAGCTAGTTTCAGCGTTCCCCACTACAGCACTGCTTTCTTTTCCATTTTCTTTGTTTTTTTTTAAAGCACCAAACATATCACATTAGTTACTGAATGAATGAATCTTCCACCATCATGGTTAGATTGAGGTTTCCTTTATGGGCCTCTGTAGCATTCTACCCAGTTTAGTTTCTGTGATTTAGTTGTTTAGATAACACTAAAACTTCTTTCCTTCAGAAGACAGACTATTAGATTTGCAGGCTATAACCATTTGAAACAATCACATCAGATAGAGATTATTTTTCTCCTGTCCACATCCTATGGTTTCAACTGGCCATAAAGCAATGCATAAGTTTAATTTAGAATTTATTTTCATTTATTTATTTTTTAATGATTAATCCATATAATGCAAATAATTTTCTGTAACTGAAACAAGTCAAGTTTCTTCTGTAAGCTATCTGAATGATACATTATCTGGAAACCACAGAACCATACAATTTCAGGGAAGAAGATCAGAGTAGAAATGCAATGTTGCAAGGATGTTAATCATAATGTTATGGTTCATAAATGCCCTAATTACAGGTAAAGTTATGTTACTAAACAAAAATCACAGTAACATGCTTTTTTTCATAATGTTACAGAAAATTACTGCCTATACATTCTTGGTCACTCTGCTTTTTTTCACTGAAAGACCTTTTTCATTTGTTTTTACAGTCAGTGTGGTACAGTAAATGTCAGAGTGGGTATAAAGGTACTTATATTCAGACTTGCTTTGGGTGAGACAGTATTATAACTATAATGTCAATGCTGTGCCCCTTTTAGAGTTAGATGATGCTGGGAGGGGGGATGTGGATGAGAATCCAGTTAGTCATAACAACAATAACTCAGCCTATTATGCCCAGAGCTGATAAAGATTTGGGGCTGGAGAGCTGGGGAGAAAGCCCACCTTCAAACTAATTGGGGAATGTGATTAATGACTATTAATTGGAGGAGGGAATTGTGCTTTGCTACTTTATGGGGGGGTTCAGTTTTTGGCTTTTACTATGTAGTGCCAATGCTTTGTTTCTCAAATAAAAGATTCTTTAAGGTTAACAATGCCTCAAAGTTCTTTTAAAAAGTTTCATCTGTCGGAACCATGACATATAATACCTGGAGTGCAAAAATTCGGATATCTGGGATTTTGTGGCTCTATAGCATGGGTTCTCAACATTTCAAGTGCCATATCTCCCTAAAATAATAAATACATTTCTGCAATATCTCCCTCTCCCATTAATAGAATAATTTCACTGGAGTTAAGGTTAAGTAAGAAGTAACTACACCACTTACATTTGAAATTAAATCTTTATATATCACAGAATTTTTCGAACACCGTGATTGCTATCATGCTCTTTGCCTCCTCCTAAAGCTAAAATAAATTCTTTTTCCAATCATGAATCTCACAAAATCTCCTTAGCGGAAATGTGTTAAGAAAGAGAAGGCTGCAAAAATCCTGCCAACTGAAATGTTTCTCAATTCCAAGATACATTGAGACAGATTCCTCATTTTCTTCTTTTACTTCCTTAATTTGAGCCAGTGAACAAGACTCTTCACTGATAATTAAGGAGCCTACACATGACTGTTTTTTTTAATTATTTTATTAAAACCATCAACATTAAACATAAGTTCATATTAAAAAAACAATCATCATATATCCTGCAATACAATTCTAAGGATCAGTTTTTGTGAACGTCTGGTTTAGTTAACATTCCTCATTCCTCACATCAAGCTCTATGATCCCTAACAAAAGATCCTGAGGTATAGTCTTCTGGGTGATCCTTGTCAGTCTGGGGATTGATTATTATCAAACCATAACTGCCCACTGCAGACTTGTGTAGGTAAAGCAGGGAGCAAAGCTGAGACTGACTTTCAACAATCCTTCCATTTGCAAAGCAAGCCAGCAACTGCCTTACACAAAGTGGGAGCAAAGCCTAGAGTGAGATCTGTTTGTGTTCCTACTTTGCCCAATCAGAATGTAAAATGTAAAACGTTTTGGAATCGCCACTTAGAGTTGATCATTGCACTTTGGGCAAGGGGCTCACAACTCACAATTTGAGCACACCTGCCTTTCAGTATCTCAGCATTACTTAGAACATGAGAAATAAAATGTATATTTGCTTTGAGAACAAGCTCTAAAAAATTAATGTTAGAGATTTTGCTGAACAGCTAAAACAGTACAGTAAAACAGAAAGTTATAGGTGAACATTATATGTTATCCTGAAAGGGATAAGAATGGATCTTTTCCACCAATATTAACAGCCTAAAATGTTGTTGCCAAATAACGAGCAATGATCAGATTTGTACTGCTTCCAGTTTTGTTACCATGTTATATGAACATGAATAGGAAGCCATTCACCATGATTTAAGACAAAAAACCTTTAGCATGGTTTCCTCCAGGTATATTGTAATTGTAATTACCAGAATTCCCTTGTACCATTGGCCATTATGACTGGGGAGTTTGATTGGCAGGGCAGCCATCATATGGCAGGTAGGTCAATGCTGATTTAAAAAACCTAGGAACCAGGTTTAGGCTGCATCTGGCATTACAGCTTTTGCAACCTCCAAAGCTTCTGTAAGCTTAGACACTGCTTTGAGGTCAGACGAGGCAATTTTATTGAAGATTTTGTTTAGTACAGTTGGAAGGAACTTAGCAAGATTTCAAGAGGAAAAGTTTTAAAGGAAGAGAGAGGTCTGCTTGTGAAAGACATGGGTCTCTCATTATGTGACAGACAGATGCTGAGAAATTGGACAGAATACTGTTTCTGATCCTGCTGATAAAACCTAATTGCCCATTATCACCACAAGCCAACGCCTGGGGCTGTGACCCTGCCAACTGCAAGTTGGCCCAGAAGCTGCTATAGAAGCAGACTCCTAAAATTGGATAATAAAAAAAGGAAGTTTGGGAGGGGGGGAAAGCCTTTTAGATAGAAATAGTGACAGAGTGATTGGAGAAGGAGGGAGGGAGTACAAGGAAAGGATTTTGCCTTGTCTTCCGTAGCTGGCAGATAAAAGGATCTGCTTTTAATTAAAAGCTGCAGTATCTTCCCTGCCTTTTCTCTTCTGTAGTCCCACTAGTTACAGATAAGATAGTGTGCCTTTCAAACTGACGGTTTGTTTTTTCTCATCAAACTGATCAGCCTGCAGCCCTCTGCCATTTCTAGCTTCCTTTTAAAGTGCCATTAATTTGATTTTTTCCCCTTGCGTTCCTCGCCTCCTTCAACTAAAGTCCCCCTCCCCAGCTTTAGAACTCAAAAGCAAACAACCTGGTTTGTTGTAGGCGAATTTAAAGCTGTAGGGTGTGCCCTATTTTTCGTGTGAACAACCCAGCCAAAAACTATATTCCTACAGAAGAGAATATCTGTACCTCAGAGTTGAACTGTGGAGTCTTTGGTGCCCTCTGAACTTAGTAGTTTGCTTGCAGACATTTCATTACACCCAACTAAGTAATATCAGTGGGAGTCAGGGCCGGGTTTCCTCCTTGTTTACATAACACGGCAACCTACTGTATATAAACAGGAAGCAAACCCCACTGATGATATTACCTAGTTGGGAATTGAAACATCTGCAAGCAAACAACTAGGTTCAGAAACCACCAAGGGCTCCATAAGTACTTTATCACCGAATGGTTGTTCCATTTGAAAGATGGGAAAGAAGGGACAGAATCACTGTCTAGTCTAGTCTTCCTTAAAGAAAAAATTCTGCCTTGATTTTTCTTTTTAGTACCTTTTTGTATATAAGTTCTGAGTCAAAGTTCACACTGAAGTATTAGTCCAGGTCTACCACTTCATTCTTCAGTGTCAGAAGGCTAAGCTATTTTCATTGAAGAAACACCTACTGGTTGAGTTTTGGGACCATGAATCCTCTAGGTTCTCTTTTCATAGTTAAGTAAGTTATGATGCGACTTTAATGAATTAATTATATTTCCACTTTAAATAATATTTTAGCTGACAGTACAATTGTACTATTAGTCCGTTGAGTTCTTGAAAGGAAGGTTTATCTGGACACCTATTTTAATCTGCTGTTTCCTCCCCAGCTTTTGCTGAGCTGCAGACTGATATCCATGAGCTGACCAATGACTTGGATGGAGCTGGCATCCCCTTTTTGGATTATTGCACCTATGCCATGAGAGTCCTCTTTCCAGGAATAGAAGACCATCCTGTCCTGAAAGAAATGGAGGTGTGGTAATGGGTGTATGTGTGTCTGCTTGGATAATCTTTAATGTTGCATTAATTTCTTGAGCTTTGTAGGGTTAGGCCTTGAGGAAGAAGGATTTGTTTGTGTTTTTTTGCTGCAGCAGTTCTCTCTTTCAATAAAAGGCTTACTTGACAAGATGTTTGTCATGTTTGCAAAGTCCTTATGTGCCATAATAAAATTGAGGGTTTTTTTTTGGGTGTGTTATTTGTGTCTATTGATGTTTCTCTGCTTTAGGATATTGGTTTAGACTAACCTGAATGATCTCAAAATCATCAATATCCCATGATTCTTACTTTCCCATTACCCATAAAGATTTGCTAAAGAAGGTACATTCAAGATGTTGATTCTTAAACAAGCTTAAGGGATTGCTGGTTTTAGAGGCCAAGTAATGTGGATGTTGGTGAGATAACTATAATATTCTCACCAAGGAAGGTTGTTCATAATGTTCCATAATATATCCATACTTTGAAAAGACTAATCTGACAGTGTTTCTTAAATGCTGGATCCAGTCATAAGCATTTTTGTATTCAGTGGAGGTAGGTATTATAAAACCCCCACAGAGAATATGCCAATATTGGATTAATCAACTCTAAAAGTCTTCCAGGGGTTTCAAACTGCAAGTTCTTGAACCCTAGCCCTCACTGCCAGGGACATGATTTATAAGCTTTATGATCAAACATCCATATAATAGCAGATTTTGGCTTCTGCATTTATAGCTGGTTCGAAGATAAAAAAATGATTTTTCTGGAGCACTTTTTTTTTTCAGTTTTAAAATGGCTTTTATTTATATAAGTCATTGCACATTCCTAATACAGTGATTTCCTGAAAATTACATTTTGTAAACATGATTTACAGTTTAACCATACACAAGGCCTAGTTCTTTCCATGACAGAATAAATTAATTTTTATTCTTCAAAAATTATTCAAGTGCAATTCGCCCAATATTTAAAGGTGTCCTAAACAAAACTACAAAAAAGGAGCAATGCTTAAAATCTTTCATTTCAACTCAATTTTATTATGGCACATAAGGACTTTGCAAACATGACAAACATCTTGTCAAGTAAGCCTTTTATTGAAAGAGAGCTGAACATTGGAGAAATTGACATGAGCCATGGTAGCTAGCAAAACTGTGTCTTGCATAAAATTTGAACACCCTCCCTTCCAACAGTCATGACTGAGCCCTCACTAAATCACTCCTGCTATTGCTTTAGTCTTGTATTCCTTCTAAACTGCGGAGCATGGAGACTAATTCAATCATTATTGCCTTAATTGTAATGAGAATAAGAAGTATCAGTTCTACAGACAGCATTGCTTGATAGCAACTTGGAGAATTGAGGAGCATCTTTTAAAAATGTTAATAGATAGGTCAAATAGGGTAAGCAAAGAGGGAGCCATAGGAAAGCATTAAGTGGATCATAAAATTGTTACTAAGGTCAGTTCAAGTAGTAAGATTTTAAGCAAAGAGTAAGAGAATGAAAATTAGTTAAAGGCAGAGAACAACAGAAGCCTCTTGCTGACAGCAGAATCTATACTTGAAAAGTGGCACAATAAAAAGCAGTTAAATTTTAAAAATCATTCAAGTAGATGTTGTCCTAGTTTGGTGTTGTCCAGAGAGGAGTTTGTACGGCAGTGCTTCTATGACATGGGTGTTACTGCCATGTCCATCAGTCTCCTTTGTGAGATTACAACATGTGGTTCTTTCTAGTTGTATTGTCTAAGAGTAAGCTTTGAGTGTTTGTGGATTTTTGCTACTTTGAGCAGATTTTTTGTTTGTTTGTTTTTTCTTCGGAAGGCATGGATTGCTGAGCTGTTCTTTGCCTCTGGATTTCACTAACCAATCCATTTAGAATTCTGTCTAAATGATTTCTCCAGCACAGGAGATGGAGAATCCACCAATGGGTTTAGACTGTGTTCCTGCCCAATCAGATCAAGTCAGCCAAAGTTGCCACGCCTCTCCTGGGCTAGAGGATCCCAGTCTCGACTTGATCTTGCCGAGGACACACGTGCAAGTTTGGCTCTTAGTCTCCATTGGTTGATTTTCCATCTTTTGCTATTTACCAGTTTTTCTGAACAGTGCTGGGTTCAGCGCTGGGTTAGGATTGTTCTTTTCTTTCCAATCCCCCCCACCTCCTTTAGTTTCAAGGAGAGGCTTAGAAAAGCCCTTTCTTGCATTTTGTTACCTTTCGGTTTCGTCCCCCCCCCCACAGTCATTCCTCTGGGGAGTATTTCATCCCTCAGAGGCAACAATAGTTGTTTTTATCTTTTATATTTGTTTGAGTGCTTTCCCTTGCCGGAGCCTGCGGCTGCAGCTCCTGGGGGGGGGGGAAGCTTGCAATCGCGCACATGAGCCAAAGGGTGTGGTGGAAGTTCAGCGTGCTTCAGGGAGGTTTCCCTAAGGCTTGTGTTACTGATTGTTGTTGCCGGGACTGCAGCTGCAGTTCCGGAGTCCTTGCGGACACAAACCTTTACTAGTGACGACTGGGGGGTTGCGGCTGCATTCCCGGCATCCTATTGTGTGCGCAGGCCCAAGAACAGCAATTGGGCCTCAGCGCAAGTCAGGGAGGCTTCCCGCGGTTTTCGGCTGCTTTTCTGGTTACTGGAGCTGCAATTGCAGCTCTGGAGGTCGGGTGGCCCGAATTCTTTACCTGGCTGCTGGGGGGCTTGCGGCTGCATCCCCGGTCGCCAGACAAGCGTGCGTCGTCACCCGATTGGTTTTTTTGTGAAATCGGCTGGCGGCTCCGTGAGGCGGCAAAAATATTTGGGCTGCACAGACGAGCTCCGTCTCCGTTCGAAAGTGGCGATAGCGCCCCCTGGTGATCGTGATCATCCCCTTTTTGTCTGGTGAATCTCAGAGCCTATAGGAACACGCAGCACTTACAGTGTAGTGGCCTATTAGCCATTTCACACTCGCGGCCGCCATTTTGTGGACACTAGAAACTTTGCACTAGGACCCCTTTTTTCCTGAGGAAGGGGTCCCTCCCTCCACCCCAATCTTAATTGGGGAAATAGTTTCAGCAAATTTTCACATTGGCCGGACAGCAGCCATTTTGGCTCTGGCCACCATTTTGAGAATCAGTAGTTCTTTTTCTCCTTCATCGGCCAGCTTTTATTTGGGGCCTGCACTAATTCTCTTGCCTGAACAGGATTACTAGGCCAGCAGTCCACTAAATTAGTATCACCATCTTGGAGGTCTTGAATTGGTGTCTCCTTCTCAACACACAGCATTGTGGTATACACATACTCAGTCTTGGCTTCCCCTGTAGGATTCCAGGTGTACCCTTTTGTGCACCTGGGTTTATCTACAGGTTTTAAAAATCTTTGGATTCCAGGTGTACCCTATCGTGCATCTGTGCTGTCCACAAGATTAGCAGTCCTTGGATACCAGGTGTACCCTATCATGCACCTGTGATTATCCATAAACAACAACAGCAGTTTCTGGATTCCAGGAGTACCCTATTGTGCTCCTGAGATAATCCACAAGGATGGAGGATACTCTAAAAGGCATAAATCCTCCAATCAGGAGGCTGCAGGCAAAATCTTGGCCAAGGCCAAGGTCAAATCTGCAGGCAAAACATCTAAAAAGGATGAAAAACAGGCCAGTAGGAGACACCAGGCTTTAGAGAGGGAATTCTCTAAAGCACAAAGACAGGCCAGGACTAAAGCCACTCAGGCTGAAGTACCTTCCTTCAATTTGCCACTGGGACCCTCTGCTTCCCCTCTTGGGATCTAGTCAACAGGGGATACTGTTTCTGCTCCTGTGCTGGGTGACACATCTCACCAGGAATCCATCTTCCAGCCTGCGGCTCTGCGGGCCCAGCAGTTGGCCCTGGAAGCTACTTTCACCCCTACTGTGGCTGGACTCAGACAAACAGAGCTGGTTCCCCTTCCCACGGAGAACTGGCTAAATGAGTTGATTGCACAGGCGGTAGCGCGCGCTCTTCAGGCTAGATCGCATGTGCCTAGGTCAACCTCGGTTTCTCCCCAACCTACCCAATTACCGAGGTGTATGGTGCACCTTCTTCACCTTCACAGTCCTCTTACTTCGAGGGTTCATCCTATCGTGAATATGATGCGAACTTGGGGATCCCGATGTCAGATGAGGAGGAAAACCCTCCCAAAATGCCATCCTTTGCTGATCTTTTTAATCTGTCTCATTTTGTCCCTTTGCTCCGAAAGGCCACTTCCACGGCCCATCTTGGTCCCAAACCCTCTACATCGACATTGACGGCTGCTCCGGACTCGGAGGCGGATCCGAACTTCACTGAACCAGTAACCACACAACACTGCATCCCCTGTCCACCCATGTTTCTAAATGCGGTCAAGAAACAGTGGGAATCTCCGGGTACCCTTCCGCTCCCGAGTAGCAGTGAAAAAAGACTTTATAATGTTGCCCAGGACTTGGCAGATGCCCTGGAGGTTCCCACAGTGGATGAACCCTTGGGACCCCTGGTATCTCCCACTACCACTCCTGGAGATGTGTCTGATACCCTCAAGGTGGAGGACCAAAAAAAGGAGCTCACTTTCCGCAAGACACACCTAGCTACTGCTTGGGCTATTAGGGCAGCTACCTCAGCATCCTTCTTTAATAGGTCTGCTCTCCGCTGGCTTAGACAGCTTCAGAACAGGATTCCGGTGGAAGATATCCAAACTCACCAGGATCTGAGCAAGATGGTGGCAGCAACGGAATATGCTTCCGATGCAACACTATAGACTACCAGATTTTGGTCCAGGGCCATGACTTCCAACGTCACTGGATGCCGTATGCTTTGGCTGAAACACTGGTATGCGGATGCCAAGTCTAAATGGCACTTGTCAGCAGCCCCTTACCGGGGGGGGAGAAGCTGTTTGGGGAAGCTTTAGATCCTTACCTTACTAAGAATAAGGATAAACGTAAGGTTCTCCATCATCTTATTAAACGTCCAGACAAACGACCCAACACCTACTCACGAAGATAGTCCTTTCGTATGGGTACTAGGTCCAATTATTCCTATCCACCCCACTCCTTTCCTGTCAGACAGGACAGACAATTGGACAGAACGGGTTCTAGGCCCAGACAACAATTTCAGGGCAAACGGCCCTTTCGTGGGAGCGGCCGCCCTTTCCGTCGCTCCAGATGACTCTCTGGCGGTCCCTCCCATAGGTGGCAGACTTTCCCTCTTTGCCCGCCAGTGAGAGGCCACCACCAAAGAAACATGGGTACTGAACACGGTTCGACACGGGCTTTCTCTGGAATTCCTCACCTACCCTCCGAATCGCTTTCTCTCTTGTCCCCAACCAAGAAATCCCACAAAGAAAAAATTAACGCAACAGGCCATTCAACACCTTATAAACATAAGGGCCATAGAACCGGTACCGTTGGATCAGAGAGGAGCGTAAGAAGAGGAGACTTCCTGATGTCCGTAGACCTCACAGAAGCTTATCTCCATATCCCCATCTCTCTCAGCCACCGCCGGTTTCTAAGATTTGCTTACAGGGGCCAGCACTATCAATACAGGGCATTGCCGTTCGGACTACCCTCGGCCCCGAGGGTTTTTATCAAGGTCCTAGCAGTTCTAGCAGCTCATCTCCAGATGGCGCTAGTCAGAGTCCAGTGTTACCTGGATGACATTCTGATTTAGTCATCATCAGACCAAGCTGCGCTGACAGATCTCGAACGGGTGATCAACCTTCTTCAAAGTCACGGGTTTTCGGTAAACTTTTCCAAGAGTCACTTGTCTCCCACGACAAAGCTATTACACCTAGGGGCCATCATAGACATGGTGAACTGCCAGGTCTACCTATCCCAACAACGTCGGGACAGGATATGGCAGTTGGTCCTACAACTCTGCAGGAACTGTATGGTAGCATTAGCAAGTCTTTCCCAATTACTGGGAAAAATGATTTCGGCCATTGCCATTGTGCCTTGGACCATGCTCCACTCCAGGATACTTCAGTGGTTCCTGCTTCCTTTCCAGAGACGGAACATCAGCTCATCCACTCAAAGAGTGCGGATTCCACTCTTGAGTCTCGCACTCCCTCAGGTGGTGGTTCTCATCAGCCATGCTCAGGGGGTCCTCCTTCAAGGAGCCGGACCTAATTACTCTGATGACCAATGCCAGCCTGTTCGGTTGGGGTGCGTATCTACACTCACAGTGGGCCTAAGGCCGTTGGTCCCGCTCCGACCTTCGGCACAATATAAACTGGTTGGAGCTCAGAGCCATGCACCTGGCCCTTCGACACTTCCGCAACTCTGTAGCGAAATGTCATGTACTGGTCCTCACGGACAATGTTGCTGCCAAGGCTCATGTGAATCAGCAAGGGGGCACCTGGCCCCGTGCCCTCCTGTCCGAGGCTCTCCTCTTGGGCAGAGTCCAATCTAGCCTCCATCAAGGCCGATCACATATCAGGGGAGGCAAACACACAGGCGGATCTCCTCAGCAGGGTAAAGGTGAACCACTCAGAGTGGTGCCTGCACCTGAGGATTTTCAGGGAAATTTCCCACCGATTTGGTCTTCCAGTCCTAGACCTCTTCGCCTCCCCTACAAACACTCAGGTAATGAGGTTCTTCTCCCGCTTCCCATTCCCAGGGGCAGAGCGCACAGACGCTCTTTGGAGTCTGTGGCCGGAGGGTCTGCTCTATGCTTCCCCTCCTCTCCCTCTTCTTTCGGCGGTCATCTGCAAGATCCTCAGGGAAAGAGCGGAGGTTCTTCTAGTGGCCCCTTACTGGCTCGGAGACCGTGGTTCACCGACTTAGTGAACCTCTCCCTAGTGGAACCATGGAGGATTCCCCCTGACAAAGTCTCACTCAGTCAGGGGACACTCCTTCATCCGGACACCCAATGGCTCCAATTAGCCATATGGCACTTGAGCGCTCAGTCTTATCCCGGGAGTGCTGCTCACCAGGAGTCATTTCTATAATCCAGGCTTCCCATCGGGCTTCTACCAAACATATTTATGAGGCCACATGGAGGAATTTCTATTCGTGGTGCTCTAAGCACCACTTGACAATTCCAGATCTGACGATTCCTCACATATTGGACTACCTTCTGGAGGGTCTGGAGAGGGGTTTGCCTCCAAACACACTACGCAGACAGGTCACTGCTCTTTCCATCTTTACATGCGAACCTGCAACTTCCCTCGGTCACCATCCCTTGATCCGCTCGTTCATCAAGGGTGCCATTAACACCAAGCCCCCTGTAATCCATAGATATCCCTCCTGGGAACTACCGGGGGTTTTGCGGGCTCTTACCAATCTGCCCTTTGAACCCCTCAAAACAGGTGATTTGCGATACTTATCACACAAAGTAGCATTTTTGGTGGCTATCACCTCCGCGCGGTGGATTTCTGAATTAGTTGCTCTCTCCACTAGAGATGATTTGTGCATTTTTCACCAGGACCGAGTGGTCCTTCGTCTTGATCCGACCTTTGTTCCAAAGGTAAATTCCTTATTTCACAGGACTCAGGAAATCGTGTTACCGGATTTCTGTCCTAATCCATCGCATGCTCTGGAACGACAGTGGCACCTGTTAGACATCTGCAGAGCACTCCGTTATTATATCTCGTGGACAGCTGCCTTCCGCACTACCGAGGCCCTTTTCATTTCCTATCATCCTTCTTCTAGGGGCAGGAAAGTGTCCTCCTCCACGATTGGCAGGTGGATTAGGGCTTGTATTGCGGAGTCGTATCGGGCGGATTCAGTGCTGGTTCCAGGGTGCATTACGGCCCATTCCACCCATAGCGTGGCTACTTCCGCAGCCTGGGCCACTCAAGGAGCCATTGAAGACATTTGCAGAGTGGCCACATGATCCTCTCCATCACTCTCATTAGACATTACAAAATCGACAAGTTCACCTCGGCAGAGGCCTCCTTTGGCAGGAGAGTTCTACAACAGGTAGTACCTCAAAGTGCCACACAGGGCAAGCCTGATTCCCTTCCTCAGGGACAATAGGCTTTGGTATGTCCCATTGGTGGATTCTCCATCGAAACGTCACCAAGACACTTCAAATTCTACGTGGGAGAAAACCCGAAGAACCAAAGACCTACATACAAACACCCGTGAAAACCTCAGAAAACAAACAAACAAACAAACAAACGTCTTGGCGACGTTTCGACGAAGTCCCATTCGTCATCTTCAGGCTGGTGCTTTCAGCTTCGTGCTTCTAGGAGCAATGTGTGTTTGTAACTGTTTCTTCCTTTTAACTGCCAGTAGGGGTATGAACTGATTGGCTGGGAGCTCGGCTGTGTTCTGATTGGGTGGAGGTGTGTTCTGATTGGTTAGGAGCTTGGCTATGCTCTGATTGGTATATATATATATATATTAGCCACCACAAACCAGAAGCCAGACCACAGCTGCATCATTAGCCACCTTAAACCCCTCCAATCCATACATGAAACAAACTGACACCCACCATGAAGATGAGGCACGACCACGAACGCGAAGCCAAACAGCTATGCAGCTCACCATCTCTAATCCCCCTGTAACTCAGACTAACTTGAGCACAACAAAGCCCCCACCCAAATAGAACACTCCCCCATCCAATCAGAGCACAGCCAACCCCCCATCCAATCAGAGCACAGCCAAGCCCCTAACCAATCAGAACACACCTTCACCCAATCAGAACACAGTTGAGCTCCCAGCCAATCAGTTCAAACCCCCACTGGCAGTTAAAAGGAAGAAACAGCTACAGTCACACATTGCTCCTAGAAGCACGAAGCCGAAAGCACCAGCCTGAAGATGACGAATGGGACTTCGTTGAAACGTCGCCAAGACACTTCAAATTCTACATGGGAGAAAACCCGAAGAACCAAAGACCTATATATATATTTTCCTATATATAAATTATTTTATATATAAATATATATATATATTTTCCTAGACAGGACTCAGAAAATTTTCAAAATTTATTACAAAATATTAAAAGGTAAATGCTGTGAATACTGAGAGCCAATGTGATGTTGTGGTTAAGATGCTGGATTAAAAACATGAGACCCAGGTTCTAGTCCTTCCTAAGTCATGGAAGCCAGTGACTTTGTTTATTTGGTTTATCTGTTTCTTTGGGCCATTCTCCCTCTTTTAACCCTAGACCAGGAAGTCGAAAATCATCTATCTACCAATTGATCCTGGATCATCATGGTAGATTACATTTGTTAACCTTCAGAAAAGAAGCCTTCATTTGCAGTGGACTATATTGGATTAATAATTACAGTAACAATTGCAACTATGAACACAGCAGGTGATTATTAGAGGATAAAAGCATGGCCTTGCTTTCTTCTGACACTTGGGGAATCCTTAGAAGACCTTTTCTTGAAGATCTTGACAGGAAAGAGACTGCCATAAATAGTTAAGTCTATTAGAGTTTTAAGGGTTTGTATACCACTATTATTTTTTCCCTTAAAAATTGTACAAAAAGCAGTTGAAGGCAAAATGCATTAATTTCATTTACACTTACTCAAAAAAATCTATATAATTTAAACTCAAAAGAAATTTAAAAAAGGAAAAATTACATACAATTTCAGTTTTTCTACACTATCAAAAGCAGTAGAATTGCCTTTATAAAATCATTGCAATTAATTTTTGAGCAACAAATTCAACTGAGACTATACTGAATAATATTGTCCCTTTTTTTTTCTCCAATGCTAGCCAGTTCAAAGGCTGAGAAGCACATTTCTGTATAGACTGTCAGGACACAATTCAGAAAAGGACTAGAATATTGCAAAATGTGCTCCCAAAGTCAATCCTACAATGATTGATGGTACCAAAAATCTAAGAGGGCTAGGCCAACTCCATATCTGGCTTTTGATGAAGAGCGTTCACCAACAGCTGCTTCAGTACTGTACAGTATTCTGCCCAGTATAGGGTCCAGATAATTATCCAGACACACCTGGAGCTGCAGTGCTACCTCCTGTTAGCTATTTTAATTTTATTTTAATCAACTAGTAGGGGCAAGCTGAATAAGCACATGGTACCCATAATTCTCTACACACTCTGCCTACATCCTTCAGATCTACAAGCTGGAAAGAATCCAAGACAACAGGATAAGCAGTTGCCAAAGTTACCTCCTTTTGACTTGGTCTATCCCTAAAGTCCCAACTGAGATAGATCTAATTAATTTTCTCTGGAAAGAACGATGCAAATTATTTACTGGGAGTTACTGAGTATTCTGGCTCATCCTACTCTTAAATCTTGCTAAAAGGGATGCCTCACAGTATGAAAAGCAATGAAAACAAGAAATAAATACCCCTTGCTGCTTCAGTTGTCATAGGTTAGGCCTCCAGTTAGACCACACTCTATCCAGCTTGATAAGTTAAGATTTCCTCTAGGGCCAGAGTTTTAACAAACAAGGTAGAAAAGTCATAAGCATATTCACATGACAATCCAGATCTACCTATTGTCTGCTTTGAATTATTTATTTTATCCTCTACCCATATAAAAGTTTACATCAGCCACCTTTCTAGGTTAAGATAGTGATATGTCCTTGATAATGGAGTCATAAAGTGCCTTTGCCTTAAGGTTGTCAACTCCAGACAAATGCAGTCAGATTGCCAGCTCCAAGCATAGGCTAGTATACACTGTGCTCTATAAATGGGGACAAATTGATTGGGAAATGTCCATAATTTCAAAGAAGGATATAAAATGCTGAGCTTTTGGGAAAGGGAAATCTCACCATGATTATCTTTGTATTTTTTTATAGTTCTTAATATTTGTTTGGTCCAGAATGGCTATTACTGAAATTATGCTAGATTGCTTGTATTTATTGGCTCTGGCTTCTTAAATTTCCATTTAAACTGAAAATATATATTATAGTACTATGTATATATAGTACCTTTCCTTGACAATGCTAGTTACTGACAGTCTGTTATTTTATAACAGTTGAACTGAGGATCATTCTATGATGAAGAGTGGTGGGAAATCCAGAACAAACAGAAGTAAATTGTTCACTCAGTATTTTGCTAAATTAAGGAGTTTGTTCCCATGAAATGAGATGAGCCTTGTCATCCTTGCAAAGATATTATGCAAAATCTATAAAAGAATAGATTATTAGTCAGTATTGGTCATTATGACTCAACATAATATTGAGCAGGTTTGGTGTGGTGAAAACCAGTTGCTCTGAACATGAGCAAACAAATAAGAACAATTGTTTTTATGTATGTTCTGCTGATGTACTTCTCAGATGCATCTGTCTCCCCATTGGTGGGAAGCCAGAGGCAGGATCAGAGAGAGAGAGAGAGAGACTGTCATTCAGCTATTTGGTTCTTAATAAAAGTGTTGAGATGCTTCCATAGGATACATTTCCACGTGCTACTTAGAAAAAGCTTTGGGCATAACTGATATAATACAGCTAGTCCTCAGGTAGTGACCATTTGAAGTTACAGTGGCACTAAAAAAAGTGACATGGGTCCTTACACCTACGTCCATCACAGGATCCCCACAGTCACATGGTTAAAATTCTGACCTTGGCAACTGGCATGTATTTATGACAGTGGCCACATCCTGGGGTCATGGGATCGCTGTTTGCAACCTTCCCAGGCCAGCTTCTGGCAAGCAAAGACAATGGGAAGAAGCCAGATTTGCTTAATGGCCACATAATTCACTTAACTACAGTAATTTAACATAACCGTGGCAGAAAAGGTCATAAAATTGGGTGTGACTCAATTAACAACTGTTTCGCTTAGCAGTAAAAATTCTGAGCCCAACTGTAGTCTTAAGTCAAGAACTACCTGTATCACTGCTACTGTCCTGTACTGCAGCACTTGGCTGATTCAGTTGGATTTGTTCGGGATGGGACTAGTTTCTAGCACATTTCCCTAACATCCTCAAACTCCTAATTCCCTGTTTCACCCAACCCATTACTCTCTTTTTCCCAGCCTTTATGGTGTTCCCTTAATTTAGCACAAACTGCATCACATTTTCCTGTCAAGAGCAAGGGTGAAGGAGGCCCTTATCATCCTCTCAACTGCTGACCTCTCAGATTTGATTTGGCTTTTGGAATATAGCACATTTAGTGGTAATCAGGTCTAGGAAGCAATGGAGTTATTAATTACAGAGAACTGATGCTTTTCAATATACATACAAAGTCTGCACAATCAATGCTTCTGTGATCAATTTTTATCATATTACATGCAGACTTTCCACCCTGCTATGCACATTGTTCTTCTGGTTTGAAAACCAACTTTTATTTTTAATAAAAAATATCTTTGACATGAGTGCATATCTGTATTTGTCCAGCATCCTGTCACTGTGTATAAACATACACATACACCCACAAACATACTCTCTACCCAAATGTAGGCAAACGTTGGAAGGGATTGTATATAGGTCATGTAGTCCAATTCCTGTTCAGTTTAGGAATCCACTAAATAATTTTTGACAGGAGATCACCCATCCCCCTTTAATTACAAGGTTTCTTTAAATGTTTTAGGTAGATTGTTTGACTGCTAAACAGCTTTTATTGCAAGAGAATTTCTTCTTATATTCAACCTTAATCTCATTTCTTTCCGTTTTCAGTTCAACACTATTTGTGCTGCTTTCAGCTCAACACAGAATAGATCTTGCATCTAATAAACTTTTAGACATTTATAGATGGTAATCAGTCCCTTCTCTTTTCCAGGCTAAGCATATCTAACCCTTCTAAGAGTTTCCAGATCCCATATCATCTTGGTAGCTTCCTTCTGAATTCATTTCAGCATCTCTACATCCTTGTCTAAACATCAGAGAACTGAAGAACTGTTATATCATGTTTCTGGATGCAAAGGTTCAGTTAACACAGCCCAAGTTAGTATAGGCCTTCTTAGTTGCTGCATCACACTAGTACTTCTAGATCATTTTCATATGTAATGCATCAAGGCATCACATCAAGCCCATACCTATGTATTTCATTTTCCTACCTGTAGCACACTAACCACAGTTGAACATGTATTTTCTTGATGTATTTGTCTCAATTTTCAAACTATAATTTTAATTGTAATTTTGGTCTATACGGTATTAGTCTCCAGCTTGGTGTCATCTGTACAGTAAACTGAATAAGCATAAATTGCTGGATTCTTTAGAGCATTTGTAAATTGTTGCATGGTATGGGGCCAAGAAGAGCGCCCTGGGAAATTCCTACTTTGTATTTCCCTCTAGAACAATACAAATCTATTTAAGTGTGATTTTTCGTCTGTGATTCTTCAGCCAGTTGAAAATCCACCAAAGTATAGTACTGTTAAATATACATTT
Source organism: Bothrops alternatus (assembly GCA_034064705.1). NCBI lineage: Eukaryota > Metazoa > Chordata > Lepidosauria > Squamata > Viperidae > Bothrops > Bothrops alternatus. The sequence goes on along the minus strand of JARGCV010000007.1, from coordinate 13,878,068 downwards.
ATCTGTCTTGTCCAGAAGAATATAATGAGAAGCCTTGTTCACAGTGCTCTTTATTAGTTTACCAGAGTAATCACTCTGTCATTAAAAAAAGATAAATTTAATCTGAAATGACTTGTTGACAATCCCATGCTGGCTCCTAATAACGGTAGCATTATTTTCTAAAAAGTCGCAGACACAGTGCTTGATAGTCTGTTCTAATGGCTTGCTCGTAAAGTGTCCACTCCTCCCTCTACTCCTTCTCTAATACCAAGTTGGTCTTTCTCCAACCTTCTGGCACCTTACCAGTTCTGTAGGAGTTTGTAAAGATTACAGTAACAGGTTTTAATCACTCCTGCCAGTTCATTTATCACGTAGAAATATAATTCAAATGACTCTGAAGTCTTGAGTTTTTTCAAGATGAGTTCTTAATATACTTTTCACTCTTACACAGAACTGTTACACAGTTATGCATTCTTCCTAATTTCCTTTATTACTCCATCACCTTCCCCTGTAAAAGACCATAATAAAGTCTTTTATTATGAACATACTCTAAACTTCCCTTCCAGTCATGGTTTCCATTCCTCCTAAGCCCTATCTCATTCTGAGTCTTAGCTTGAATGAAATAGAAAAATGATGATTCCGTTCTTCAACTTTGAGCTATCAGTTTTTCATTGTCTTTACTTAACAGCCCCATTTCCTTTTCCTAAACATCTCCTTTTTGTTTTTCATCTTGTTGGACAGTTTTCTGTTTGTTTTTTTTAATATCCTGTTCTTAAAGCTTTTCCCCTTTTCAGGGATCTTATTTGTCCCTGTCCTATTGTGTTTTTTTCTCGATTCCCTTGACCTCTTTGACCCAAAGGTGCTTTTTCAAAAGACAACTGGACTTCCTTTGTTTTTTCTTGGAGGTGTTTTGCTTGTCATCCAAGAAGCTTCTTTAGTTCTGACCGAATGGTGGAGAATGGAGGATTTATATTCCTGCATTATTATATTCCTTCCATTCTCCATAATTCAGTCAGAACTGAAGAAGCTTCTTGGATGAGAAATGAAACATCTTCAAGGAAAAAATAAAGAAAGTCCAGTTGCCTTTTGGGAGTAGCTTTGGGACCACCATGATCTGGATGACTGAGAATCTCCGTAGACAGGTACCCCTTTGACTTTTTTGGATTTCAAGCTGTGGTGCTCAACTTTTTTTTTTTTTGAGTTCTTTAAAATCTGTTTTCCTGATGTTCATGACACATGACTGCCTTCTCTACATCCCCTAGTTACCTTGTACTCCATCTGGACATGGTTGCTTTCCTTCAGGGCTTGACACTTTTGATCTATCCATCATTCCTTCCTGTTGGTCAGGATTAGGTCTAGGATAGCTGACCCTTTGTTTCTTTTTACCCTGTCTGAAAAATGAGCCTTCAGCAAGAGAAAGAAGAAATCTGTGGATACTTCCACTTGTAGCTGAGTTAGTTTTCTAGTAAATAGCAAGTTAATTGAAGTTTCCCATTGCTACTCTAAGCTACCTTCTTGAAGAATTGGTAAGTTGAGTTAGGAAAGCATTGTTCTATCTTCTGCCTGTAGTCAGCTTAAATTCCCACAATGATACTTTATTTGTTACTGCTTTCGATTTTTTTTTTCAAATAATTTGAATGGATTTCTCTATCTTGTTTGAGAATTACAGTAGTTGAAGTCTAGAAAATTGAAAGGGCACCACATCAGGGAAGACAGTATTAAGACAAAATCTACTTTTTGTGCATAGAATTTCAGATGGAATGTAAGAACAAATACATTGTTTGTGTAATGCTTACAACTTTTGTTTAAAAAAGAAAGTGATCTATCTTCTGGTTGTAGAGATTACTTTTTAATTTTTTTTCCAAATAACCTTAACTTTTAAGAGAAGTTTATGACCCTTGTTCTCACTGCTTTCAGTAATAATGCCTTTTATTTCTCTGTTCATACTGATTACATCATTATTTGTTAACCAAATCAATAATTCAGGCATTGTTTTAAAAATAAAGTATGGCCATTGCAGGTATTGAGAAGTAAGTACATTTGCTTACGGATTTGACTGAATTGGCCTTTTTTTTTTTAGCAAATAATATTTTTTTTCTAACTGTAAACATGCAGAAAAATCCTGAGCTCAGGTATGGAAATAGAATAATACTACTAATACTAACACTAATAATAATAATAATAAAATTGGAAGGGACCTTGGATGTCATCTAGTCCAACCCCCTGCTCAGGTAGGAAACCCTATACTATTTCAGACAAATGGCTGTCCAGTCTCTTCTTAAAAACTTCCAGTGTTGGAGTATTCACCGCTTCTGGAGGCAGGTTGTTCCACTGGTTAATTGTTCTAACTGTCAGGAAATTTCTCCTTAGTTCTAGGTTACTTCTCTCTTTGGTTAGTTTCCATCCATTGCTTCTTGTCCTGCCTTCAGGTGCTTTGGAGAATAGCTTGACTTCCTCTTCTTTGTGGCAGCCCCTGAGATATTGGAACACTGCTATCATGTCCCCCCTCGTCCTTCTCTTCATTAAACTAGACATACCCAATTACAGCAAGTTTCCTTATATGTTTTAGCCTCCAGTCCCCTAATCATCTTTGTTGCTCTTCTCTGTACTCTTTCTAGAGTCTCAACATCCTTTTTATGCCATTGGCTTGAAGCATATTACAGCTGTAAAATCTTTTGTGAGCCATTATGTCTTTAAGGAAGTAAAAATAGCCAAAAAGCTTAATTTCATGATCTATGAGATTCTACTATGTACATTTGATAGAGGCACACCATTGCAATAAAACAGTGGCAAAGGTCTGAACACAGTCTATCACGGGGGTGTTCCAGAAAGAATATTGTTCTGGAAATGCCTGTTTTTATGTCACAGGTATTCCAGATTCATTCATATCTGAATCAGGAGTTTAGCTTTTTATCGTACCTGACAGATAGATATTGGGGGGGGGGTTTGGCCCATCCATGTTTCAACTCTTGGCAGTGGTATTATTGTGATCACACTTTGCCTGTCATTACCTCCTTAATTATTGTGAGGGAAAAGAGAGCAAGAAAGGGCACACATCAACCAGAAGACAGGGATTTTAACTTTCCAGTACAAAGATAACCTGCAAATGAAAAAAATGGAACTATAACATTCAAACAATACCAAATAGGAGGCACTGGGTAATAATATCCATGTTAACAGAACTTTCTTTATTCACAATTCTTTATGACAGTCAATTCAGCAAACTCCTTCCATTCAAAACTCTATAGCCAAATAAGTTGCATTTTCATTTATTTGAATTATTCAGGTTATTCTCAAGAAAAATAAGGATAATTCAGATTGCTATACAGTAAAGTATAGAACAGTGTATAATACAAGAAAATAGATAGTTCATAGATTTGATCTAGCAGGATTCTAAAATACAAATTATAATGAGTAAATTGATAAGGATACAAGCCTTCCCCAGTTAAATGCTATTTATTGTAGAATTTGAAAAAAAATAAATTGCAAGAAAAAAAAACCCCAGCATGATTCATACAAATACAAATGTTCTTATATTCTCAGAGCTGGAGGAGAGCCTTTATGGCAGTGTGAATAACATTCTGACCCAATTAGCAGATCTAATAAGTTTCCTGTCACTTTATTCATTCATTCATCATATATATAGGGCCACCCGTCTCACAAAATGTGATACGTATAATTCTGAAAAGATCTTCCCCTCTCTTTTATATGTCCAACAAAGTATGATGGAGATTCCAAAAGTTGTTTGTATTATTTTTTTTGGCCCTAATAAAGATACTCAACTGTCAGTTTTGGATTTTTTTTTTCTAATGGAACAAAACAAGTAGGATTGCCTTTTATCTTACTATGTCAAATATAACATCAACAATTCTTAAAATCAATATGACAAGTTTTTGTTCATATGCCTTAACTAGAAAATAATAATGTTTGTTACTGCAAATGGCAAGGAAGGAATATGTGTTCTCTCTCTCTCTCTCTCTCTCTCTCTCTCTCTCTCTCTCTCTCTCTCTCTCTCTCTCTCTCTCTCTCTCTCTCTCTCTCTCTCTCTCTCTCTCTCTTTCTCTCTCTCTCTCTCTCTCTCCCTCCCTCCCTCCCTCCCCTTCCTAACGTCTTGTGCATGACACACACACCCATCTAATTTGTTGCACTGTAACTACAACTCTTCTTGTGGGTTTAAGTTGCTGTTTTATTTCTTCTATGAAAATTTAAAGCCATCATGCCCTATTGCTCATTTACTTCTGTTAATGAACACATACCCATTAAAAAAGAGTGACAGTGTGGGCAAAGGAAGGAAAAGGAGAGAATTGTTGTTCCATTGCTTTCAGAGCTGTTGATAACTAGCCAAGCCTGTTGAAAACAGATGTTTTGTGCTACTGCTTCTACTAATACAGCACCACCACACCGCTATGCTTGTTATAAACAACTTGTTTAGGACAAAGCAAATTTTAGGTCTTATCAGCTGTTGTGAGTTTTGGGAAGCTGAGCACACCACCCAAGAAAGAACATGCTGTGTGATCCTCCTTTCATTTCACAAAGCAAGCAAAGGCTGTTATTTATTTTGATTAGTGAAAAGTTGAGAAAGTGGTTTTGCATAAAGTCACCTATTATATCTGCCAGGAATAGAACACCGTTCTGCATCTTCATATCACAATTAGGAGCGGCTCAGGTCAAAATACAGCCCTCTTCCTCATCTTTCTTTATTCACTGGTCATATGGAGAACCTCCGAAAGAAGCCTATTTGGAGGTAATTTGAATGGAATGGAGAAAGAGTTGATGAGGAAAAGAATTTCCTTCCTTCCTTCCTTCCTTCCTTCCTTCCTTCCTTCCTTCCTTCCTTCCTTCCTTCCTTCCTTCCTTCCTTCCTTCCTTCCTTCTCTCAGAGGTCTTTTTCAAGAGGGAACTAGACTTTTTTGTTTTTCTTTCAAGACGTTTTGCTTCTCATCCAAGAAGCTTCTTCAGCTCTGACTGGATGGTGGGAAATGGAAGGATTTATATTTCTTGCAGAACGCTGATAATTTGCATTCTTAGAGAGTCCTTGAGGTCACTTGGAGCTTTATCTGTGTCCTCCTGAGTGGTATAAATGGGTGTGGAGCCTTCTTTGAATTGCTAAAAGGACTGTGTTGTAGACAGAAGATAGGTGATGTCATATCCCTCCCCCTCTTTTGAGAGAAGGCTGTTCAATTGTGATATAGATGGCCTCTTTGACCCCTCGTTCAAACCATCGGTCCTCTCTGTCCGAAATGTGGACTTTGCTGTCTTCAAAAGAGTGGCATTTGTCTTTTAAATGCAGATGGACTGCTGAATCTTGCCCTGATGGGTTTATTCTCCTATTTCCTTCCTTCCTTCCTTCCTTCCTTCCTTCCTTCCTTCCTTCCTTCCTTCCTTCCTTCCTTCCTTCCTTCCTTCCCCCACATACACCCCTAATGAAAACAAGGAATTGGGGCTAATTCAGATGCCTCATAGAAGCAACCAGGTCAGTCAGAATCAGCTAATTTTGCATATATTCTCAGTCTTTTTTCTCCAGACAGAAATAGGAGACCATTTATGAGAGCTGCTTTCCCTCACTCCCAAATATGATCTTGATCCAGTCCATGTCTTATATTTTTATGGTTGTGCCTGAAAAAAAGCATTAGCTGTATTACTTATTCCTCAAAGTATGGCCATGGCAAGCATCAGTCAGTATGGTCATGTGGGTATTGGGGTTTGACTTCTAGCCCTCATTATGCTGCCTGATGGCAATTTCAGTTGGAGACATTATATTGATCCAGAATTGGTTTCAGAATTGTAGGCTCCTGTGTTGTTGTATTTAGCAGTTAAGATGGTTAATCTCTAACTCAGCAATGATGAACCCCAAATTGCAAAATAAGGGAGGGAGGGGAATCTTCCAATTTCTAGCAATACAATTCTACAGAATTTGTGGATTATTTGGTTCACTGCTGATGGAAAATCTTACGTTATCCTTCTCTCCAGATCTTGGGTCTCCACTGGCATACCAGTTTAGTCCCAGAAGATGATTTGACAGTTTCACAATTCCCCCTTTACAGTGACCACACAAGGTTTTGTGTTTTGTATTTTATCCTTAGGTAAAATACAACCCACTTTATAACCCTAGAGTAGATCTGGACTGTATTGTCTTTTTCAGTTCTTTGCAACAGAAAAACTCTACAATAACCAAAGCTGCTGGGATGAAATAAGCAACATTGCTCCTTCTTCCCTTCTCTTCTGTAAAGGATCACAGACAGAATGTGAGTGTGTTGGGGGGGAGGGGGCATCTATAAGGACATTTTTCTTTTCTATTATTCCAGGACCATCTCACATTTCCCACCTGTGGTTTAGAATGATTGGGGAATAAAAATGGTCCTGTCTTGAAGTGCCTCAAGAACATGGTATAAACATTGTAGAGACAGAATTAGTTTAATCTAAATAAATATGCTTATTTACACGCATACACACACAAGCACATGGACACACACAAACACTGGCAACATATGGGTGGTTTAGTACCCTGTATAATGGGTTCCTTTCTGTGGCAACTATGTTGTTGAAAACAGCTGCTTTTGTATGACTGTACGGATAGAGAGAATCTCCCACCTTTTGCTTTGTGTTAATGATATTAAAACAATTTTGCACAAGTGCTTCTCCATGCAGCGGGTTCCCGCTATAATTGATAAATGTAAATTCAAATTCTTATGAACATGTCACAGAGGACGAAAATAACTACTGTTGTTTTGTGTCATGAATTGGAGTCTTTTCCCCCCAGTACTACCAGCAATTTAACAGTTTCTGACCAAGTAGATTAAGTACATGAAAACCAGGGAATGCTAGCCAGGACAAAAGGCAGGGAGAATGGCCAAAGGGAAATGATGTATCTAATTAGTAACATAGGGCACATATAAAAATCAAGATAATGTATAATTCAGATGCAAGAGAATGAGACTTGGGGAATACAGTATTATAAGATGTGACATTAGTAGACATTACAGAAAACAATTATTTTTTTTCTGGATAAATGGAGTGGATTTCAGAAGCCAATAACAGTGACCACCAACTCCCAAACGATATTACTTTCCACTTCGTGCCTCTTCTTCAGTCACTTTTTTGGCTCAGCTTTGAACTCGAGAGACCTGTAGAGAGTAGAATCTCTGAAGTGTGTCCCATTTGGGACAGGAGTCAGGCTTGGTCTGAATCTAATAAACATCCCTAGGAGAGCTTAGATTCTGAGGAGCAAGTTGGACATTCAGAAGAAGAGATTGTCTTGCAGGTACCCTTTATTTGGGTTCTGAATCTCACTTCTTAAGGTAAATGCAGGGGAAGGGCTTGCTGAAAATTCCCTAGAAGTACAACTGCTTTGTGCAATCTGAAATCCTGATTTTTAAAAAATATTTGAATTGTCCTCAAATTATCAAACTATTGCCAATTGGATCTTACGTTTTCATGCAATTTTCTTGGCCATTAAGCAAATCTCTGTATCCTCAATTGCAAGCAATTGGTTGGCAGTAATAACCATAAGTAATGGCTGGTGAACAATCTTGATTGAAGATAATATTTTCATATGTGCACACTTATTTTTAAGAAATACCGGTACAAATGTGTAATCCATATTCTATATACTTTTCAGGAGATATACAGTACTTGCCCTGTGCTTTTAATAGCCACAAGAGTTGTATTAATGAACATGAGGTATAAATCTATTTAATTTTCGTTTATTATTCATATTTTGCCATCAGTATAAAGCTCTTTTCAGAATAATGAAATGAAAAACCTTTGCCTGAAATACTTAGTTTACAAGAGGAAGGTGGGCATTTGTCTTGAATGTGTTTAGTTTTAGTTACCTGTTTGCCTGGAAAAATATGGAGATTGAACAGTGTGTCAGCAGCCTCAAATGCTACAAGGTCTTTCCTGCTTCTGTTCAGATGTTTCCTGAGTATAAATATGGAACTGAGGCACCAGGTAGAGCACAACTGTAGCTAAATAGAAATATTTCTCCACTTGAGTCCCTATAGATCAGATGTCCTGGTCATATTTAGTAATTTATTTTCTATTTCATGCTTAGATGGACCATATGACTCAATTCCATTGCTAAATCTCAGGAACAGACGGTAACATTTACAGCCATGTGTAGAAAGTCAAAAGATCAAAATTTCCTTAGGGTTGGTTGCTATGCTCAGATTTAGCCAGGAGGAATCTGGCAATTAGTCCCGGGTCAAATCAAATGTTTTGGCAATTCCCATTTAGGGATGGAGACAGGATTCTTGTTGGATAAAATTTTAAAATCTGATGGTATGTAAATATAAAAGGTAAGGGATTTAAAAAAATCATGTAGTTTCTTGAAAATTGTACACTGCAAATAATGTATTGTAAATGTTAAAAGAAGAGTTATCATTTTTTTATAAAGTAGTTACTTTTTTCTGTATGTTCCTAGCTTTAAAGTTACTGTGACAAATATGCTGATGTTGATCAGATATCATTAATAAATTCTATATTTTCTGTTGTCCTAGCAAAATAGAGAGTAGACTAGACTAGACTAGACTAGACTAGACTAGAATAGACTAGACTAGACTAGACTAGACTAGAATAGAATAGAATAGAATAGAATAGAATAGAATAGAATAGAATAGAATAGAATAGAATAGAATAGAACAGAACAGAACAGAACAGAATAGAATAGAATCTGGAAGGGACCTTGGAGGTCTTCTAGTCCAGCCCCCTGCTCAAGCAGGAGAACCTATACCATCTCAGATAGGTGTCTAGTGTCTCTTCTTAAAAACCTCCAGTGATGGAGTGCCCACGATTTCTGAAGGCAAGCTGTTCCACTGCTTAATTATCCTCACTGTTAGGAAGTTTCTCCTTAATTCCGGGCTACTTCTCTCTTTGATCAGTTTTCAACCATTGTTTCTCATCCTGCCCTCTGATGCTCTAGTGAATAACATGACCCCCTCTTCTTTGTGGCAGTCCCTCAAATACTGGAATACTGCTATCATGTTTCCCCTATTTCTTCTTTTCTTTAGACTAGCCAAACCCAAGTCCTGCAGCCGTTCTTCATATGTTTTAGTCTCCAGGCCTTTGATCATCTTTTTTTGTTATATGGTGACCAAAATTGGCTGCAGTATTCCTGGTGTGGTCTTACTAGGGTTTTATAAAGCGGTACTAATACTTCATGTGATCTTCATTCTATGCCTCTGTTTATACACTGATTACACTGCAAGGAATCTGCAATGCCTATGAAAATACAGTATTTTAATAATAAATTGGTCTATGGCTGCACTCAGACCTCTTCCTTGAATTGATCTCTGTAGAAAACCAAATATAGATAAAATTGTCCTGTTTAGTAGTCGTTCAACTCATGACAGTGCTGAAGAAGTAGGTTTATGGCCAGTCCTTGAACTTATGATAATTACAGCATCCTCACATAGTTACATAATTGCAATTTGGGTACCTGGCAACCAGCACACTTTTGTGACAGTTGCAGTGTCCCACAGTCATGTAATTGTCATTTGCGACCTTCACAGACAGCTTCCAATAAAGTCAGAGGGAAGCTGGGAAGCTGACAGTAACATACAAGTCCCAATCATCTGATGTCACACTTAATGACTGCAGATGATTCTCTTAGTATTTGCAGTCGAAGCAATGTCATAAGACAGGTATGGTCACATGATGTTTTGCTTAACGACTGCTTAGTGATGGAATTGCTGGCCCAATTGCTGTCATTACATGGGAACCACTGATACAGCCTTCATAAACTGCTTATCTGGATCAGAGTCTTCTCTCTGCTATTGAATTTTGCTACTTCAGTTCCATAGGTTCAGATTGGTATGACAGTAGCTTTGTTTGTTTCAATAAATTTGATGTGATAACAGACAAGACAAAAGAACTGTGAGCATATCATTTTCTTTCAATATTATGTTTAGTGAATGGATGGGCTAGAATTTGAGTCAGATTTGGAGCAATAGGAGAAAAAGATGGAAAAAGTAGAGAAAACTTCTGAATTTAAGCATTATTAAATGACTCTCAAACTGATATCCATGTCCTGGGTTGCCTGTTTTTATTATTCACATTTTGTATGCACACAAGTGCACAAATGCATTAAAAAACAGGACAGAAAGGAATTCTGATGTTTTCTGGCACTCAAATTATCATTTTTACTGAAACTTTCCTGAATGTTTGTGTTTTGTCCATGAACAAATGCCCAGGCTCAGTGGACTGAGCAATAACCAGACAAAAGAGAGATCTATTCCAGTATTATTTGCAAACAAGATCAGTTGATTCATGGTCTCAAAATATGGAGAAAATTTGAGATAAATCTTACAAGTAAAATTGTAAATTACATATATTTCATGTATGCAGTCTTTGAAAATATCTGTTCAATAAGTGAATTTCTAGAATAGCTGCTTTTAACGAATTAACAACATTAAAGGAGAAAGTGTTATATGTACACAGTATGAACTTCTTAAATAATGAAGTATTTGAAAAAAAGGGGATTCACTAAGTACTGGGAAGACATAGCTGCAAAGGATTTAAAGGATTTCATATTCTTGTTGTATGCACTAAATCAGTGGTTCTCAACCTTTCTGAGGTTGAGACCCCACTTGCCCCACCCATGTGCGCCGCGACCCCGACCCGGGGGCGCGCGCGCGTGTGTGCGCGCGTGCAAAAAAATTTTTTAAATTTTTTTTAAAAACTCAAAAAAAACAAAAACAAAATGGCGGCTGGGACGGGCGGATCTGCGCATGCGCGGATCGGCCCATCGCACGCGCCACGCATGCGTGCATCCGCCCGTCGCGGGCCGCCATTTTGTTTTTTTAATTTTTTATTTAAAAAAATTTAAAAAAAAATAATAAAAAAACAAAATGGCGGCCGGGACGGGTGGATCTGCGCCTGCGCGGATCGGCCCATCGCACGCACCACGCATGCGCGGATCCACCCATTGCGGTCCGCCATTTTGTTTTTATTTTATTTTTTTTTATTTTTTTTTATTTTTTTTAAAAAAATTTTTAAAAAATTTTTTCCGGCGTGACGGGCGGATGTGAGCATGTGCGGCGCGCGTGCGCCAAAATAATAAAAAAATTAAAAAAAATAAAAATAAAAAAAACAAAATGGCGGCCGGCGGTGCCCGGCGACCCCCGCGAAATGGTTTCGCGACCCCAAATGGGGTCGCGACCCCAAGGTTGAGAACCACTGCACTAAATTATGACGATTGGAATGAAACTCCTACAAAGAGAAGACATATTCACATATAATTAGAAACAAACATCAAAAAGTGATTTATTTGTTGGCTAAACCCCATGATTCTGTCTGTTCCATGCCCAATGTCTCACCTGATTCTGTACCTGACTTTTCTAATATCTCTGTATTGTTAAAATACTCTGAGGTAACTGCAACCATATTTTCTCTTCCTCAGGTCCAGGCCAATGTGGAGAAGTCTTTGACGCTCTTTGGGCAGCTCTTGAACAAAAAGCACTTCCTGTTAACCTTTATTCGAACCTTGGAGGCCCAGCGTAGCTTCTCCATGCGTGACAGGGGTAATGTGGCCTCTTTAATTATGACAGCACTACAGGGTGAGATGGAATATGCCACTGGAGTGCTGAAACAGCTTCTCTCAGATCTGATTGAAAAGAATTTGGAGAGCAAGAACCATCCCAAATTGCTTTTGAGGAGGTGAGCATTTGTATAGCATTCTCTTAGTAAAAGGATTTGTGTGGATGTTTGTTGAAGTCAGGGTATTGCCTTTTATTTTGTGTTTTTCAACCATTCTGACCATAGATTTAGCACTAAAATAATAGAACTGTGCCCCATAAATAGCTATTTCCATATCTGAGCAATTCTCAAAAACAGAGTGATCGCTATTAGATGGAATATTCACGAAACTGAGCAAATAGGGGAGTCTTTTTGGCCTTTAGTATTTCAATTATGAGTTTGAACATTTATGAGTGGTAAGACCTGAGAAGCTAGAATATTTTCATATCTTTGTAAGTCAGATATCAAAACAAGGTGACAAACAGATTGGAGGAAATGTTTGTTTCAGTAGACAAAGATATCAAATTTCTGTTAAATGTGAGAACAGACACTTGAATGTGTCATCATCTCTTTTAAATGAAACTTTAATGTAGAACATCACATTATACACTATTTTCAACAACATTCATTCTATTAGCATTCTCTGTAGAATACTGTATTTTTCTGTCTATAAGATGCACCCTCTTCGTGCCGATCAGCTGTTCAGTTGAGCACTGAACAGCTGAGCTGGCAAATCCGGAAGTTCGGCTGGCCGACAATCTTGCCCCCTCCTGTTAGTGGCAAGCCCACAGGGGCTTGACACCTGCACCAGGCGGCATGGCAACCCACACAGGCATGCCCTAGGCTGTGAAGGTTACCATTATTTTTCCGTGTATAAGACACTGGACTTGTATAAGACGCATCTAATTTTTGAACAGGGTGTTTGCAGGAAAAAATAGAGTCTTATACATGGAAAAATATGGCAATTCTATGCTTTATTAAACAAATAATATGTTTCTATGTGTAATCATGATAATGTGATGTAAAAATAAAAAAAAGCTTTAAAAGACTTTGGAAATGACCATAGGAATAATTGTACAGCATTGAAAGGACAAATGTATGGTTGATTTGTAGTAGCGGCTTACTGCTGTGTCTTGTTTATTAGCATTTGAGGGTGTGTTTTTTTTTTTAAACTCAACAGAAGGCAATGAAAAAGAATAGAGCACTTTGCAATTTGCTCTCTTTTTCTTCCTTCTTTCAATTTATTTCATTCCTTTCTTTATTTTTTTTTAAATTTGTGAGGGTTACCAATACTGTGTCACATAGATATTGTGTTTTTATAAATGTCTCTAAATCCAGAATTGATTAGTTCATCACAAATAATGTCTATTGCAAAGTTACTGTCTTTCAGTAGTATTTGTTTCTAATGGTAGGAAGCAAGGCATTATTATTCTTCAGGCTCAAAAGGGACATATCCTCTTTCTGCATGGAAGTGCATCAGACCTCTCTTTGCCATGCTATTCCTTCCCAATTGTTTCTTCAAGGTTACTTCTTCAACCTTTAACAAGTGATTGTTTCAGAATAAAACAAGACTTTCCTGAGTATTATCTCAACACGGGTGGAAAATGAGTACATGTCAATAATGTATTCTACTTCCTCTGTCTGTTCTGGCCCATCAGGTTTTTAACATGAACATGTAGTGGACATACCAAAATACCAAATAGTGGCACATGTTAAAAGGATTTCTTTTGGAACTTGGTACCATTTCTTATACTATTACATTGAGACATATGATTCTTTTATTCAGTGAGGAAACCTCAGTGAATTCTGGCTTCTAGATATAATCACCTATATTATCCTTTCTTAAGTCTGTAAACAGTATATGCCTCCTAAATATTATATGTAAAGTAAGCCTACATTGTGAATTTATACGGTATTGTAGATATAGCAAAACTTATGCCATCAACTTCATTATCAACTTATCCCTAAGGAGGCTGGGGTCTGAACATTTTACTTCTGGTATGTACCAGCTAGGTTTTAAAGATCTTTGGACAGGGACTTTCTTGTAGCATTATAGTTGATTGGTACTAGCTACTAATACAGGATAACACAGGGCAATATATTGTGTGTAAATATCAATGCATTCTAACATAGAACTAGAAAATAGAGATCACAAGACAAGAGAAAGAGACAGTTTTGAAGAAGAGACAGCAAATGTAAAAATGTTATTCTTATGTGCTGCCCAGAGTTGCTTTTGGTGAGATGGGAAGCTACACAAAGTTGATATATAAATAAATAATGTAGTTTGTGTATGTATGTATAGCATCATTCATAAAGTTTATTTCCCTGGTCCTAATCTTATAGTCTTTCCCTATATCACTTCCTGCAGAGGAAACTTTGCCTTTACAGCCTTAACACTCATGTTCTATGAAATCTGTATTATAAAATGTAGTCCTGTGAACATATGGCCATATAGTAATTAAGTCTTGATTACAGAAAGCCATCTCAGAACAACAGCAGAAACCTGAATATTGTTATTTTTACTCAGAGCCAAGTTTATTCCAACAACCAATTGGATTTATAGAACTATCTGTTTTATATTTCAGACTTCTCCTCTTCTCCCCCTTTTTTAAGGGACACACATTTTTTCCACACTAGTGTTTCTATCATGCTGAATGCAAGCTGTCATTCTTTATCTTATATCCAGGCTGCATACCAGAAGGGAATTTATTTAGAATATCTACTAGTTGGGAACTAGAACTTAGGTCATTTGTTTTTCAGTTTGAATCCAACAATTTCCACTCTTACCCTTCTCGCAACATACCAGGCCTATTTTTGTGAGGAAAGCAAAAGAGAGATACAATGAGCAGAAAGCCAAATGTGGAGACATCATCTTCATTTGGTCAAGGCAGAAGGTAGTCAGGAAATAACATTTTCCATGGTCCTGTTCTGTTCAGAACAATCTGCGCTAGTTAACTGCTTCTTTCTGCCTGATAGTCCTTTGTGTTGTGTAGACTTACTCAGAATCCATGTAGCTTCTAGACTTAGAGAATTGGAATTTAGATTGTTGTAGTTTTGTTATTTTCAATAACACTCTCTACCTGTTTCCTCATAGCAATGAAAAAGTGGTTACCTTCTTGAGGTCATTAGTGTTGCTTGTGCTTTCGTGATCATTTGAATATGAAATAGCTGATCTGATGATTAATAGATGGAGCAGTCAAAAAAGTATAAATAATTTCAATCAGAACCACCTGCATTTTTTTCATGCTGAATAAATGTGCATAGTTTAAATGTTTGATAAATATGTTAATCTTAATGTTTACAACAGAGACATATTCATATCTCTGTTGTAAACACTTAAGCTTCTTAACTCACTTGATGCCACATGAGCTTTTTAACCCTTTTGGATGTCTCTGTTTGGTTTTTTTTTCCCCCACTGGTAAAGGGCAAGAACCCATCTGGGTTTTGCAAATTGATTTAAGTCCTTTGATTGTTTCTAAGAAACAAAGATGGATTTTGAGAACTGGAGGAATTCCCCCCATCCTTCATTATTATTTCATATTTATACTCGCCTTCAGTGATTAGTGTTGTATTCTGGGTGGAAGGTTCCTCTTAGTAACCACTGGGTAGACCATCCCATGATACTTAAAGTAAGTGGTTGCTGTCTTATAGCATTAACATTGACATTAATAGCCTTATTTGTGGCTTTTACAGAGTTCTTTCCAACAGAGATAATTCACTGATATACAAAAGAGTTTTAAATTTCTCCAGGATTTGTCTGCATTCTGCAGCTAACTACCTTTTCTTATAATTGTTAACTGGGTGTAAGTGTGTAGAATTTATAACAAAAACTTTTAAATGTGACTTCCTTCATCTCTGCTTTCTATTTCTAATGAATTGATAAGATGCATAAATTGTGTTCTGAATTAGAACATTCTGTGGATTCTCTCAGATACTCTATATTACTCTGAAGATCTGATGATGGTAGACTGGAACTTTTTAATCCGAATAATGTATAGCTTATAGAGGATTTCTTTTCACTGGGATGTCTGTATGAAGCTAAACTGGAATTGGCTATTATTAAGATTATCTTTTAATTTTACATAATAATCTCAGCATTCCTTTTTGTTTTAAAGTTATTGCCTTTCAAAATTTGACCATTTAAGTCTTTAAGATAAATAAAAGTTTTAAGATTTCAAGGGAGATCAGAGAATTCTGAATTTTCCTGTCATCATATTTATTTTCTACTTTCCTTACAGGACTGAGTCGGTGGCTGAAAAAATGCTGACCAACTGGTTCACGTTCCTTCTGTATAAGTTCCTAAAGGTAAGTATGCTACATTGTGTGAACCACACTAAGAGTTTCAAGGAGAAGGACTGAGGCACTCAGAATCTTTTATCTGTTGGGGGTTGACAGTGTATAATAGGTTGTGAATCAAGAATTCACCCCTCAGAGTTTGGAGGGCTGGTACTACATTAAGTCCAGTTGAGATTTCATTTTCTGTAAAATAAGAATAACAACACTGAGCTGTTTTTCATCCCTTACTGAAACCTTTTGTTATTAACCCTAATGTTATGAATCTCACAAATGTTCAGTGTATTATTTTAAAATCCTTTCACTAGGAATAATGGGAGAAGGTGCAATGCTAAGGTTCTGCTTTGATAAAAACTCTCCATTTTGCCATCTTTTTTAATCCTTATAATAAATTGGTTGGTGCAAAGGTGTGGATTGTTTAGAATCCATCTGAGGCATTGATGATATATCAGATTAAATACACATGGAGAAGAGAGCTACTGAGAAGTTATTTGGGTAAAATAGATATTGAATTCAAGAAAAAAGGAATACCCTGTCATCTCCCCCCCCCCAAAAAAAACCAAAAAGGACACGTAGAGTTATTTCAAAACAGTTTTCATTATTGTTCATCGCCTTCAGAGAGAAAATTTGTCAAACTAAAACAACATGCATAATTAAAGATATACTCTGAAAACTTCCTCCCAACCAAACTATTTAAACTTCACTATCACTATAGCTCCTCCCTCCTGGGAATTCAGACTGCATTCCACCATACCCTTCTCCCAAGAAAATGTGGAACCCAAATATAATAATAATTTACAGGGTTCTTATGGTAATATTGGGGTTCAGCTGATAGATTTTTTTTTGATAATCACTTAACATGTCATTATTCTATGATGTAATATTTCCCATTGTTTCAGTTTTCCCTAGAAAATCAGTAAGCATGAATAAAATTCAGATTCTTTCAGCAAAGGGAATGTTTTCAATATTGCCTGAACTAAAGCCTTGAACTGCTGTATCACAGATGAACTTAAAACTATAGTTTTGAAGCACATGGTGTGTTAAAGGAATTTTGGAGCACAGACGGAATCCCAGGTTAATGGCAGTTAAGATCTATACATCAAAAGGGACTATAGATAAGAAAAACACCAATCAAATAAAATGTAACAGGCGTATAGTTGAGGCTTGACGTGAGGAGTGTTTACCAAATCAGACGTTTACAAAGACTAATACTTAGTGTTGTATTTTAGGTTCTATGATGACTGCTTCTTAATATGATCTTATGTTTAATGTTGATTGTTTTAATAATAAATAAAAAAAATAAAAAAGGGATGTCTAAATAATAGGGTTTTGCCAGAGTTTTACTCAGTGAGTTGCTATGGCACAGAGCAAAGCTGCTTTTTGAAGAATACCATCCCTTGTTAAAATAAAGAAAGCCATGCAGATGGAAAGCAATCAACATTGGTTACAGGGTTTCCACTTTTTGCTTCTATCCAGGGGTACCCTGTTTCCATGAAAGTATATCATTGCTCTACAATGTATAACAATTAGCAAAGACCTAAGAACAAAGACTTTTGCATCTCTTTAAACATTTTTTTTCTAATATTGTTTTAAATTATCCCAGTATAACTACACAATTTATTTTATTCTGGCTGGCTTTTTACACAGTATAATATTTGGCAGGAACCAAGTTAAGGGACTAACTTGTTTGATCCATGGTGGTGAAGTCATGGAACATAAGTATTTGCACAAAGGATGGATGGAAACTTAGCAAAAAAAACAAAAAACAAAAAAACAAAAAACCAGAAACTTGTTTATATTACTCTGCTAGTACAACTACAGCAAATTCTCAGTTATATGTACTGTCTGAAGCTGATTGTATGTTTTACTTCTCCTGTAAGTGAGAAATTGTTTAGCTAGTAGATTTGTCACAAGTGTGCTGTTACCATACTTTGTATATTAAATATAGAAACCATAAATACGGTCATGACTTAGAATTTATTCCATGCTGTGCTTCAGCATAGGATTCAAACAAAGGAGAATGAAATATAGTGCAGTCTGGAAAATATGCCTCAAACTGTTCGTGGAATGTTCCAAGAGCTGGTCTGGTTTTGTTTTGTTTTGTTTTAAGAATAATGATACATCCCCACTTCTTTCAAATATATCCCGATCCACCAAACTCTTGAAATAGTAAACTGTATTTCCAAGTTGTGAATTTCTCACAGATTTCCCCTGATTGCCGTTGTCAAGTTCCAAAGCCCAGTTCACCATCGTGAGGCTATCAGTCATGTTGCTGCTACTTAGTTTTATTTTCCTGGGAGCTATAGTAAACCAGACAGTTAAAAGAAAGAAACAAAAATCAGATTGGTCAAAAATGGGCCAGCTTTCCTAATACATCACCTGTTGTCATCTTTACACCCTATATGCCTGAGGATTTTCAGTAGAAAAGAGTAATGTTTGCAAACAACAGCACTCATAAACTAATGTCTGGAGAAAAGATCCATGCAATAACAGTGGGGGAGCTTACAAAGACATAATAAAAGTGTGTTACAGGTTTTATGGTATAAAAAAGAGGGAAAAGTAAGAAGGATCTCACAAAACTTGAGAACATATGCCTCATTTAAAATGTTAGGCAAACTTGTCTTGCCAGTCAGCTTTCTGATATATTAAGAAGAAAAAAAGACCTATCTTATTTCCTTTCTCTCTTTTTTCTCCTCTGAGAGGTTTTAGTGGGCGAATATGGCAAATATTTGTCAAATAAGAAGGTATAGTTAAGATATTTAGAAAAGGCTTTTGCCAGCAAGCAGAATGTCAGCAGGTTTTGCTTTATAATCTCTTAGCCCAAACTTGTGCAGGCAAATCAAGCAAGTAAAAATATATTTTCACGTATACAGCAGATTTTCATGAAAACGTGTCACTGGGGGATGCTGAGAGGGCTCTGATCTTCAGGAGGGTCCAAGTCTTTGAAAGAACAATGACTGATGATCAGAACAGCAGTGCCAAGGAAGGCTTTCTAAAAAGCTCTCTGACTTTTAATACAGATGCCCCAGGGTAAATTTGTATTTATACTCTTGCTGGCTGTTCTGTCATCAAATGGGAAAAAAATATTCCCAAAGGTATAACTCTGTAGGTCACATGGGATTATGTAGTCCCTTGTGACCACTCTATAATAACACGTCCAGTCCTGTGACACAGAGAAAAGCTAGCTTGCCAAAATAATACATTGGTTCAATCCACTGAGAGATGAGAAAGGCATACTTTTCTTCTCTCCCCCTTTTCCCATTTAGCTGTCTGCTGCAGAAAAGGTGGGAATAGCCAGCTTCAAGAAATCAGCAAGTCTTGGGACTGGTGGTTTTGTTGAGCCCTCTAGTGCCATTTATCAGCATCCTAATGAGCCATCCTAGGGAATAGGAAAGCGAAACAGATAAAGAGGAGCATTGAAAAATGCACAATATTAGGTGCCTGATGAGCTAAATCTCATCAATAAGACACTGTCTGAGTATTAGCTATACTGCCTCAGGCCTCTGCATATGCACAGGCATTGACGTGCCAAGCCCATACATCCCAGTGCTTCCTATAGTTTCAGTTAATTCTTTCTTTCTCCAACGTGGCGCTCTCCATTTACATTGGAATACACTCACAGAGGTCCCAGCAAATGTAGTAGCTATTTATTATGCTACTGAAGGGCATTAGGTCGGCAGGTGACTGTTCCATAAAAAAAAATACACTTACTGTATTTGGGGTAGGAATCATCAGCATTGCATAGACATCATTATAAGCACAATAGCAAGCTGTCCATAGGATTTTTCATCGTTTTATTTTAGTCTTTGTTTCCCCTTCTAGATGAACCGAGCTTGACACTATGAGCTCATTTTATAACATTTCTCCTATATTGGCTGGAGGAGCATTCCTAATCATTTGACATGATAGAATGTTTAGGTCTGTGTCCTTAAAAGATTGAGCAGCAATTTTTTATGACCCTAGGAGGGGAAAGTGCTGTATACCTGAACACAGAGTTGAGCGGTGGTCTCTGTGACATGTATTGGGCGCTATCTCCCTCTTCAGTTATAAAGTGTTATTTCTAATGTTGCTGATCAGCACTTAATCCCTGCTGTTCAGAAAGGGGAGAAAGGTTTGAGGTGGTTATAAAACATAGCTGCTTGCTGAAAGATGTCAGGGTATTTTTTCCTCCTTTTAAACAAAATGATGGTGGTGAAAGTGTGTGTGAAGAAGAAAGAGGGATTTAGAGCTCTAAGCAGCCTGAAGGAGAATTTAGAATTTAAATGGAGGGAAACTCAGTGAATTGCGCTTTAGTGGGCTCCCTTTGGTTTGGTTTATATTCCTATCATGCTGCTTGGCTAGAGGAATGGACTACTTTATTTATTGTTTTAGCTTGTTTGTTGAAATATACTTAGTTTTTCAAACAGGGCTTTCCCAAGGCTGCCTGTGGTTAGCTATGCCCAAAATGATTATAAAACCAGTATCTAAAATGACCTAATTGGTACCCTGGAAACTATAGCAGGCACTGAAGCTACTGACAGTTCTGCATAGTTGAACTTAAAACATTAATCTTTGGAACAGAAAGCCAGGACCAGTTTTGTCATTCATGAACACAACTTAAAGGCCTCCAGGGAAGTTTGATATGGACAGGCTTAGTGAGGTATGCAATACATTCTGGTAACTATCCTGTTTAGTCTGTATATCTTTCATTAGAACAGACAAAGCAATTCTATTTTTTGATGTTGGAAAACTAATCAAAATAGCCAAATGCCAAAATGGGTTATCTGGAATCAGCGTGTGATCCATGAATAACAAAGAGCTGGCTAATACATTATTTGGCATAAGCCTGAATTGCTGAGCTCACATTAGCTTTCTAAGTGAATGCAATGGTCTGGTTTTGTATAGCTTAATCCCTGTTAGTTTGAAACTCCACTCTGCTCTTTAGTAAACCTGTGTCAAATTCTGCCACTTCTCACTGCAAACAAATACTGAATCTAATAATTCTTATCTTCCACTGTTGTTTGATGAAGGTATATATCCAAGTACAGCTGAGAGTCAAAAAGCCCAAGATCAGTTAGCAAACATAAAGTAATTAACAGGTTAATCCAGAGCTTTAAGAATTGCAGAACTTTTCTTTTTATTGTCCATTGCATGACACATAATATCTCTCACACCTCTCTAGAATAAGAATGGTAAATGGGTTAGTCCTCAGAGGTGCTTTTGAACAAGCAATCCCCTGTTCTTATGAGCACTTTAAACAGCCCTGATGAAAAGGCAGGCACAGCATATTTTTCTCCAGAAGGCTTTAATTTTTCTACATGTCCACCATACATGAAATATGTAGCCTCCATACTATCACACCTCCAACATTTAGGTTGGATGTCTGGATAGATATTTCTACCTCAGGTGTTTTTGTTAGGGATCATAAAAGACTGCACTACCACAGAGACGAACTTAATTCTGAACTTGATCACAGCAGCGAGACTGTTGATGGGACAATACTGGAAGAAGCCAGAAATACCACCTATAGAAGACTGGACTTTGAAAGTAATAAATTTAGCAGAAATGGCCAAAATATCGGCATACTTGAAGGATCGCTCAAATGAACAATATATGATAGACTGGAAACAGTGGATAGACTACATACAAGAGAAACACCAATCAAAAAAAATGTATCTGGCTTATAGTTAAATCTTGACACAGGGAGTGAAGAATGTTTACAAATTTAAATTTAAATCGATTGTATTAAGTTGGATAGCAGTTAGCTTGAATCTTTCCCTGGTTTACATATACAAATATTTATCTATTGATTATTGGAAGGTATATATCAAATAGACTAAGAATGTACTTGATAGAGGGAAGGATGTATCGACATGAAAATTATTAATTTTAATAAGATG
This sequence comes from Bothrops alternatus, assembly GCA_034064705.1. Taxonomy (NCBI): domain Eukaryota; kingdom Metazoa; phylum Chordata; class Lepidosauria; order Squamata; family Viperidae; genus Bothrops; species Bothrops alternatus. The sequence goes on along the minus strand of JARGCV010000007.1, from coordinate 13,856,403 downwards.
ACTTGTTTGTTTGATATCCAATGGACTGATCTGAAAAGAAGTGAAAGTTACAATTTTTAAAATGTAGTTGGTTTATAGTTAAACTTGGACACACGGAGTGATGAGGGTCTACAAATTTAAAATGATTGTATTAAGTTGAATGGCATTTAACTTGAATTTTTTCTTTGTTTACATGGACAAATGTTTATCTAATAATAAATATTTTTTAATAATAATTAAAAAAAGAAAAGAAAAGGCAGGCACAGCAGCCCCAAAGCAATGCATGGCTTGTCAGCTGACTGCAAGTGATAGAAAATGATATGCCAGGCGAACACAATAGACAAACGAGATGTGACCAAGGAGCCATCTTCAATTTATCCTCTGCCTGTGTTGCATTTTTGTGGCTGAGCGGTTTGCAGAGACCTTTTATGAGCAATAAAAAACTGCCCGGGAACAGACTTATATTTTTGGCTTCACCTGAAAGGAGAAGAGAGAAGGACTAAAACGGGAGCACTTTTCTAAGATGGATCATAATTGCCGTGTGTGCTTGTTAACGTACGGTCATCATTTGGCTTGTGCATTATGAGGAGACAAGACAGTTATTAATAAACAGCGCAGCACCCACATTTTTTTCCCCAAGCAGACTTAATGAAGCCAAGTTTGCAAATGAAACATAATTTCAAAGACAGGCGTGTTGTCGGAAGGTCTAGGGATGATGTATGCCTGTTCCTGCTCGTTAGCAGCTGTCTCTTTAATTACTGCAGATGCTAACGAGATGCTAACAGCATATGGTGACAGAGAGAGCGGGCTCACTTTGCACCAAAGTAGAATTTATTGTGCTGGTGGCCACTGGGATAAGAGGAGACTCCATAGAAGTAATGTAGAATTTTGTCCCTCGGTTCCTAACATATCATAATTTGGAACTGTTCAAAGTCCTGAAATATTTTGAGAGTTAACTGCATATCAGCATTATAGATCTGATCTATAATAATCTATAAATGTTGGAGACCATGTCTCTCTTCCCAGATAGCAGTTTTGGAGTAGTACCTTTCCTCCTTCGAATAATTTCTCTACCTCTTAACCTAATAACTTTCATCTCTTCATTGCTACTCTTTCTCTCATAAACAATCCAGCCTCTTATCAAATATCTCTTATTGGTAATACTGCACTCTTCAACGTTTCTAATTTTTTCTTTCATCTAAGCAATGTGACCTAGCACATTTCCTTTAACTGAAATCTGAATACTTTATTTTTCTTACACTTCTAAAAAGCAGGACATAGATAAGGTTGCCTTTTTCACAGTAGAGTAAATTGTGTTGCTTTTATCAGTGCAGGGAAGCTGACTAGTTGATTATGCATTTGCTTCTTTATATAGTAAGAACATTAGAGGACACCTAGAGAAATGAACCAGGGAACTGTGGAGGAAACAACAGGAAGCATTTATTTCAAACCATCAGATGATTGTCTTGTTGACCTCATTACTATCAAATATAGAATCTAGCAGCATGACTAAAACCATTTTTAAAGAATAAAAGAAATCTACAGAACTTAATTGAAATACAGATTAATGTAGGATATTGGATTGGGGAAGTTCACAGTTGAGAAATTCAGAGAAGATATTGGAGCTGCAAGTTTGTCTCTGAGCTTTAGCAATAAAACATTTAAGAAAGAAACTAGAAGTAAATCTGCATACCTTAATTATTTGCAATTAGACATTGCAACCCCAGTGTGAAAAAATAGAGAATGATCTGATGGCATCTGTTCTTTTATTAAGGAGCAAGTTCTAGCTGCTCCAATAAATATGTTTTACTGGCAGAGGTGCCCATTGGTTGACGATTGATTGGGCTGTTGCCATTGTCCTAACATAGTTCTTATTTCCTATTCATGCCTCGTGTAATCTGTATTGCTTACAATATGTGTGGTATACTACCTACACTAATACAAAAAATTCAGGGACTATTCAGTCAATCTTATCTCTTTCATTTCTTTCTTTCTCTCTTTTTTTAAAAGCCTATAACCTCTTCAAGAGGCTCAGAAGCAAGGCTCTTAATGTGCTTTCAAAACCAGGCCAGGTTTGGGCTGCCGTTTTCAAAGCCCTAGAAATAATAGGGTCTCTGCCAGAAATGATGCTTCCTAGATTCTCTGAGGATTTTAGTTATAAAGATGCCACAGAAATCATAGCCTTCAAATAATTGTGTATTGCTCTTCACTTAAATCTCTTAAAACAAAATTTCTGAAAGGACCTACATTTGAACTTAAAATATTGAATCCCTAGCTTGGTCTGCCATTATTAAGTTAAAATACTTGGAGCTCAATGACCTTCAGTGAAATTCTTGAAATTGTTGTTTACATACAAGTTTTCATTGCCTTTTTGTAAATTATTTCTTGCAGATCTCTCTCTCTCTCTCTCTCTCTCTCACACACACACACACACACACACACACACAGAGAGAGAGAGAGAGAGAGAGAGAGAGAGAGAGAGAGGGAGGGAGGGAGAGAGAGAGAGGGAGGGAGAGAGAGAGAGAGAGTGTGTCCAGTCAGGAATTGCAGATTGCAAATATTGTAAAGATATTTTTTTTCTTTTTAAAAGTTTAAACTAAATAAGCAGCTGTTATTTTGGATGAGCGATTAACAAGAGAAACCTTAAGTAAGCAAATGGAGCTACTTTTGGAGGCAATACACTATTGAATTAATAATTAACAAAATCCTGACCAAAATCCCAGTCATTTCTGTGTACATACTTTTTATCCTGCAGCAAGCATTAAATAATGGCTAATAAAAATCTTTGATGCAGATTCTTCTAAGACATAAGAATAGCAACTACTGTATTTCTCCTACATACATATGCAAGATATTTTGGAAATGAAGCATAATATTATATTGACTGCCCTTCTTTCTCTTCATCCATTCTTCAGGAATGTGCTGGTGAACCTCTCTTCATGTTGTATTGTGCCATCAAACAGCAGATGGAGAAGGGGCCTATAGATGCCATCACTGGAGAAGCCCGCTATTCCCTGAGTGAAGACAAGCTCATCCGGCAACAAATTGACTACAAAATGTTGGTTAGTAACAGTGGGCATTTAACTAGGATTGATTCCTAGTCCTCTGAGTTAGTCCTTCTGACAATACTCTGCTAGGGGGGAAAATCACATGTAACAAGGCAGTTGTTCCTTCATCAAGACCAATAATAGAAGGAGGTAATATAGAACGAAAGTTGAGAATATTCTCTAAATTTTATTGGTATTCTCTAAACTTTTGATAGATTAGTCCAATGTTTCTTAAACTTTTTTCTCTCAGGACCTCTTCCTACTTTTAAAAATTATGGAGGACCCCAAAAGACCTTCTCTTTTCAATGGATTATATTTATTGATATTTACCATATTTAAAATTAAAATTAACATGTTTACTGCTGCTAACATTGTGAGGTTTGATGGAATTTTAATGTTATATTATTTTTCAGCTTCTTTAGATATTGAATTATAGCATCCATCCCATTGCAGTTCTATATCTGACATGGTGGGTCAGTAGTTAAGACATGGGGCTTGTCGGCTAGAAAGCCAGCAGCCCAGGTTTGAGACCCAAGCGCCATACAATGGGGTGAGCTCCTGTTCTCACCCTAGTTCCTGGGAATCTAGCATTTTGAAAGCATGCAAATTCTAGTAAATAAATAGGTGCCACTATGGTGGGAAAGGGAACAGCACTCTGCAATATCATGCTGGCCACATGACTGGAGAAACATCTTCAGATGGCTCAATGGTCTTAAAATGGAGATGAGTGTCAGCAACACTTTAATAAACATTGGATTAGTCCATAGTACTAAAGATATAGTCTGAATTCTAGAAAGAAAAAAAATGGCTTTAAAATACAGACACACAGCATTCTTTAAAAACTTAGTGGGGTATAAATATGAGTTCTTTTCTAATATTAATATTAATTCTCTTCCTAAATCAAAAGAAAAAACCTCTTCCTTTGTGTCACCTATAAGAAGCATACTCTTTCCTTCTCTGGGAATATGAACCATGATAAACAGAGATGCTAGGTTTAAATAGCATTTTCATCATTCATAGCTAGATATAAACACCTGCCTTTTATTAAATCGGGTCATTGGCCCATGTATTCTAGTATAGTTGATTCATTACGTCAGGCTTTTAAACTGGAGATTCTCCTATTCAGAGATGCTTAAAGTTGGACTTTGAACTTTTTGCTGCAACCAGGTGATCTATGTCTGAGCTATCATTCTCCCTATTATTTTCAAATGAGAACATTCTGCAACAAGCTTCTCTCTCAGATTTCCTTCCTAATTAGAGTGGAGTGATGTGTTTCAAGACAGCTTAATGACAGCCCTTCCTGTCATCCATTTAATCTGAGGAAAGCTATAATGTTATGCAGAGCATTCTTGTACACAAATATATTTATATTGATTTTATTTTTGAAATTTGCATGGTCCCCTACAAAGCCAAGTTTTCATATTATGAAAAACGTTTAAAATTAAGCAATCATTGAAAAGAAAGAAGGCAGTTAAGCTTTTTTATTCTTTCCTTTTATCTAGACACTAAACTGTGTGAATCCTGAGAATGAAAACGCTCCTGAAATTCCAGTCAAGGTCCTAAATTGTGATACTATCACACAAGTGAAAGAAAAGTTGTTGGATGCTGTGTACAAAGGAGTACCATATTCCCAAAGACCCAAAGCAGGAGACATGGATTTGGGTGAGCAATGGTTTCTTGTGTGGTTAGGATAAACAACGGATTCATATGATCATGACATTAGGGCTATAAAACTCCAATAGAAAAGACGCTTCAAAACAATTCTTTTTACTTCATTAAAGAAGCTGCATGCTTTTCCAGGCTCTTGTAACTGCTTCAGAAGTCATCTTTGTCCACATGGATGTATGTGTAGCCATTTTACTTTCTTTCTCCTACAGCTATCTTCACACATAACCTTCTATACTCGTTGATAGGTATCTCCATGCATGTTTTAAGGGAATATTTTAAAACTATCAAACATGATGGCAATTTCAAACTAATAACTCAGATGAATAGGCAGAGGCTGAAAAGAGACAGGGTTGGTTATTTGTTTGTTTGTTTCTTTGATGGTATTTTGATAAATGGATCTTCTCTATATTAGGAAGAATAGGTAAGTAGGCAAGAGCTACAAATTGGTATGATTTTCTAGAAGATCATTTGTTTATTCATTTTTCCATCCATCCAATTTCTAGGCTGCCCCAAAAATGACTGGGCAGCTTCACACAGAAAAATTGATAAAGCAATTTTTATATAAAAATTAGAGTAAACAATGAACAATCCCCACTATCACCCTCAGTCTGGAGGGTCCTATGCCAAGCTCTGAAGAATGAGTCATGTTTTGGGGGCTTTCTTGAAGGTGGGTAGAATGGGGGCAGGTGAAGCAAATTGTGAAAAGGATGCTGTTCCAGAAGGCAGATGCTGCACCAGAGAAGGATTTACTTCCCAAACTACTGAACCATCTCCAAGAGTACTGTCTGGAAAAGGGTCACCATTATTCAGAAGAAAATGGAACATTCTGGAATTCTCTGGAAAGGTCTCTTTCCATTTTGCACGCCCTTCTTAGCAAACTGTGAATAGAATTAAGCTCTCTAAGAATTAAGGATCAGATATGTTAATGATAAATCACCTATAAGAAATAGATATTCCTTTGTGTGATTCAGTCATCAGATAGAAAACAAGCGATGATGATGATGGTGATGATGATGATGATATCCTTTTAGTCAAGTTCTTAGAAGAAATAATTGGAATAGAACAATAGTAATTTAAAATGGCTAATATATAGAAACTAGATCCATTATATAGCAGAATTTGCAGGAAGCTTAGCCAAACTTGGTAAATTTGTTTGGTGCCTTGACTGCAGTGATACATTTTGCTTTAATCTACAAGTGAAGAAACAGACTTGTCATTTAAAACTGGATCCAGTAACAAAAAGGAGTCACAATTTGGGAAGAGATTCTCCTTTTTTAAATTTATCACCCCAAAGTCTTTCCCTCAGAAATGAGCCCATAATCCCATTTTTGGGAGAAGCTAAAGACATAAAAATGGGCAAGAGGTGATTCAGTATTCCACACCCGAACAGCTTTTTGCTCCAAAAATGAAGCCCTAATACTTGAAACCTTCGTTGGTCAAAACTAGGTAAAAAGAATGTGCTGCTTGAGACAGATGCTACTTGGTATGCAAGGAACGTTATTTTTCATTCTCAAAGAAAAATGTTACTATGATGTATTGCTGATTCTAGGTTAGCATTTTAAACAACTTTATGATAGCAGGAAGAAATAAGATGTAATATCTGAGAGATGATGAGAACAGTAATCTCATATGAATAGAGTAGTGAACCAAATATTTGGGGGTGGGGTAGCTGACACGATCCCAGTAGTTGAGATAACAATGCTTATGGATCACTGAATATGTAAGGCTCACAAGAATTGGAAGCAGAAGGTTGTTGATTAAGCTGGAGATATTTTTGAACATTCCCCCAAATGGGTTGTGAAGTTGAATAATTCGAAGTCTTGTGGAGTGAGCGGGGGGGGTTGTCTTTGAGTCAGTCTTTCACTTTCATCAACCACAGTTTTCTTGGCAATCACTTCAGAGTTGATTTGCCATTGCTTTCTTCCTAGGAGCGGGAGGCCCAAGTCACCAAGAAGAAAATGGCGTTAGATCCCAACAGATTTTCCTAGCATAATTGTTTCTAATTACAATAAGACCATAATGGGGTTTAGATGGGCTGTGGCTTTTTAAAATGGCTTGCGCCATGCCTCATTCACATGCTCTCCATGCCTTTCATTCTGTGATCTGTCCAAAGTGAGCACGATCCCCAGTGACCCCATGCCCTTCTCTTCCATCGGTGCAGAGTGGCGGCAGGGCAGGATGGCTCGGATAATTCTTCAAGATGAAGATGTCACCACAAAGATCGACAATGACTGGAAAAGGCTCAACACTCTAGCTCATTACCAGGTGTGGTTGTCCTTGACTTTTTGCCATAGTGGTAGCAAAAGAAACCTGGCATATGAATGCAAGATAGTTATGTTTATCTTATATTTGAGAGATGGATATGGCAAACAGCGCTTGTTATTTATTTTACTATTGAATTAGTATTGGCAGGAGATAATAGGATGAAAGTCCAGGCTAGATTCTGTGTACATGTGATGAGTCTTAAATAATGGAGAATATATGTAGCTCAGGATTGTATTGTTAGGTTTTTGGTGTCCTCTGAGTTTGCTTTTCTTCTTGCAGACATTTCATTATCAGGCTAGACAACATCAGTACACAGATGATGTTACCTAGCCTGGTAATGTTTGTAAGAAGAAAAGCAAGCAAGAATACTAAATTATACATCTTGGAAACACATTTGTAGAGAATGAAAAGAAAGCTTCTAACTCTTAAGGTTAACAAAAGAAGCATTAAAATTTTGTGCAAGATTGTTCTCTTTCTCTGTATCCTTCCCAACAAGGCCTGGAAGAATCCATATGCTCTTCTGTGTGCTTTGTCTTTGATCTGTCCACTACAAACAGTTGAATAAATATGCTCTAACCAAGCAAGAATGAAATAAGAAAAATAAGACAAAGCTGAAAAGCTTTCTATTTTTTTGTGCTGGCAGACTTTGAAGGAGATAAAACTCAGGTTAGATCTGGGAATCCTAAGGAATGGAAAATGGCTTTTTATTGAGAAGAAAAGGAAAGCTTTCTTAGGTTTGTTGTTTACATTATGAGAGATGGTGTCCATCTTCTCAAATTTTCTAAGGGGCTCTGAGAATCCACTGAATAGGGAGTTAAACTTGTTATTTCAGTTACCTTCAGTAGGGAGCTCAGTGTTGGTTGGAGAGAGAGAGGTAGAGGTTGTGGATCTGAACGTCTTCAGTCTTAATTTTGGTAATACTCTCTCTCTACAGGTAACAGATGGTTCATCTGTGGCACTGGTGCCCAAGCAGAACTCTGCCTACAACATTTCCAATTCTTCTACTTTCACAAAATCACTCAGCAGATATGGTGAGTAAATGAAAAAAACATCCTTTCCAGTTTACTGTCTAGAATTCAGTAGCAATCTGGAAATTAAGAAAGAAAGTCTTCCTAAATTAAGAAAAAGCAGACTAAAAAGGATACCATGTTTCAGTCAAGCCTCTTTGAATGACTTCCTTGCTTCTGCAAGACAAAATTGACCTAGGCGGTATCAAACTGCCGGCCCATGGGCCGGTTTCATCATAACGGAGCCGCGCCCACCCCATTGCCGGCAATGGCGAAAAAGCTCTGATATGTTATGCGACATCACATGACGTCGCGAGTTTGACATGTCTGACCTAGGCCCATTTTATAGTAATTCAACCAGCTTCTTCCAGTTAAGGCTTTTGCCTCTGGTTGTTTCTTCTCTTCTCTTCTGATAATTTGCTTTATCCAGTTTAGTTATGCTTCCAAAATGTGTATTTCTTCACTGTGTTTTCTTAAAGTCACTGTGCTTTTATGGGCTTTATTAATACATGATTAAGAGAAGCAAGGTGTCTATTATAACCATTAAAAGTATTACTTTGCTGAGGAAAAAAATTGTCGCAGGATCCAATCTGGGTCGGTCACCAGGACCAGAAGTTGAGTCTGCTGAGCTTTTGGACTTGTGCTGCAGCCCATCCTCAGGAAGATTCAGATAGAGAGAAGTTCCCTGAGAATGGGCTTCAGCATGAGTCTGAAACCAGACTAAACCTGTGTTCCTGATCACTGACCCAGATTGGATCCTATAACATTATCCTGGGACACGTATATTTCCCTTCATTTGTGGGGTGGGGAAGTCATTTATTTAGAATCGAAGGGTGCCTGCCAGTAGGTTTTAAACTATAATGAGCTTCCTTCATTATTCATCAGATCCTTTGGATGAAAAAACAAACAAACAAGTCAGTGATCTCTTTTATTCCTAGGGCCATTTGGTTAATGAAGTTTAATTGACAGGGTAGCCCAAAACATATCATATTTCTTGATGGTATGACAGGCCATGCTGCAAGTTAAGTGAAATGGAGGGAGGACAGCAGAGGCCAAGAGTCAGCGGAGGAGGGAGAGGTAGTTGCCATTATATGTGGTTTCCTCACAGAGAGTATGCTCCGGACAGCTAGCAGTCCTGACAGTCTCCGTTCCCGGACCCCCATGATCACACCTGACCTGGAGAGTGGCACCAAGCTTTGGCATCTGGTCAAGAATCACGATCACATGGATCAACGAGAAGGTGATCGTGGCAGCAAGATGGTCTCAGAAATATATTTGACTCGTCTGCTAGCTACTAAGGTAAATCAGAATGGCTCCTAGGTCCACTGTTAGATTGGGGTAGTGTTATAAGTTTGTTAATATTTCATCATGACGTGTTGTCAGAACTCTATCCTGTTCACCTTTTTCCTAATTTGATTTATATACTTTATATACTGAATTATATGCATTACACCAGATTCTAAATTGCCATCTGGATAGTCATCTATCAGGGGTGGTGTACTGAATCCTGCAGTGTGCGGAGGATTGAACTTGATTAGTCCCTTCCATTTCTGTGATTCCATGTTCCCACTGTTGGGTTAGAGCAAACCTGATCCATAATCAGGAGATGAATATTAGTTAATGTACCAAGCTAGGACACAAGAAACTGAATTCTAGTCCCACATTATATATAAAAGCCAGCTCGGTGATCTTGGGCCAGTCATTCTCAGTGATGATTGGTGATTCGACTGCCTCTGGTATGATGAGTAGTCTGATTCCTTTGATCTCATCACCTCCCATTTCTAGCCTTTTTATATCCGTTGCGCCCCCCTAATAAAACTGCAAAGATGAGTATTCTGCCCTAGATATTACCAAAAGCAAGATGGGATTCCGGCCTCTAGGTGCTATAATCATTGATTTTTCCAGCTTCATTGTTCATGCACTTGATGGACACCCTTATTTTACCAAGTATTCCATATCAGCAAAAACCCAAACAAAGGAGTATTAAAAATCCAGTGGCTTATGACACAAACATTGAACTGTTCACAATATAATTGCTACACTGATTCCTGAAGTAAATCAAATGGTTAGTATAAGATTTGTTTTAGAACAAATCAAAACAGTACTCCATTGTCAGATTCTGAAAAATCCCTAGGTAACTGCAGGGCTAAACTCAGTTCAGCTGAATCTATTCCAAATCATAAATCATAGTAATCTGCAAAAAGAATGCTGGTTTCTGTGTTGTTATTGTTTAACTTGTGCAGTTTTAGAATATATATAACCTGAACATTCCAGGGTATTGTTCGCTACTTCTATGAGCAGCAAAAAAAAATTAAACAATATAAAGCTTTTCTTTCTTTCTTTCTTTCTTTCTTTCTTTCTTTCTTTCTTTCTTTCTTTCTTTCTTTCTTTCTTTCTTTCTTTTTCTCTTTTCTTTCTTTTTTTCCTTTTCTTTCTGTCACCCAAGGCATCTAGAAATTTTATCACATTTGGTTGGTTTATAAATATTCAGGTGACACATAATTTGAACATTCTGTCAGAAAGCACAGATTCTTTATGTGTGTGTGTGAGAGAGAGAGACTGACTCACACTCTCTCCAAAATACTTTCAGAATTCCAACATAGATTTTTCTTTCTCTCTCTCAGTCTAAAAGTAGTCCTTTTTCACAGGGAGATACCTGGATTACCTCAACCTGAAGGAGAGGAATATATCTACATTTTAGGTATTTGCTGGCTGTTGAAAGGCACAGTTTTTGAAAGCACTTTCAAAATTTAAGATTTCTTAGCAAAGTGGCCTTTGCAGCTTCGAAGAGACACTAAAAGCAGTCTGCAGTGACATTTTCTCTCTCCTGTACAATCTTTCCGCAGTTTTAACAACTATTCTGATTACATGTGTTGTATGCTTTTCAAACTTCAGTAGCTGGTTCCTACATGAGATGATAACTGAGAAGATTATAGGCTTATCTTTCCTCATAAAAAATCACTGTCTTGGAAAGCCAGCTTGGAACTATTATGAAAAGAAGAAGAAAAGCAGTGATGCTGTAATTAATTGAATACTGAAATAGAACTCTGAAATAATTTGGATTGCTCTCTGTAAAATCATATATCACTACCACATGTAAATTGTTAAACTGAAGATTTGTATCAAATGGACAGGAGCTCCTATCCATTTGTAACAAATGGATAGGAGCCATCATAAATGAATGGATATGACATGGTGTCCACAGGGTATGGTAAAAACTCAGCAGAAGTGCCATTGAAGCTCCCCCTATTTTTAATGTCTTTCCTCCTTTCTCTCTTTATAGTCCTTTTAAACCTTCTCCCAGTTCAGTTCTAAATTCCTTTACAATAGCCCACGAAAAGCCGGGTTTATTTCATCCACTGGTGACACTTCAGTTTCTTATTTTAGAGCATGTTTTAATACCAGCGAGATATTTTAGCCCTTCTGAGAAGAAAAGAAGAATGCCTTCATTCTATTGTTGTGTACACGGTTGTGTACACGAATGATATATTAAGCAATGCTGAATAAATATCCTCTTTTTTTTTTTTTTGGTTCCAGGGAACTTTGCAGAAGTTTGTGGATGACCTTTTTGAGACTATCTTCAGCACAGCCCACCGAGGGAGTGCCTTGCCTCTGGCCATCAAGTACATGTTTGACTTCCTGGATGAACAAGCTGATAAGCACCAGATCAATGACTATGATGTCAGGCATACTTGGAAAAGTAACTGGTAAGAAGACGCTCAGCAGTAAAGTGCATGATTTGCACTGCAGAAAGTCCCAAGATCTCTTCCCAACTTCTGAAGGTCAAGCTGAGGCAGAGTGGATACCTAATGGGTCATTGTGTAGATAAATATTCAGCTAGGTAGATCAATGGTTTGTTTCTGCAAAAGCTTCTTATCTAATCTGCAGCTGGTGTGTGAAAAGTTGGGGGTAGCTAACAGGAAGATGTTTCTTTTTTTTTTTTAATATATAAAAATTCTTTTATTAAAACATTCAACATTGAACATAAAAACATATTATGCAGCAATCAACATGGCACCTGATATACAATGCTAAGTATTAGTCTTTGAAAACGTCTGATTTAGTAAGCCTTTTTCCACTCCTCGCGTCTAGCCTCAACTATACTCCTGTTACACTTTGTTTGATTGGTGTTTCTCTTATCTGGTTCAGTATTAATGAGATCAACATTAAACATAAGATCCTATTGCTAAGCAATCATCCTAGAACATAGCATACAACATTAGGTATTAATCTTTGTAAACATCTGTTTTAGTAAACGTTCTTCCCTCCTCCCTTCCATCTTCAAGTATACTCCAAATACATTTTGTTTGATTGGTGTTTCTCTTATATATGGTCTATCTACTGTATCTAGTCTATCGCCTATTGTTCGTTTACGCTTCTGAATTGACTTCCTCCCATTACTAGTGCAATCTTTTATAGTCCCTAACCAGAGATCCTGAGGTAAAAGTTTCATATCCTGAGGTAGAGATTCAGTCCGCTTTAACAATATTAAAGCAAACAACATTAGTCATAAGGTTATGTTAAGAGGCATTAGTTATAGAACATATACATTCAACATTGGGTGTTAGTTTTTGTAAACATTTGATTTGTTAACCCTTCTTCCCTCCTCCCATCGAGCCTCAGCTAAACGCCAACTGCATTCTGTTTGATTGGTGTCTCTCTTGGATATAGTCTATCCACTGTTTCCAGTCCGTCAAAAATTGTTCATTGGAGCGATTTTTCAAGTATGCTGATATTTTCGCCATTTCCGCCAAATTTGTTACTTTCACAGTCCATTCTTCAATAGGCGGTGTTTCCGGATTCTTCCAGTATTGTCCCACCAACAATCTTGCTGCTGTAATTAAGTTCAAAAATAAATTTGTCTCTGAGGTAGTGAAATCCTTTGTGATCCCTAACAGAAAAGCCTGAGGTAGAAATTCTATACGCTTTTTGAAAATGGTTTGGAGTGTCCACCATATCTTCCTCCAGAATGCTTTGATTTTTCTGCATGTCCACCATATGTGAAAGTAAGTAGCCTTCCCGTCCCCGCACCTCCAGCATTTGGGCTGGGAGTCCGGGTAGATGAGTGATATTTTTTTCGGGTCTAGGTGCCATCTATAGAACATCTTGTAGAAGTTTTCCCTTAAGTGTTGCGATTTCGTGAATTCTACATTCCTTACCCAGATTTTCTCCCACGTGTCCATGGTGATAGGGTGTCCGAAGTCTTATGCCCACTTTATCATACAGTTCTTGACTAGCTCGGTTTCAGAGTCCATTTCTATCAGAATGCTGTACACTCGTTTGATGTGCCTGATCCCCTGTTCTCTAATCTGTTTAATTAGATTCTCGTTGGTCTGGCAGAAGCCCTTCTTCTTATTTTTACGCCACCTTGATTGCAGTTGTATGTATGATAGCCAGGTACCTCCTATTCCTTTTTTTGCTAGCGTTGCTTGGGGTAGCAAGAGGAACCTATTTTCTTCTCCCAATACAAGATCACTGTAGGGCACCACTTCTTGCCCTTGGGATGTGTTCATATCCCCTGTTGCGTGTCCGGGAATCGTCCAGATGGGAATCTTGTCGTGTAGGAGGTGCTTATATTTCTTCCAGACCCATAACAATGGGATTCGTAGTGGGTTCTCCTTGAAGTTGCTGTCTGCCTTTTTGTCGTATACTAAGTATGCGTGCCAGCCGAATAGTAGACCATGCCCCTCAACGTTCAGAATTCTATCATTTGTCATGTTGATCCAGTCACTCACTGCCACCAACGTCGCTGCATAGTAGTATAGCTTTAGATTAGGCATTTTGAGTCCCCCTCTCTCCCTTGCGTCTTGGATGATTTTTAGTTTCACCTTCGGTCTCTTGCCGTCCCAAATAAATCTGTCGATGCCCTTCTGCCAGTTGTCTAAGTCCGCATCCTTCTTGAGTATGGGTAGCATTTGAAAGAGAAATAAAAGTCTGGGTAAGACGTTCATCTTTACTGCCGCTATCCTGCCCAGCAGGGACAGACATAGTGATTTCCACCTTTCCAGGTCTGTTTGTATCTTATTCCACAGGACCTCGTAGTTATTCTTGTATAATTTCGCATTTGTTGATTCTATCTCCACTCCTAAGTATTTGACTTTCTTGACTATTTCACAACCCGTTATTCTTTCCAGGTTCCGTTTTGCTTTGTTGTCTAGGTTTTTGACTAGCACCTTTGTTTTTGATATATTTACTTTGAAGCCTGACAGCCTACCATAGTCTTCCATTATCTCCATCAGTTTCCTTGCTGACTGTGCTGGTTGCGACATTGTCACCAACAGGTCATCCGCAAAGGCACATAGTTTGTAGTCTTGCTGTTTAATCTGTATGCCCTGTACGTCCTCTGCCGCTCTTATCCTGTTCAGTAAAATTTCCAGTGTTAGGACAAATAGCAGGGGCGACAGCGGGCACCCCTGTCTCGTGCCTCTCTCTATGTTGAATGGGTCTGTTAGGTCTCCGTTCACAATGATCTGGCCTGTTTGTTTCTGGTAAATTGCCCTTATGGAGTTGAGAAACTGTGCTCCCATTTTCATCTTCTGGATCAGGTTCGTCAGGAATGGCCAATTCAGTCTGTCGAAGGCTTTTTCTGCGTCCACAAACACAAGGGCGGCTGGTACCTGTTTGTGCCTGTCCAAGTACTCTATTATGTTCAACAGCTGTCTTACATTGGTTTTCATCTGGCGTCCTTGTATAAATCCCCTTTGGTCCGGGTGTATTGTTTTTCGTAGTACAGTCATTAGTCTATCGGCCAGAATTTTAGTGAATATTTTGTAGTCCGTGTTAAGTAGTGAGATGGGTCTGTAGTTTGCGGGTTGTGTAGTATCTTTCCCCTCCTTGGGGATTAATGAGATATAGGCTGTTTTCCAGGATGGTGGAACTTGGCCTCCTTCTTGTATATTGACAAATAGCTGTCTAAGGGGCTCTAACATCTCTTCCTGGAGACACTTATAATAAGTCGCTGTTATCCCATCCGTCCCTGGTGATTTTCCTGGTTTCAGCTGTTTGATCGCTGAGTGTATTTCCTCCTTTGTGATTGCGGCATTCAGGGCCTCTCTCTGTGTATCGGTGATTGCCTGTATCTTTTCGTTTTGTAGAAAAGTTTCTCTCTCTTTGTCCTGTGTCTTCTCCTCGGGGTATAGCTTCGAGTAGAATTCTGTGAAGGCTTTCTTGATGGCTACTTGTCGAAATTCCTCCTTGCCTTTATATTCTATCTTTTCAATTATGCGGGATTTCTGTTTCTTTCTTAGGAGGTAGGCCAGCCATCGACCCAGTTTGTTGGCCTTGCAGAATGTCTTGTGTTTTGCATATTGTATGTTCCTCGCAACTTGGTCTGCCATCAACATGTCAAACTGCTTTCTTAAGATCTTAATTCCTTCTTTGGTGATTTTGTCTTCTGGTCTTTTTATTAGTAGCCTCTTTCTTGCTTATCTCCTCTTCTAGCTCTTTTCTTTTTCGTTCTTGTTGGCGACGGTGCCTTTTATTCATGTCCATAAGAATCCCCCCATGTACGCCTTGCTAGCGTCCCAGATCATTTCTATCGGTGTTTCGTTGTTCATATTTATGCTGAAGAATTCCTTCATGGCATTTTTGCATTCCGCCACCTTTTCTCCATGTCTAAACAGGTTTTCATTAATTCTCCAGGATCTCTTCTGTCTCACACCGTGTCTTAGTTCCATCTTCACCGGATTGTGATCTGTTAGCACTTTGGGCAGGATTTTCACCGCGTTTAGACAAACTAACAGGTCGCTTGATGTTAATATAAAGTCAATTCTGGAGAATGACTGATGTCTGTCGGAGAAAAAGGTGAATTCTTGCTCTTTGCCGTGCCGTTCCCTCCAGACGTCTGTCAGTACAAGGTCTTCCTTCATGTCAAAGAAAGATTTAGGCAACTTGGAGTGCTTCTGTGGGTTAGGTTTTGTTTTCTTCTTGTCTAGGGCAATCTCTATGACCCCGTTCCAATCTCACAGAATAATACATGACTTGTAGTTGAGTTGTGTTAACTTCTTGTGTATCTTTTTGTAGAATTTTCCTTGTTGTTGATTTGGTGCATATATGCCCATCACTAGAATTTTCTTGTCATCCTGTGTCACTTCGATTGCTAGGTATCTACCCTGGGAGTCTGATTCTATTAGCTTGGCTATTACATGTTTCTTCACGTATATAACAATCCCGTTCTTCTTTCGTGGCGCCGCTGCGACAAAATGTGTACCTAGTCTGTTGTTGATTAAGTATTTCTGGTCCGCTGCTCTGATGTGTGTTTCTTGTAGGCAAATTATGTCGTTTCTTCCTTGAAGCAGATAATGAAATATCTTTCTCCTTTTCTGTGGGGAATTTAGTCCGTTAATGTTCCATGTCAAGTATTTAGTTGTCATTGTCGGTTTCAGGATACTCTTCCGAGACCGCTTCTGTTCTATCTCTTGTGTTCTTCTTTGGTCTCGTTCCCATGGTATCCAAGTTGGTGCTCAAGTTGCTTAGAGGGATCATATCGTGTTGTTCCGTGCGTTTGGCGGTGGATCTTGTTATCCTGCCCTCTGCAGTCTGTCCTGTTCCCTTGTTGTTGTTGCTTCCTGTTCTCTGTGTCGTCGTGTCTCGAGTTGGTCCTTCCCTTTCTCTTGCTCCTGCATCGGTCTGTCGTTCTGGTGGCCCTCCTGCGTCTTCTCTCGTGGTATATTGAAGTCCATCCGACGTCAGTTCCTTTTCAAGGAATTCTCTGGCTTTTGGGACCGAGTCCAGGCAATGGAACTTGTATTCCTTCCTGTCTCGCAGCATCGTCTGGGGGATCTCTTTCAGTACTTTCACTTCTTGCCCCTCTATGTATAAACTCTTGTTGTACGATGTGACTGAGATGAGGTTCCGGAATCCCTGCGTCGCGAAGTGGATGACCACGTCCCTTGGTTGGCGCCTGTTTGTTGTCGTCTGTGTGCCCACTCTGTAGATTCTGTCGAATTGCCATGCGATGTCTGAGATTGGCTTTCCCAGAAATGTTGCCAGGGCCTCTATGAAGGTTCTGAGCAGGCCCCCTTGGGACTCGTTTGATGTCTCTTTCAAACCTCTAAACCTGATTGCGGATGCCAGTTGCCAGTACTGTATCATGGAGGATTGGTCTTGGGCCACTCCTTTCATCTCTGCTATCTCTGCTATCTGTCCCTCTACTTGATTCTCCACTTTTTCCATCTGCTTGTCCATCTTCTCTCTGATCTCCTGGAAGTTTTTCTCCATTTCCTCCCCTATTTCTTTGTAGTGTGCTTGCATCGCCTCTTTCATTTGTTCCAGGTCTGTGGCCATCGCCTTGCGTTGCTCCTCCCATTTTCTCTCTAGCTCTTTACCTTGTTCTTTCAGCATTTGTTTTAAATCGTTGTATCTTTTCTCCGTCTTTTGTTCTGCCTCTACACACCTCCTCTCCATCTTTGCGTCCATTTCCACCAACTTTTTGTCCATTCCATCCATCCTTTCAATCAGCATTTCTATTACCTCTTGTAATTTTTGTAACATGTGTGTTGTTGAGCTGGCCTGTGGGGGTGGATGGGTCTGGGGGCCTGTATTTGGATGGGAGGGTGTGGGGGCGGGTAAAGTAAGTCCTGATGGTTTGGTACGCTGAGCTGGGGAGGATACAACTCCCTTCGTTTGTGTCAGTGTGGTCTGTTTGGAGGCCATCTTGAGCTTGTCTTCCTGTTGTTCTGGCACTGTTTTGGTTTCTAGCTTGGACCAGGTTAGGCACTAGACTGTGATCTGGTGCTGGTCCAGTAGTCTGACCTTTCAGTGGGAGGGGAGGCTTCAGGGTTCAGGCAATGCAGGTCTAGGGGCCTGTAGGCAGGAAGGTCTGTCCGTGTTCAGGGAGTCTATTCAGTGCCTCTGCCTGTCTGGGATTCCAGGCCCCTTCTGCCTTCCCTCCACAGCAGCCCAGGATGCCTTTTTGTCTTCCTCCTATGCCCACCTTTCTCCCTGGTGGGTTCTGCTCTCTTCAGTATCCCTGGGGCTCCCGTTCTGGGGGGTCTGGGGCACAGCTTGTGGGGTATCTCTCCCCGTCCCCCTGCAACCCAGGGAACCCTTTTCTTGTGTCCTCTCCCGCCGCCTGCTTTCTTGCCTCTTTCCTCTTAGCTCTTTTCTCCTCCCCTCTATTGTTCTGGCTTGCCTGATTCCAGCTCCGTTGGCTGCGTCTGTCCCTATCCGCCGCTTCAGGCCGCTCCTCTGTCCTCTTGGCTGCTCCACCCTCTTCGGCTCTTCTGGGGGCTCTGTCTGGTTTGGGAGGCCCCCCCAGTTGCCCTCGCCTCTCTTACCGATGTCGCTCTCGCCTCTCTTCTCACCCTTTCCCCGCCGCCCGAGGCCTCTTCCTTTTGTCCGGTTGCCCCGGCCCTCTCTGCCTCCGAATTCTGCGTCCGTCTCTCACCTCTGCTCTCTCGGTCTTGCAAAGTCGCTGCTTTGAATAGCCTTATTTGGGGGCCTGGGGGTCTTCAGAGGGTCCTGTGAGTCCTGTGGGGGCCTCCTCCTCCCGCTGCCAGCCTCTCTCTCCGCTCGGTGTCCCTCGGCGCGCGGTTCCACCCCCGCTGGGCTCAACGTTTTTCTGCAGTCTTCTCCCGACATTGTACCCCGTCCTTTCCCTGCGTCAGCTGGCTCTTTTCAGCTGCGGCTGGGCGACTTCGCGGCGTCTTCAGGCCTCAAGCTGGGTAGGTCCGGGGCTCTTCTTCCCTCGTACCGCTTCTTCCTGGTCTTCTCTCGCTCCCGTCTCCTTCTTCGCTGCGCTCGTCTGCCTTCTCCCCTCGCTTCTATTGTTTCCGCCCTCGTGCTGTAGGGCCGGCCGCAGCCGGCCTCTCCGTCCTCTTCTCGCGTCCCTCCCGGCAATCCTGCTTCCAATTAGACGTTTTTCGGGTCGCCGGGGGTTCCGCTATCTTCCACGGGTCGCCCTCCTCTTCTCTGACGCTTCGGGCAGCTGAAAAGCTGCCGAAAATCCGATCGCCGTATCTGAGCTCCCTAGAGATGGCTCCGTACGGCACGACCGGAAACCGGAAGTCTTCGAAGATGTTTCTTTCAAAGAGTGTAAACAGCCTATTGTAGTTTCAGCTTCTTTAGAAAATAGATCAGATGGTTTTAAAAAATTATCTCAGTCACATAAGAAAGTGCAGCCTCAAAAGCATGCATGTTACTCTATTACCTGGTGTAGAGGAAACCTCACATATACTCTCACTTAAAAAGGCATTTATATTAGGCTACAATATACCCTAGGGGTGTCAAACTGCTGGCCCCACGGGCCGGATGCCTCATGCGAAACCGCGCCCACCCCAGCTCCTGCAATGGGAAAAAGTTGTGATACGTCGTGACACATTACATGATGTTGCAAGTTTGACACCCATGATATAGCCTATACCAGGGGTCCCCAACCCCCGGTCTGTGGACTGGTACCGAGCTGCGACATG
This sequence comes from Bothrops alternatus, assembly GCA_034064705.1. Classification (NCBI taxonomy): domain Eukaryota; kingdom Metazoa; phylum Chordata; class Lepidosauria; order Squamata; family Viperidae; genus Bothrops; species Bothrops alternatus. Next base: position 13,837,026 of record JARGCV010000007.1, on the reverse strand, counting down.
CCAGCAACGAGGCCACACAAGCAAGCAAAGCCCCATCCGTGGGATGCAGGCAGCACACAAAACCACACATTCTCCAGTCCGTGGTGCCCAAAAGGTTGGGGACCTCTGGCCTATACCTAAGTCAGTTGTTGAAATGGAAGGTTATAGAAATCAAATAAAAAAAAAATACAGATCTGTCAGAATGAAATTTCTTTTAAGTTTATGTTATAGGACATCATCTTGCTTTGCCAAGTCCCCCTCAAAACCAGCCTTTTCTAAATTAAAGTATAAATCACTAAAATCACAATATAAAATGTGAAATAATAATGTGGATCCAATAATGGAAACATAATCATTAAGAGATCAGTAAAATAATAGGGCTGTGTTCAGAGTGCTGGAGAAATTCTAACCTTTGGGGGGGAGTGGCATGGTTGCCTTGGAGGGGCAGACACACTGTGCCAGAAAACAGGGCAGCTAGTGAAATGAGCTGCAAACAGGTGCTGCATTCAGACCTTTGCACGCTTCAAAGCACCTCTTTATCTTTGAATCTGAAGTGATTCAGAGTCTTAATAAACAATAAAAGCGGCAGCTACAGGAGAGCAGTTAAAAATCTTGTATGCAGCATTTTTGTTTATATAGCCAGTTATCAATTTGCTGGTGAACTGTATTCCACATTTACCTTCCAATGCGATAGGGAAGTTATTCTCCTCTGCATGCTGATTTGCATAGCTTTAAATTCTGTCTCACTATTTATTTTGTGCTATTGGGGATTAATGTGCTCAGTGAATAGTAAGAAGCGGCAGACACTTTCTCTTCTTCTGCTGCCTTCCTGATTTGATCTCTCAGTTCCTTTCACTGTTACTGGGGAAAGGAATATACACTCTGATCTCTGGTATTTGTTAAATAGCAACCAAATTGCTTTTGTAGTTCAGTAACTGTCAGTAATTAGCAAGGCAGGAAAAGAAACATTTTTTAAAATGGAGTTATGAGAGCATGGAAACACTTGGAACTGATTTATCACTCAGCTTTCTATATTAAAGGAAATAGCTGCTCTGGGAGGAAAAACGGGGTAGGGAAAGAATCCCAATGATGCAACTCCACAGAGCCCAGGGAGGCAGGCAGGATCTGGCATACTAATGCCTCTGCTTGTTTTGTACTGTTAATTCAGTAGATAGAGTTAATTTCAAGAGATGATTCCCTCAAATTAAAAGATGTAGGTATGACCAACACCTGGATTATATGACTTGTGGGAGTTGAGACAAATACGAAAAGCAGGGCCTAGTTTTCATTAAGATAATTAAGATTTTATGCTATTTCAGGCTGTAGGTGAGATCAGACAATGGAATTATTTTACACAAAAAAACCCCACTCCTAGAAGTTATGGGAAAAGTCTCCATGGATTTCTAAGACATACAGAATTTTTTCAAGTGAGAAGTGAAAAATTAGATAGTATTCCTGAGATTCTTTGTGTTGTGCTTTGAAACTTGGTCATCCCAACTTTCTTCCGCTAAATTAGCTTGAGTTTTCCCAATACTTTGGGTTTTTTTTCAACCTAGCCAATATAATAGGAAAAGTATTATGATCCAGCCCTTCTATCTCAATAACATTGTTTTGTGAAAATAGACAAGGGGAAATTTGCAAAAACAGCACAGCCAATTGCATTGTGCTGGTTGCCTCAGTTAAGAGATAAATTAATGCTGAGCTGAGGAGGATCAAGAAGGTATTTGGTTTTCCTTTAATTATAGTTCTGATTTCTTAATCGAATTTAGTCTCCAAGGGCTAATATAGAATATAAAGGGAAGAACCCTGACATTTAACAGTAATTCCAAAGGGTTTAAGAAGAGCATATGGAAATGATAGAAATGTTGACAGGTACTGATAAAATCCCAAGGTCAGCATGAATGACTTTTGACAAATGCTCTATTCTTTGTCAAAAATAATAGAATTTACCAGACACAATTTTGGATAATTAAAACAAGTATCATGATACAAATATTTCTCATATTCACTGTTACTTTTTAAATGCCAAATGCCCTTAAAATTATTTATATATTTATAGTCACGTGTAAAACTTTCCTAAATATGTTCATATACAGCTGCAATATATATTATCACCTGTTTAGATCTGGGGAAAATTCCTGCCCATTACATTGATATATTTTAACCAGGTAAAGGTTTTTGCCAAGGGCCTTACTTGAAGCTTCTAAGAATAATGTCTCCTTTTCTTCTCCTTTGCAGTCTACCTCTACGTTTTTGGGTGAATGTGATTAAGAACCCACAATTTGTGTTCGATATTCATAAGAACAGTATTACTGATGCCTGCCTATCAGTGGTGGCTCAGACATTCATGGACTCCTGCTCAACTTCTGAGCACAAGCTAGGGAAAGACTCTCCCTCCAATAAACTACTGTATGCCAAGGACATCCCTAACTATAAAAGCTGGGTAGAAAGGTGAGTAATTGCAGCTATAGATAAAGTAGGTTTGCAAAAGGAACAAAGGTGTGGCAAATCTAGAAAATTTGGGATGGTTACTTGCTATAAAAGAGTCTCCCTGGGTTAGAGGAGAAAATTTGGTTCTTGGAAACAATTGCAAGTGATTGTTTTTGTAAGAATTGCCAATTCCTCTCAGACCCCTCTAATGAATAAGTAATAGAGCACATAGATTTCACAATGGCAGTTGTTTCTATTAGGTTGGATCCAGCATAAACATCTAATTGGGGGGGGGACCCAATGAAGTGTTTCTTCTATTAGCTGAACTTTTTAGTGGTTAAACAAGACAGGGAATGATGCTTCTTGCAACCATTATCAGATCCCAGTCTCCTAAAAATTGCATTTAAGAATTGGTGGAGGTGGGTTGGGGAATTTGGGAATAGTGAGTAAGGAGGCACTCCAGAAAAGTAAAAATAACTTCCTCCCCTTTCTCCTTCCACCTTCACTGTATTTTGAGGATATTTCTACTGGTAAAGCAATCCATTTGCAGGAGGATTAGCAAAGAAAAATCTCTTGCCAATGGAATTTAAAGCCTGGATTAGATCCAACCTGAAAATAATACAATCACATTGTGTTGAGTAATACAGATAAGAGGAGATTCTGATCAACTTCAAGTATGCTTGGTTTGTTAATTATTGTGTACTATTATTGGGGTAGAGACTTGCACATTGAAAAGAGTGGCACAGCGTAGCTGGTGCTATTATGTGAAAATTGTATTCGCTAGTGACATCATTATCCCACTGATGTTTTAAGTAAAACCAGAAGTTTTTTTTCCACTGCTGCTAATAAAGATGAAAACAGTAGATAATGAAACATCTATTTATAAGCAGAGCTATTTTATTAAACAAATTGACTGTGTGTCTGTTTGTGTACACATACACATACACAAAGAGAGACATTAGTTAGCTTTGGTAAATTGTTCAGACCATATACCTGGTTCTTGACTTAGAGATTACATTTGTGACTGAGTTTTAATTCAAACTGTTTTAACAATTTATTATTCAGAAATAATTAAAGGAGAAGGATATTACATTAATTTTATGAGCACTATTTTTATGAGAGCTCTTGTTTATTCATGGTAATATGTGGACTACACAAACCCAGTGTCAGCCCTACAAGATGAACAGACCAGGAAACTGACTCCATAGATGGCTAGAATTATATTTCATTGTGATAAGCTTTCATAACAGAATCTTGGCTAAGTTTTCTCTTCCTTCCCTCTTAGACCCTAGGGAACAGAGATGGGATAGACTGAGTCTCTTTGTAACACCCTTCCATTCTCTCTGGACTTAACCCATGTTTATTTTGTACTGTACCTGACGTTTTCTTAATGACCTGTAGATTCATTCTTTAAGGTCATCTCCCTGATCCTCCTATACCCAGAAAGTTAACTAATATTATGAGAGGGAGGGGGGCACTTCCATTATTATGAGAGGGAGGGGTGACTTGATCGAAGTGTATAAAATCATGCATGGGATAGAAAAGGTGGATAGAGAAAAATTATTTCCTCTATCACACAATACCAGGACAAGGGGGCACTCCCTAAAGCTCATAGCTAAGAAAGTGAGGACAAATAAAGGGAAATATTTCTTCACCCAGAGGGTCGTTGATTTATGGAATTCACTTCCAGAAGGGGCCGTGACAGCTGTCAGCCTTGACAGCTTCAAGGCAGGGTTAGATAGATTCATGGATGCCAAGTGTATCAGTGGTTATTAAAATGGATGTCCATGTGCCGCCTCTATGTTGGTTGAGGCAGGCAGGATTCCCTTGAGTACCATTTGTTGGGGGTCAAGGGAAAGGGAGGGTTTTGCCTTCTCTTTATGCTCAAGATCCCCACGTACAATTGGTGGGCCACTGTGTGACACAGAATGCTGGACTCGATGGGCTTTGGCCTGATTCAGCATGGCTCTTCTTATGTTCTTATTTTTACCCCACCATCTCAAGGTAAGGACATCTGGGACAAAACCTTTATTTTGTGTCCTTTCCATATTTTCAGCTGTGAGCCTTAATGCAAACAGTATTTTGTGATGCAGTCTTTTGCATACAGCAAGTTGTATCACCTTGAGATTTTTTTTTTTTAAATTATTTAATGAGATTGGGCACACTTTGAAAATGATGAGGACGAAAACTTCAGATCTTGGGCAAGCACTTTTGTACTAGTCATTAAATATTAGCTCTCTTTTTTGAGAGCTTGAAAAAAGCACAACTGCTTTAAGGAATTGATCCTTTAAAGTTAATACAACTTTAATGGATTAGTTTCTTAAAGCAGCAACATTGCTTTAATATGCAGAACCTGAAGAAAGTAGGGCTGCTTTAGTGATTAGCAGAGAAGGCTCTGAAGCACACTCATAGCCTTGATATTCAATGCTATTTGCTACTTGCTTAGCTGGCTATTTTTAATATTAGCTGATATTATACATTGTGGTGGTATTTTAGAGATAACATTGCCCTTAGGATCTTTCCTACATGGCTAGACTTTTAAAACATGAATCTTTTATGTTTCATATTTACATTCTAAGATGTATGTAAAATTATAAACTATTCTATAAATGCTTGATAATGATTATTGATGTTACGGAAGAAATGGGTTTGTATCTCGCTCTCCTAAGTGAAGCCCATTTCTTCCATAACAGCAGTAATCATAAGATGGTCATAAGCTTTGTAATAAATATAGGATTATAAAACACAATTTCCAAATATGTCACTTTCTGCTGCTCTGCTGAGCTCCATTAAGTTCTCCTCATAGGAGTGTTCACTGCTTATCTGTGATTCTGCTTTACTTGCATCACCATGATTTTGGAACATTTAAGGTCTATCTCCAATAGTGAATGTAGACAAGACATCTTATACTGCAGGTCGTTTTCCCTCAGTAATCCTTCTGTGTTTTGCTTTGTGTTTGTAGGCCAGGTATAGCAGTACCAAGCAGTCCAAAGTCCTATTTGAGACAGCCCTAGCATTTCTATTTCTGCAGAAAGATTAGATCTTTCACTCAGCTCCTTGCATCCAAGCTTGTTTGGGGAGAGGAGAGGGGGAAACAGATCTCAACAAAAGGTTTACCCCCATTTATCACAACAACTCCTTAAAGCTGTCCTATTATTTTAATTCACACAAGGACCTTGGATCAGGCACCCTGCCTCATTGCCTCAGTCTTAAGATATGTAAAGGGAGATTCTGTGTTCTCTATCTGTGAGGGCTTATGAGGGCTAGTCTGGTTACTTGAACACAAAATGAAGAGTCATTTGGCAGGCAGAACACTATAAAATGGCTAAATGTGTTATGTACAATTGCTTCATTGTAATGAATAGATTTATTCCTTTTAATCTGGAGACTTGTTAATTTCGTTTATGGTATTCTCTAGATTTATCCTCAGTTTGTCTCCTACCTGCTATTGAACATCTTTATTTTCAACAGTGTGATTTATTTTCCTCCTTCTCACTTATAGATATTATGCAGATATAGCTAAAATGCCAGCAATCAGCGATCAGGACATGAGCGCCTATTTGGCAGAGCAATCACGGTTACACTTGAGCCAATTCAACAGCATGAGTGCCCTGCATGAGATCTACTCATACATTACTAAGTACAAGGATGAGGTAAGGTATATCATATTATGCAGATATAGCTAAAATGCCAGCAATCAGCGATCAGGACATGAGCGCCTATTTGGCAGAGCAATCACGGTTACACTTGAGCCAATTCAACAGCATGAGTGCCCTGCATGAGATCTACTCATACATTACTAAGTACAAGGATGAGGTAAGGTATATCGGAGCTCTCAGATGTATCTTAATATAACTATTTATCTCTGTTTTTCCCCTCTTTGTTTTGACCCATTAAAAGAAGTCCAGAGTGGAGCTGCTTTTATTCCACTGCAAATTCATCACATCATGTCTTAATAGTTGCATAGCCAGCTAATCAGCACCCGCTATTCAGTGTCCTGCAGCATTTCCATACAAATATAAAAGTAGCTGCATTTTTTTTATATTTGAAAAATTATCTGTAGTATACAAAAGCAATGAACAAAAGAACACAAATATGTGCATAATAATTATATCCCAAAATCAGTTATTAAAGGTTGATATAGGCACTTACTTACAAAATATCACAGTTGTACGTATCATTTCTATTATGTGGGGTAAACCAGTCTGGGCTTTGTCCTGCTTTAAATTGAAAAGGATGTTTGTCTTCTTGAACAGCTAGTCATCATTAAGAGGATGTGATTCAATTATCCATTTGTTGAGATACTGGAATGGTACTGAGATATCCCAAAGATATTGATTCTTCTCAACGTCCCTTTCTCCCCTAATCCTAACTGTCAACCATGACATGGATGAGATAAGAACATATGTCAAGTAGTAGTTTTTCCCCAAATTCTCTCCATTAATATTGATGATGATATTACCCTCTCGAATCCTAGTGATTTTTGCATGTAGGTTTTCGAGAAGCTCCGTTGTCTTTTTATTTCACATAATCTACAATCCTGAGATATTGTGGATATCTCTTTCCGAGAATTAACCAGACCCTACAAGCCAAGGCCAGCTAGATGCTGCCACCTATCAAGGCCTTCTACTGAAGCTCTTATGAGCCCTGCATTTGCTTTACAAAGAGAGGACATTTTGTTTCTTTTTTAAAGTTTAGATAATGCCTCGAGTTATTTTTATATGCCCATTGTCATTCATACTTTCTTCTCCTATTTTGATACTAATTGCTTAAAGTAACAAACACAGACAAAACAACATGTTTCCAAAACAGAAAAAAAAATCACAAACAGTGTCTCAGCAGATAAGTAATGGGCCAATAAGAACGGAGGAATTAAATCACTGAAGGGAACACATCTCATGAAGTAATCAAATAAGAGACAGAAGAAAATACCTATCCACTTAAACCTGAAGCACTTAATTCTCTAAATGAATGCGTTCTGTGTCAGCTATTCTGGGTCATTTCATTGACCCTGTGTTCAAATGACCTTATTTATAATTTTGAGGTGGGGGTGGTATTTACTATCACAAGAAACCCACTTCATAAGCCTATAAAGTTTTAAGAATGGTTAAAAACCCATCTACTGTAATTGGTATAAACAGCAGAAAGTAGTTTTGAACACATTCTGTACAATCCTTTATTAAAGCAATAAAATATATGATGTTAATAAATATATATATGTATGTATAAATGGAATTATATGGATTTTATTGCCCAACAGAAAGATGATGAGAGCTGGGGGAAGGGAATTGGTTGCTTATATAAGATAATGAAAACATTTGTACAAGACCTTGTCAAACATCTTTGCAATGTTATCTGGGCAAGGCTCCAAATTTGGTTCCTTTAATAGCTAGTAAAAAAAAAGCACTCCAGTAGGCTCTGTAGCCAAGCTGAGATCTCCCGCCACATAGCAAATTTCTCATGCCAATGTGTCCTGTAGTCCATAAGGCAACCCCATACTCAGTTTAGTCACCCACAACTTGCCACAACTGGGAGAACCAGGATTGAGGTTGTTGAATGAAGCAATCACAAGACATCTCGCTTAATGATTGCTTTGCTTAATGACCAAAGATTCTGGCACAATTGTGGTTGTAAGTTGAGGTCTAACTACAAATGAAAAATAATCCATGATCATATAGCTAGGTTTAGCAAACCAGCTTCGTGTGGTGATTAAGGTACCAGGCAAAAAATCAGGAGACTGAGTTCTTATCCTATCTTAGGGGAAAAGCCAGCTGGTAAGCTAAAAAAAATGTGGGATAGATAGCATCACCATCAGATGGATTTGTAACTGGTTGACAAATTACCCTCAACGTGTAGTCCTTAATGGAACTAAATCTGTGGAAGGAAGGAGGCAGTGGAGTACCCTGAGGTTGTGTCTTAAGACCAGTACTCTTCAAAATCTTCATAAATTATTTGGATGAGGGTCTAGAAGGGGAGCTCATCAAATTTGCAGACCTTGCAGTGTGGGAATAGCCAAAGCTCCAAAGATAGGTTTAAGATCCAAAAGGATCTTGACAGACTTGAACATTGAGCCCTATCTAACAAAATGAAATTCAATGGAGAAAAAAGTAAAATATTACACTTAGGCAAGAAAAATCAAATGTACACATACAGATTAAGTGAAACTTTGTTCAGAGCAGTAACTGTTGGAGTCCTAATGGACAATCACTTAAATATCAGCCAACAGTGTTCTGCAGTTGCCAAAAAAGCCAATGCAATCCCAGATGCATTAACAGGAATAGAATCAAGATCACTTGAAGTGTTGGTACTGCTTTATAAGACCACCCTTGGAATACTGCATCCAGTTTTGGTCACCCTAATATAAAAAAGAAGAGAAGAACAGCAAAGATGATTAGGGGACTGGTGGCTAAAACATATAAGGAACGGTTGCTGGAATTGGGTACATTTAGTTTAATGAAGAGAAGGACGAGGGGGGACATGATAGCAGTGTTCCAATATCTCAGGGATTGCCACAAAGAAGAGGGAGTCAAGATGTTCTCCAAAGCACCTGAGGGCAGGATAAGAAGCAATGGATGGAAATTAATGAAGGAGAGAAGCAACCTAGAACTAAGGAGAAATTTCCTGACAGTTAGAACAATAAACCAGTGGAACGGCTTGCCTTCCAAAGTTGTGGGTGCTCCGTCACTGGAAGTTTTAAAAAGAGGGTCTCCTCCTTGAGCAGTGGGTTAGACTAGAAGACTTCCTTCCACTTCTGTTATTCTGTTCTGTTCCTCTGGTGACCTTGGGCTAGTGTTTTTCTCAGCTCTGGGAAGAAAGCAGTGACAAACCACTTCCCAAAAAGTTGCCAAGAAAATTGCAGAGAATAGTCCAAGCAGTCGCCAAGACCTGAAAGCCCCACCACCACCACTAACAAATAGCTATGTTTAAATTTTGGGGAACCTTGGCTGATCTTTAGTCATTGATTTGATAAGTTATTTCAGACTAGATGTATATATCCACCTCCCTTTGTACCTGCAGATATTTGGTTTTTATTAGAAAGCTAGCATGCCACCAAATTCAGTCTCATTTTTAATTTCCAAAAATCTTTGAGTCTCACTAAAGTTTAGGATTATTAAACAATAAAAATGGTGGGTGGTCGCAGCTTTATGCTGAAAGTATGGCCACCTGGCAGAAGTGAAAAGGAAGGGAAGGAAAACTGGGGTAATAGGCAGCACCCCAGGGGATTAGAGCGGTTGGCAGGGAGCAGTCTCACCTATTCACAATCTGGAGAATGGTTATTGTGTGATTGATGTGCCCATTATTTGTGAATAGGAAAGCACATTTGTACATCCATTTTGTAAGAGCGCCTGTGACACGCTTGTTAATATTCTAAGTAAGACCACTTTAAAACATGTTCCCTACCTATGTTTTGAATAGTATTACTCTGTTTAAATATTCTATTCATATATAAAGTATTTTACATGTTGGAAATTCTGAAAGTATTATTTCTGAATGACACCAGATTCGGATGGATGGTGAAAGAGTAACATTAATGGTACATGTCAGCAAAACTGATTACTGTTTCTTTGTAGACATGATCTTTAGATGGGATTCTTGTATCTCTCAGTGGCAACTTGCATTTTGCGCAGAACAGAGTTTCTTTGAATATGCAGTTCAGAGATCTATTTCAAGTCAGCAGAGTTCCCTCTATGGTATAATGTAATGCTACTGGGAACATTCCAATTTCTTATTGTTTTTATCCCATAAAATAAATTTACATGCCAGTCTTTTGTTGGCATTGCATATTAATGATTAATAATCACTACTTATGTAGAATAGATTCAGTTACTAGAGGTATTTTAGATTTCCTATGAACAAGATCTTAGAGATAAAAGATGTAGAATTATTTTCAGAGTGATACAGACAGAATCGTTTGAAATTCCAAATTAATGAGATTTTTTTTATCCAGATCTACAGTTTTTCTTTCTGAACTGAAAGTAGAAGGATAATAGAATAATAATAATTATGCAGAATTTTTAATATTTATATCAATTTAATAATCACTCATTCCAATGTGTTGGTTGCAATGCATAGAAGAGAAAAGCATCTTTCACATAGATATGAAGCTCCATTTATCATAACTCCTATTAATAATGAAGAATGGGGGTTGCACGAGGAATGATATTTTCATTCCTCAAGAGTCCATCCAAAAGGCAGTGTGATCCTGAGGATCCCCTGTGAGTTGACCAATTTTTTATTCTTGATAGCCGTTGTAGGGTTTAGACATTACCAAGTAGTAGATTAATCAAAACCTCTTAGTAGTGGCACTCTGGGGTTTCATTCAATAGTAAGAAGTCAAAAAGGCTTTAGAACTCTGCCACCCAGCTATGATGGGATAAGCTGCTTCCTGAAGGATCCCCTTTCTTATTATTGCATTCTGGAAAGGAATTAATTTATTTAACTCTTTACTATATTGCAAACTGCCCCTAGTTGCATTGGATAGTGAGATGAACGGCATATAAATTTTAGTGAATAAATAAAACAAGGAATGCAATATCATTCTTTTGAACAAAATCCAGACAGATAAGTATTACTTCTCCCTTGCAAATAAATCTCCATGTAACCTTTCCTTTTAATCATATCTTGATCAAGTTGGGCAAGGTTTAGTGGGTTCCAGGTCTGGGAAACATAAGTATGCACCAACAGTGCCAAGATAAGCCTTTTGTGTGAATAGACCCAAGCCTAAATTCGACCTGCCTTAAGGGTGAAGCATTACACAAGGTCACAGAGGCCATCAATAGGAACTTAACAGCAGCACAGTTGTAGCACTGTACCTGCCATCTGGATAAGATCAATGCCAATAACAAAAACTGGAGCTAGAGGCAGCAGCACCCCCAAAGAGCAGTTCTCCAGCCCTTTTCTCAGCAGCTGCTGCCCTGAGGCTAGTCTCCTAGCTCCCAACATTCCCTTTCATTACTCTTACAAATCAGGGAGGCCTTAAAAACAGAAATCAGTAGCAAGCTGGGCAAATGCTACGTGGTTAGAAAGTGCAGCCTTAATGAGCTACAGGCAAAAGAAGTTGCCAATCCTTGTCCTTTGGTTAACCACTGTCTGGCATCTTTTGAATGTGCCTCTATAGTCTGCTCTAAAAGTACTGCCTGTGTGTTTGCAGCTCTCAGGAGCTTCTTTTGTGATTTGTAATGGGATTAATAAATAGCAGCTGTTCCCTTTGTTTGTTTTCATTCATTAAACACAATTATATGCAGCCCGATTGCACCCTCTTTGATGCAAAATGGGAGGGAATAATTTTTCCTATTGCTCAGTACTATAATGTGCTGTCATTGGCACTGAGTGAAAATCATAATTAATTTTCATTTGGGTTTTTGCATCTTCTCTAATCATGGCAGTCTTTAGAGCAGGTGATAGACAAGTGTCTCTCTTTTTCTCTCTGTCCCCCCTGCTGTTTTCTGTTTTATCCTGTTGTGCCCAGAAGTGCCACAGAAGAACAACCAGGCACAAAGCTGGTTATAAAATCTTTCCAAAATGACAAACTTTAGTGATTGTCTCCATTTGAATCAGGAGGAGCAAAGGCAATTTGGGGTAGTTTCTCATTCTATTCAGGCCTCCAACACCTTTAAGATCCTAAGATTTGACACAGGCAACCTAATTGGTTGCTTTGGTTGACATTCAGTATTTTAGCACCACCTACAGGTGCTTGGGAACAATGCTTCAGGTGCGGGATGAGGCATTGCGGGGAGTCAAACTCTGGCCTGGATTGCAACTATATGGATTTGCAGCTGGACCATTTTTGTCCCAGGAAGCTAAGGGATCACTTTTCATATTTAGAAAACTTTCACAATTAGATACAAGAAATATTTTCCTATAGGATAACAGCTTTAGAATACCTTCCCACAGGGCATTGGACTGGCTAACCCCTTTCTTGATCTGATTCCACCTGGATATACCAGCTCTGTGGCACATTACCTTTGTAGCTTCCTTTATTTGTGACATTACAGCCTTTCCCAAAGCCCTGGGTAACAGTGCTATGTGTGCTCCCCATCATGTCTGCATGCGCAATACGGGAAGCCTAAAGGTGTCACAGCTGCTTTTAATCACAGGGAGCTTATTTCCATATTACTTGTAGGGCTTGTGATCGGCCTTTCCTGCTTTCGAATAGTCAGCCTATTAATTATACAAGAGTTTGTTTCCAATTATGCAGCCAATGAAATGGTTAATTGAGTTCTTTTTGATGGATGCCTCGACATTTAATTGGGGGAAAAAATCCAGCTTGCACTCACAACAAATGTAACCACTATAATGGGATTTCTGATGAGATTGCATTTTAATCATCCTTTTTTTAAAAAAAATAAATATCTGGCAGTGCAGTTGAAAGGGAGGTGGGGTTTGGGGGCATTTCTGCTTTATCCCTCCACTTTCTCAATCCTTTCCTGCCAAATCTTCCCTTCTCACTCACTGTCAACTACTCGCAACATCCCACCCCTTCAGTGCATTAATGTGGTTGATTAAAGAATGGCTTTCTAAGAATATGTACAAATGGTGATCTAAAGGTTTTCATCTAATTCTGAGAACGGAACTGAAATGTAGAATGCATTTTTAGCTCTTTCAGTGGAAAAGATGTTTATTATATGAATTTGACTGTATTCCATAATTATGTCCTTTTTTCTAGTGCCTTCAATAAAAGGCCTTAAGCATGCTAAATTCCATTACTTGACTTGTTTTCTGAAAGGCACTGAAGTATAAGCCTATTTAGTGGATGAAATTTTGGTGGAAAAATTCCAGAATTACCGTTTTCCAGTAGTTTGATTAGCAATATGTTTTTTTGTCAATTGAGGCAAATCTGACTGCAATTGAATACGAAATCTACATTGGATCAATAAATTTAGATTCTTCAGCAATTTTTCTTGCCTTGCCCAGAAACCAAACAAAGGCACTCACTGCTTATGTAGTTTCACCCTTTAACAGAGAATATAAGGCTCAAATTCTCCTTTGGATTGAATGAGCTCAGGATGACCTAAACAGAAACATTTAAAAATATTGGTTACCTGAGAAATGTCTCATTGTGAATAGTAATGGATTTAAAAACAAAGTGGATCTGCAAAAGATTGACTTAAAAGATTCCAGGGGAGGCCTTTGAATATTCTATTCAAAATATTTAGCTGCTAAAGAAACTGTTTCTTTATCAATTGCGGAGACATCCATGACTTTCCTGGAATATCCCATTGTTTGTTCTGTATAATTATCAGGTTTTATGTCCATGAAGAACCATTCTCTCATATAGTTTCAACATCAGGACAAATTTCGACTTTAAGAAAACATATTATGTTTCTGGGCCTGTGTGGGTGAGTTACGATTCAGGTCAATGCAATACTTGGTTTATTGTACCTCAGTGTGACAAAACATTCAGGTGGATTCAATCCACCTTGTTTGGCTACTTTGGTTTAATAATAATAGCATCTGCATAGCTCATGCTCACAAACCATTTTTTTATTGATTGGGATAAAGAAAAATAGTCATTCCAATAAACAGAAAGAGAATGCTTACACATTCCTGCCTCTCATAGTATATGGCTTAAATTGCTTTTCACCTCTACATTTTGAAACCCAAATTGATAGAGAAAATCTGCAGAGAGAGGATACTGACCGTTTTAAAGAACAGCTGACTACAAATCAAGTTAAACATGTCTCCTACTATTAGTTGTCATGTTTTGCAGTGATCTAGCAAGTAAACCATTCATTTGAAAGCAACAAAGATGATTAGAGGGGTGGAAGATAAAATATTATTATTATTATTATTATTATTATTATTATTATTATTATTATTATTATTAATTTAATTTCTATGCCGCCCTATTCTGGAGAACTCAGGGCGGCTCACAGCATAATAGAAATTACATACATATAAAAAATCCTTAAGTTAAAAAAAAAACAAAAAACAAAAAAAAAAACCAATCATTCCACGAACATACACTGGCTAGGGGCAAGATGTTAGCTGCCCCAGGCCTGCCGGCAGAGGTGTGTTTTAAGCAATTTACGAAAGGCGGAGAGGGTGGGGGCGACACGGATCTCCGGGGGAAGTTGGTTCCAGAGGGCCGGGGCCGCAATAGAGAAGGCTCTTCCCCTAGGCCCCGCCAGGCGACACTGTCTGGCTGACGGGACCTGGAGAAGGCCCACTCTGTGGGCCCTAACCGGCCGCTGGGATTCATGAGGCAGCAGACGGTCCCGTAAATAACCTGGTCCGATGCCATGTAGGGCTTTATAGGTCATAACCAATATGAAGAACGCTTGCAGGAATTGGGCATTTCTAGATTAATGAAAAGAAGGACTAGGGGTGACATGTAGCAGTGTTCCAATATCTAAGACGCTGCCACAAAGAAGTGGGAATCAACCTATTCCCCAAAGCACCGAAAGGCAGGACAAGAAGCAATGGATGGAAACTAATCAACCAGCCTAGAACTAAGGAGAAATTCCTGACAGTTGGAACAATTAATCGGTGGACTGACTCGTTTCCAGAAGTTGTGGGTGCTGCAAGGGGGGGAGTTTTTAAGAAGAGATTGAACAATCATTGATCTGAAATGGTACGGGGTTTTCTGCTTAAGCAAGGGGGTTGGATAAGAAGGATCTCCAAGGTTCCTTCCAATTTTGTTATTCTGTTAACATCAAATTCCAGTTTACAATCCAGTATTTCCTCCCAGTTTCTTCTTATCTTTGATGTTTGGGAAACCAGCCACTTCATATTTTTTTCCACTGACAACTGTGTTCCACTGTCTCCTTACTTGTTGTCATTTTTTTTTATTATAAAACTTTTTTTATTAAAACAATCAACATTAAACATACGATCATATTAAGAAGCAATCATCATAGAACCTGAAATACAACACTAAGTATTAGTCGTTATAAACATCGGTTTGGGAAACATTCCTCACTCCTCACGTCAAGCCTCAACTATGCGCCTGATACATTTGATTTGATTGGTGCTTCTCTTATATATGGTCTATCTACTGTGTCTAGTCTATCACATATTGTTCATTCGAGCAATCCGTCAAATTTGCCTAAATTTTCGCTATTTCTGCCAAATGTATTATTTTCAGAGTCCAATCTTCACTTCAATAGGTGGTTTTTCTGGCTTCTTCCAGTATTGTCCCAACAGCGGTCTAGCTGCTGTGACCAAGTTCAGAATTAAATTCGTCTCAGTAGTAGTGCAATCTTTTATGGTCCCTAACAAAAGATCCTGAGGTAGAAATTCAATAACCTGAGGTAGAAATTCTTGATGGTTCAAGGAAGATTCCTGCTGGCTTTCCTGTTAGAGAGCTCCTTGTGGAAAGTATTTCGGATTGTAGTGGATTTTTTTTTTATTAGTACTAATCCTTTCCTTTCTGCTTTTTCCTTTATCAGATTTTAGCTGCTTTAGAGAAGGATGAACAGGCCCGAAGACAACGGCTGCGAAGTAAGTTGGAGCAGGCAATTGACACAATGGCCCTAAGTAGCTGAAAAGGCTGAGTTGTTGTTGCAGACTTCCTAGCAGTGGATGCTAAAAGAGAAGGGGCAAGCAAGTTGCAGCAACCAGGAAACACACAAGATATATTGGGGCTCGGCACAAAAACACTGCACAGAGTCTGCTGCGTCTTTGAACCTTTTGCACCGATTGAACAGAAGAAAAACAAACAATCCTTTAAATCATTATTATCAAAGCAAATTGAAACAATTTTAAGGACCTTTTTGAAAGGAGCGAGTGACGTGGCAAAGAATCCGAGAGACCCAAGAGATGTGTGAGAAGAGCCGGGGGAAGAAATTCCAGCTGAACTGCTACTGTCCCTTCCCCACCAAGGCCTGCCCCAAATCTGGCAATGGAAGGTTGGGGCATGCACTAACTTCTAGGGCAATGTTTCTACCTTATGTTTTTCTTATAGCAGGTGGGTGGGCAGTCTTATCATTTTTTTTTTCCCTTCTGTATTTGCTTCGTCTCCCACCTTGACTGGACAACTGAACTCTTGAATCTACTCTTCCTTTCTTACTCCCTGGCCTTCTGCCTCTAGTGTTAACTGCTAAATTTGCACAATTTTCACAAGCTAATGTTATCCTTTTAGGGGACTGAAAGGATATGGAGGGGAAGGGAGGTTGCAAATCTGCAAGAAAACTTGGGGAGATTTTTTTTTCCCCCAACAAATTATTTGTGTGGGAGAGAAATGAATAGAACCTAGAGAAGCAGTCCCAGGCATCCTTTATTCTTTCCACAGTTCGTCCTGTGCCATTTTAAAATGTTACTGAGCACAGGCCCAATAAATGCTCTCTTGAATGCTGCTTAAGAGTGTGCTGGAGACTTAGAAATAGGAAGGCAAAAAAAAAAAAAAAAGAGGGATAAACACATATGAAAACAATCTCACCTAAAGAAAGTTCTTTTCTCATCTATAAGAAGCAATGCAACTTCCCCAATACACCTTGCATTGGATTTTTATAGACGTCAGAATGAGCTTTTATAAGCAGAGTTTTAACAACTCTCTCAGCGTTGCCCCTACTCAGTTTTCATTGCAGATACATACACACATACACAAACACAAACTTATCCCATGTGTAAGCTTTCAATTTAGAGGTCAAAGATATTTTCAAAGAAGCTCTCCGTGTATAAGTGTCATATAGCCAGAGAGAAAGGAGCTATTTAGTCAATAGCTCAGTATTGCAAAGGAGAATGTTCAGATTAAGCAGGATCATGCAGGCGGTTTAGAGAAAAGCTACTTTTGCCTATTGGAATTGCATTGCTCCACCACATTCCAGTGGCTCTCCCAATGGCAACATAAAGCCTGGTCAGATTATCGGAAGGGCAGTGAAAAATGATAAGAGTATTCCCACATACAATTGCAATTTAGCCTAGATAAATATGGCATGGTGGTTCCAACATTGTTTTTATGTTAAGTGTATGTATGTAGGTGTGTGTGTGACTGAGTGTGTGTGTGTGTGTGTGTGTGTGTGAGAGAGAGAGAGAGAGAGAGAGAGAGAGAGAGAGAGAGAGAGAGAGAGAGAGAGAGAGAGAATGTGTATGCTCATGGACATGCAACTCTTCCAAATACTGATTATAACATCCTCATATCTTCCAGCAGGCTAATTCCAAAAACAAAACCAGGCTTCAAGTTTAAAGCAGGTTTGTCCAACCTGTGGCTCTTGGTCTGCCTGCAGCCCTGGACAATTAGTAATGGGGCCCCACAAGATCATAAACCTTGCACATTATTATGTGGTTTGTATATGTTACTGTCAATGGGTGAAATTAAGCATTTTATAGAATGGCTAGGATATTGATAGAATGCCAAAAATGGGATGTCAAATATGAAACGCTTAATATTTCACACATTTCCTAGGCATTCTATGCAATGCCAAAAGGCAAAATGGCAAAATATATAATACACCTGCCTAAAATGCCATTCTAGCCTTCCTTGTTGCAACAAGTAAGTCAATACTGTTCGTTTTGTCTTCTTTTTTTCCAGTAAGAAAAAAACTTCATTTTGCGTTACTTCTTTCATTTTCATATAAGTCTTTCCAGTAAAGGGTTAGAGCAGCGGTTCTCAACCTGTGGGTCGCGACCCCATTTGGGGTCGAACGACCATTTCACGGGGGTCGCCAAACAACGCAGTCCGCCATTTTTTTCCCCTTTTCCCCTCGGCTGGCGCAGGGGGCAGCACTGCGCATGCATGGGGTAGCACCGCGCATGCGCAATGTGGCCCGTCGCGCCGTGCATGCGCAATGCGGCCCATCGCGTGCCACGCATGCGCGATGCGGCCCGTCACGTGCCGCGCATGCACAATGCGGCCCGTCATGCACTGCGCATGCGTGATGCGGCCCGTCGCACCGTGCATGCGCGATGTGGCCCGTCATGTGCCGCGCATGCACGATGCGGCCCATCGTGCCATGCATGCGCGGCGCAGGTCGGGGTTGAGGCCTGAAAAAGGTTGAGAACCGCTGGGTTAGAGTTAGGGTTAGCCTAAACCTAAGCTTAAACTAACTCTAACCTTTTTCATGTCTCTCTTTTTATACTTTGCTTAAATAGTTCTTGTCATTCTGCATACTACCTAGATATTCTATACAATGTCTAGGAAATGTATATAGTGTATTAAAATAACACAGATTTCATACTTTGCTGAGAAACATCACACGTTCTTTTGTTCTCATGTTTCATTTGTTTTTCCTGTTTTGTATTTTACCTTTTATGATAAAAATAGATATACTTAAAAGAGAAACGTCACACATTCTGTAAATTTCCTAGACATCCTATACAGTGCCAGCTTGTCACACATTGCTGGTAACATATACACTAACGGTATTACATATTTAATATGCAGCCCAAGACAATTCCACTTCACTCAGTGATGGCCCAGGCAAGCCAAAAAGTTGGGCAACCGTGCTTTAATGCAAGAAATAATGACTAGGCAACCAAAACTGAGTCTGCAACCAAGTCCTGTTTGTGCCCAACAAAATACTCTGTAAGAAATAGACATGATAGCAGCTAGATTGATAGATTGGCCCAGGTAAGAGAAAGTTAAGAGAAAATGTGGCTCTTTAATTGCATGGAAGCCCAACCATTCAGGATCTGTTTTGTGGGCTGATATCAGTGGTCAGTTATGATCTCTCAGGAAAGTGTTTGGATGGTTGCTCCCTTGTTGGAAACTTTTAAGTGATCTATGACCAGGTACACAATATTCTTGCTCTAGTATATTATAACTTGCTTTGGTTACCTTGCCACCCTGTTTCTTTAGGCAGTGGATAAATAATAATCTCCATAGGAACAGCAGTGGATTGTCTGCTTGCATTTAATGTTAGTGCCTAGATTAGCAGAAAAGTACCAGAAAGGTCACTGCCCCCTCCCCCCTTTCCTAATTGGACACCTACTTTCTATTTACTCCTATTTCTTGCAACCCAAAAATTCTAATTCCTTACTACCCTGATTCTGAGCATTAGATGATTCTGGGGTTGTTGGTTAGCAAGCAATCACCAGAGGAAACAAGTGCCAACATTGGAAAACAATGGAAAGTCTGTAAAAACTGAGCAGAGAGTCTTGGTTACTTGCCATATGATTAAAGGCAAGGCTTCTTTTATGGCTACCATGGAGATTTCCAAAGTATCTTGTAATGTTTTAGAATGAAATGTGTGTTCCTTTGTCTTATCTTGGCATAGTTCGTTTAGAACAGACATGTCAAACTCGCGACATCACGTGACGTCGCGCAACGTATCGGGATGGTTTTGCCATTGTCGGCAATGGAGTGGGCGCAGCTTCCGGATGATGCATCCGGCCTGCGGGCCGGCAGTTTGACACCCCTGATTTAGAAGGTATCCTCAGTTAAAAGCAAAGCCTTTATACTATACAGGTAGTCAAAATGATTTATGACCATTCAGTTAACAACCAAAGTGGTGATGATGCTTTCATTGGGATTCTTCCTGACTTCTGTTTCCTTTTTCCTTCTCTTCTGTCATTTATTTCTTCATCATTCCATCAAATATTCCACTCTTTGCATTAAGACATTCAGTTCCATTCTGTATGTAAAGCTTTTTACTATTATTTTAAATTTACCAGTGTGTTGAAGTCACTACCCTAATTCAACTCAGGTGACCAAATCCAATTTTCAGTCTTCACCTATCTGCCTGTCAAGTACCAATAAATTAAGCTGCTCTCTCAGCCTACCTAATATTGAAAGAGAAGGTATTACAAAACATATCAAGCCTGATCCTACCCAAATAAGTGGAAGACAGAGATGTGATATTTGTGTGTGTGTGTGTGCGTGTGTGTGTTTGTATATGCACACAAAATGTTATAATCTACTTTTTATGCCTCAGTGGGGCAACTGTACAATTAACTGGAGGAGTTGAAACAATATCAAATGTGGTTTTTACACTAACAGTGGAAAATACCAAATGGGGAAAAAAAACATATTAACATTCCTCACCAATAGAACAATCATTTGAATATACATCTCAAATTACTTTGTAATTTTTATTTTTAATTATTTCTTTAATTAAGGAGGAGGAGGAAGAGAAGACAATAAAATAAAACAAACTAAAAAAAAATCTGTGGAGTCCTGAGATAATTCTGGATCCATAAGACCTGTGGGCTGTTGCATGACTGTGATAGAATTTAGTCTGAGTTAATCTTTTTTCAAAAGAAAAAAATGCAAGTGTTAAATATTAGAGGTTTGGTTAGACTTTTTTTAAATTTTGGACTTAATTTGTCACTTCTTGTACAAGAAACAAAAAAAATGTAAATTGTTTATTTCTGGAAAATGGTACTCTAAGTCTTAAAGGACAGCTAAATGTTGCTGCACATGAAGGATACCATAATGTTTTAGAGGTTCACCTCTCCAGACTTCGAAGTCTACTTGGGACTATAAACACTATATGATTTATGTTCCTCAACATGGCTAATCTTTTCATTTTACAAATTGTATCATGGATCACAAAGAAGCAAATTTGGCTTTATGGTTTCACGTGATCAGAATCTTCATCTGTTTTGATTAATACAAAGAAGCCATTTCTTTAAAAAGTCACATATCTTTTTCAGGAGCTGCTTACAATCATAGCGCTTAAACTTTAAAAGGAACTTGGAGATCATTTCATTTCATCCAACCAACTGTCCATTGCAACAGACTGCTACTTTATGGCCATCTAACTTTTGTTTAAACCCTAGCAAAGAGAGGCAAGCTGTTCCATTACTGAACAGCTTTTAAGATTAGGACATTTATTCAGTTTAAATCTACCTGTCAAATAAATCCTTTATCTTTCATTTTGCATCCTGGAACAATTCTGCCCTGCCTTCTATGTGACAGCTGTTCAGAAACTTCAATATGACAATCATGTGTCTCTTTTCTTCTCCAGGCTAAATATGTCCAAACCTTCCTTATATGTTTTTCCTTAAATGTTTTTCCAGACCTTAGTTTGTCTCCTCTGGACGTCCTTTAGGTTGTCAATATCCTCCCTAATATGGAGTACTCAGAACGGGACACAATATTTTAGATGCCAATATTGAATAGATGGGAGGAATTCTATTAATGTTGTCATGTTTCTGTTGATACTACAATCTTAAGATTGCATTTGCTTTTATTTTCATTTTGCAGCTATATTACATTGTTGGCCATGTTAGCGTGTGATCCCTCCAGATCCATTTTGCATATATTACTGCCCAGTATGGTCTGTTCCCCAGTTCCTATATTCATACCTCTGATTTGTCCTATACAAACATTGCATTTGTCCATGTTCATGTTCACATTGCTAGTTTCTACTCATTTCAGCTTGTGAGAATCCTCCTAATTGTGAAGTATTTGTTATCTCCTCATCTTTGTGTCTTCTGAAAGTTGATATTTTTTACCCCTCATCCAAGTCATGTATAATTAAGTCAAACAGCACAGATCCTGAAATGCAGCATTTGTAACACCATTCAATGCTTCTTTCCAGCTAAACAATTAGCCAATTAAATTTGTTGGATGCAGTCATTCAGTTAAAGCTCTCTCTAGCTGATAGGATAGTCTAATCCAAATTTAACATCTTTACTAAAATCTCATGAGATTCTTTGCTGAATGCTTTCCTAAAGTCAAGGGAGACTATACTGTATACACACCGTCTCCATTATGACTAAACTGATCCCCAAGATCAGGTTGGTGTTACAGGTCTTATTTTTGATAAAGCCATGCTGGTGTTTCCTTATCCACATTAGGTTGATTGTGAAGTAAATCAATATTGGATTTACAAGAAGTTCCTGCAGAATGCAAAATTAAGTAAGTGATTTGGGGATTCTTTTTTGAATTTTTTTTTTGCTTATGAAACAGCTTGTTTTACCCATTATTGGCCTTGATTCAACTAAACCGTTATCATCGGTCATTTAACCCCTGGGCAAAGGAGTCCTTGCCAAATATACACAAATAGAATAAAATAAAAAAAACTAGTAATGATGAAGTGGGTGGAAAAGCCGACATTTTTCTGTATCTTTTAGGTTCTCTGCCAGATGGACAAACAAGTTCAGTTAAAATAGCTGAAAAGCAATAAACTAATCCATGTATGGCCAAGTACTGTAGACTAATCTTACTAGTGGAGCAAATAGATCCTGAATGTACTGCATTTTTGCAGGCATGATGACATCCTGGTGAATGCTTTTTCACATGCCAAGGCTTCACTTGACATAAGAAAGTGAGATAGATCCATTATAGCAATATTCAGATGGGGCATGAAAAAGTTGTTCCTCCCCATGTCTGCTTTGTCTTGAGTGATGCTTCTCTGTTTTTTGAATGGTGGATGGGGGAGGTATAATTATCTGGTTCTATCTATCAGTTTGTCTGCTACTTAAATAGAGCCAGCCATTTTCCAGACCATGCCTGAGGCAAAAGAGAAGCTCAGTGGCTGTCCCACTATCAGGGAAAAAATGTATATGACAAGTAGGCAACTGAACCCAGATGCTCATCTTTCTCACCATGGTGCTTGTGGTTTCACAGAAAATAAACAGTTATTGTTTGACCACACATTCCTCCTGTATTTTCAAAGGGCTTACAGTCAGATTCATAAGGGATCGCTCTAATAAATAAATGGAGCAGCTCTAATCCTATTTAATTGTAGTTTCAAACTCTACCTAGGACACTGCAAATAGTTATGTTATACTTCTGAGGACTGGCTGTTCACTTGATGTCACCATGCAACTTAAAGAGTTGATTATCCTTGCCTACCGATGGAGCTCTTGGAGATGTAACTTGTGTTTATTTGGTTGCCCTTTTTAATTTGGTGTCCCCACTTGGTTAAAATACTTCAATATGAGAACAAACCTCCAAGCATCTTATGTTCAATTTCTCTCCCAGCCTCTCAATACTAAGCAGGTTGATATTTTTGCATACAAAATTATTTAAATAAACATCTCACCTGACAATGGTTCAGTATCAATCCTAAGAGTTCATTGAATACATGGCGAAGGTTGATACTACTATACTGAAAATTTTTAAAATGTGGAGTCATAGTGCCCACTTGAGCAGAACTTACTAGGTCAACATTCCTTTTTAGTGTCCATGGAAAATAAAAAATTTAAAGCATTAAGCCAATTTTTTTTCTTTCTTTCTTTTTGATAGCACCACTCATTTTGTTTCTAGTGAGTAAATGAGGTCCATTGTTGGCAATGCCCTCCAAAGTTAGCTTATGTAGCAATTTCATAATTTATGAAGTTATGAAGTGATTTTCCTAGTATCATTTAAAAAGCTAGGCATCTTTGTGAGTGTTTGATTTTCATTTTTTTCTTCTTTGTTGTTGATCTACCCTGTTTTATTTAACTACTGTATATTGAAAGTCGGCATACTTCTGATAACCCAAAATTCCTAAATGGATTGAGGATTGTTCAAAAAACCGCTTGTGCAGTTCTTTGAAACATCTGGTTAGCTCCTCAAGGATTACATGGACTTTTCATCTTACTCAGTAGGACCATTTTTGTATTCCTAAGCAATGATTTTCTTAGCTTTTCACTTCTGTTGATGTTGTGTAAGCTGTCCTTTCTTATTTCCACTTATTTCTCTTGAGGGTCTGCTCTTCTCATATAACTGTTTATTGTTTCTTTCCTATTAAGAGTGGGGATTAACAGTGAGGAGAGGTAGAATGAATTTACTTTACCCAAGTATAAATATTTTATTAGATTTTTCATCAGATTATGTTGACCCTTGATGCACCTAGTTATACAAATACTCTGCCAAGATAATGTCAGAAACTGCAATACTGAATCCCCAGAAGTTTCTGTAGTTAAGCAGTTATTTTAACTGTAGTTATTCATGTCATTACAATAGGTAAGATATTTTGATACGCCTTTGGATTGATGCTCAAATGAGCACATGAGACAGTTGTACACATAAGCAGGAAAATCTTGGATTAACATGCCTTTACAAAAATCCTTCAAAAGCAAACAGTGGAATGTTAAAATGGCAACAGTGATACAGAATAAATAGAGATTATCCAGACAGATATGCCAACACATTTTTCTAAGTAAAGTTAACTGAAGGATTCCTAAAAGCATCAAATATCAGAAACAAAAAAGGATATTTATCATGTCACTACTTAAAATTGCACTTAAGCATTATGCCAACTGATTATTTGTGATTCCCTGCCAATAAACCTAGTGTCCACTCCAGCATATATGACTTGATAAATGTTCCATTATTTGAATACTCTTGTAGGAAAAGATGCATATGAAATACTTTTTGTTCTTCAGGGACTAGTTCAGGTTTTACATTCATTGTTGATAAATTTCCTCATATTTCATTTCCTTCCCTTAGTCTCCCATACCTTGCATTCTTAAATATAAATGCAGTTTTAGGACACAATGGGAAGGCATTGAAGGAGCAACTCAATAGAAAAATGTTGAAGGCGGCACCGTGATTAATAAATGATCTGATCTCAAAATGCACAGTTTTGGTAGCCAGTTCTGAGAAAACGATTTGAGAGAGCAAATTTGAGACAGGGTTTTTTTTGTTCCCTTAAACCAGGGGTGTCAAACTGCCACCCCTTGGGCTGGTTGCACCCACACCAGCTCCGGCAATGTGAAAAAAGTCTGATATGTCACGACACATCACATGATGTGGTGAGTTTGATACCCGTGCCTTAAAACATTGGCTTTTCTTCAAAGTTCATTGTATTCTAACATCCCTCAACGAGTGCAACTAACAAATCACTTGTCTTCAAAATGTGCAAAATTACAGAAAACTAATAACACACACCAAATTCCATGTGAGCTCCACACTCTGGACTGTTTACCTAGAGTAGATGGCACTGGTTCTACTTTCACCTTCCATACAGACAGCCTGAAGGACAAACACCAGCTCCATGCAGCAGGGTTTACAAATTTATCCCAGGTTCTTTTTGCACATGTGCTCCAAGAAAAATTATTACAGGGAGATAGTACTTCCAGTTCCATGGACCTGGAAGATTTAGGGATAGTTCCCAAAAGTGGAATAGGGGAGCGGGTACACTGGACGAGAGAGTGAACTATTCCCCTTTTTCCCTTTTGATGTTCCTCTTTTCAGCACTTTTGGTACTTCTTTGGGCTGAATATATATTCCAGCACTGTAGGGCGCTGCCACTCACACTTATTTCTAAGGAATGTCAAGGCTGCAGTTAACTGTCCTTTAAGAAATGGGAAAGGGGGTGGTATGGGAGGGGAGGCAGAGAGGAAACCATAAAAAACAGAATTTTAATAGTAAAATTTAAAAAAAACATAACTTTATGTGATTGTTTCAAACTTGAAGCAACTGTGCCAGTATGGCAGGTCGGCACCCTTTGGTTGTGTAAATATCCTGCTATTTCCTATTTTAATGTTCTTCAGATTTAGTACTTGTAAATAAACACGCACATTAAGAAGAGATTAAACATTTTTGCTATAGAACGTGTCTTGTCTGGCTTTGTGAATGTTGGGTTTTTGTTTGGAAGAAACTTGGGAATATAGAAGTGACCTGAGGCAAGGGACAGCCTCGTGTGCTAATTTGTAGGTTCTTGCAACCTGTTCAGTCTTGACTGCAACATTTTGTACTGGCCAATCATTCCTTTATTTGAGCTTCAATGTGATGTTTTCTACTTGTTCCAGTATTTTTTGTTTTATATTATAGGCCCTTAACTCTGAAGCAAGTAATTTGTGTATTATTTTAGAAAAACTGATCATCAAAATAATTGCTGGACCTGGGACCCCTGTTTTCCTAAAAGAGTTGATAATCATATGTGCATCTATGGCTTCCCCCGATCTGAATTAGAAGGAGTAAGCTTCTTGCTCTGTGGAATATGTTCCTTTCCTTTGCCAGCCTTCCCAAATTCTTTTTGCAATGGCAAAGTGCAATGTTGACCACTGGGTGCCATTAATGCTGATGATGATGTCCCAATTGGCATAGCCCACCAGCACACCCTACTCCTAATCCTACCTGGATCTTCCTGCCAACAGCAATTGCTGCCAATGTCCCCAGGTTTTTCTTGCTCTTCCACTATCTCTGTCCATGAAACACTTGTGAAAGATCCATATTTCACTTTAGGCACCATAATTTCTTGCACAGATTATGGGAATGTTGTATGGAAGTGACTATCTGATCCCAATGATCAGCAGTGGGATTTTAAAAAATCACTTTAATCCTGGCTTAATCTAAGAGAAATTATGTTTATAGCAGTCTTCCTATATCTAAGGGGCTGCCACAAAGAAAAGAGAGCAACCTATTCTCCAAAACACCTGGAGGCAGGACAAGAAGCAATGGATGAAAACTAATCAAGGAGAGATCCAATCTAGAAATAAGGACAGTTAGAACAATCAAAGGAATTGCCTGCCTTCAGAAGTTGTGGATGCTCCATCATTGGATGTTTTTAAGAAGAGATTGGACAGCCATTTGTCTGAAAT
Source organism: Bothrops alternatus (assembly GCA_034064705.1). Lineage (NCBI taxonomy): Eukaryota > Metazoa > Chordata > Lepidosauria > Squamata > Viperidae > Bothrops > Bothrops alternatus. The sequence continues at coordinate 13,810,257 of JARGCV010000007.1, read as the reverse complement.
GTTATAGGGCAGCGGTTCTCAACCTATGGGTTGCGACCCCATTTGGGGTCCAACGACCATTTCACGGGGGTCGCCAAACGCCGCAGTCCGCCATTTTTTTTTCATTTTTTTCCGGCCGGCGCAGGGGGCAGCACCGCGCATGCGCGATGCGGGCTGTCGGGGTTTCATGCGGCACAGGTCGGGGTCGCAACCTGAAATAGGTTGAGAACCGCTGTTATAGGGTCTCCTGTCTGGGCAGGGGGTTGGACTAGAAGAGCTCCAAGGTCCCTCCCAACTTTGTTATTCTATTATTTTACATTTTTTAATGAGTTCAGTTGACATGAATGGTGCTAAGGATCTGTAGCTCTGAGATTATACAGAGGTTCCTATACTGGTAAAAAGAAGGTTCCAACAGGTTCCTGTAAAAATTCAAATGGCCGCTTAATTGGGAAGGTGTGAGTAACACACAACAATCTGCTCAAAGTGACCTAATTCACCTAATCCTAGGAGAAGGCTTCTGCAAAAAGGCCTTCCTCCCTTAGATGCAGAATAAGAACATAACATGCAGGAAACAAGGGGCTATTGAAAAGCTTGTCTGCAAGTATCTTGCAAACGCAGGCTGTCAGATGGCCATCCATTTGCAATATGGTGCAGAACAGATCTCAGATCTGATGCTAAATGTGCGTCAATCTAAATTATTCAGATCTGTCTAGACAAATCAGGCAATAAATGTATCTTTGGCCTAAGCTGTTACTTATAGGAGGATGAGCCACAGTGGAAGTCACCATTATATCTCTCTCTATGCACGTTTCTAGGTCTAGGCTAACCATCATAACACTGCACCATAAAAAGATCCTCAACCCTCTTACTGACCCCTCCACCAGCAAGTTTTACAGACTTCCTTGTTTGGAATCGCACACCACATTAAACAAGCAAGTTGCAAGTTGCGTTATGGCGGAACTCAACTTGTGCTTCTAAACAATTATTTTGATTTTTGTAACTATTTCTATATATTTATCACATGTTCATATCTGTTAATAATCCCGCATCTGTGAAAAATCTCAGCTGCAAAAAAAAACAGTAAAGAACAAAGGTTTGAGAGGGAAGAAATGAAGAGAAGGATAAAAAGGTGAGTTGGCCAAACTATCCTCAATATTGTCTCCTTTTTTTGGATTAGGTTTAGAATAGATTATATTAAAACTACAGATCAACGGATTGTAAGTACAATATGAAGAAACGTATTGTTGCCTTAAACAAACATGATTTCTTTTTAGAATAGAATAGAATTCTTTATTGGCCAAGTGTGATTGGACACACAAGGAATTTGTCTCCGGTGCAGAAACTCTCAGTGTACATACAAGCAATAATTGATAAATCATGATCATAGTCATTGTAAAAATACATTCATCATAAATCATAAGATACAGTTAGTGATAGTCATAGGATACTAAATAAGCAAACAGTATAAATCACATTAAGAAACTAAATAAAACAATATAAATTGTAAGATACAAACAACAAAATTACAGTCATACATAGATAAGGAGATAGGTAATAGGAAAGACGAGAAGAATAATAGTAATACAGCCTTACTAAATAGTTTGACAGTGTTGTGAGAATTAGTTGTTTAGCAGAGTGCTGGCAAGGGGGGAAAAACTGTCCTTTTGTCTAGTTCTGCTGTACAATGTCCTATGGCATTGTTTTGAGGGTAGAAGTTGAAACAATTAATATCCAGGATGTGAGGGGTCTGTAGGTATTTTCAGAGCCCTCTTTTTTTTTTAAATTATTTTATTAAAACCATCAACATTAAACATAAGTTCATATTAAAAAGCAATCATCATATATCCTGCAATACAACTCGTAAATTCGTCTCAGTAGTAGTGCAATCTTTTATGATCCCTAACAAAAGGTCCTGAGGTAGAAATTCAGTATCCTGAGGTAGAAATTCAGTACGCTTTTCCAATATTAAAGCAATCAACATTAAATCTGGGCTCATATTAATAAGCTGTCCTCATAAGACCTGAAAATACAGCTCTTATATATGGTTGACTCATGCAGTATACAGGTCCTCCGTGGAAGGAAGATTAGTAGCAATTGTTTTTTCTGTTTTGTTTTGGCTGCCAGCTCTACTATTTCCAGTATTCAGATACTTATACTTGTAGTTTTACTATTGTTTTGCTCTGAACTGCTTTTCATTGACTTCAAATGGAGGTGGGACCCTTGCATTATGATCTGTTCTGCATTGTTCTGTGCATTGTTTGTGCATCGGCCATGAAAGTGGCTGGATGACTAGGCAATGCCCTGTTTCCTTTAGCTGGAACCTTATAGCTCACTAGATTGGCTCATTTTGATATAAGGGGGTGGGGGAATGGTAGTGAACTATCCCTTAATCTGATTCTGTTCCTCCCACTCCACCAGAAGGCACCTTATTGTTTCTGGGTGATCTTGCTCCTTTCCCTTTTCTAAACAAAGCAGAACTGAGGAGGAAAAGCATCTGTCATCACCTCCCCTCAGATTCAGAGAATCACTGAATTGGAAGGGGCTATTTAGCCCACTGAGCCCAGTGCTCTGCCCAGAGCAGAAATTCAAGTGAAAGCATCCACAACAGATGGCCATTCAATCCCTGCTTGAATGCATCCGGTGAAGGGCAGCCCACCGCCTCTTTCAGTGATTGGCTCCACTGGCTCTGCTGGCATTCTTTCTGACAAGTACAGTATCTACCGGTAGCTACAATGAGGAGGAGGAGGAGGAGAAACAGCAGCGGATGGCCCTGTGCCCAGCATGCCACCAAAATCTGCAGATATCCTGGCTAGCCCTTCTAGGTCACACTTTGGAGGCTGCTTCCTTGTGGGAGCCACAGTGCAATCCTGGAAAGTGTACTTGGGGGGATCCTACCAAACTGTGTTCTAATTTTAGAGCTTGTCTGCCCTTCACATAAGTGGGCTTACATACCTAACAGCATTCTGTTAACACACAATGTAAAAAGTGCCAGGAAAGCTTGAGTTCATGTATGTCCCTGTCCCAAACTACTTTTACATGTGCAAGAAATGCACAAGAGAGTCACTTTTCAGAGCCAGATTTTTTTTGGGGGGGAAGGGGAGGGGGAGTTATGACTTTAATAAATTTAATAGATAAATTTGTCTGCCTTCCCAGTGACAGTATCATAGATTCACCATGAATGTACTTGGCCACTATGCAAACCACAAAAGAAGTTGAAAGCATTCTTAAAAAAATACTGTGTTTCCCCGAAAATAAAACCAGGTCTTATTTTTTTTATTTTTTTGCCTCCAAAAGAGGCACCAGGTCTTATTTTCAGGGGATGCCTCACCTCCGGCACCGACAGCCCCACCCAGCAGGTCCACTTCTTCTGGGGCCAGAAGAGCAGTTTCATTCTGCAGCTGTATTCCAGCCTGCAATTTCGCAGTCAGACCTTTCCGGAAGGCCTATGCAGCCGAGTACCAAGCTATGGATTGGGTTCTTGGCTGCAGAGGCTTTACAGAAAGGCTTGTGACTGAGAAATGCAGGCTTGGCTACAGAAGACAATGCAGAAGAAGGGGCTGGCAAGAAGAGACCTGGCTGCAAGGTAAGTGGTTGCAGAGTGCATGGGGCAGCTCCACACCCCTACCCCTGCCCTAGCTTGATTTTTAAGTGTGTGCCTCACCCCAAAACAAGAGCTTATTTGGGGGGGGTAGTGCTTATATTAGGCCCACCCCAAAAATCAAGCTAGGGCTTATTTTTGGGGTAGGCCTTACTTTTGAGGAAACATGCTTTTATACACTCATGAAATGCATGCAGAAATGAGAGAAGATGTCACAATTAGTGACAGAGCACCTGCCTGTCAAACAGAAGGCCATGTCTGCTCTACTTTAACAAAGAATGTCCACAAGCAGATGGAAGTGACGGTCTATGGCTGACAGCCCGGACAGCTCCTGTTGCTGGTTGCCATGAACAAGACTGGACTAGTTGGACAAATGAGGCTCCCTGGAAAGAGCCCCATGATTTCTTCCAGGTGTCTTTAGACCATGCTCCCAAAGATACCAGGAGCACTTATCATTATAGCTGAGGACTGAAGGGAAGGCTTTGGAACCTGGCCTGGTCTACAAAGCTTTTATTTATTTTATTTATTAGACGTATTAGATTGCCTTTATACTTTATAAGTAATTCAAGACAATGAACATGCTTATTACTCCTTCCTTCTCTTTTCTACCACAACAGCCCTGTAAAGTACATTAGGCTGAGAGAGACAGTGACTCGATCAAAGTTATCCAGCCAGCTTTCATGCTAAGGCAGGACTAGAACTCACAGTTTCCTGGTTTCTAAGCCAGCACCTTAACCACAACATCAAACTGCTGCCACTAGTGCTGTATCTGGATGCAGCTCGGTGTCCACACAAATGAATGACAAATAGGCAGGTGAGCAGAATTCCTGATTAGTTAGAGCTGGCTGTGTCTCAGCATGTTAGCTTGTCATGCAAGTGACCAAGTTGTGCTGTCTCTTACACACTGGCAAATGAGTAGGTAAGGCGCCCAACCAGGCCAGCCTCTTGAAGTCAGTCCCTGAGGCACATGCTGAGGATAAGCGGTTAATCCTTCTTTCATCTTTGTAATTTGAGCCCCCAGATCCCCCTGCCTGCTCCGTCCCTAAGCAGCAGAAGTTGCCTTCTTCCTCTGCTGAGAGCAAGATGTAAAAAATTTCTCTTGCCTTGTCATGACAGGTGTGGAGGGTGGGAGGACAGATGAAAGATCAACATGCTTATTTCATGACAAAGATCTTCAGATGGCTCCCCTGCATTCAAAAGCCCATAGCCATGTAAATCACCCCATTAGTTTGAGAGACTGGCAAAAGTGGGAGAATAATTGGCAGGCTAGCTGTCTCATTATCAAGCCTTGGGATCAAAGAGACCAATCAATGGGGTTGGCTTGTCTTTAGTGTAGTTCTCGGCAGCTATTCTTTTTGCTTTTTATTCCAGCCCTTGTTTTTTCCCCACAAATATTTCATTCTGAGACTCATCCTACTATTTTCTCCTTTGGTCTTACAGTTTGGATAATTTGTTTTTCCATTTCTTCACATTGAGAAAGGAAAACTTTCTCCTGTCAGCTTTGGTGTGGAAAACACAGATGGTATGAAAAAAAGGACAAACCTTTCTCTCTGGCCCATTTTAAGAGGTTCTAGTATGGATCCATTTATTGGAAAGGAGAAGCCATGTTAAACTAACGTACATTTAATTTAATTTAATTTCTCCGGGTCAAATATTTATCCAGGTAGAATTGGAGGTTCACAGCTCTAAACTCTCTAATACGTACCGTTCCCCCTTTAGATGTTTGCCCATGGGGCTGGAGTTGATAAGTTCTTTCGCTCCAAATTTGTCTCCAAAGATACATCTTACTTATCTCACTATCTAGTCTACAACATTTCATTCATCTCTGTACACTGACTAGGTACAGTGTTTTTCAACCTTGACAATTTTAAGGCATGTGGACTTCAACTCCCAGAATTCCACAGCCAGCAATGCTGGCTGTGGAATTCTGGGAGTTGAAGTCCACATGCCTTAAAATTGTCAAGGTTGAGAAACACTGGACTAGGAGAACATCAAAATGGAATAATTTCCCACTCCTTTAAGATCATTGACAGGAGTTCATAGCCATATAGTTTACATTCAGCATTGTTGGAGCAATGCTTGATTTAAAAGAGAGGGGGATCTTTAAATTACAGGTTACAGGTTGAAAAATTAGTGCAAATAGAGGAATTCACATGTACTGGAGTTGGAAAAATGACTGGATAAATTCTAAAATGTGAGAAGGAAGGAAGAAAGGAAAGCTGCATATGAGAGCATCCTTCTTTGTTCACTGTGCCATATGGAAATGAGAACTGGCTATGTCAGGAGAAATGTATGTTAATTTAACATAGCAGGAATTGGATATTTAATGTAGGTGTAGTATAACTATAACGTAAGTATGTATAAAAATGTACATGATAAAAGAAGAGACAAAAAAAGAATGAAGTGCTTCCTTTTGGCTGTTTTAGAACCTCTCCCAATCAACTCTACTCACTGGTCTCTGATCCTGTTATTTTGAGAAAGGTAGAAAAGCCATGATTTGATGTAACTTTTTATTTCTCCCTTCAGTCTCTTCTTTTTTTCATGCTGAAGAGTCACAGTCAAACCTTTGCACATAGGAAAGATGCTTGAACCCCAACCATTTTGATTATCTTCTGCTAAATTGTTTCCAGCTCTATTATGTAGTTTTTTTTTCAAATGTGGCAACCAGAACAATACACAGCAGATCCAAAAGCAGACAAAACACAAAATTGTATATAGGCATACTAATGTTGGCATTTATATTACAGTTGCTTCTTAATGATCCATGGCATGGAAGTTACCTTTTTCACAGATGCTGCACACACTACGTTGACATCCTCATTAACCTATCCATCCACTATGATCTCAAGATCTTTTTTCATGGTTAAAGGTAGCTCAATCTATATGCGAAGTTACTTCCCACCCTCCCACCCCCCAATGTGCATCACTTTACACTTAGGTTAAGTTGAATTGTATTTGCCATCTGGTTGACTATTCACCCAGTTTAAAGAGATTCTTCTGGAACTCTTCGAGAGCACTTTTGGTTTTTACCATTGTGAATAATGGTACCATCTGCAAACATTACCACCTCACTGCTTACCGCAAGGCAAGATAATTTTCCTTTGAAAAACTCCATTCTGTTTTGCTTTTCACTGAGAAAAGGGTCCACTTATCCTTATTTTTTGCTTTTTGTATTTTTTAAACAATTAGCAAAGAGGAACAGCTTCCCATAGGTACATCCAAAATAAGAGGTTCAGGTATTCAAGTCAAAGAAAAGAAATGTAGGTCATGACTTTATGACACAAACCACATGGTTTATGTTATTTGCATCTAATATCAGGAAGCAAATTTTATTATTTATTTTTTGTCATTGCAACTAAAATGAGTACTTGTAGCAATTTTATCCTGTTTACTCAAGAGCGTTTTGAAAATATTTGTACACCACCTAGAGACTATCAAGACTGGTTGGCAAATAAATGTCATAATGCTAACATAAATAGATACTATTTTATAAATGCAACTCATTCCTGGACCAGAAGTAATCAGATTCAGAAAAGAACTCCCTCCCCAAAATGTGTTCAATCTCTACCAAAATGCCCCAAATGGGAGCATCTATGGCTGGCATTGCTTTATCTAAGAATAAGATGCACTTATATATTTACTTCATATTTTATACTGCTCCATTTCCAGACCTTTAACAACTTACAAGTCCAACTTAAATTAAAATAAACACACAACTTCGATGTCATTTGGGGTTAGAATGAGCTTCATCTGTTCCCAAATACCTTTCTAAAGGGCCATGTTCTCTTTGACAACGCAATAGGGAAGGGTTGCTCCCAATTTCTGGGGATAACCTGCAGAGGTGGAGCACCATCATTGAGAAGACTCAAGCATGAAGTCACTGCAAGGTTCTCTTGGTTGTGGGGTCTTCAGCAAACCCTCTCTATTTTCAGATACAACTAAACTCCCATAAAGGCATCTACATGGAAGACCCTCGTCTGTCAAGAAGTGAGTCATATGTCCTGATTGTTTAGCTACACTTGTGTAGTTTTCTAGATGACATAAATATGTGGAAGGGATGCCTTAGATTTGCTCCAGAATCTTAAAGATTTCCATGGAACATCCTGATTCATACTCCTAGTGCTTCAGCTTGCAGTATTTGGGTAAATAAAAATAAATGATTAAAATGACAATACAGCAAATGATCAGAAATATATAGAAGTGCTCCCCACAGTCATCTTCACACACCACAAACTTCTAATTCCTCCTTGATAACCTCTGCCTGAATGCAACCAAAGAATATGCACTAACCTTTGGGGTGATCTACTTCATCCAACGGGCAACAAATACAAGAGTTGTCTCACCAGCTCCAGGCTCCCCATTAGCCCACTCCCTGAACATTGAGGAGCCCAGCATTATTCAGGAAAAACCAAGCAGAGCGCTGCCACACACAAACCAGAAGTGTGTCAATTATTCCAAATTAATTGGCCTGTATAAAGGATGTTGATTTTGTTTGTACTTCATCCTCCCAGTTCCCTGTATAGGCAGGCTGCCAGCTGTTTCATTCCTTTGATCATTTATCTGCTCCTCTGGCTTCTGGTCAATAGGGCATCTCTATTCTGCCTGCTCCCCAATTACTGAGAAACATAAAGGGAGGAGTGTAAAATGCTATTCCCTGGAGTCATCCTCAGCCATTAGTAGCAGACATTGATTATATTTCAAATGTACTGTTTTCAGAGATTCTTTAAAAATAAGAAACAACTATTACCACTAGAAAGGGATATAGAACAATGTGACTAAGCAGCTTCAATCAAAACACATTGACAATGGTGCCTGCAGGCCCCTAAATAAAGAAAACGGGCATTTAGGGATTTTTAATTCTTCAATGTCTTACTAATTTTGGCCTCACTCATGCATATATTGTGAAGTAGTTCTCATCATAGGATTCACACATCACATTAAGTAATGACTTTTCTAAATTGGGGGTGTTGCATGGGAGAACTTTGAACTCCCATCACTACTTGAACAACTGAATTGTTGATCAATTGAAGCTCCCTAGTGGTCTTCAAGGGCAGATTTATGTAGAGTGAGGTGCTGTAATCCAACAGGAGACGACTAAAGCATGAGTGACAGTGAATAGGGCTTCTTGTTTATATATTTTTCTTGTTGCATAACTCATATGAGCTTCACTTGAGGGACAAATGGATTAATATATTTTTCCAGAACTTTCAGAAATTTTTGAGCAGCATTGACACAATTCTAAAATTGATGTGGTAAGAAATTCAGTATGATGAGAAGTCAACATTTTTGAGATTTCTACAGGCAAGTCTGGCCCAAATCAGGATTGATTGCAGTAATGAGATTGATTGATTGACTGATTTACTCACTGATTATGTGCCATTAATTTGTTGTCAGCTCCTAGCAACCACATAGATTTTCTCTATAATGATCTGTCCCTAAGCTGGTCTTTCAGGTGTTTCAAGGGTGCATACATCTACATATTAACTGAGTTTGTCTATCTTGTTGCTGATCAACTTCTTCTCTTTTCTTCCACCTTTTCCAGCATTAGAACTTTCTCCAGAGATTTAGCTCTTTGAATAATATGTCTGAAGTATAATAATTTGATCCTGTCATTTGTGCCTGGAGGGATAACTCTGGATTGATTTGTTTGATGAACCATCTGTTTTCTTGGCAGTCCACAATATTCTCAGAAGTCTTCTCCAATATCAAAGTTCAAAAACATCAATAATCTTCCTGTTTCTTCAGAGTCCAACTTTCCCCTCCATGGAGTGTCACAAAGAATAGCCTGCACTATTCTGATTTTTGTAGATAGACACATCACAGCATTTAAGTATATTTTTATGGCTGCCCTATCAAGTACTAGGTAGCCTGCAGGATATATTTTTTTACTGCTTGTTCCTTTACTGTCAATGGTTGATTCTAAAAGCTAGAAGCTGTTCACCATTTTGGTATCTTTATTGTCAATTCTAAGATGGGTTATTCTATCTGTTGTCATTAGTTTGATTTTCTTTATATTTTAACTTTATTCCTATTTTTTCACTTTGCTCTTGGACTTTTTATTACTAGAGCTGAGGGACAAATATTTTGTCAGCAATCCAACTGCATGGTAGAAGAAAACTCCTACAATCTCTTCATCAAACCCACCATTTTCTATTTCAGAAACTATCCCCATTTTTTTTCACAATAAATATTTCAATAAATGCCTGTAAAATCAATGTACTTTGCCAAATTTGTTTTCCTGAGTTAAAAGAATGAGCACCCCAGGTCAGTTTGCCACAGATATATTATGCACAATCCTTCCTGTTCAATTTCTTTTCAGACTACTTCAATTCTCTTCTATCAGCTCAACTGACTCCCCTTTCTTTCTCTCTCTGGCAGCTACTACCTTATTTCAGTTTCTTTGTCCACCAAGACTACCTCAATAAAAGAAGAGTCAGGCTTAACTGGTCTTCCTTGACTAAGACGTAAATGGCTAAAGAGTTGTCCCATCAGCTTGGGAGGCAGATCAGAGTGCTTTCCACCCATTAGTAGTTAAATGTGAGAACATAAAATGTCAGGACATGGCAAATAACATACTATTTCTTCCATTTACAACCTCTACATTTATAAACAAACATAAACAGAGAACATAGCTAAAAAGTCTTCAGCAATGTATGTTTCAAAGATAATTATGCTCATTATGTAGGAAGTGCTGTGTCCATAATATTTCTAATAGGCTATGGGGATATTGTGGCACTATGCTATACTGTAATGAGCGTGCTTTATTTATTTAGTGTGATCTATGAATATAATGAACATATTGTACCAGGGCATACATACATACATACCCATCTCACAATTCCCATTTGGAAGTAAGCAGTATCTTGCAAAATTCAGAAAAGGAGTGAGAAAGACCAACACAAGAGATTAAAGGTCTGAGATTTTTAAAAGATATGAAATATAGTTAAAACTAGCTTATATCATAGCACTCAATATTCTCCCCTATTCCTTTCTACCCTTGAAACCATAAGTTGAACAACATCTATACGTTACTTCACACATTGTCTTTTGCTCTCATTTTTCAGGATATAATCAATTACATTCAACTACATCTTTGTCAATCTCCTGCTTCATTTCAACTATCAATTTTTCCTTAATATATTTGTTTTGCAATTTGATTCTCACTCATTCTCTTTGTATGGCCAGATTAAATAAATTCATTTCTCTCATACTGGTCACCTCATTTCTGTATTTGCATTCATTCAGTATCCATTCATCTCTGACCCTATCTCTTGTTTTACTGAATATTGATGTATCCCATTGTGAATGCATTCAACTTACTTTTATGTTTCTTCGGTCCTACCCAATACTACCTTCCACATTACAAGTGGGCAGAAGCATTCTCTTAGGCACATCTATTTTTCTTACCTCAACAAATATTTATTACTCACAACAAACCAGATTACTGACTATCCTTTTACCAGTATTTGCATGTCTTAAAATTTTTCCATCCATTTCCCCATCTTTAATAGGTTCTACCAAGGCACACAAATTCATCTATTTCTTTTAGTTTTTCACTGTTTACATATGACTTGAAAGAATTCACTCTTTTCCTCCTCAGACACAACTACCTGGACTTTTGATACATGAATTTTTAGATCCATGCTCATTACTTCATATAGTCTATGAAAAACTCATATATATTCAAAATCCCCAATCAACACACTCCTAACTTCACCATAATAATTCTTTATATATTTATCCCTGCGTGTGTTAAACAACCAAAAGCACATCACAAATCTTTGTCTTATCCTTTGCTCAAAGTCAAACTATTAGTTAATCACTCAATTTAGTCTCACACATGCTTTTCTTCCATTGCATAGTGCTCTTACAGCATTCAGCAATCAGCCTTCAATTCCATCTTTATGTAAAAGTTCCCTAATTTGAGTTTGTTCACTTTTTCATAATTTCTATAAGATAATTAACATTCAATAAATTTTCTTGCATTCATACATTCATCAAAACCCTTCTGAAATGCAAAAATCCATTCTACAATGTATGACACAGGGCCATACATCAGTTGTCATATTTTGCTCATTGTAATTTTGTACCTTTTCTAACAGAATTCTGCCAAGTAACTTACCAGTTACTACTTAGAAATTAATCTTTATGTAGCTTTTCTGCGGTTACTCTTGCTTTTTTCCCCTATGTAAGTGGAATGATACTGGCATTCTTCCAATCATATGTGTGGGCATGCATTAAATGCACATAATTATTCCATGAAGAAAAAAGGCCAATGCTTACTGTTTTTCCATTTACACCATCTATACCAGTCACTTTACAATTTTTCAGTATTGTAATATTTCACCCATACTATTAAAGTGATCTTATACATCGATTCTGAGTTCACGTGAATAAGAAACCTATAATAGCAAAGGGACAAAGAACAGTTTGAAAATTAACCTATGTTAACTTCTGTTTGCAGAATCAATTGAAAACAAGGGAAAGGGTAAGGCTAATCCAATTTTATTAGGGAAACTGTTAGTAGTAAAGGTTGTACCAAATGCTCCTAAAAATCTGGCAATCAAGAAAAGAAAACTTTTTTTTGCTAATCCCTTTATTTTAGAAATACATTTTAAGATACAATTTTATTGTTAATTGATAGGCGCTTTTTAAGAATAAGCACAATTCAATAGGTAGGCTGACACAATTACAACTAATATTTACTTATCTTCATTATACACATCCTTTATGGTCTCATTCACTTTATGGTGCATATTTTACACTGAGCATGAATGAGCTATGCATTAAATGCAGGAACCAAGAATATATAATGCTATAGATTTCTAATGTGCCTGATGCTGAGTTATGGTTTCAAAGTTTGTTTAATTGGGATGAACAATTGGAATGGAATTTTTAAAAATGTGCAATGAATCCTCAAAAGAATTTCAAAACTAAACCTTTAACTCATGACATATCTATGGTTTCAGAACTAAATTTTGGATATCTTGGATTCCAAATGCTCCATCCGTTCAGTCACACTCCAACAGAGAATAATGGCTGTAGTTGCTGATTTTGTGGGATGTGGGGAGAAGACTCTTACTGGATCACTCTATTGCTGACCATGCATTTGCATCTCTGTTTGTGCCCATGGCACCTCCTCTTTAACAGTAAGTAGAAACATAGATAGGGCAGGCTAGAAAAGTCAGTGCCTTCCTAATCATACCGAAGCAGTCCGAATTTGTTGGTGATGTCCATTTTGCTCTCCGAGTTCATGGTGACCTAACCCTAACCCAACGTGGAATATTCCTCCAATGGGATTTTCTCATGTACTTTACCAGGAAACATAGATAGGGCAGGGTAGAAAATTCAGGGGCCCCTTAACCATACCCAAGCACTTTGAATTTGTTGGCAATGTCCATTTTGTTCTCTGGGTTCATGCTGACCTAACCCTTACCCTAAGTGGAATTTTCCTCCAATGGGATTTTCCCATGTATTTTATCAAGAAACATAGATAGGGCAGGCTACAAAAGTAAGTGCCCTCCTAACCATACCCAAGGAGTCCGAATTTGTTGGCAATGTCCATTTTGTCCTTCAAGTTCATAGAGACCTAACCCTAACCCTAAGTGAAATTTTTCTCCAATGGGATTTTGCCATGTATATTACTAGGAAACATATATAGGACAGCCTATAAAAGTTAGTGCCTTCCTAATCATACCCAAGCAGTCCGAATTTGTTGGCGATGTCCATTTTGCTCTATGAGTTCATGGTGACCTAACCCTAATGTAATTTTCCTCCAATGTGATTTCCCCATGTATTTTTCCAGGAAACATAGATAGGGCAGCCGAGAAAAGTCAGGGCCCCCTTAACCATACCCAAGTACTCCGAGTTTCTTGGTAATGTCCATTTTGTTCTTCGAGTTCATAGACCTAACCCTAATCCTAAGTGGAATTTTCCTCAAATGGGATTTTCCCATATATTTTATCAGGAAACATAGATATGGCAGGCTAGAAATGTCAGTGCCTTCCTAACCATACCCAAGCAGTCCGAATTTGTTGATGATGTCCATTTTGCTCTCCGAATTCATGTTGACCTAACCCTAATCCTAAGTCGAATATTCCTCCAATGGACTTTTTCCATGTATTTTACCAGGAAACATAGGGCAGCCTAGAAATTTAAATGTCCCCCTAACCATACCAAATCACTCCAATTTTCTTGGCAATATCCATTTTGCTCTCCGAGTTCATGGTGACCTAATCGTAACCTAAGTGGAATTTTCCTCAAATGGGATTTTCCCATATATTTTACCAGGAAACATAGATAGGGCAGGCTAGAAAAGTCAGTGCCTTCCTAACCATACCCAAGCAGTCCGAATTTGTTGGTGATGTCCATTTTGCTCTCCGAATTCATGGTCACCTAACCCTAACCCTAAGTGGAGTATTCCTCCAATGGACTTTTCCCGTGTATTTTACCAGGAAACATAGATAGGGCAGCCTAGAAACGTCAGTGCCTTCCGAAAAACACCCAAGAAGTCCGAATTTGTTGGCGATGTCCATTTTGCTCTCCAGGTTCATGGTCGCCTAACCCTAACCATAAGTGGAATATTCCTCCAATGGACTTTTCCCCATGTATTTTACTAGGAAACATAGATAGGGCAGCCTAGAAAAGTAAATGTCCTCCTAATCATACCCAAGTACTCCGAGTTTCTTGGCAATGTCCATTTTGTTCTCCGAGTTCATGGAGACCTAACCCTAACCCTAAGTGGAATTTTCCTCAAATGGGATTTTCCCATGTATTTTATCATGAAACGTAGATATGGCAGGCTAGAAAGGTCAGTGCCTTCCTAACCATACCCAAGCAGTCCGAATTTGTTGGTTATGTCCATTTTGCTCTCCGAGTTCGTGGTGACCTAACCCTAACTCTAATTGGAATTTTCCTCCAGTTTGATTTTCCCATGTATTTTACCAGGAAACATATATAGGACAGCCTAGAAAAGTCAGTGCCCTCCTAACCATACCCAAGCACTCTGAATTTGTTGGCAAAGTCCATTTTGCTGTACGGGTTCATGGTGACCTAACCCTAACCCTAAGTGGAATATTCCTCCAATGGGATTTTCCCATCTTTTTTTACCAGGAAACATTGATAGGGCGGACTAGAAAAGTCAGTGCCTTCCTAATCATAGCAAAGCACTCTGAATTTGTTGGTGATGTCCATTTTGCTCTTCAAGTTCATGGTGACCTAACCCTAACCCTAAGTGGAATTTTCCTCAATGGGATTTCCCCATGTATTTTACCAAGAAATATAAATAGGGCAGGCTGGAAGAGTAAGTGCCCTTCTAACCATACCCAAGCACTCCAAATTTGTTGGTGATGTCCATTTTTTTCTCTGAGGTCATGGTGACGTAACCCTAGGTATTACTGAGTGTTTTGAAAAAGCAATAGTGACCTGCTTCACTCAGCATGTGAAGGATGTCATGGAATGCAATCGGTTGCTTCTTCTTTTTGCTCTTTTACTTGAAAAGGGCAAGTGAATAGCAAGAAGAGCTAGGAGCAAAGCGTGCATTAGCAGTGAAGGGAGGGAGGCAACTGAAACTAGGATATCTGATAAAATAGGCCAGAACTGGAGAGAGAATCTTCTCTTGTTCCTTTATGGGAACCAATCAGGTAGCAGGAGTTACCAGCACAAGGCAAGGTACTGTTTTCTGGTCCACTTTTCACTGCAGAGTTTTTCCCTTGGCCTCCTCTCGTTATGAAGCTATCATTCAGCCAAGCCAAGCAAACTACATTCTGGTTCACTTTGTAGGGTCAACTAAAGCATCATGTTACTGTACATCTTAATACAATATCTTTATGGAATAGCACATTATGTGGCACAGTATTTTGATTCATTAATCATAGTTTATAGCGTAGCTGAAGAGTTCTGCCTTGCAAGGTTTTTTATCTTGGTTAGAAATCTGTTGATCCCCAGGCAGCCAATCCAGACCACCATCTGCTGTATAGCTCCTTGGTTATTACTTGTTACTGACCAAAACTACTCTTTATAATAAAGTGGGCTGAGATAAGAAAACCTTAATGAAATCCAGAAGCCCCATCCTGTTTCCTCTTGAGATTTAAACTAAATCATGCCTCCCCCACCAGCAAATATAACTATGCAGCCCTTACCAGAAGGGAGTTATAATCTAATACAAAGTTTGGAAAATGGTTTTATGACATGGGAGGAAGAGATACTTAGAAGGAGAGAACTATATCCACTGCAATTTTGAATAGCAGCTTATGTATTTAGTAATGTTCACAGCTAGTTTAGATCTATACAGTTCCATATATCTTAGAAAACATATAATTGCTTTTTAATGTATCAGAAGGGGGGACCACCCTGTCTCTGTAGAGGGGGTTTTAGGGGAAGGAGTTGTTTTAAGCTTCAGTTTTTATTGTTTCTGGGTCTTATAAGATATGTCAAGGAGATGGCAGAATGTGGGAAATGAAGCATGACCTGGGAGTATATTTTAAGGAAATAACCAATGGTTAGGCAGCTGTCACTTGGCTTCTGCAAGGAGAGAAAGCCTCTTGTCCTTACAGTTGCAATCTAACTAAAAGAAAGTGACAACAAAGTTGAGTATTTCAACTACAGTTCTTGTTTCTCATCTATTAACCAAGATTGAATCCTAGATGTAAGTGCTAACTTGGCATCTTCTATGGTGGCTAGTTTTCTAGTTGAGAAAAAAGGAGGACTTTTCCACCTCTACCTGCCAAGTTACTCCATGATGCAGCAGGCTAGGGCCAGAGGCAGGGAGATGGCATGGCTGTGTATTAAAAATTTATCTTACTACTAAAAGGGGCTGCAGTGGCTCAGTGCCATGCAATGGGATGAGCTCCTGTTACTTGCCCCAGCTCCTGCTTACATAGCATTTTGAACACATGCAAATGTGAGTAGATAAATAGGTACCACGTTGGTGGGGAAGGCAATAATGTTCCATGCACCTCTGTGTATAGTCATGTTGACCACATGACTACAAAAATGTCTTTGGACAATGCTGCCTCCCTCAGCTAAGAAATGGATATGAGCACTGGCCCCTGGAGTCAGATATGACTAGGCAGATATGACTTTACCTTACTACTAGAAACTCCACTGAACAATCAACCAGTCTGGTGTTGTTCACCTATCATCTGAACTAGTGTAATGCATTCTACTTGGGGAAACTAGTGTACTTGTTCTAGTCCCCTTGAAGACTACTCAGAAGCCATAGTTAGTCCAAAATGTACTAGCATAAATAATTATTAACACATGGTCACAGGTTCTTTTAAGCATACCCAGTTCAGTGGGCTCAAAATACAAAGCAGTCAACGCAAATCTCTAGACAACACATTCACAAGCATTCACAAGCTATTAGTCATTACTTACCACTATTCCACTTTCCCCATTGCTACTACTCTAACTACTGTTTTTTTATGAGTACTACTACTACTGCTACTCCAATGACTGTTTCTAGTGAGTAGCACTAAAAAAAATTAGCCTTTCTAGTTGCTTTATGCTACTTTATTGCCACATATAACCCCTTCCTATTCTCCTTCACATGAAATGCCTTCTAGTGCTGTACCTGCCCTATGAAATAGTATTCCTCCTAAGATCCAAATATCCCTGATCCTCTTGATTGTTCTGATAGTTGTTTTTGCCTCTGGTGGAATCTGATTTATGTTTGTGTTTGTTTGTTATTTTTTTAGTGTTTTGTTGTTTTATTTGTACCTGCCCTAAGTCATTTTCAAAGGGCAACTGTTTAAGTTGAGAAAATAAATAATACAAATAAATAAAATTGGAAATAATTTTTGCTACATTTGAGGAGCCAGACAGTGTAGAGCTACTGCTGTATGATCTACCCACCATACAACAGTTTCTATTATGCCTGAGGTAGTCATGGTAATTTCTGATGTGGGATTGGACTACATTAAACTAATTGTCCTGGAGAAATTCAGCATTTATGAGAAGGTTGCCCAATTAGAAGTGCTTCAGAGTTTAATCTCCTGCATGATGACCATAAACAGGTCCCAAATGGTATCTGGCCCCATTAATGTAGAACAGTACATGCAAAATCAATTGTTCTATTTGGCTAAATCTAGCAATCTAAGGATGGAGAAGTTCTCTGTATCTATTGAAACGGACAGATTACTCTCTGGTGAGTTTTGGATGGCAGCTGCTAAAAAGCCCAGAGGGTGAAGGAAGGACCAGTTACAATGTTCTGACTCAGGTACCTGATGGATCTGGATGGCTTCCTGTATGCAATATTGTCAAAGCCCTCACTGATCTGCAGAATACAGAGATGACTTGGGCAATTGAAACAGTATAGTTCCTTTGTGCCCTATTTCTTCTCTCCAAAATGGATTAGCACCTTGGCTTCCCTTACTCACTAAACTATAAGGAGGAGGAGGAGGAGGAGGATCCACACAATCTATGGAGAGTCTCAATCATCCAGGACATCGTTGTCCCAAAGGTACTTTTCAAAAGGCAACTGGATTTTTTTTTTTGTTATTTTTTTTTCCCTTGAAAACCAGACAGTCAGATCCACATAACTACACTGTCAAGATTCTGTTCTTATAGCCAGTCTCAATAAAAGTAAATTTGGCCTTCCTGTGGAATCAATTTCATGATCTGGACTAGCTAGTGAGGCTGAGGGTGATTAAGAATCATTTTGGGCAAAAATAACAGGATGCCTGCTCACATTGTTCTCAAAGACATTAACTAGAGAGGGGTAATTATGAGCAACTGCCCTTTCCTATTTGCTATTACACTATACACCATATACACTGTCAAGCATAATACATCTTTTTTTTGGTTACAATTTACTAATCAAAAAACTTCAAGCTCTAAACCTCCTCTAAAAATTCAACAACTTTTAGAACGTTAATATATTATTATTAACTTTATTCCCAGGAAGCTAGCTTTCTATTGCTTTTGCTGCAAGTAAACTGTTACATCTTAATGACTAACACATTTCTACTAGCATAAACTTTCATGGACTACAGTTCATTTCATACTCCCAGTTCAGAATTAAATGGATTTCAGTATATGAAACCTTTTGCTGCTACAATAAATATATTATAGTAGCCTTTAAGGTAGGAATGGGCCATTCTCTACTTCTGTTGGCCTGAGGCCATTTGCTGCTGCTTCTCTAAATGGAGGGTCACAGGGTGCTTTTCTGGGACACAACAATATTCCTGAAAGGTAGTGGCTGTTCTTTAATTGTGTTTTGGTTTTGGTTGCATTTTGGGAGGTTTAAATGTGAGAATTGGAGTGAAATGGGAGTGGGAATATTCCACCCTAATTTGGCCCAAGTTTGTATTAGGCTGAAATCTGATGGCACAATGGGTGGGTGGGGGGAGTTAGGGTGTTCTCTGGACTTGTTTTCTTGCAGACATTTCATTACCCTAACTAGGTAACATCATCAGTGTTAGTAAAGAGTGCTGTTTGCTGTCAGTTTATATTCTGGGGTCTTGCCTGTCTGTGTCTGTGGAAATAAAAGATTTTCTCTCATTTCCCCCCTTATTTTTGAGGAGGTGGGGATCAAAATATAATACAGAGCAAAATCTGTATGCAATGCTTCTGGAACTGTGCTGCTGAATTTCACTAGCATGAAATTCCCACTTACAGACCTTAAAATAAGGCCTTAAGGACACAATTTTGCCACTGGGCTTGGGGATCTTGGTGTTTTACAGAGCCCGTGTAGTGGTTATATTAAGAGTTATTGGTTGCTTTTATGCCTCAGTGGCTGATTATGTTATGTTTTTATATTCTGGAGAGGGGGGATTGTTTTAAATTGTCATAAGCCCACCTAGAGTCATGAATTTGAGATGGAAAGCTATATAGAATGAATGAATGGAATGAATGATTGAATTAATTAATGGAATGAATGAATGAATGAATGAATTTCATCTCCAACTGATTGCAAAGGCAGTCTAAAGTCATTTTTAATTGTTCCAGTGTCAAAGTAACATTTTCCTCTTCAAGCGAACAATTCAAGGCAGGGAATTCAATGGAATGTGTTTCATCAGCTATTAACTTGGTTTCTGAGTCAAGTGACTCCCAGATTGGAATCAGTTTAGCACCCTATTAGCCAATTTAGGATGAAGAAGCATATCTCTTCTTATACATAAGACTATCTTCCACAACTATTTTGAACAGAAATTGAGTCTGCTTCTTTCGAACTGGGATGCCCTTATACTACAGTATAATGTAGTATTATACCACAGAGACCTTAATCAGATTGAACAGCAGCTGATAAGCAATGACAGCAGGGAAGGAGCTGCACAATAAAGTGGTAGGGCACAATTGAACAGAGGTCTGTCTCTGCTCTTTCTCAGCACCACTCTCCACTGTCAGTTATTGTTTAGGCTGCTTTTGTATATGGTTTTAACAATTCTTCTGGAATAGTGCCAAATCTCTGCTATGGAAATCAGCTTTGGGTAGATGCAAGTGTTTTATGCATTTCAAAGAGATACCTCCTGATATCAGCCAGTTATTGGGTTTCTATTAGACATGGGTTTACCTAGATCCAGTCCTCACAGGCCTATCTTCATAGTACTGCAGGGAGATGTGCAATCTGAAAACTATATCTTGGGCAGCCCCAATGTCAACTCTGCTTTTGTGATCAAATCTTCTACAATGGTGCTTTTTCACGGGGGAAAATGACATTAAACAAAAACCTCATGAGTGCAATTGCTCCCACATTGTCATGCTGTTGGAGCCAAATGGTTGGAAGTATGAATTGATTTGCTTTTCCAGGTCACTAGACTAGGCATGGCAGACAAACCCCATAATTTCAGGCAATGCTGTGCTTTATTTTATCTTTGCAATCTACCTCTGCCCCATTTTTTTCAGAAAAACAAAGAAAAAACACCTGTTAGAAAGTACCATCTTGATCAATTAATGGAGCAAAATGCTTCATTAGTGCTTTCCCACCCTCCTTCTGCAGTGTACCAACCCGTCTTGCAATCTGCACAGCGGCTAAGCAATTTAGGCCTATAGAAAAAGCCATATCAAGTGCAGAGTAACTGCATTTGCTGCAGAGTAACGGTGAGCGGCTCTCATAGAAAAGTGTTGTGCAGGTCAAGTGATCACCTGCTTTGCCACAACAGGAGAAGCTGAAAGGCTTATGAAGCACTTGGAATAGAGAGGAGAACAGCCATTGTTTAAGCGACTAAAGCTTTTAGTGCAGAGAGAAGATTCACTTAAAGCAGCATCTTTTCTGTGTATAATCACTTTATTATGGTCTCTTATTTCCCCTTTGTTCATTGTGTATTGAAAAAGGACAACTTGCCATTCACAGCAGAAAATAGAAGCATTTGCAATATACTCTCAAAATAGTTGAGTAGATTTAAATGGATAATGGTTTTAAAAAGTTTCTGCCTGGCAATATCCAGCTGGTTTGCAAGTTGTTCTCCCTATAGATGGCACGTACGCACATAGAAGCATAAATGGAGTTATACATGCATGCAGATTAATCAAGTCAAATTTTAAAAAATCAGAAAGTGTGTACATACAGGTAGCCTTTGTCTTGCAATCATTTGCTTAGTGACCCAAGTTACAACAGCACTGAAAAAAGTGGCTTACAACTGAACCTCATACTTTGCAACCATTGCAGCAGCCCTCTAGTCTCATTGTCAAAATTTGGACACTTGAACTGGTATGTATTTACAACATTTACAACGTACTGGAGTCATGTAATTGCTGTCCGCAACCTCCCAGATAGTTTTCTGACAAGCAAAGTCAATGGAGGAAGCTGGATTCACCTAAGATTCACTTAAGTTCACTTAAGAACTGCAGTGATTCTCTTAACAATTGCAAAAATGGTAGCAAAATCGTGTGCAACTCACTTAGCAACCCACCTTACTTAACAACAGAAATTCTGGTCCCCCACTGTCATCATAAGTTCAGGACTATGTGTATATTACATGTTTCATTTTCAAGAAGAGATAGAACGTAAGGTTGGAAAGGACTTTGAAGGCCTTCTAGTCCAAACCACAGCTGAAGGCAGGAGCCTTATACCATCCCAGTCAAATGGTTATCCAGTCTATTTTGGAAAACCTAAAGTGATGGAGCACCTACAAACCTGGGTGCTCCATCACTTGCACAACAGAGTCCAGGAATACATTTTCAGTTACAGAATGGAATACCCAAACTTTTTCTTGCAAGGATCCTGTCTTTCCTTCCAAAGCTTGCTTTTTTTTAGAAAAAAATATTTATTTATTTATTTCAACGCACCCATTGAAACTGGCAAGAATGAGATTATGTTTGTTGTCATTGTTAAGCAATTGGGAGCCAGAAACCATGCTCCATTGCAAATCAGCTAGTGATCTACCAATAGATGTTAATTTATCTTCTCTCTGCTCTTATGTAAAAAAATAACTAATGGATAAATTGTTTGTTCTGGAGAATAGTAGAAATGAATGATTCTGTTTCTTGGCCAGGAGAAGCTCATTTTCACAAATGCTGTAATGTAGGGCAGTGTATCTCAACCTTGACGACTTCAAGATGTGTTGAACTTCAACTCTCAGCATTCCAGGCCAGCTGGGGAATTCTGTTGAAGGATTGTATGAGTTGAACCCAATGAGTGGGTTAAAGTCCACACTTCTTATAGTAGCCATAGTTGAGAAACACTGATTTAGGGTATCATATTTTTAAAGATAGCAATGAAATACACATCCCAAAGCTTCTCCCTTTCCTCAGGATTTCTTTATAGATTACAGTAATTTGATCCCACAATTTAATCCCTCCTAGCTCCACAATCAACTGTGTAAGGGCAAAGTCATTGAGGTTATATCTAGATATTTTACCCCTTGTGCACTGAAAGCTGCAAGCACAAAAATTTGCTGTAAGCTACAATCTATTTATATTAATTTGCTAGACTTCATATTCTCATTAAGTCCATTGCTGTTGTAAGTGGTATTCGCTTGCCAGGATGATCTGCTGCCCTTTTGAAATGGGGAAAAAAATTCTAGCTGCAATTGGATTATATGATTCAAAATATTTGCAAGTGGGTATACACAAGAAAACAGCTTGGGGGAAAAGTGAAACTTATGACAGTGGCCATTTAGAAACATAGTAAAAAAATGTTCAGCATTTAATAACATTTGTCTGGATTGCACTTCAATCTCTTTTGGAAGTGTCTAAAATTTGTAACAGAAGGCTACAGAATCTTTGTGTGATTTATACTCATTACTCAAGAATAGTGACTAATGTAATACAAATAGTCACCCAGGATAATAAATGCACAAATATACATTTTTCATAAATGATCTCTTTTTCAGCACATTGGGCTGCAATCTTTTTATGAGTTGTGTTTGTGCTTTTAAACGATCAAGGAAGTCTACAGAGAGAGAAAAAAAGGAAATGGACATAAAGGATCTTCCTCTGTTCTGTGGATTCCATTCATGTAGCTGAAAGCTATGCTAGGTGATGGTCTGAAGGAAAAAGTGCTGTATATATTTTCCTCCTTGTTCCTAATTAGATTTCTAAATAGATGGGCATAAATGTTGTAATTGTAAAATAAGTTATAATAGCTATTGTTTAGGAAACACTTGTCCGCAAACATGATATATGAGACCACATATTTCCTCTAATGATTATTCTAAGGGAAAATTCCCCCCTTAAAAAAGAGCTTCTGAGTTTCCCTAGCATTCTGCATCTCCTATAAATCTTTTTCTGACAATGCTTGCTGACCATAGTTTTATTATCCTGCAGCTTCTTAGAGAGATTTTTCTTGCTTCATAATTGTGGCGCTGTATTCTCTGGGATTAATGTTGAAAGTTGCAGGATGGTTAATAGGAAGTAGAAGAGAAACACTCCTAATATTTCACGCACTCTGGGACAGAATATAATAATGGTAAGTCACATCTCCGGGGGGGGGGGCGCGGCAGCAAGGATTCTTGGCAAGGAGCCACAGGCTCCAAAATCAGCAGTAAATGTCTTTGTCTCCAAGTTCTAGTGCACTAGCTAAGCAGAAAAAAGATTATTAGGGCATGAGAATGATTGTGTAATCCACAAACACACTTTATTTGATGAAGTGATGACAACTGAATCTTCCAAGAACAACAGCACATGCTATAATTGTGGCCTGAGGTATAGTAAACTGGTCAATCAGAAGGCTTGGTAGCGATGGAATTAAAAGCTTCATCTTTCCTAAATATAGAAAGTGGAAAGAGGGATACATAACTAAGTCAGAATATCAGCAAATAGCCCGAACCTGTAAAGACGAAATGAGGAAAGCTAAGCCTCAAAATGAACTAAGGCTTTCAACCAAAGTCAAAAATAACAAAAAAGCTTCTTTCAACATGTAAAGAACAAGAAAAAAGTGAAGGAAATGATTGGTCCATTAGTGGGTGAAACTGGCAAGAAGATGACAAGCAACAGGGAGAAAGCAGAACTATTTAACTCCTTTTTTGCCTCTGTTTTTACACAAAGGGAAATAACAGACCAACTTATCAAAAATAGTGCCATAAAAAACAAAATAGAAATACAAGTTAAGATAGGCAAGAAAATGGTAAGTGAACACCTGTCCAGCCTAGATGAGTTCAAATCACAAGGACCAGATGGATTACACCCCAAGTTTCTTAAGGAACTGGCAGATGTGATCTCAGAACCACTGAACTATATTTTTCAAAGATCCTGGAGCACTGGGGAACTACCAGAGGACTGGAAAAGAGCTGATATAGTTCCCATCTTCAAAAAATGAAAAATAAAAGGACCCAGGAAATTACAGACGTATCAGCCTGACCTCAATATCTGGGAAGATTCTGGAAAAGATAATCAAACAATGGATCGACTACTGCAACGCTCTCTACATGGGGCTACCCTTGAAGAGTGTTCGGAGACTACAATTAGTGCAAAATGCAGCTGCGCGAGCAGTTGTGGCCCTTCCTCGTTGTGCCCACATTTCATCAACTCTCCGCATGCTGCATTGGTTGCCTATTGGTCTCCGAGCCCAATTCAAGGTGTTGGTTATTACCTATAAAGCCCTTCATGGCATGGGACCAGGATACTTACGGGACCGCCTTCTGCCACATACTTCTCTACGACCGGTGAGAGCGCACAGGGTCGGCCTCCTCCAGGTCCCGTCAGCGAAACAATGTCGTCTGGCGGGCCCTAGGGGGAGGGCTTTCTCTGTTGTGGCGCCCACCCTCTGGAATCAACTGCCTCCTGAAGTCCGCGTTTCTCCAACTCTTCCGGCCTTCCGGAAAAACCTAAAGACTCATCTTTGCCGGCAAGCCTGGGGATGATTGTGGTTGATTGATGTATTGAATGTGTGTTTATTGGTTTTTAGATATTCTGTTTGGGTTTTTTATATTGTATTTTTTGTTATGTATATGTTGTTAGCCGCTCCGAGTCCCCTGGAGAGGAGCGGCATACAAACCCAAATAAAAAAAATAAAATAAAATCAGGCAAACAAAGTCATTACTAAAAGCCAACACGGGTTTGTCAAAAACAGATCATGCCAGACAAATCTTATTGCATTCTTTGACCAAGTGACAAAATTAGTGGACCAGAGGAATGCTGTGGATATAATTTCCTTAGACTTCAGTAAGGCATTTGACAAAGTAGACCACAACCTACCGGTACTACTTGATAAGATAGAAAAATGTGGGTTAGACAGCATCATCACCAGATGGATCTGTAGCTGGCTGACCAGCCGTAGTCAGTGTGTGGTCCTCAATGGAACTGCATCTACATGGAAGGAAGTGTATAGTGGGGTGCCCCAGTGCTCTGTTCTGGGCCCAGTGCTCTTCAACATCTTCATCAATGATCTGGACGAGGGGATAGATGGGGAAGTCATCAAATTTGCAGATGACACCAAGCTGGAAGGAATAGCCAACACTCCAGAAGACAGGCTTAGGATAGAGGAGGATCTGGACAGACTTGAACACTGGGCGCTATCTAACAAAATGAAATTCAATGGTGAAAAAAGTAAGGTTCTACATTTAGGCAAGAAAAACCAAATGCACAGGTATAGTATAGGGGGTACCTTGCTCAATAGTAGTAACTGTGAGAGGGATCTCATAGTCCTAGTGTACAGTCATTTAAATATGAGCCAGCAGTGTGCTGCAGCTGCCAAAAAAGCCAACACAGTGCTAGGCTGCATTAACAGAGGGATAGAATCAAGATCACGTGAAGTATTAATACCACTTTACAATGTCTTGGTAAGGCCACACTTGGAATACTGCATCCAGTTTTGGTCACCACGATGTAAAAAAGATGTTGAGACTCTAGAAAGAGTACAGAGAAGAACAACAAAGATGATTAGGGGACTGGAGGCTAAAGCATATAAGGAACGGTTGCTGGAATTGGGTTTGTCTAGTTTAATGAAGAGAAGGACGAGGGGGGACATGATAGTTGTGTTCCAATATCTCAGGGGCTGCCACAAAGAAGAGGGAGTCAAGCTATTTTCCAAAGTGCCTGAAGGCAGGACAAGAAGCAATGGGTGGAAACTAACCAAAGAGAGAAGCAACCTAGAACTAAGGAGAAACTTCCTGACAGTTAGAACAATTAACCAGTGGAACATCCTGCCTCCAGAAGTGGTGAATACTCCAACACTGGAAGTTTTTAAGAAGAAACTGGACAGCCATTTGTCCAAAATGGTATAGGATTTCCTGCCTGAACAGGGGGTTGGACTAGATGACTTCCAAGGTCCCTTCCAACTTTATTATTATTATTATTATTATTATTATTATTATTATTATTATTATTATTATTATTATTATTATTATTATTATTATTATTATTATTATTATTATTATTATTATTATTATTATTATTTGAATAGTAGCAGGCAAGATCCTTAGACTCAGGCTAGATATAGACAGTGGAATTGAGGGCTAATGCCCTGAAACTGGAACCAGAGGCTTGATTTCAGACTTGAAGTGAGGAACTGGCTGTTTTATTCTCCTGCATAAATAGATCTAGAGTGAGTTATTTCTAAGAGTATTTGGACCAGCAGGAGATTGCATCATGCTGGGAAATAAGCTGTCAGAATGGATCTGTATGACTTAAACAAAAAGTACGTATTTGCACACTACAGGCCCAGAAAACTGGATGGAGACATTTGTGTAATTTCTTAGGAAAATACAAAGTGGTTTGCTATTCCTTCTTCCAGGATAATTCTTCAAATTTCCCATCAAGACAGCAACCCTGGAATTGCCTAGGGATCTCCTTGCCACATATAATCAATCCAACACTCTTTAGATCTTCTGAGATCAGCCAAATTCAGCCAACTGCTGATACTGGCTTTGGTCATAGTTGTATTAAACCTTAATGTGGTTTGTTTGATTGGGTTTGGTGCAATCTAAGAACAAATGCATACTTATTTGCAGACCATGATGTAATGTTTAGCATAATGTGTGAGTCCAATCAGTTATGAATTCATTATGAGACCGTGATTACCATGGTATGAATTTTATATGGTAAATGCACTCCTGGGGGAGAAGTGGAGGGCAAATGATGAAATGTCAGGAAGTTGTCCAGATCCACCAAAGCATGCTCCACCCCTTTTATACCTGTGTGGCAAATTTGCCTGCAAGTCTTTAATCATAGGCTGGCTATTCTCTATATAACACAGTTGTTCAGAGACGCATGAATATGTTAAGGGATACATTCAGACTGCTTGTTTGCAGCATACAACTTGTTTGCTGGTTTTTCTTTTCCACGTTTAGAACCAGCTCCTTAGTGCACTGACTTTCAGGTGACATCAAGAAATATGAAAGTTATGCCCTGAAGCATAGAACTATGCAGGCTCATTCCAATGAGGACATTATGACTTGATGTTGCAAGATCCCTTCAGGGGACAACAAACTCATAACATCTATCCACTTTCATCTGCTGGAGAATAATGCAGAAACAGAAGCAAAATCTAAAAAAAGTTCCCTTCATCCCTGTTCCACTTTGAGAATAAGCCTTCCATTTTGTGTTTAATTTAAAAGACCAAAAGAAAAACTCCTTTGTCCTTAACATATTTGTGTTAAGTTTTTGGTGTTCTCAGAGCTTGGTTGTTTTCCTGCAGATGTTTTATTACCCAACCAAGTATCTTCAGTAGTAAAAATGGAGTGAGGTTTGCTCTCTATTTATATACAGTAGCTATAAGAGCTTGACCAGCTACTGTATATAAACCCCACTCCTTTCTAGCACTGAAGATGGTACCTAGTCAGGTAATGAAATGTCTGCAAG